>OY757024.1:1693200-2893200 GCA_963580285.1 Lucinisca nassula | reverse complement strand
AAGCGTGTGCAATGTGTTGTTGATGTCCATTATGTGAACAAGTCCGTGAAATGAACACCCCTTAAATCCCACTTTATATAGAGAAACTGCGATTTTTACGGGTATACTTTTTCTTATTTCTGCTCTGAAAGAGATCTATAGATTGTGGGAGCAGAAATAAAAAAAATACCTTTTTTTTTTCATCTGAAAATTGTCGTTTTTTTTCGGCGGTAAAATTTATAATGTATTTGTATAGGCAAGTATTCGCAATAGTTACTGTTTATTATTATAGAAACACGCCTGTACAAATACATTGTAAAGTTTTATCCGAAAAAAAAAAAACCCTAAAATTTTAGGACGAAAAATTGTGACATTTTCCTTATTTCCGATCAAAATATAGATTGTGGGTACTCGTTAGAACTGCCTCATCGAGGCAGTTCTAATGAGTACCTTCAATCTATATTTTAGAGCAGAAATCTTAAAAATAAGGCTTACCCCTGTAATTATATCCTAGAAAGGGTTATCCTTTGTAAGCAAGGAATACACCACAAAACTGGAAAATATAGAGTGTACATGTTTTCTGGGGCATACTAGTTAATATCGGCCAATTAGGCCTCATCAGTGATTCTGAAATATTTTCAAAATTCAACAATGGAATCAATGATCCAAAAGGACAAGAAAATTTTAACTACACTTTGATGTAGGGCAGATAGACTTTTTACGGCCGCCACACATTCCCAGATACCAGCTGTAGTAACGTCAAATATGTTCTAGAAATTTTACTATATAAAAGTGGGGTTCAGGGGGGGGGGGGGGCAAAATTACATAGGCGTGTTTTCCTGATGAAGAAGATGCTCAATAAAACCTGGGCACTTATTGTCTGTAAGAGGTGTGTTCTTCGCCGTATTTTTTTTTTAAATATTCGGACGCCTTCAATCAATCTTACACTTGTTTGAACAACACGATGTATGACAATCTGTCTAAATAGATGCAAATAGATATGGCGTTTCCGCATTGACTGCTTTATACAGTTATCTGTGATGGCTTTATTGACATTTCATATCAATTTGAATATTTTAGCTCATAAGTATCTGAAGTTTACAAAAGCTTGAAATCAGAAGTGAAGGCAATGATCAGTTCTGGCCACCTTAAATTAAGACTAAATCTGCGTTTAAAAGCATTTCCAGAAGGTTTTGTTTATTCTTTCTTTGTGCTTTTTACACCCAAGACCACTTTTTAACAGTCAAGAGGTGGTCTTAAAATATGAATTTTACCGTATTTGCAAGACATCCCAAGCGAAATGTCAAAAGGGCAGTATCTAAAGGGCAGTATCTTTTCCACAAATGGCAAAATGGCTATCAAAAATTAAAACAAAATGTTAGCAGTACAAACATGCAAAAACAAACACTGATAATAATAATAAACCACAAAAGAAGCATCGTCTAAATGATTATGGAAGTGACAGAGTGTGTGGCCCGAATGTCAGGACTTGATTTGATCGAACTCATAGGATATGTTGATAAGCTTTATTCTTGCAAACGCAGACAACTACATACGAGAGTGTAGTATAAATAAATCGTTAGATAAAGTAAATCGATTTATGTATTGTTTTTTGTTCAACGTGTCGTTAACCCTTGCGGGTCATTTTCTGTCGTCTCCCAGAGAAAGGGAGAAAATGGAAAGAAGAGATGGTAGAGGATATGAAACTGAGGGATAGGGAAGAAAGACAAAATTAATGGAAGTGTAAAACAAAAGAATTAATGGCAGCCCCCCCCCCCCCCCTCTACCCTTACCTGCTGCAAGGACAGCAGGCCTTGCCCAACTGTAAGCCAATATCAGTTGGACGCCACAGTGATGCAAGATACATATGGCACGTCGCCTCACCCAATCACACCCTAAATACGGTAAAGTGGTGTTGTGCAAGAATTCTGATATAGGGTTCTGTTGTAGTGGAGCACTGTGGTGCAGTGGTAACCCTGCAATCGCCAAGCGTTGTTTCCTTCAGCAAGAAACTTTATCCGCAATGCTTAGTACTGGTTTCTACCAAGGAAGAGGGAGAAAAGAGGGCCACGTGGAAGGTGAGTAATAGTACATAATGCTGTACCCTCTATAAATTAAGACGATTATTATTATTATTATTTTCATTATTATTAGATATCCGTTTCCCACCCGAGGGATAGCCGTCGGCGGAATCTAAAATGGGGTCCTGATGTAGATAGGCGTCATGCACATCAGACAAGGAAATCCATAGTTTTTGCTGGGGATAGAAATTCTGTTCTACCCCTGGTGTTCTTACCCAAAATCGAATATTCTCGCGTGTTTTATAGATGCACTGGTTGTATACAACCTCATATGCGCCGTCGTTAAGGTTGACGTCACAGCACGTTACGTGACGTCACTAAACATTCCTGTAGTGACATCACAACATAGCGGACGTCGGTAACCAAAGTGACTGCAGCATTAAATATCCGCGCTAATAAATAGAAGGTATACAAGAAAAAAATCTATATGGGTGTGAGGGGTGGATAGAAAACCGTGCCCCTCGGGATCACTGTCCGGGATTACTCGGCAAGCCTCGTGATGCCGGACAGTGACCCTCGGGAAGGATTTTTCCATCCACCCCTCACACCCATATAAGATTCTTATATTCCAATCCGAGGAATGTTCCACTCAGTAAGGACATCCCTCGGGTTGGAAACGCCCACCTACAATAGGACCACCCCGTATTAGATTCTCTTCTAGCACAACACCACGAAAAAAATCATTTTACTTTATTTAACGTTTATATTTAACGCACTATACTTGAGTCAGACGGGTTAAGAACACCTTTTTATTACAATATTTAATAAAGTGGTATTTTTGCCGAAACATGTGAGCAGCTTTTGCAGATCTCACAAATCTTTGTATATTTGCCATATTAAATTATCAAAGTTTTAACAATATGTTAACTACTAAGTAAGTAAGTAATTTGTTTATTAAAGTGTCATATATCAATATATACACCTAAAATTGCACATTTAAAATACTTAAGATTATATTGATATCCAGCCAAAGTTGACTTACAAGACATTATATACATGTATCGTAACGACGTCGTTAGTTTTTTTGTTTTTTTTTTTCTTATTTTTCTTTTTTTTTTTGTGTTGCTTAACTAGCCATAGACCGGCAAATGAAATGTCTGGTCTGCCTGCGCCTATATCATTTTGACTCCCTTGATCCCCATTTGTCTAAATCGCGACGGAAGTAAGGGCGAGGATTGTGGCCACGTAAAATCGATTTAAGCCCCCCAGTGGAAATCTTCCACTGACCGTTCCAAGGCGGCTCTTCTGTGGCGATTTATTTATGTTGTTGTTTGTTACTTACTGTGTGTATCACTTGTGTCTTTTGGTTTTGGATGGCCATATGGCCATTTTGTGGGAAAGTAACTGTCCTTATGGCCTTCCCTTGTTTAGGTTTCCATTATGGTCTGGTCGCTTAATGTTTGTATTTCTTTCCCTTTGGTGTCTTTCATGGGTGGAGTAAGTTAATTGTATCAATTCCTGATCTTTGTTTTACTTCTACTTTTTATATAGTGAAACTAGGGTTTACATTGGTAAACCTTATTTTTCTTATTTCTGCTCTAAAATATAGATTTTGGGTACTCGATAGAACCGCCTCATCGACATAAGAACCACCTTGATTAGGCCGTTCTAACGAGTACCAACAATCTTTATTTTGAACAGAAATAAGACAAATATAACAATTTTTTATCTTAAAATTGTCATTTTTTTCGCTGCAGAGATAACAATGTATTTGTATTGGCGTGTTTTCGTAATCAGAATATTTGGCGATCGCACATTTCATATCGTGTCTCGCAATCACAAAAGGCTCCCGAAATACTCTCCTTTGTTGTCATCCATCTAGACAATCATTTGTACACTTGTTAATAGTCTCATGGGTGCATTCAATGATTTTGCTTCCGCCGCTTAAGATTCTATTGACCAGAATATGTGTTCTGTTTGTCAATCAGTAACAGACGGAACTATTATTTGATACAGTAATACAATCGTTTCCTGTATCGCGTGGGACATTAGACAATAGTATAATAATCGTTTCCTCATGATAACAAATCATGAAAAACATGAGATGTTCCGTTAATATTTTGATTTATTATACACTTAGCAGTGAAATCAATAGATATTTGGAACAAATAAAATTTACATTTTCACACTGTGAAACGATCTGATATTTTCACATGGTGAAATATAACATGACAGTAATTTTCACAGTAATTCACCTTATTTGCATTATCTGCTGGTTCCTAGTCTGAAGGTTATCAGTGTTGGAAAAACAGGTAACCAGACCAGACAGGTCTGGTTACCTGTTTTACAATATTGACAATTTGCAAGCATGGCCAGCAAATAATGCACAATGGTGAATAGTGCTCTTACCCTATGGCGAATGCACTTGCGAATGAGTTACGAATGTCATTCTTCACCAGTTCGTAATAATCGTAAGGTAAGCGCAAAATAGTGGTAAGAGTTCGTAGGCATTCGCCGACGTTTTAGGGGTGTTACGAATATTAAAAACATGCTCCTAATATTCGCAAGAAAAGCGTATTCTCATTGTTTTCGCAAAATATTCATAAGCAATCGAAAGCCATTCTTATTGATGGCAAGGCATTTGCTTTGACCGTAAGATATTACAAATACCTTAAAAAATGTTAACGAACTGTTATGAATACTTGCAAATCTATTGCGAATAAAGCGGATGCAATAAGATTGTTTTTGTAGTTTTATGAGAATAAATTGCGAATGTATGCAAACGGCTTGCCAACGATTGCGAGTTCTTGCAATTGCTTCAGACTGGCTTACAAATATTAAGATTGTCTTACAAATGATTTGCTTGTCCTAGCAATTAAAATGCGAATGTGACTCTTTCGCAAAAGGCGGGGACACCACAACGGTATAAAAGACGTCATTCCTCTTGTCAATATACATTTCTAGATTAACAATGGCCGATGCTGTGACGAGGCGAGTGGCAACACTAGCCGTGCTTGTTACCCAACATGCTGTTATGACACACAATGCAGTTGTTTCTCTGCAGCGAGAACAACAAAGGCAACAACTGCAGCAACTCCAGCGCAGACTGAGACGCAGACAAAGATGGCAAAGGTCATGCTGGATTCCGACTAATAACTGCCGAAGAGACAATATTTGCAAGCACACGCAGTGTAATCGTTTTATTCATAAGACATTCGTAAGCATTGGCAAGATTTGCAACAGCTTTTTTGTACATTCGGAAAGGATTCGTAAGAATTCGGAAAATTGTCGTCACTGATACGTAAGATTCATAAGAAATTCTTAGGACTGGTAAGGATTCATAACATTTTCGCAAACATTCATAAGGTTACACTTTTTCTTAGTTTTCCTTCTGACCAATCGTATCAATTTCGGCAATTTTGTAGCGAATTTCAAATTTCTCATATTTTTTTCATATTCTTTCATTTTCGTTAGGATATTCGCCATAGTGTAAGAGCAGCATAACAGCCACGACCACATATTTGCCAAAGTCTCGTGTAAAAGAAAAGAACATTTACTTTTTTGCGAAAATGGCTAAAAACATTTCAACTCATGTGTTGAAAGCGTAAGAAGTTTTACTTGTGTTTCGCACTCGTGAAATTCTGATGTTGGATGTTTTTCAAACATCAAAATTATATCTCGTACTTCACACACATGAAAATTGTTATGTTTTCAACACATTAGGTGAAATAGTCTTGGTTAGTATTTGATGGCTATTTGGACAATAGTCAAAACTATTACCCCTCAGGGGTAATAGTTTTTGAAACTTGTCCAAGCAGTCATCAAATAACTGTTGTATTACAGAATCAAGCATACAGACACTTCAATTTAATAAGTGGCAACGCCATATCAGGATTTCTTTCTGTCGAGTACTCACCGTTGTTTCATCTCTGAGGTTGTTTGTTTGTTGTTGTTTTTTTTTGTGTGTTCTCGGAGATGCTGCACTGATGGGTTAGGACGCCTTAATGCGGATTGGGCAGGTTGTTTGTCTTAATCGCGACGGAAGTAAGCCGCGTATAACGGATTTAAGCCCCTCAGTGAAATTCTTGTTACTGACCTCCAAAGGCGGTTCTTCTGTTGCGATTTATTTTTGTTCAAGTATGTGCCGTTGAGTGTGTGTATCGTTTTTATCTTTTTTTTTTTGTTTTGGATAGCCAATTAGCCATTTTGTCGGAAAGTAACTGTCATTTTGGCTTTCCGCTATTGATGTTTCCATTAGCGTCTAGTTATTTCATGTTTGTGTTTCTTTCCCTTTGGTGTCTCTGACGGGAGATGCGGGTTAATTGTATCGATTCCTGATCATTGCCGTCACTTCTATTTTGCATTGTTTATAAAGACCATGTAAATGAAATAAAATGGTTCTTTTAAAACACTTTATATAAAAAAAAGTGGTAATGATACGGATAACGGCGACATGAGTCAAACAGGTAGTGTATGGGATCGTTGTCTCCGCCTTACAATGCGGCTCTAAGAATGTCCGAACAGTTAGTTTGGGACAAAAAGGCAACACTGACTTATCGACTGGACGCTTTAATGTGTGATCTGAATCACTTATACCGCGTTGTTTACACAGGTACCAATTAGTAAAAACTCCAATATCCAACACTTTCTATAGTAAATTGGGTAATAAAAGAATTTGTTATAGGATTATGCTGTGATAAAAATTCAGATATTTTTTCATATATCTGCTCATCACATAGATTATGGGAACTCATTAGCATCGCCTCGTCGATGCGATTCTAACGACTACCCACTGTCTATGGTTTTGAGCAGAAAATGAGAAAAATAATGTACACCCCTGTAAACCACAGTTTTACTATATAAAAGTTGGATTAAAATTGCTTTAATTATTGCTAAATTGCTTATATTGTTTTGTTTTGGATAGCCAATTGGCCATTTTGTGGGAAAGTAACTGTCTTTTTGGCTTTCCGCTATTGATATTTCCAATAGGATCTAGTTGTTTCATATTTGTGTTTCGGTGTCTCTGATGGTATCTGTTTGTAAATAGAATCGATTCATGAGCAGTGCCTTCACTTCTATTTTAAAGGGAGGTCAAAATTATATAGGCGTGTTTTCGTGATGCAATGGAAAACTTTATTTGTTATTATTTTTGTTCAAAATATAGATGGTTGATTTTCATAAAACTGTTGATAAGTCAAATCTTTGTTTTAAGTTTTGCTCAAAACAACGCTTGTGAAAACTAGAGAACCGCCTCATTTTAGGCAGTTTTGAAGCTAACTCTATGTCACGTTTGTATTACCATAATAGCTTGTACATTACAGAGAGTAGAAGAAATAAAATTAAAGGTCGGTTGGGCGATGACAAATTTTCTGTTGAATCTGACTCTTGTCACCACATCACGAAAACACGTCTATATAATTTTGACCCCCTTGAATCCCACTTTTATATAGCAAAGATGGGGTTTACAGGGGTAAACCTTATTTTTCTCATTTCTGCTCTAAAATATAGATTCTGGGTACTCGTTAGAACCGCCTCATCGAGGCGGTTCTAACGAGTACCCACACTCTATATTTTGATCAGAAATAAGAAAAATATCACATTTTTTTCATCTTAAAATTTTCTTTATACCGGCGGTAAAGTTTACAATTTATTTGTATAGGCATGTTTTTGTATTACTATCCTATTTTACGAATACTTTATTTCTAAAGTAATGTAGGTAGTTATAGGAACATATAAAACACGTTTCAATGCTGGTATTGAAGACGACAAAAGTACACCATCTGTGTGGCATATTGCAGCATTTCATATTTTGAAAGCCGACAATGTTACTGGGGAAATAAATTACGAAAACACGCCTATATCAATACACTGTAAATTTTACCACTAAAAATAGAAATTTTCTGATGAAAAATTGCGTTTTTTTCTTATTTCTGTTCAAAAAATGGATTGTTGGTACTCTTTAGAACTGCCTCGCCGCGGCGGTTCTAACGAGTACCCACAATCTATGTTTTGAGCAGAAATAAGAAAAATAATGTATACACCCGCAAACCTCAGTTTTACTATATAAAAGTGGGTTTTAAGGGGGTCAAAATTATATAGGCGTGTTTTCGTGATGAATAGTGCTCTTTTTGTTTCTTATCTGAGGTCCAAACATAAATTGTTTGTGCTCGTTATAAACCGTCTCGTCGAGGCGGTAGTAACGAGTATCACAGTTTATGACTAAGTGCAGAAAAAAGAAGAATCATATAAACCCCTGTAAACCCCCGTTTTCTCTATTACCTCTATTTCATCACGTTAACTAGTCCGTGAAATGAACACCCCTAAACCCCACTTTATATAGAGAAAACTGGCAACGAGCATCCAAAACCTATGCTTGCAGTATAAATTAGAATATTACAATGTTTTCATCAGAAAAATTACCGTTTTGAAGAAATTGTATCGCGCGGATCTATTACCTTAATGTATCTTTCTATACATTACGAAAACACACCCGTGCGACATAGTGCATTGTTTCACATCTCCAAAATGGCTACTTTTCTGATGAAAATCCGTCATATTTTTTTCTTATTTATACTGCAAACATAGGTTGTGGGTGCTCGTTAGAACCGCCTCATTGAGGCGGTTCTAACGAGTACCCACAATCTTTGTCTTGGAGCAGAAATAAGAAATATAATGTTTACCCCTGTAAACCCCAGTTTTGTCTATATAAAGTGTGGTTTAGTGGGTTGTTCATTTACCGGACTAGTTCACGTGACGATATAAAGTCGATGCCACACGCGTATTGACGTCATGATGGCGTGGTTGTTCAGCTGTTTGAAAAAAAAAAAAAACAAAAAAAAAAACAAAAAACAATAAAATAAAATGAAATAAAATGAAATAAAATAAAATGAAATAAGAAGATAATCTTGCCTCTTCACAGGCATAATTCAATTTCCAAGTACTGCAGTTTTCACGAAATCAGCTTACGTCAGCTTAAGCCGCCTACATCATCTTACGTTATGCGTTTGCTGCTTTTTAACCCATTTAGTACCAAATGGAATCTTCCTCCCTATATGTAGCAGGAGTCCATTTCAAAATTTAGGGATGTCAGGTTGTTTTTTCTTCAAATTTATTTGGAAAATAAATCAAATTTTTGCAAACAGTGTAGGCCCTGATCAGACGCCGCGTCGTCTGATCTGGGCCTGCGATGTTTGCCAGAGTACCCGTTTTGGGGTTTCCGGTACTAAATGATTCAAACTGTTTCAATGCTTAAACCGTTCGTTTGTCTAGATTACAATCAAAATTTGGGAGTTTTTACAAATTTAAATTGGCAGTAAAACTTCATTATCCGGATCTGTCGCATACTATATTGTCTCTAACGAACAACGGTAGGGCCATTGATGGAGTAATAAAATTAGCGCATGATCTCTTCAACCACAGGAGAATACCAAATTATGTCAAAATGGCACTATTAGTTTGCGAATGAAATATTAGCACTAATTATCTTAACCACAATAAAATCAACAAAATGAAATAACTGAATATCACGTACCTAAAGAAGTCCTTGAAATGAACAACGATCAGCACTGAAACAGTCAGATATCACATCCTAGCCTATGAACATTACATAATGATACCGAGTTTGCAGCTCTTTCCCAAAAAGGTTGCAACTCAAGGTACCTGAACGTAACAAAAGGTACTTACGATTGTGCTAGAGTGCTCCTTTGTGGGTCCTATACACCCTGGTGCAACGTCAGAGTGCTCGAATTTGCGATCGGAGTAAGGGCAAGGATTACCACCCAGTGAGATTCTTTTCACTGACCGTTCCAAGTCGGTTCTTCTGTCGCGATTTACTTTATTTTTTTGTTATTGTTTGTCTTTGAGTGTGTGTATCGCTTAATTAATATATATTTTTGTTTGTGATAGCCAATTGGCCATTTTGTGAGAAAGTAACTGTCGTTTTGGCTTTCCGCTATTGATATTTCAATTAAGGTCTAGTTATTTCATGTTTGTGTTTCTTTCCCTTAGGTGTCTCTGATGGGAGATGTGGATTAATTGTATCGCTTCCGGATACTTCTATTTTACCATATACAGAAATCTGCTTCTGTTAACAAGATTATTGTCCCTGTTTACCAAGTTAAATTATTCGCGCTTAGTAAAACAATGATATTTCCTTGCCATTTCGTAGTGGTCTTCTTCAGTTGACATTGCAAATTTACTCTCAGATACACAAAGCGTGCTGGAAACACAGATTATGCCATACAGGGAAGCAATTTCCCTATTTCGCATTTAACATTTACCTGGGTCAGAGGGCGACAATGTACTTGCAAAAAGTGAACACTTTAATCAAGGATGGGTTAAATGGTAAGTGCGAGAAAACATGGTAGAAACGCTGCGGAAAATTGGATTGTTATAGCGAAATGCAAAATTAGTGATGACAAACAGAAGACCATATAAGAGAAGTCAGGAGTAGTACCCAGAATAAGAAACGCAGACAAAAAAGCCACGGTGGACAGAAGACTTTATGGAATGGCATATGTGTTTCGGACCAAAAATGGCTCAGATGTTCTGATTTATCCCAAACGAAGCGCATCATGGAAGTGTATTCACTAAAACGACAAAAAAAAAAAATATGACAAAATGGGCCAAAAAGTCAATGTCAGCATTGGCGGGATGCTAGACTCTTGTAATAATTCAGGTTCCAGTGACTTCTCGATATCTATAGGCAAAATAGGAATGGGCCAGGACAGAAATAAATATATTCCAATGGAAATTGTGTAGGACGATGGTACACCGTCCTTCCAGCTGAAAATGTTCTACCGAAATTGCATAATGCCTTTGAGCAACTTTTTACACTTCACCGGAAATTCGTAGGAACAAAATTGAAAATGACGGTAATTTATCGACAAACAGTGGTACAGTTGACCCTAGTGCACAATGTTTAAACGATGGTATTAGCGAAAGCAATAGAGTGTTTAGCAAAAAGGCCAGGTTGCGATGATATCCCAACTGGAGTCCTCAAGCGAGAAAGCTGCATTATTTACTTACACCGACTGTTCACTGTTTTTCGAGACTGGAAAAAATCCCCAAAGTCAGTCATATCGGCTGATTACCCAAGTACTAAAAGACTCGTCGTCTGATAAACGGGACTCCAAGAATTATCGAGGAATTGCTGTCACTTCGGCCGTTTATAAGGCATACTGTTATGTGCTTAACGAAAGATTGACAAAATGGTGTCAAACAAATGAAAAAATCTCCGATACACAAAACTTTTTTTAAGAAACAATACCAGGCTGAAGTGACTGACCATAATATTATTGAATCATGGACGCCACTCAATGCTTACATTTCTAAGTTCATTACCAATATATGCATTACGTATTCTGGACACTGAAGCAAATAAATTCTACCAAAGTTCTAATCAGTTAATAGATGCTGCTCTTTTAGCTAGAGGTTATACTCAGCATGCTCTTCCCCCTTTCATCGATTCTTAAATTAATTACAAACGTCATAATATCAAAATATCCTTCATTAATAAGGGTTTGAATTTTGTAGATTTACCTAGTATCTTCCGGGACATATCGGTGATTTTTGAAAGCATTCTGAAACTAGTGAACAAAAACATTTCTTTCTACTCTCAAAATACGAATGTATTACCCCCTAAACCTAAGATGTCTTTACGTCACCTTAAAGTAGGTATCAAGCATTTCATAAGAAGTTTGTTTTGGCTCCAACAGATAAGGCCGCTAACAATGTGGTCGTTGTTTGCGGCTCCACTATGTTAACACCCTTCAGCAAGAACTTGGTGGTACTAAGGCATATGAACTGCAGCCTTCTGTTGTAGAGAGGGCTTTAGTTGATGACAACATTTGTCAGTCTGCCACCAAGTTTGCTGTAAGTGTTACAGAAGGCCAAGACAAGCTTCCTATGGTATATTGGTTACCTAAACTTCATAAAAGACCATACAAAACACGGTGTATTGCAAATTCAAGCTCTTGTACCACCACTGAACTCTCCCTGTTTTACCGCCATCAAAAACATGTGATTAAAAAGTTCGACAAAGTCTTTGAAAGATCAAGGAGAAATCTGTTTAGGTCTATAAAAGAAATTTAATGAAGTTTTAAATAAATTGAAACCCAGACGTTTTCGTGCTATAAGTCTGTCTACTTATGATTTTTCCACCCTTTACATTACACTTCTTCATAACCTTATTAAAGAAAAACTTAATGATTTAATTGAATGGTCATTTCATAGGAAGGACTGCCTCTATCTTGCATGTAATGTAAGAAATGCTTTTTTCACTTCTGAAGAACATACAAATTATACTTTACGGTCATGTCAGAAAATGTGTGAAGTTCTCACATTTCTGCTTGACAATATTTACATATGAATTGGCACTAAGCTATTTAGACAAATGGTGGGTATTCCGATGGATACAAATTGCGCACCCCTTGTGGCTGATCTGTTCTTGTTTTGTTATTAAAAAAACTTCATGATGTCCCTTTCCGTTGAAAACCAATCTGACATCATTGAAGCCTTTAGCTCAACTTCTAGATATTTGGATGATTTATTAAATATTGACACTACCTATTTCGATAGCTTTATCAGTCAAATTTACCCCCAAGAACTTCAGTTAAATAAAGCAAATTCTTCTGATACCGAGGGTCCGTTTTTGGATTTACATCTATCTAGTGTAGATGGATTTGTTTCTTACAAACTTTATGACAAACGCGATGATTTTAATTTTGAGATTGTAAAATTTTCTTTTCTTGGATGGTGATGTTCCTCGTGCGGCATCCGTCGGGTCAGGCATCACATTCTATGACGGTTCCAGCGTAAATATGTTCTATAACAGGGTTATCCCTTTGAAGCAAGTAATACACCACAGAAGTGAAAAATATGGAGTGTACATGTTTTCTGGGCAAGACTAGCTAGTTTCGGCCAATTAGGCCTCATCAGTGACCCTAAGATATTTTCAAAATTACACAATGGAATCAATGATCCCAAAGGACAAGAAAATATAATCTACACTATGATGTAGGGCAGGGAGACGTTTTACCGTCGTCACACATTCCCACACACCAGCTGTAGTGAAGTTGAATATGTTCTATAAAAGGGTTATCCCTTGGAAGCAAGGAATACACCACAGAAGTGAAAAATATGGAGTGTACATGTTTTCTGGGCCAGACTAGCTATTTTCGGCCAATTAGGCCTCATCAGTGACCCTCAGATCTTTTCAAAATTCCACAATGGAATCAATGATCCCAAAGGACAAGAAAATATAATCTACACTATGATGTAGGGCAGGGAGACGTTTTACCGTTTAAAGGCTTAATTGTGTAAATCGCGACGGAAGTAAGGACAAGGATTGTGGCCACGTAAAATCGATTTAAGCCCCCCAGTGGAATTCTGTTCCGCTGACCCTTCCAAGGCGGTTCTTCTGTCGCGGTTTATTTTTATTATGGTTTGTCTTTCGGTGTTTGTGTCGCTTATATTATTTTATTTTGGATAGCCTATTGGCCGTTTTGTGGGAAAGTAACTGTCCTTTTGGCTTTCCGCTATTGATGTTTCCATTAGTGTTTGTTGTTTCATGTTTGTGTTTCTTTCCCTTTGGTGTCTCTTATGGGAGCTGTGGGTTGATTGTATCGATTCCTGAGCATTGCCTCAACTTCTATTTTACTGAGAATTAGAGAGAATCTATTTTTTATGTAATGTTGGTTTGCGCATGATGCTCTGTCTCTGGTCGGGCCCATCGGAGTCTAACAATTGGTTTTCTTTTGCTCCAGCATTTCAATGGTTTCTTGCTGTCGTGTGCTCGCTGTTGTTTCATCTCTGTTGTTGATTGATTTTTGTGTTCACGGAGATGCTGCACTGATGAGTTAGGAGGCCTTCATGCGGACTGAACAAATTATATGTCTTAATCGCGACGGAAGCAGGGGCCAGGATAGTGGCCACGTAAACAATCGATGTAACCACCCCCCCCCCCAGTGGTATTCGATTTACTGACCGTTCCAAGGCAGTTCTTCTGTCGTAGTTCATTTTTATTATGGCTTGTCTTTGAATATGTGTATCGCTTATATTTTTGTTTTGGATAGCCTTTTGTCCATTTTGTGGGAAAGTAACTGTCCTTTTGGCTTTCCGGTATTGATGTTTCCATTAGGTCCATTTGTTGCATGTTTGTGTTTCTTTCCCTTTGGTGTCTCCGATTGGAGCTATGGGTTAATTGTATCGATTCCTGATCATTGCCATCACTTCTATATTTCATCCATTCTTGCTGATTTTCTAAATTCTGAAACACCCATAATTTGCTATAAATGCAATACACATGTTAGATCTAACATTTGTAATTTCACTAAACTTGTTTCTGATCTCTATATTGACACTTACACTCCTGATATCTGTGATTGTTGAATTTCAATGAATTGCTATCCTGCTAATGGTCATATTATTACTGGCAATACAAAAAGAAAGTCCTAATTCTAGGATACGAAATGCAATTTCAAAAGGTCCGAAATATCGATTTGCTTATGAAATTAATTTCAATAAGTGTAGATATGAAATCGCTGCTGTCTTGAATGAATTTGGTAATCGATGGTGTAAACGAGAGTATGTTGAGCATAAAGCTCTCCAAGAATGACAACTTTGCATTCTGAAACTAGTGAAAAACGCATTTCGTTCTACTCTCAAAATACGAACGTATTACCTCATATACCTAAGATGTCTTTACTTCTTAATAGCCCTCGCCCAACGGGGCTTGAAAAAATAGATGGGCTGCAACCGACCCGTACACGAGTACTGGTAAACCGTTTAGAGGATCTAAGCCTACCCAGGCAATGCGGTGCGAGTCGGCCCATTTATGCTTACATATTATATTGGTTTCATTGGGCGGCACGGGTTGAGTTGTCATTTCATCTCAATATCGGGTAAAATAGAAGTAAAACAAAGATCAGGAATCGATACAATTAACTTACTCCACCCATCAAAGACAACAAAGGGAAAAAAACACAAACATTAAGCGACCAGACCATAATGGAAACCTAAACAAAGGAAGGCCATAAGGACAGTTACTTTCCCACAAAATGGCCATATGGCCATCCAAAATAAAAAGACACACAGTAAGTAACAAACAACACCATAAATAAACCGCCACAGAAGAACCGCCTTGGAACGGTCGGCTTAAATCGATTTTACGTGGCCACAATCCTCGCCCTTACTTCCGTCGCGATTTAGACAAATAATTTGTTCAGTCCGCATGAAGGCCTCCTAACTCATCAGTGCAACATCTCCGTGAACACAAAAAATCAAAGAACCACAGAGGTGAGACAACGGTGAGGACTCGACAGCAAGGAACCACTGAAATGCTGGAGCCAAAGAAAACCAACAGTTAGACTCCGATGGGCCCAACCAGAGACAGAGCATCAGGCACCAATCAACATTACCTTGAATTAGATCTCTCTAATTCTCAATAAGCCTTTACGTTGGAGCCGTCATAGAATCTGAGGCCTGACCCACCGGCGTGCAATTAAAGAGGGAAGCAAAGTTGCCAACCGTGATGGGTTAACTACCATGCATGCAGTCTGTCGTATAACATCCATGTTGTACCCAATCTTTTTATATCGAAGAATGATTTTACGAAATTGGGTGCTGAAGTCATTGCGGTTATATATTTTTCTGAATTTATATACTAAGTCACCATAAAATTCGGGTTCCGATAGACCTTGTTGCAGAAGAGATTTAAGTCCAATATTGAATTTTGAAATTAAATCTGAATGGCGTCTATAAAATTTTGAAAAGGCTTTGCGTAGTTTATGGTACCGATAACCCTGATTAAGGAGCTTAGCCGTTAATAATTCATTACGAGTGTTGAAGTCAGTTACATGACTACACACTCTAGCAAATCGAATTAATTGCGAGTAGCGACAAGGGTTACAATATTTAGCATGAACAATATCTAATCTTCCATGAGGCCCTCAAGGAAAAATACAATTTACAATATGAGACACATGTTACTGTGCACAATCAAAATACAATTAACAATAAAAAACACGTGTTACTGAACTCAATAAAAATAAATAAATAAATAAGAAGAGAGAGAGAGAGAGAGAGAGAGAGAGAGAGAGAGAGAGAGAGAGAGAGAGAGAGAGAGAGAGAGAGAGAGAATGGTCCGGTCTTTTTCTATGAAAGAAATGGGCTGACTGAATCAAGGAGAATTTTAGTAAATACAACATAAGATTCTAACATCTGTATATGTATTTAAAAATGTCATGCAAATGTCTTATTATAATTTGTATAAAAATATATTTTAACTAAGAAATTGATTTGAAGATGAATAAGTGATCATTTATCCTCTGATGCCAAAGCGGTTGTCCATTGCACTAGCCATTTTAAGCATCTTCTATGAAAAGTGTCAAGTGTTTGTGCAGGTTTCACCTAGTTAGCTAAACTGTTCCAGATAGACAGGCGGAGTATTTCATACTAGGCTTTGCTGGAACAAAACACCAAGATGTTGAAGTCCTTAAGGAAACAGAGGCATTAGACTCATTGTTTTCCATTTTGTTTACTGTCGTCACTTCATGTTTCTACTTCTTTCCCTAGTGATATTGTGGGAAGAATCTGGGATCTGACTGTATCAGTCCCTGGTCGTTTATCTTTCTAATTTTTGGTTTGGTCGCCATGAGGCGGGCAAACCGGGTATAATGACCAGATTGTAACTGTTCCATGGAGGGGCACGTGACGCGATCAACCAATCAGCTTTTGCTTTTCTTCTACTTTTAACGATGATGCAATACTATACAGCAATTACTGGAACAGCCTGTTTGAATAGCGAAACAGACCGAAAAGCAAACGTTTCAACTCCAACAATAAATATCTTAAGGGAAATCGATACACCTGGCAGGTGTGGATTTTTACCGTATTTCGAAACACACCTATACAAATACATTGTCATTTTTTGGCCAAAGAAAAAAGAAATTTACTTAAGAAAAATTGGAATATTTTTTTTTTTTTTTTTTTTGGCACAAAACATAAATTGCGGGGAGTCGACAGAAACGAAACAAAATCGAGTGCCCACAATCTAGTGTATCAGAACATGAATACGGAAATTAATGTATACCCCTGCAAACCCGAGCTTTACTATATGAAAGTGAAGATTATATTTTCTTGTCCTTTGGGATCATTGATTCCATTGTGGAATTTTGAAAATATCTGAGGGTCACTGATGAGGCCTTTTTGGCCGAAACTAGCTAGTCTGGCCCAGAAAACATGTACACTCCATTTTTTTCAGTTCTGTGGTGTATTCCTTGTTTCCAAAGGATAGCCCTTTTATAGAACATATTTAACTTCACTTCAACTAGTGTATGGGAATGTGTGGCGGCGGTAAAACATCTCCCTGCCTTACATCGTAGTGTAGAGTATATTTTCTTGTCCTTTGGGATCATTGATTCCATTGTGGAATTTTGATAATATCTTTGGCTCAATGATGAGGCCTAATTGGCCAAGGCCTAATTGGCCGAAACTAGCTAGTCTGGCCCAGAAAACATGTGCACACCATATTTTTCAGTTCTGTGGTGTATTCCTTGCTTCCAAAGGATAACCCTTTTATAGAACATATTAAAGAGGATCATAATTCTATAGGCATGATTTCCTGATGGAAATACAACTCTAAGGACCTTATGGTTGCTACTCTGTTGGCTCTGTCCAACTGAAAAAGGGGTCTACTCTAAAGGGGGAAGAATTTGCTCCTCAAGGGGTCTACTCTAAAAGGGAAGAATTTGCTCCCCAGGAGCAAATTCTTTCCTTTAAGAGTATACCCCTTAGACATATCAAAAGACAAACTACTTTTGCAGAAGTAGCCCCATCCCCTTAAGGCGTATCTATTTCCATTATGGGGAACTTATAACAGCCGCAGTCATTTTAGCAAATTTTACGTCTTGCAATGCCATTATGGAGTAAGTCCATGGGGCCATGGAAACGAAAAACAACAGAACATAACTACTACTACTCACAAAGTGTGGCTGGCTGCGGTAGCTCAGTCAGATGCAGTCTGACCGGTGATAAGGAAGACTCGGGTTCGATACCTACCGGGGTCTTTCTAAGAAATCTTTTCTATGGTCATTCTCTCCCTTCCGCTGATTCAGGAAGGGCAGGGGTCAGTTTTTGACGACAGAATGTGCACTGTACTGGTAAACCGTATACGGATAAGCCTGCTCAGGAAAAGCGTGGATAGGTACACTGACAGGCCCAAACATGGCCCAAACCAGTGTTGACAGGGCCGTTTAATACAAATAAACAAAATTTGCAAAGATTTCACACAGATAGGAACAGATTTATATATTCTGAACATCTTTCGGTACGCTGATAGCTCTAATAATACGTATATGTAAATGTTGGAAAGACAGAGAACGTTATTTTTCCTCATTTATAAAGGTCGCTGGGTGTAACGGGCCTCCGTGGCCTAGTGGATAAGAGTGCTGACTCTTAATCATTAGGTCTCTCAACGCTGTAGGTTTGAGCATGGCTCAGGTCACATAATGAGAAGTTCTGCAACTGAAAGTCAGGAGGTTTTTCATCGGGTACTCCAGTTTTCGCTCACCTCTGATTAACGATCGGCTTGATGTGAGTGAAACAGTTTTGAAAGGATCGTAAAACCAAACATAAAAAAAGATCGCTGGGTGTGTAAAAACATTTTAATGTCTTTGCTACTAGAATTAACGTCAGTGCCAAGGTCGAAGGTTCTAACTCTTCCAAATATATAAAATATTTAGGGAGCGAAATAAAGTCAACGTTGATGGGCCGTTGTTTATTGTTCTTGAGCCCAGCACAGATAGCAATAGTTTCTGTTCAAAAACTGTATGACTACTAAGTTACCTGCCACCAGTTACAGACTGAGTTGTTAAAAGACTTTTTGGCGCATTCGATGGGAGCTATTGTATCTGATAAGCCGAGAGTGGTGTTCTTTATTTCCACTCAATATTTGACGTTTTACTAATCAGTTTCTTTTACAATTAAATTGTGATGCAGAAAGAAATACAAAAGTATTGCAAATTTCAGGTTTTTGCGGAGGTACCGCTCAAAGAAACTGCCGAGGTTTAAGATACAGTCTGATTCGCAGCACTTTGTCTGGGCAGGCTTAGATCTTCTTAGGCGGTTCAGCAATACTTCAAAGTTCGGTCGGTTTCAGCTCATGCAGTCAAATATATTGCCCCAAGGTCTGATCGGCCCCCTTTCATCGGGGATTGAAGAAATAGATTGGGCTGCATGATGCTTCCACGCAGAGCTGATACCGACCGCACATGAGTAGTGTTAAATCGCCTAGAAGTTCCAAGCCTGCCCCGGAAAAGTGGCTCGAGTCGGACCGTTCATGCATTTCAACCATTTAGTTTCATTTGGCGACAGATTGGAAGCAATGTCTCAAAAAAAAAAAAAAAAAAAAAAAAAACAAGACTCATACAGTGTTAACAAGGACGTTAACAACACATGAAATAGGTAACCAAGGCCCTATAGAAGATCTGATGACTCAGGAAAAATCTTTTTATATACCCGTTTGAAAAACAAAACAAAACAAAAAAAAAAATAAAAAACGGTCGTATTAAGTTATGGGGTTGGTGTCCGTCCGTCCGTTCGTAAACTTTTTTTTCGTTCCGTATTACTCCTACTATACAGTTTTCATACGATCAAGCCTAAAATGTGTATGTAGTAAGACTAAGATGTGAAGATTTGCCTTAAGTTTCGAGAATTACTGTCCACCAAATATTAACAGAGTTATAACCTTTGGAAAATTCGGTTTACATTTTCGTTTGGAAGTTTTGTGCTATACATGTGTAAACCATATGCAAGTTACATTTAGTTTATACTTGTCATGGCGTTAAACAATTCACCACAGAATACTCATCACTACCTACCCCTCCTGATACCAAGGTCACAGACTTCGAAATTTTATATACACGTTTTGTATTAAAAACAGAAGTGGATGCAATGCTCATGAATCGTTATAATCAACCCACAGCTCCCATCAGAGACACCAAAGGGAAAGACACGAACATGAAACAACAGACCCTAACGGAAACACTAACAATGGAAAACCAAAAGGACAGTTACTTTCCCATAAAATGGCCAATAGGCTATCCAAAATAAAATAACATTAGCGACACAAACATCCAAACACAAACCATAACAAAAACAAACCGCGACAGAAGAACCGCCTTGGAATGGTCAGCGGAAACGACATTTACTGGGGGGCTTAAATCGGTTTTATGTGGCCACCATCCTCGCCCTTCCTTCCGTCGCGATTTAGACAAATAATTTGCTCAGTCCGCATGAAGGCCTCCAAACTTCAGACAGACCATAACAAAAATATACCGCGACAGAAGAACCGCCTTGGAACGTTTAAAGTTAAATGCATTAAGTGGGATAATGATATCAGCTAGCTCAAATCAGAATGTAGACTGACAAGACCAAACCTATTGGATGCTTTTTGAAAGCAGCCAACTTGTTTCAGATATGTTTGCTGGCGTTATTTCATTGTAAATTTTAAACATAAAGTTTATTGTTTTTCGAAGGTATATACGATCGTACAGAGAAAAAAATAAAGACTTCATTGCTTCCAGGGAATATTCACCATTATTATCAAGGATAATGCGACAAGCTCGTTTCTGAAGCCTGACATGTTATCATGTCTGTTTATCATATTAGATATTTTATACAGGTGATTTGTATTGACATCAGGTTGACAAATCCGTCCGCAAATCCCAACTTTATATAGAGAAAACTGGGGTTTCATAGGCGGCTCTTCTGTCGCGGTTTATATTTGTTATGGTTTGTCTTTGAGTGTGTGCATGCTTATATTTTTTGTTTTGGATAGCCAATTGGCCATATTGTGGGAAAGTGCCTGTCCTTTTGACTTTCCGCTATTGGTGTTTCCATTAGAGTCTAGTTGTTTCATGTTTGTGTTGCTGTCCCTTTGCTGTCTCTGATGGGAGCTGTGGGTTAACTGTGTCGCCTTCACTTCTATTTTACGGGGGTATACATTGTTTTTCTTATTTCTAGTCCAAGGCATAGGATGTGTGCACTCGTGAGAACCGCCTCAATTCATTTCTACAAAACGAAATTTGTCTTTTGACATGTGTGAATAAAGGTTACAATGCGCACGCTGCCGCTCATGCGTGTGTTCTCAGCCAGAAGTCAGGCTTTTCTGTTGGTTTTCTTTTGCTCCAGCAATTCTGTTGTTGTATGCTGTCGAGTCCTCAGCCTTGTTTCATCTCTGTAGTTTTTTTTTATTTGTATGTTCTCGGAGATGTTACACTGATGAGTTAAGAAGCGTTCTTGCGGACTAAACAAAATTAGTGTATACCGCGACAGAGGAAAGGGCGAGGATTTGGGCCATGTAAAATCGATTTAAGCTCCCCAGTGGAATTCTTTCCACTGACCGTTCCAAGGCGGTTCTTCTGTGGCGGTTTATTTATGTTGTTGTTTGTTACTTACTGTGTGTATCACTTGTGTCTTTTTATTTTGGATGGCCATTTGTCCATTTTGTGGGAAAGTAACTGTCCTTATGGCCTTCCTTTGTTTAGGTTTCCATTATGTTTTGGTCGCTTCATGTTTGTGTTTCTTTCCCTTTGGTGTCTTTGATGGGTGGAGTAAGTTAATTGTATCGATTCCTGATCTTTGTTTTACTTCTACTTTGTTTGTTTGTTTGTTTGTTTGATAGAATTGAGGTTTAACGTCCCCGTCAACGCTATTTGGGTCATTTTGTAGACGTTGTTTCCAATTTCGTGGTACTTTTACTCCATCACATAGATACGTCCGTGAAATGAAGACCCCACTAAACCCCACTTTATATAGAGAAAACTGGGGTTTACGGGGGTATACATAGTTTTCTTATTTCTCCAAGACATAGATTGTGGGTTCTCATCATTCATCATTTGAAGATTATAAAGAAAATGCACTATGGCGCACGGGTGTGTTATCGTAATGCGATATTGAGATGAAATGCGCTGGACACGCAGCCTGATCTGAGGTCTTGATGTGGAGCCAATGATCAGGAATCCATACAATTAACCCACAGCTCCCATCAGAGACACTAAAGGGAAAGAAACAGAAGCCTTAAGATAGATTTATGTATGTCCCGGCTCATAGTTTTATCTGATAGGCTGGTAGCGTTGATGCCTGTGATATGCAAACATGATTTGGCCCATGCGATGAAACTGTTAGGTCATGGTACCCGATATTTTGCCGGAAAACATTTACAAAGCAAAATGTTCTAAAACGTAGTTAAAAATTTAATAAGACAATTAACATGCAGCATACTGTAATATTTAATAACATGTCATGAAACTGCAGCAAAACATTGTATTTTTTTTTTTTACATTAGTTAAATTTTATCTCGTGACAAACGGCGATTACAGACCTGTTATCTGTCTCTGGAATGACCTTTCTGTCACACCATAACGCATGGGTGCAGATTAGTATGCATTGTTTATTTATTTATTTATTTATTTATTTATTTATTTATTTATTTTTAATACGATAGCCGCCTAATTCCTTTACTAAAAATATCCTATGATAAATTTTATACCTGCAGCAAACGTATATTGTGGATGCTCTTTTAACCCATTGTATACCAGTGGATTCTTCATATAAAGGGTGTCAGGCCTATTTTTTCGTTTTAATCTATTTGTGAGGGAAAATTTATTAGCAAATAGTGCATTCCCTGTGGCGTCTGATCTGGGCCTGCACTGTTTGCCAAGGTATCCCTTTAGGGGTTTCTCGCATTAAATGGCTAAAACTGCTTCGTTTTTTTTTTGTTTTTTTGTTTGGTGTATCAGAGAGTGCCTAGGTGTGGTTTGGTGACGCGAAGGGGTCTTGCATCTTGCGTCAATGGACCGTCCAACTGATATTGGCTTATAGTTGGCCAAAGTAGGAGTGAAGGCAATGACCAGGAATCGATACAATTAACCCACAGCACCCATCAGAGACACCAAATGGAAAGAAACACAAACATAAAATAACTAGACCCCAATGTAAACATCACTAGCGGAAAGCCAAAAGAACAGTTACTTTCCCACAAAATGGCCATCCAAAACAAAATAATATAGGCGAACACGCACTCAAAGACAAGCCATAACAAAAATAAACCGCGTCAGAAGAACCGCCTTGGATCGGTCAGTGACAAGAATTTCACCGGGGGGGGGGGGGGGGGGGGGGGCTTAAATCGATTTTACGCGGCTGCAATCCTCACCCTACTTCCGTCGCGATTTAGACAAATAATTTGTTCAGTCCGCATGAAGGCTTCCTAACTCATCAGTGCAGCATCTCCGAGAACACAAAAATCAAACAACCACAGAGAGGAAGCAACGATTTGCATCCCAAATGACAGTTTTGGAAACAGATAGCCCCGAATTTAAGTTCCGCCTTACGCAGAGGTTGCCTAACTTAATCAATGAAACATCAGAGAAAACAAGCTCACTACTTGTGAGAGAGGAATATGACGATTTTTCACCCAAGCGGGTCATACTGAGGCGAACCCTCGGGTGAACAGCTCGCCATATTATCCTCACAAAGGGCAACAAACGTTTTATTATACCGAATTTTAGTAGTGCACGCGACTATGACGTCTCACCTATATATGCATCACGATAACAAGTCCGTGAAACGAAGACCCCCTTAACCCCACTTTATATAGAGAAAAGCGGGGTTATGGGGTAGACATGATCTGCTTTATTTTTGCTGAAAATCATAGATTGTGGGTACACGTTAGAACCGCCTCATTGAGGCGGTTCTAACGACCACCCACAATCTATGATGAAAGCAGAAATAATAAATATGTTATCATTTTTACCTAACATTTGTCATTTTCTGACACCATGTTGAACGCCATTATTTCTGACAGACATGTTTTCCTCATGTAGAACGTTTCATTACGATAATGAGTGCTTTCATTGAGGCGGTTCTAACGAGTACTCACAACCTATGTCTTGGAGCAGAAATGAGAAATGCCCCCCCCCCACCCCCCACAACCCCTAAGCCAAAATTTTCTCTTTTACAAAGAGGGGGTAGCGGGGTGTTCATTTCACGGGCATGCTTATGTGACGTCTTAGAAGTAGTTGTCGTATACGAATAGAAACAGTTTCTGCAGGAGCACTCAATTATTTTTTCTATTTATATTATGTAACTATTTATTTGTTTATTTATTTTTATTATATTTCATTTTTTAAACTGGAAATATCGCTATCTCAAAATTAGTCCTTCTTATGGATGATACTGGAGCTCGTCTCAGGCAAATGCAATGGATTTTGTTTGTTTGTTTGATTTGAGGTTTAACGTCCCCGTCAACACTGTAAAGGTCATTTTGGAGACGTTGCTTCCAGTTTTGTGGGACTTTTACCCGACATTGAGATGGAATGACATCTCAAGCCCTGTCGCCCAATGAAACCAATAGGGTTTATTAGCATGGACGGTCCGCCTCGCACCGCGGTTCCTGGACAGGCTTATATCCTCTAAGCGGTTTACCAGTACTAGTGTGCGGGCCGGAATAAGCTCTGCGTGGAAGCATCATGCAGCCCATATATTTCTTCAAGCCCTTATGGGCGGGGGCTGTACAAATGCAATGGAGAAATGTATTTTAATAAAAGCCAAACTGTTCAATAATATGTCAACAAGTCCGTGAAATGAACCCCCACATTAGAGAGACATGGTGTTATTATTTCTTAAATCAGCTCCAAATGATAGATTGTGAGTATGCGTTAGAACTGCCTAAATAAGGCGGTTCTAACGAGCATCTACAATCTATGTTTGGGACAGAAATAAGAAAAAATATCATATGGGCCCCATCAAGCGATTTTGGTACTTATCGCCTATGCGAGCAGCGAAGGTTCAGGCGAGCCTGCGTATCCGCGCAGTCTCGCCAGAACCTTCGCTGCTGGCTCATACAAGCAGTGAATCAAGAGAAACCTTCAGACAGAAAGCCATATCCCTGGCCTTTCTGAATGGCTGGGAATGCGCAGTTAAAATTTGTCATGACGGAATGCTCGAAGACACAAATTCGATTGGCGGGGCTCATATTTTCATCAAAACCATTTTGTGTGGTCTCTGATAAAACGCGCTATATTTTGCACATGTGTGAAGTTTAAAAAAACGTCTTAGCAAATTTCCTTTTTGCCACACAACAAAACAGCAGGTTCACGTCGATAGGGCAACGTCAAATCAACGTCGGTGCAACGTCATGACGTTACACCGATGTAGATGTGACGTTGCATAAACGTCATGACGTTGTACCGACGTTGATATGACGTCACAATTACGTCATGTGCCTGTTTGGAACATTTCATTTCATAGGACACATGAACATAAATTGTTGCTCTTTCTTCAAATTGCTTGAAGCATAAAAT
The DNA here is from genome assembly GCA_963580285.1 of Lucinisca nassula. Lineage (NCBI taxonomy): Eukaryota > Metazoa > Mollusca > Bivalvia > Lucinida > Lucinidae > Lucinisca > Lucinisca nassula. The sequence continues at coordinate 2,867,837 of OY757024.1, read as the reverse complement.
TGCATGAAGCATAATTTCCAACATATGGTAGACACCTCTATAAAGAATTTATGACAATTACGTAATGGCAGTCTTGATGTACAATCCGGTGCATTGATCGTGTGGGTGGTAAGGAATATATTGGCGCGTAGAGCTTAAACCCACCAAACACGAGTACCGGGAACCCGCTTACTGGTTACAGAAGGTCTAAGCCGGACAAGACAATGTGATACTAGTCGGACCGTCCCTTCATATACATGTAAACCCTAGCGGTTTGTTTGTGCGGTAGGGCATGAGATGTCATTTCATCTCGATGTCGGGTAAAAGTCCGACAAAATGGAGAGCAATGTATCCAGAATTACATAAATAGTGTTGACGGGGACGTAAAATCTCAACAGAAACAAACTTATCATAAGCATATTGTAATAATAAAGTCTTTATTTTCAGTGGGTAACACAATTAGCTACAAGCTACTCTTCCTTGAGGCCCACTTAAACAAAACCATGCATGATAATGTATAGTCTTTCAAAACGCAGTGAGATGTGACTGCACTTTTAATTTTGGACTAGTCCGTGTTTTAGGTTAGTCACCTTCAGTTGGGATTTTACATTGGGCGATATAGATTCGTACTGCATCATATTAACCACTTGGCCACGACTTTTATATAATGGCAGTTTAAAAAAAAAACTTATTTATAATTTTAAAATCCCGCGAAAAAAGAAATCCGATACCTGCTTCCCCTAAAACCTGGAATAGTCTTGTCACGCTTGAACGTTGAACTCTCAAAGGTCGTTGATAAACTATATACAGTAAGCATAATCTACAAGAATATAAACAATCAAAAACAATATAGCTTATAATTTACACTAGCATACATTTTCACACCAAAAGATACGTATAGTCATCACGTCAACATGTCCGTGTAATGAAGACCCCCTCAAACCCCACTTCATATAAGGAAACTGGGAAACATTCCGCTTCTTATCTCTGCCCCAAGACACGGGCCGTACTTACTCGTCAGAACCGCTTCAACGAGGCGGGTCTAACGAGCACCAACAATTCATGCCTCGAGCACAAATAATAATAATATGACAAATAAACCATTTTGGAGACATGCGGAAAGAATGCACTATGTTATACAGACATGTTTTAGCAACAAAATATAAATAGGTTATCATCCATTTTATGCATCTGGTATGCAAAGTTGAAACCTTGTCAGATAACTTTATTTCTTGCACACTAGACAAGCAAATCCGCGATTTTACCCTGGGATAGAAATTTATGTTCTGACCCTGCTGTTCCGACCCCAAATCGAATATAATCGCGTGTTTGAGAGATGCACTGGTTGATTACGACCTTGTGTGCGCCGTCGTTAAGGTTGACGTCATGCACGATCCGTGACGTCACTTTATATTCCTGCAATGTCAACACAATATGGCGGACGTTGGTAACCGAAGTGACTGCAGCATTAAAAATCCGCTTTAAGAAATGGAAGGTATGCAAGAAAAAGAATCCAATATGGGTGTGAAGGGTGGATAGAAAAATCCGTCCCTCGGGATCACTGTCCGGCATCACTCGGCAAGCCTCGTGATGCCGGACAATGACCCTTGGGACGGATTTTTCTATCCACTCTTCACACCCATATAAGATTCTTATAATATTCTGGTAAAACGTTCCAGATAACAGTTCCAGAGCATGACTTGCTGTGTTTAAAAAAAAAAATTCTTTGTTTGGCCTGAGATTTATAAAATTGTTATTTGATGAAGACCTTAAAACACGGGACTCATTATTTATTTGGGTTCGCTCAAACATACATCACGAAAACACGCCTATATAATTCTGACCCCCTTGGACCCCACTTTTAAATAGTAAAACTGTGGTTTCCGGGGGTAAACCTTATTTTTCTTATTTCTGCTCTAAAATATAGATTGTGGGTACTCGTTAGAACCGCCTCGACGAGGCGGTTCTAACGAGTCCCCACAATCTATATTTTGAGCAGCGTCGAGGCGGTTCTAACGAGTCCCCACAATCTATATTTTGAGCAGAAATAAGAAAAATATCATACTTTTTCATCTTAAAATTTTCTTTTTTTCAGCGATAAAGGTGGCAATGTATTTGTATAGGCGTGTTTGCGAAATGACAGTTCCAGAGCATGACACGCTGTGTATAAATAATCCTTTGTTTGGCCTGAGATTTATGAAATTGTTATTTGAAGAAGACCTTAAAACACGGGACTCATTATTTATTGGGGTTCGCTCAAACATATTTTGAATATATGTGGGTGCTTCTTGAATAAATGCTTTAAACATGAATTTAGCTTTCCTTAGGAAGATACGTTCATAATTCGTTAATATTTTCAGCTCATTTAAACTATCAGAAACGTAATCGACATTAAAGTTTAGAATAATCCTACAAGCTCATTTTTGTAATTTATAAGGACAAACGACGTGACGCCACTTCCGCTGAGGTCCGCCATTTTCGGAGGTGTAAACAAAGGTATTCTGCTATATGACCTTACCAAATGTACGCAAGAAATAGTTTAAATCAGTCTCATACACTGATACCTCTGACAAGGACTAATTCTATATTATTGTTCCGTATATTTCCTTTTATTTCTGGTGATTGTCGATAAAATAATCAGACACATTTTATTTTAAAAACTGTTCAAAAACGATAAACACCGAAGCTTTCACCTCCACCAAATGAGAAAAATGGCGGGAAAGATAGCCGTTCTTTATTTCTTTTACTGAAGAGTTCCCTGCCGACGGTCCTTATACAATCTGAAGAGATTTCTTTGAGATGTCTCTCCATATAATATTACAAAAATCTAAATGTGGTTGAATGTAAGCTTCATAAAATCTTACTCTGTTCTCTATTGATAAATATTTCCCAATTCTTGAAAGTAACCATAAGTACGATGAGATCTGTTTTGTTAAAGCATTTATATGAAATGTCCAAATAAGATTTTTGTCCACATAAACGCCTAAAACTTTATCAAATGTTATCATTTGAAGGGGGTCATCCTTGTATAATAAATTAGAAGTGGCAATGATCAGGGATCGATACAATTAACCCACAGCCATCAACCTACAATTAACCCAAAACTCCCATCAGAGACACCAAAGGGAACTAAACACAAACATGAAACAACAGACCCTAATGATGATCAATAGCGGAAAGCCAAAAGGACAGTTACTTTCCCACAAAAATGGCCAATTGGATATCCAAAACAAAATTATATAAGCGACACAAACACCAAAAGACAAACCATAACAAAAATAAACCGTGACAGAAAAACCTCCCCGGAACGGTCAGCGAAACGAGCTCTACTGGGGGGACCAAATCGACCCCACGTGGCCACAATCCTCGCCCTTACTTCCGTCGCGATTTAGACAAATAATCTGCCAGTCCGCACGAAGGCCTCCCAACCCATCAGCGCAACATCCCCGCGAACACACACACAAAAAAACACAGAAACGAAACAACGGCGAGGACCCGACAACAAGAAACCATCGAAATGCCGGAATAAGTTTTATGTATATTTGTTAATTTACTTCGTTTCTGTGTGGTTGTAATAAGAATGGCTTTGGTTTTAGAGGAGTTTATTAACCTGCCATTGTGTTGGCTCCAGATGAAAAGTTGTTTAACCCTTGTCCTGCTAATCCCGGATATTCCTTATCTTTGAAACAATGAAGATCCAGATCAGGATCTACATTGTTTACCATTCAGATTGTGAATTTGTTACAATAATTTGCATCAAGTAATCTGATTGGTTGATAATCGCCAGTGGGTGTGGCATATATGAATATTCAGCAGGACAAGGGTTAAGAGCATTCTGGAGATTTGCTTGAATTACATTTTTAACATTAATATCAAACAGTGTAGTATCGTCGGCATACATATCGGTTTTGACATCTTCAGTAAAAAAGGGGAGGTCATAAATAAACATTAAAAATAAGAGCGGTCCAAGTAAATAACCCTGAGGCACACCATAAAAACGGACCTGTGTTCTGATAAAAACATTATTTACTGAAACCCTCTGTGTACGGTCTAGTAAACAAGATGAAATGTAGGTTTAAGAATCTTGACTGAGGTTACAGAGTTTAACATTCGGAAGGAGAATTTCATGATCTACAATGTCAAAAGCTTTTCTGAAATCTACAAGAACCACCCCTACTGTTTGACCATTATCTAATAAATGGGGCCATTTGTCAATCATGTTAACTAGGGCTGTCTCATGGGAGTGGGCGGATCTAAAGCCTAACTGAGTTGGATGAAGGAGAGCGTATTCGTGTGACACAGTGCATTTTTTCACATCTCCAAATGGCTACTTTTCTGATGAAAATCTGTTTCTTATAAATACTGCAAACATAGGTTGTGGGTGTTCGTTAGAACTGCCTCATCGAAGTGGTTCTAACGAGTACCCACAACATATTTCTTGGAGTAAAAACAAGAAAAATAATGTATACCCCCTTAAACCAAAGTTTTCTCTATATAAAGTGGGGTTTAGAGTGGTATTTATATCACGGACTTGTTTTCGTGATGAGGTCATTAAAGAACAATGGACGTGTTTTTTTTTTTTTTTTTCGAGAATTTTTGATGCGACATGTAGAACAGAAATAGGTCTATAGTTATTTGCGTCACCACATGGACCACGTTCTATTTTTCAGGAAACCAAGATTGCTGAATACTGCAGTTACAAATGAATGTCACAGAATCGGCAATTTCTACAGCCGCAATTTTCAGAAGACGAGGACCGATATTATCAGTACTGTTTGCCTTCGTCGAGTCAACTGACTTCAATTTTTTTTCTACTTTGTCTGTATCTAGTAAAGGGATGTTAAACTGAATATCACTTGGTATCTTACTGCGACAAAATTCACTTATTTGTTCATGACCAGAGGGTTCAGATGGTCCTTTAATATTTTCCGAAACTGGAACAAAACATTTATTGAAAGTGTTTGAATGGCATTTTCTAATAAAATATTATCATCAGAATTTGAAGGTCTGATTTTGTATTAGCTTTTTATTTGCACCGACTTCTTTGAATAATTTCCATACATTATTAGGATTCTCTCGCCTTTAAGAAATGTTTCATAACGGGATATTTTTTTTTTTTTAGATTTTCTTATTAGGGTTGTAACTTTATTTCGCCAATCTTTGAACACAGTATCATTACCAATAGCTTTAAATCTGTCCTGGTTTTTATTGCCTCAATTTTTTCGAGAGTCAGCCACTGAGGTTGACCTTTGTGCTCACACGGTGCTGCTTAATGGTTTGTCTACTACTTCAAGAAATAAACGGGACCATGTGTCTAAGGCATCATTTGGATCATCAGACATTTTAACTATGTCCCAGGGAATAACGCGTAGGTCATTTTTAAAATTTTCTTCATTGAAAATGTTAGATGAACGATATGAAATGGAATAAGGTTGTGTTTAAGGTTTATAAGAATTTATTTTACGCGTGAAAACTATTGGAAAGTGATCGCTTATGCCGCGATTAGGCACACTTACCTTGGAGCAATTTTACTGTACATTGCAGTAAATAATTATGATCAATTAATGTTGAAGACCTTGTTGTAACTCGAGTAGCTTCAGTTACCATTTGATCAAGACCAAACTGTGTCAAGAATTTAGTTCAATTTCTTCTTATATTTATATTAAAAAGATCTCTATTAAAATCACCTAGGATATAAAGCTCCTTTCCCTCTTCCACACTCTTGGTTTAAATTAAACACTCTTGGTTTAAACTGTATTTTATTTGTATCATAACATATAACATGTAAAGATTACACACAATATAACAATACAAATGGGATTCAGAAGGAAGTCATTTGACTTATTGTATCTGTATCCCGGATGTTGCACAGTGGTAAGACAAATACTATGCATTGCAGAAAGATTTAGCAAATCGATCGATCCAAGCGCAAACTTGACATGTCAAATTGTGACGTGAGCCGTGCGTGAATGAGGGTATTTTTGGACGGAAATTTACAACAGTCATTAAAGTCTGTTTCATAAACGCGTCGAGAGCGATAAATAGGAATGCTCAACGGTTTACGGTCGGTTTCAGATTATGCCGCTCAATCTATTTCTCCAAGCCCCGACGGGCGGGGCCTTAGTATATGAAGTTTAAATCTGAAAATGATTATGGCGATGAATGTGTCAATTTATGTTTTATCAGCTATCGCCAGCTTTAAAGCCACGGACAGAAATCACAAAAGCTCTTTGTTGATATACACGAGCATCAAAAGCTCTGACAAGATCGGCATTGTGCGCAGGCTATAATCAGACATGGCCCTTTCAAGCACCAACAACTTTATGGGTCGATTGTTTGTCAATCGACCCAAAGTTACTAAGCATAAAAACGCTTCAGTGCTGAAGTTCATGTGACTATCACTGATTTGCATGAAACCCATATAACTTATTTATAGAAAATAGTAGCGTTAATTTTATCGCAGTAGGTTATCTATAGAATCTGGACAGGAACCATGAGTCGGGCTTGACAAATGTCTTAGACCCAACTCAGACGCCACAGAACATGACGTCTTATCAGGGTCTGGACTGTTTGCTTACAGTAAAGGAATTAAGGATCAGACGACGCAAAACGCAGCGTCTGATCAGGGTCTACACGTTTTGCTTAAAAACTTGAATTTAAGGGTTAAACAAAACCTTTTATGTCCAGGACTATTTTCCCAGCCTACACTCAGAGACAATTGACCCACCGGTATTCAGTGCTTTGATTTTTCATCAGCATGTTGATCAAATACCATTCAGAAAAGTTTTGAGATTAATTTTGGCATACACTGTTGCCACGCATCCGGCTGAAAGAGCCATACAAACCGAAGTTGAAAATCTTAGCAAGTGTTCTAATGACTCGGGATCGATCATGCGACCCCTGGTTTACAAGGCGAGTAGCATAACCACTGTACCACGGAGGCGTCTGTCTTGCTATTAAGAAGACAGCATGTATGACGGATAGCATAGTCATGGCATTGAGCGTAGAGGAAAATCAGATTCTCCGTCACTGACAAAACCATAAGTTTGTTTGTTTGATTTGAGGTTTAACGTCCCCGTCAACACTGTAAAGGTCATTTTGGAGACGTTGCTTCCAATTTTGTGGGACTTTTACCCGACATCGAGATGAATTGACATCTCAAGCCCTGTCGTCCAATGAAACCAATAGGGTTTATTAACATGGACGGTCCGCCTCGCACCGCGGTTCCTGGACAGGCTTAGATCCTCTAAGCGTTTACCAGTACTAGTGTGCGGGCCGGATTCAGCTCTGCGTGGAAGCATTGTGCAGCCCATATATTTCTTCAAGCCCCTATGGGCGGGGGCGGGACAAAACCATAAATACGAGCGTAGTCCTGACTCCATTGTTTGGTCAAAGCAAGCTGAAAGGTTCAGGTACCTTAACTAGAAGTATGGCGAACTAGTTCACACTCACATTCTGACCATTTCATGGAAGACGAAGACTAGGCGGCTCTCTTGAATTCCCATATTCTGTTATTGTTAGGAGCAACTGTGAGGCAATTTTCTGCCTTTGTTAAACTGCAAAGTAGTTACATTGACCATTTCAAGATCGTAACATGATAATCTTAATGACCTATGTTTCATCTTGCAACAACATACCAATCATGGTTATGCGTTAATAGGTCCTTCAATAAAACATGGTGGAACACTTGAAATTTTATCAGTTATTTTCTTACGTTTAGTTCTAATTTACATATGGCGGGAACTACCCTCTAATCAGAATCCTGGTCAGTTGCTTAAATTGGTTTTGACATTTTGTTAACAAATCACAGGCCTAGTTTACATATAGCGGGTGTTTCAATCTATCCGTCGTACCCATGAGCCCATATAAAAGTGTCTTTTAGGCCTCTACACGGGCACAAGCGCGGAATATTTCTTTAAATTACAACTCGTTAGGCATCTGCTATCAGTGATGGCATCAAAAATGATCCCAGAAGATCTCGTTGACATTTAAGGTCCACATGCAGTTCAGTGGGGACACCCGTTGCTCCTTAATTGAAGCGTCAATGGGGAATTTATACAGCATGACGTATACTGAATTTTGCAACTTTTTGCAAGAGGTGTAAGTTTCTTTCCTGGATTTGGAAAACGAGTACATAGAACTTACAGAACGTAACTATCACAAAGTTGTGAGTCTTGTGGGAGCACTGACTCATTGAGAATTAATATCAAAGTAACGGAGGGTACCTCGCCAAGGTAGGTCTTTAATACATGTACTTAAAACCAGATACAAGAGCAAAAATCTCTCAAAGGATTATACGTAAGCGGTTAACCAGTGCGCCAAAAACTGGCAACTGCTCTTCTTGAATCATCGGAATGGAGAGAATGACAGTAGAAAAGATTCCATGATCAATCTCAACGACACCGACAGGTATCGAACCCGCGTCGTCCTGATCGCCAGTCAGACGCGCATCCGACTGAGCTACCGAAGCCGGACGTTAAGTGTTGGCTACTCGATCATGAGTGTAACTTTACCGAATTCAGTGCGACAGATGTGCATTCGTATGTGTTGCTAGACACAAAAAATTATGAAAAGCAAAATAGATGGGAAGCCTAAATGAGAACGTGTGAGCTAAAATATCTATATGGACCAAATCCCGCTAAAATGCATGCCACATTTTTAACCATTACCTCTTGGATATTTTTGTTCTGCTTTTACGCACCTTTAAAAATCATTTCACATATCGGGGCGATCCTTAATCAGAGTCGGGCGAAAACTGGAGTACTCGGAGAAAAGACACCTGACCTTCCGTTGCAGAACTTGGCGTTTCACATGTGATCCGAGTGGGGCTCGAATCACAGCGGTTAGAGACCCAAAGATTAAGAGTCAGCGCCTTTACTCATCAAGCCAGGAAGGCCCGGTTAATCACTTGGGCATAGTGTTTGTTTGATTTGAGGTTTAACGTCCCCGACAACACTGTAAAGGTCATTTTGGAGACGTTGCTTCCGATGTTGTGGGATTTTTACCCGACATTGAGATGAAATGACAAATCAAGCCCTACCGCCCATAAAAACCGTTAGGGTTTAAGGAGAGGTCCGACTCGCATCACTTTTCCTGGGCAGGCTAAGACCTTAACTGTTTACCAGTACTCAAGTTCGGTCGGTTACAGCTCTGTGCGGAAGCATCGTGTAGCCCAACCTATTTCTCCAGGCCCCGATAGTGTCATTGCTTATATCTGCTATCCAGCACAATCTGAAGATGTACCTCTGTTTACCGCAGTCATAATAGCATACTGAAGGTTGTCTTTAACCGCAGCTCGAAGTTCGCTTGTGTGAAGAAGTTTTTTGATGTACTGAAAACACAATTCCACAGGGTTTAATGTGGGCGCGAAAACAGGCGTGAACACGTATTCAGTTCCTGCTTCCTCCAACATTACAACCATAATCTGTCCGACTCGGAACATTCCAACAATATTGGAAACTACGTCTCAAAAATGACCTACACAGTGTTGAAGGGGACGTTCAACCTCTAAACAATCAAAAAAGGTGTATAGCACAGTTGTCTTTGGATTTAATCCTCTGGATTTAAACACATATTTCCATTATTGTCATATGAATGCACGGCCTCGTGAAAAAAAAATCAAAAACCGTATCTATATTGCTGGCCCCACCCACAATATTTGCGGTGTTGGGGTGGCACCGGGCTTAATGAAATAGATGGGCTGCATGATGCTTCCACGCAGAGCTAAAACCGACCGCAAACGAGTACTGGAACAGCTTAGATGATCTAAGCCTGTCAAGACAAAGTGATGCGTGTTGGACCGTCCATGCATGTACACCCTCTTAGCTTCATTGGGTGGCAGGTCTTGAGATGTCATTCCAGCTCAATGTCGAGGTAAAAGTCACACAAAATTGGAAGCAACGTCTCAGAATGACCTACATAGTGTTGACGGGGACGATTAACCTCAAATCAAACAACATTTGCGTATGAAATACCGTATACTCCAATAAGCAAACTGAGTTTTCTGCCCGCGGAGAAATTCAACGGCTAATTCCCCCGTTGTCCATAATACATGGTGACAACAAGCGACAGTCCGCACCGGTGCGGCCCATCGGGGCTTGGAGAAAAAAATGGGCTGTGTGATTTTGTCACGCAGAGGTAAAACTGACCACACATGAGTACTGGTAAACCGCTTAGAAGGCTGAGCCTGCCCAGGCCAGACCACCCAATGCATATAAGCCTTTGGTTTCATTGGGCGACAGGGCTTGAGTTGTCCTTTCATCTTAGTGTCGGGTAAAAGTCTCACATATTTAGAAGCAACGTCCCCAAAATGACATAAATAGTGTTGACGGGGACGTTAAACCTCAAATCAATCAATCAACAAGCTGGAGGTTCGTCAAAATAAGGGCTGATGCTGTGGAGAACGTCAATAAAAAACTTGCGTGAAACGAAACGGACTATAGACAAGCATCGGTAACGCTCTTGCACAAAACTACTTCTGATTGGTTATTATGCTTGAACAGTATGACGCAGTTATAAACAATCTGTGATTACGCGAGCCCAATAGATTGACACTTGTACGGCTGTTTTGCTAGATCTTTTTGCAATCGATAATAACCTGTGACTTGAAATAATGACTTGTCAGTAATGACTCTATGTGATTAAGATTACAAATATGGTAATGGTAATTATGCCTAAATATTCCATAGTATCAAACTATGTTACGAGTTGGAACAGTGTGCGTCGCAAGGTAAACCAAAGTTATTTTATATTTTTATTTTCCATGCTGCCGGAGGTGCCAGGGGGGAGGAGAAGGGTATTTACCAAATGAAGTATGGTGGTCATCTCAACACAAGCAGCAAGAATTTTGTGTAGTTACCAAGTAGTGTTTTCGACTTACATATCATAATTAATCTATTTTAAGAGAGATTGGATCGAGCATGCCGACAAAAGTTATCTCCGACCGTTCTGTATTTAAGGAAACAGCTGAATGAAAAGATTTAGGAAGTAAAGCGCTTTGTTCTTATTATGAAGTCTTGCACAGCAAAGAATAGCCTTGATTAAGAAAGGATTGTTCTGGATTCCACACCCTTATCAACACAATTTTCAAAACTCTCATTCCATGCGATTGTGGAATTGGGCTGTCGGTACATGAAGCATAATAATAAAGATCGGCTATTTGTTGGACATATTTCAATCCATACACAATCAGACCTTCTCTTAAACACCACTCCTTCCTTGACATACACTATAATACCCCCGCCTCCTGTAAGTCTATCCTTTCTTATGGGTTTTTGATATCCATCAACATCACGTGGACAAGTCCGTGAAATGAAGACCCCCCTATACCCCACTTTATATAGAGAAAACTGGGGTTTACGGGGTATACATTATTTTCCTTATTCTTGCTTCAAGACATAGGTTGTGGGTACTCGTTAGATCCGCCTCAATGAGGCGGTTCTAACGAGCACCCACAACCTATGTTTGCTGTATTTATAAGAAAATTATCAGGGATTTTCATTAGAAAATTGTCCATTTTGTAGCTGTAAAAATCACCAATTCGTACGGATGTGTTATCGTAATGAATATGAAATATATTGTCGAGGTTGTTAATTGAAGCTTTACAAAATACACTACCGCTGATTGCTAATTTCAGCAATATTTGAATTTAGACGAAATTGCATGGTGTTATGTCATTTCGGAGACGTTGCTGGACTTTTACCCATCGATGAGTTTTTATTGTAACAGTACACAACCTTAACACACAACGACAAAACTATCGATGCATACATTTTGTAGGGAATTTAAGCAAGTGTACATAATATACAGACACCAGTCTCGCGTATGCACTGTAAGCGTTTGATTATTCAGACTCAGCAAACGCTTGCGGGTGCATTCTTGTGTATTCTAAACAGCTTTGAGTTCGTTTCGCTGGCCGTTCCGGGGCGGTTCTTCCGTCGTGGTTTATTTTTGTTATGGTTTGTCTTTGAGTGTTTGTGTCGCTAATATTATTTTGTTTTGGAAAGCCAATTGGCCAGTTTGAGGGAAAGAAACGGTCCTTTTGGCTTTCCGCTGTTGATGTTTCCATTGGGGCCTGTCGTTTCATGTTTGTGTTTCTTTTCCTTTGGTCATATAAGGGGTGTCAGACCTATTTTTCGTTTTTGTTCTATTTTTGATGGAAAATTCTGTTAGCATATAGTGCAACGTCCTGATCAGACGCCGCGTTCTGCAGCGTCTGATCTGAGTCTGCACTGTTTGCCAGGGTACCCCTCTAGGTGTTTCCCGCATGCAATTGGTTAAAACTTTCCACGCAGTTTATGTTCAAAGCATAATTCTAATACAGCGCGCGTTTATATGTAGGCAGTGGAAGGAACGGTGATTTATCCTGCAATTAATCAATGGGCGTAAGAGCGTGACACGAAAAGCCCTGTTATGACGTCATTCACAGATTCTTTGATGTTTGACGCTGTAACGTGATTTTCCCGCCCATCATCATGTGTTACAGTCAAACGTTTTGGCATGAAGCATTACGATATCTCATCTGTGCGGTGTAGTGCATTCTTTCTTTTCTCCAAAATGGCTACTTTTCCGATGAAAATTTCTAAGTTCTAACGAGTACCCACAGCCTTTATCATGGAGCGGAAATACACACAATAATGTATACCCCTGTAAACCCCAGTTTTCTCTATATATAGTGGGATTTAATGAGGTATTCTCCCATGGACTTGTTAACGTATTGTCTAGATAAAATTAGACATATTTTATTGCATTTTACAACAAAGGGATTGGACACAAGTTATGCAACATTAGATTCTCCCACAAAGTTTAAAAACTACATGTATTTGAAATGGTACAGTGGTAAATAGGAAACGTTTTTATAATAATCACGAACATAACATTTTGTTTTGTTTCTAGGCCATGGACAAAGGCGAATCCTGGTTGTACTAGATTTCAAAAGTTTGCCCGGCTTCTATAACATGGAATAGACGGGTTTCTACGCATGAAGTGGCATAGGCTAACAATACCTTTAGAGTCCCCTGATCTGTCATCCCATAGCCCGGGTTATAGCTCGTCCCAGTATGATTCTTTAGGCCGAATTTTAACTGCATAGCTAGTTAGTGGTTGCGACAGGTAGCTCAATGCTCATTTTTATAGTGCTGCCTCACTGAAGTATCATGTCCCAGACACATTACATGATACCACACCCAGTCACATTATTCTGACACTGGGTCGACCAGTCCTAGCTCTACCCCGTAAATCTGAGTGTCAAGCGAGGAGCAGCTAGTGCCATTTTTAACGACTTTGGTATATCGCGGCCTGGGATCGAACCCGTGACCTCCCGTTCCCCGCAGCGGACACTCTACCAACTGAGCTATCGGGGCCGGTTTGTTTGTGTTGTACAAACAATAACATCATACATTTCATCTAAATAAATATAGTTTTCCTTATATTTGTTGCAGAGTTTGATACTGAACCCGCGGTGTGTCGTTTGAGTCAGTCCCTGTGATATCTGAGAACCCAGTGGGTAGATCTTTTCTAGACCTGGGTACGGCGCGTCTGCGACAGAAGCATCATTTCAGTTGAATCTTTGAGTATCATGGATGCACTTTAATATTCCATTTATGATGAGTTCGTTTGTCTGTACATCATAAGTTGTGTTTCCGCATGTTAGTATTTCTAAGGTTAAAATGGGTATAAAGCTCAAATATCGGATTAGGTTTTCTAGTTGTCATTCGAAAAGTCTACATTCAAAGAAAAGGTGTTGGGCATTTTCTATATTTGCATGAAATAAAAAGAAACATAGTTTGAGCACTCGAAAGACTGCCTCATGGTGGCGATTCTAACGGGGAACAACCGTCTGTGTTTTAGAGAAAGAATATACCATTTTCCCGTAAAAAGTGGGGTTTATAGGCCGCAAATGTTTGTTCTCTCGATTATTTGTTTCTCATTCTGTGCAAAACGAGAAAACTTTCCTTCTTTCTTAATTGATGATTAATCTCTCTCTCTCTCTCTCTCTCTCTCTCTCTCTCTCTCTCTCTCTCTCTCTCTCTCTCTCTCTCTCTCTCTGCTAGAGCCTGTTCCAAGTATCAGGACTTTATGGAACGTGGGAAGGTGCTCACTACCAGGCTGTTATGCTAGGGGCATCATAAAAAACAAACTGATATCAAAACTAGAGAATTTCTATAGGAGGCATCATGATCTTGTTGATCCGTACAATGTGACCATTTCCAGAATTATTTCTGATGTGTTTGCTTATGAAAAGCCATAGGAAGACTTCCAAAACCTCGGACCTACCCTTTTCGGGATTTACTCCTATTCTTCCTTCACGCCGATAGGCATGGTGGGCGAAGCGTGCTTACCAAGTGGGCCCCGTCAAGCGATTTTGGTACTTATCGCCTTTGCGAGCAGCGAAGGTTCAGGCGAGCCTGCGCATCCGCGCAGTCTCGCCAGAACCTTCGCTGCTCGCTCATATAAGCAGTGAATCAAGAGGAACCTTCAGACAGAAACCCATATCCTTGGCCCCTCTGAATGGCTTGGCATGCGCAGTTAAAATTTGTCATGACGGAATGCTCGAAGACACAAATTCGCTTGGCGGGGCTCAAGTAATGCTTACTATCCTAAGACGCCTGATTACACTCTTCTGGAGTCCATGTCTGTTGGTCTGAACATTAATATTTGCCATTTGTCTGTGGATTAATGATTTTGGATTACATGTAATATAAGAATCTTATATGGGTGTGAGGGGTGGATTGAAAAATCCGTCCCGAGGGACACTGTCCGGCATCACGAGGCTTGCCGAGTGATGCCGGACAGTGATCCCGAGGGACGGATTTTTCTATCCACCCCTCACACCAATATTGGATTCTTTTTCTTGCATACCTTCCATTTCTATTGCGAATTTTTAATGCTGCTGTCACTTCGGTTACCGACGTCCGCCATTTTGTGATGACACAACAGGAATGTTTAGTGACGTCACGCATGACGACGCCGCACATGAGGTTGTAATCAACCAGTGCATTTATCAAACACGCGATTATATTCGATTTGGGGTCGGAACACCAGAGTCAGAACATAAATTTCTATCCCAGGGTAAAATCATGGATTTCCTTGTCTGGTGTGCAAGAACCCTTTGGCACTACGACCTAAACTTCTCTCTCTTATGCCTCGGTCACAAATTCGGCGTGCCCCGGTCGAGCTATACTGGACGTGGTGGTCCGCCGAGCTGTCCAAGTCGAGAAGGGGTGGGAAGCTGGTGTCTGGCTCTGTTTTGGCAACAGGTATGCCGTGCGGGGCCTGAAGAGACATCCGCCGGGAATCGGGCAGTGTCTGCCAGATTTTCGCGGGGAATCATCGGCGTACTGCAGATGTCCGCCCAGTTCTCGGCGGGCGAGGGACGGGTTAACACCCGCCGGAAATGGTCCACTTGTCCAGGGTTATATTAACTGCATCTTCTCATGCCTGTGCAACAAATGGGTCAGCTCTGTTGGTGGGTGAGCATTCTTCAATTTGTTGACGTCGAAGAAAAACTTTCTTCGAAGAAAAGCGGAGCAATATGCCTCTTATCCCACCAAACGCTTACAATGCTCCCTACTGGTCTACTAGAAACTTACGCATCGGAGATCGGGCCCTTATATAGTCGAGCGTCAATCAGTGGGACGCCCGCAGGAAAGCGGTCGGCAGTCGAGCAGGAACAGTCGAAACAGGATTCGTCGAGCGAATTCCGCTTGACTACCTGTCGGGCGCCGGCTGGGTATCGGCAGGACGTCGGCCGATTACTGCCCGATTATCTTATTGGTCGGGGTCCGCTCTACGACCACCGGAGGCCAGCCGTGGTATCGACATCGTCCCGACATCGGTATGAGCTCTGCTCGATGTGCCACCTACCTATATCGGAGAGAATTCGGTGCGAATTTTACGTGCGAGTTAAAATTTCACCGGGCCCCTCCCGACCGCCACCGACGCCCCAACATCCGGCAACACGCCGGCCGGACTCCAGTCCGATTTCACCCCAAATCAGTCGCCAAGTAGTCGGGCGGGGCTCGAATAGTGATCTGTGACCGTGGCTTTAAATGGCGATAACTTTATCATATGCACTCCTTCTTTCTTTATAACTAGCAGTTAACTGACAATAGAGCTTCCCATTATCTAAATGTGTGTGAAATTGTCTTAACAACGATTGCTTCCAATACGTAACTATGTGGTAATTAAAAGGCTATCCAGTACAATTTTTGCTCTCGTGGGGAAACAAATAAGCGAAAGTAAGTGTAAATTATTTAGGTCTTAGTTATTTCCTCTGAGAGTCATGTCATGACTAAGATAGGATCGCGCTATCTTTTATTAATTTATAATGATTTAGTGTTGGTCATAAATTAACATTCGCGCATTTTAAATGCTTAGAAAGGTGAATGGACCGTACATCAGTTTTGTCTCCCAGCCTAGTAAATAAAACATTACGATAACACTCCCGTGCAAAATAGTGCATTTTTTCACATCTCCAAAATGGCTACATTTCTGATGAAAATCCGTGATATTTTCCTTATTTATATTCCAAACATAGGTTGTTGGTGCTCGTTTGAACCGCCTCATTGAGACGGTTCTAACGAGTACCCACAACCTATGTCTGGGAGCAGAAATAAGAAAAATAATGTATACCCCGTAAACCCAAGTTTTCTCTAAATAAAGTGGGGTTTAGGGGGGGGGGGGGGGCGGAGGAGGGTGTTCAGTTCACTGACTTGTCCACGTGATGACCATACGTCATGTTAACAAGTCCGTGTAATAAAGACCCCATAAACCCACTTTATATAGAAACAAAAACTGGGTTAACAAGGGTACACAACATTTTTCTTATTTCTATTCAAAAACATAGGTTGTGGGTACTCGTTAGAACTGCATCAATGAGGCGGTACTAACAAGCATCCACAAACGTAAGTTTTGAGTATGAATAAAAAATGATTGCAACTTTTCATCAGAAATAGAACCGTTTTGGACCATATCATTTTGACCCCCTTAAATCCCAGTTTTATCAAGTAAAACGGGATCTTACAGGGGTAAACATTATTTTCTTATTTCTGCTCTTAAACAAAGATTTTTGGGTACTCGTTAGAACCGCCTCGACGAGGCGGTTCTAACGAGTTCCCACAATCTATGTTTGGAGTAGAAATGTGAAAAATATCAGACTTTTATCAGAAAATCTTCATGTTCTGGTTGTAAAGTTGTCCAATATATTTGAAAAGGCGTGTTTTCGTAATGAAAAGTACGTTTTCTTACATGCTTTTCAATGAAATATAGAGATTTCTCCGTGAAATCGAAAACGATATTGTCACTGTTTCAAACAGTGACTGATATCAATTTTATTTTTCACTGTTTGGGACTACTTTTTTTCTTGTAATCTTATTCTGTGGTCAGTTTTTTCATTGTCACATGATTCAAAATTAATTTATTGTTTTAGAATTGACGCTTAGCCCGTGCACACGTCACGAGGATGTTAATGACGTCATTTTCGACGCTGACGTCACGTATTTTGTCGCGCGACGTTAGACCTGTCCGGAGCTTCTTCGGGAAACTAATCTCTCAATTATTTCAGTAACCATTCATAGAAATGCCATGCCAGGCTATTTCTCAGGTGCAAACTTTTAGTTTACGCCCAATATTATACCCGGTAAATACGTTGGGCACCACTAACTTGACGCGAAGCGATCAGGAACAAAGATAGTTTTCTCTGAGGTTGAGTGACGCGATTAGTGAAGCTAAATATTGCCGCTTTGAAGCATGCAAGAAACAGAAAATTTGATTTTTTTTAGTGTTAGATCAAATTTTATTTCACTCATGAACACCAAAACCAGTATTTTCACTCGTGGCTACGCCACTCGTGAAAATACTGGTTTTGGTGTTCATTCGGTGAAAAAAAATTCGACCTTACACTGAAAAAATAAAATATCCTCTATCTGTCACACGGATGCGTCATCGTATTGGATATGTTTTGTCATAATTTAGTAAGCATAAATGCCGGTACAGCACATCTTCGCATATGTAAAGACTGTTCAGAGTCTGCATGGTATTTCTTATGGCTAATAACAAATTATGAATGGTACACATGTTCTCCAGCCATAGATATACACTGTGGGTAATTGTTTAAACCGCCTTGTTGACAAGATTCTTCCGAGCACCCACAAGCTATGTTTGGGTCTGAAATACGGTAGATATCGGGCAAAAACATAAGTTCAACATAGTTTGATGTGCCGTTGCAATGCAATAAAATTCTCTAGACGATGAATATGGCTGTCTTTGTTACCAAACAATTTGCTGAGAGCTTTTTATTGCCGGATGACTACATAAATGTTGTAAAATAATTTATGACATGAAATATGGTATGTCCATAGATCATTGATTCTAGGATAAAAATAAAAAAATCTAGACGAAATATCTAAGCACTGTACTTTCTTCAATGGCGCGAACGCCTTCGGGACAATAATAAATTGTTTTGGGGTTTAACGACACGTCAACACTTGCGGGTCATTTTGTGTCGTCTCCCAGAGAATGTTTGATTTGAGGTTTAACGTCCCCGTCAACACTGTAAAGGTCATTTTGGAGACGTTGCTTCCAATTTTGTGGGACTTTTACCCGACATTGAGATGAAATGACATCTCAAGCCCTGTCGCCCAATGAAACCAGTAGGGTTTATAAGCAAAGACGGGTCGACTCGCACCGCTTTGCCTGGTCAGCCTTAGATCCTCTAAGCGGTTTACCAGTACTCGTGTGCGGGTCGGTTTCAGCTCTGCGTGGAATTATCGTGCAACCTATATTTTTCTTCAAGCCCCTATGGGCGGTTGCGGCTCCCAGAGAAAGGTAGAAAAGAGATAGAAGAGATAGTAGAGGAGATGACAGTGAGGGACAGAGGAGAAAGAAGAAAATGAATATAAGTGTGGAAACAGAAGAAATAACAACACTCCCCCTCTACCCTTACCTGCTGCAAAGTCCTTGCATAACTGTAAGCGAATCATCACGAAAACAAGCCTATATACTTTTAACCCACTTGAGCCCTACTTTTATATAGTAACACTGGGGTTAACAGGGGTAAACCTTATTTTTTTTTTTTATTTCCTCTTTAAAATATAGATTGTGGGTACCCGTTAGAACCGATGAGGCGGTTTTAACGAGTAACCACATTCTATATTTGCAGCAGAAATAAGAGATATATCACAATTTTTCATCTTAAAATCTCATTTTTTTTTCGGCGGTGAAGTTTTCAATGCATTTATATAGGCGGGTATTCCTTATGCTCACTTGGACGCCCGAATGACACAAGATACACGTCACCTTTGCCTCACCCAACAACCCCAACCTTCGGGACCATAAAAATATTTTGGAGACAGGAATATTTAAAGCTCCTGATGGTTGATCATACGCAGTGCCGGGAGGTATAATGACGATAATGAAAGGGTATACAGTCGAACTTCAACGGCTCGAACCCCTTTTGGACCATGAAAATTTGTTCGAGGCAGCGGTAGTTCGAGCTACCGAGGGTTGAAGTAAGAGCCAAGTCAGGAGGCATCATAAAGACATCTTTTCAATTTTCTTCAAAATTAATGTATGTTGCGTGTACTCATTAGAATCGCGATACACACACTCAAAGACAAGTCATAACAAAAATAGAGCACGACAGAAGAACCGCCTTGGAAAGCTCACTAGAACTGCTTCGATGTGGCCATTCTAATTAGCACACACGACAAACCTTTTTCTAGACATTAATACGGTAACACACCGTGAGCTAAAATGGCGCTCACGAAATCTCTAGAACAGTTTTCCGATGAATTATATGATATTTTTCTTATTTCTGATCCACATCCTCAAAACATGCATTTATAATTTTGATCCCCTTAAATCTCAGTTTTATATAGTAAAACTGACGTTTACAGGGGTATACATTATTTTTCTCATTTCTGTTCAAAATATAGATTGTTAGAACTCGTTAGAACCGCCTCGGCGAGGCGGTTCTTACGAGTACCAACAATCTATATTTTGAACAGATATATAAAAAATCAGAAATGTTGTTAGAAAAAAAAAAAAAAAAAAACTTTTTTTTTTTAATGGTAAAATATTTCGATTATAATTATATGTATAGTGTATTTTCGTAATGCAAACACAGATTGTGAGTGCTCGTTAGAACTGCCTCATTGAGGCGGTTATTACTAGCACCCACAATCTATGTATTTTGGAAAAAAAAAGGAAAATGATGGCTATTCCCGTAAGCCTCAATTTACTCTATATAAAGTGAGGTTTTGGTGGGTCTTCATTTCTTGGACATGTTAACCGGATGGATAAAACAAAAAAACAAAATCGCACTTAGTATATGTATTTGTTTGATTTGAGGTTTAACGTCCCCGTCAATACTGTAAAGGTCATTTTGGAGACGTTGCTTTCAATTTTGCGGGACTTTTACCCGACATTGAGATGAAATAACATCTCAGGCCCTGCTTCCCAATTAAAACCAATAGGGTTTATAAACATGGACGGGCCGACTCGCACCGCTTTGCCTGGGCAGGCCCTTAGTATATGTAACCTTGAGCTATGCAAAGGCTTTCACATGGACACAAACAAAACTAGTTTGGCCCAGCCATGGCAAACGAGCCACTTAAGTTTGACTGTTAAACGAATAATAATAATAATAATAATAATAATAATAATAATAATAATAATAATCACAGAAAAGCAACTTTCGCATTACGAAGACGCACCCGTGTGGGATAATGCATTCTTGCACACCAGACAAGGAAATCCGTGATTTTACCCTGGGATAGAAATTTATGTTCTGACCCTGGTGTTCCGACCCCAAATCGAAAATAATCGCGTGTTTGATAAATGCACTGGTTGATTACAACCTCATGCGCGGCGTCGTCATGCGTGACGTCACTAAACATTTCTGTTGTGTCATCACAAAATGGCGGACGTCGGTAACCGAAGTGACTGCAGCATTAAAAATCCACTTTAAGAAAAGGAAGGTATGCAAGAAAAAGAATCCAATATGGGTGTGAGGGGTGGATAGAAAAATCCGTCCCTCGGGATCACTGTCCGGCATCACTCGGCAAGCCTCGTGATGCCGGACAGTGTCCCTCGGGACGGATTTTTCCATCCACCCCTCACACCCATATAAGATTCTTATATTCTCTCCAAAAAGGTTATTTTCTGATGAAAATGTGTGATATTTTTAATATTAATCAAACATGGGTTGTGGGGTGCTCGTTAGGACGGCCTCAAAGAGACGGTTCCAACGAGTACCCACAGCCTATGTCTCGGAGCATAAACAAGAAAAGTAGTGTGTACCCCTGTAAACCCCCGTTTTCTCTATACAGTCGAACTTCGATGGCTCGAACACCTTTGGGACAACGAAATTCTGTTCGAGACAGGGGTGGTTCGAGCCACAGAGGGTTACTGCCAGGAGGCGTAAAGGGGATAGTTTGGGGCTTCTTTTCAGTGTTCCATAACATAAATGAATGCTGCGTGTACTCATTAGAATCGCCTCGTTGAGGCGATTCCAATGAGTATACACAGCATACATTTGCAAGATAAGGAACGCAAATAGCCTAAATTTTCCCCTTACTATTTCTTATTTAGCGAAATTCCCAAGGGACTCAAGAAAGGGTCGACTCAGCCAGGGTATACGAGCCAGCGGTGTTCTAGCCATCGAAGTTCGACTGTATAACGTGGGGTTTAGAGGGGTTTTCATTACACGGACTTGCTAACATGATGAATTTACGGCAAGTAATTTCAAGTTTTGTACTTATATATTTTGCGAAAAATCCTGGGTGTGAAAGGTTAGATACGCATTTTTTATTACAAGTTGTATTTGCCCTAAAACCATTTTTGGAATATCTCGCTTCAAATACTGAACTCCTTATCACGAAACCTTATGAGGGATTCATTGACGAAAAATTATTGCGCATCCTAAAAAAACATAGCAGTAACTGGTGCGATTTATATATGTAAATGCCCAGATTTGCCTGCGCATCCGATCAAACTGATAAGGTCTTGGCTATTTGTTAAGTGCTTTTTGCTCACAAGTTTTCAAAACTGAAAGCATGAAGCGCCGTAAGCTTGATCTATAACAAAAGCCGGGAGGCAGCTTATCACGTGACTTGGCCCAAATATTCTTGCGCACTTGATTTTCTCTAATGAGCGCAAGTTTGGTGATTAGGGCTACAGGATTCCCTGATTAGGAAGACAGCAATGACTCTTCACAAATTTGCAGCTTAAACATGAAAATCAATACATTTCAGCAAATAGGAGAGAGGGACATCCATGGTACGAAAAAGTACATATTCATCCTGTATTCATTAGAATCTCCATTCCGATTCCCGGGCTACATGCTGGCAAGATGTAAGGCAAAATCTCTGTGATATACAGTAAAATTCGTATATTAAGACCACCTTTGGCACTGTTCAAAAGTAGTCTTTTATTAAGACCACCTTTGGGAATGTTCAAAAGTGGTCTTAAAGACCACTTTTGAACAGCCCCAAAAGTGGACTCTTATTCAGAGAGACTAGGTGTAGAAAACACAGAGAACGAAGCGCTGAAACTTTAAAAAAAGAATTAGTCTTAATTACAGATGGTCTTAATAGCGGAATTTATTGCATTTATATTAAAATGGACATTCTTGCTAATACAATGAATTAACTCCGTTCAGAAAAAAACTGAACCATCGATTGTTTCGTTTGTTTGCTTTGAATACTAACTTTAGTTCATATTATCAGAATGGGAAAGTATTAATCCTGACCCTCCGCCAACTTCTCCAGCAAGTCGTATGCCCCTGCGACAGTCAGGAAAGGCTGCGATTATGTGGAGAAATTTGCAAAATCTACATTTTTCTTTCTCAGACCATGACATTCTGACAGGTAAGGCGCACCCTTTTATACCATATGTAGGAGCGGATACTGCTCGCGTAAAGGCGTCCATGTTTCAAACGCATGATAAATTCAGATACATGTAAATTCACTACTAAATTCATATAACAGCAAATCGCATTTTTCAACACACTGGCTTATGAGCTGCAGCACGAATATACACATATATATATATATATATATATATATATATATATATATATATATATATATATATATATATATATATATATATATAGAAATTGGTCATGATATGGGGTGGTCGTGTCTAAACCGAGAAAAGTGGCGCAAAATTTTAACCGAGGTATGAGGCATATATACTATATATATATAAAGCCCCACATTGCAATTTATATATGTCGCCCCACAAACATAGTGTTCACGAAGAAGTAAATCCTTCGTTTTATGCGTTTGGTTTAGTTCCATTACGCATGCCCGATACCGTTGATCTCGATATCTATACATCTTAAACGTAGTTAAGTGGTAGAAAATGTTAACCCAGATATGAGGCATATATATTAAACATATATAGAGCCCCACAATACCAACCCAGATATGAGGTATATATATATTATACATATATAAAGCCCCACAATACCCTTTATGTATGTCGCCCCACAAACATTACGTTCGCGAACTATACGGAAAAAATCCTTGTTTCTATTCGTCTTCTCTAGTGCCATACACACGCGAATCTCGTAAACGTGTATGCCTCTACATTACGTGGTTCGAAGTAAAGCCCCAGTCTCACTGTCACGTAGTGAGGGCTATGCTTTACTACATGTACATTTATTTTGCGCCGTTTTGTAGGGAAGCGATACCAAGCAATAACAACAAAATCCACTGAAACGTAATAAAACGTAGAATAAAACGTAGCAAATATATTAAGGCGTAGGAAACCGAAGGTTATGCGTATTAACGCGCTATACTGCTTTTTACGTTTTTAAACGTATTGCCGTTTTAGTGCGTTTCTTTTCGTACAGGTTTTGGCTAGGTATACGCTACGCTAAGAATTTTGAAGCAATCGCAGTTGAGCCACATATTTAGCCGCGCCACGCAATTTTGTGGGAAAGTAACTGTCCTGTTGGCTATCCGCTATAGATTTCATGATCAATCTCACCGAAACTTTCGGAATGTTGCCGACCCCGGCAGGTATCGAACCCGCGTCCTCCTGATCACCAGTCAGACGTGCATCCGACTGAGCTATCGAGGCCTGCGAATACTTTTGTATCACAAAAATTAATCCTGCCCGAGCCCATCGGGCCTGACGAAATAGATGGGCTGCATGATGCTTCCACGCAGAGCTGAAACCGACCCGCAAACGAGTACTGGTAAACCGCTTAGAGGATCTAAGCCTGTCCAGGCAAAGCAAAACACGAGTACTGGTAAGCGGCTTAGAGGATCTAAGCCTACCCAGGCGAGTCGGACCGTCCATGCTTAGAAACATTATGGGTTTCATTTCATCTCAATGTCGGGTAAAAGTACCACAAAATTGGACGCAACGTCTCAAAAATGACCTTTACAGTGTTGACGGGGACGTTAAACCTCAAATCAAACAAACAAAATCTCAACAATTAAATTCAATTTTTGGTCGATTGTCTGTCGATCGACCCTAAGTTATAATGGCTGTTAGGTTTTCTTTGCTAAAGTCCACATGGCTTTCACAAATTTGTAGTAAAATAGCCGCGTTGAGGTCAGAGTATTGCGTCAGAGTGTTACGAGTATCTATAGAATTTGAAGAAATATATGGGCTGCACGATGCTTCCACGCAGAGCTGAATCCGGCCCGCACACTAATACTGGTAAACCGCTTAGAGGATCTAAGCATGTCCAGGAACCGCTGTGCGAGGCGGACCGTCCATGCTAATAAACCTATTGGTTTCATTGGGCGACAGGGCTTGAGATGTCATTTCATCTCAATGTCGGGTAAAAGTCCCACAAAATTGGAAGCAACGTCTCCAAAATGACCTTTACAGTGTTGACGGGGACGTTAAACCTCAAATCAAACAAACAAAACAAAAATCTATAGAATTTGGACTGGAATCAAATGTTGTGTTTGACAAACAGTGTAGACACAGATCAGACGCCGTTGAACACGATGTCTGATCATGGTCTACAGTGTTTGCTTATAGTACGCGATATCGGATCAGGGTCTATACAAATATCTTACAATACAGGTCTGTAAAAGTTAGTGTTGACGGGGTCGTTAAACTTCAGATCAAACAAGTAAAACTGTTAAAGTTAAGGGAAATGTCAACAGTTTACGTTACTTTTCCAACCTAGACTCAGATACAAGTGCTTCAGGGCTTTGATTTATAAAAACTTGATATTTTTCATTATTTCGGCTGCAAACGTGGATTGCGGATGCTCGTTAAAATCATCCGCAATCTGTAAAATGTATGGTTCAGTTGTAGTTTTTACGAATGTAGGAAAAAAAGTCACAGGAAAAAAAATACAGTTTTGGGTAGGAAAACAGTCACGGAAAAACAAGTCTCAAAATTTGTTTGAATAATGTTTGCATTAGTGTTATGTGAGTAACTAACTGAAAAGCATGATGATTCAAAATAAGTGTTGACAACGACGAACAACGACAAGCAAAGGAGTATTCCATCCTTGTTGATCCCTTAGAGTCTTCACTTTTCTGTAATACGCCCGTGCCACGGCTAAAATGTCATCTTTCATGTCAGATATAACATAAGTGATGAAAACTTTTGACATTCTTTCTTATTTTAGCCTACATATAGACTATGGGTCGTTGTTAGGACAGCCTCAATGGGGTGGTGCAATCTATGTTTTTGAGTGAGTGAGTGTTAGAGTTTTACGTCCCACCAACAGCTAAGGTCATATGGAGACGGGATCTCGGTTTAAAGATGTTGGCTCGGTGGGGGACGCCTATAGGTTCTCTGGTAGGCGTCTCTTGCCTGATGCCTCCAGTTGACCTGTCTCATGAGCTACGTCGGTCGGTGTGTGCTCGGAGGGGGGTGTGCTGTGTTTGCCGGGTCTTGTCCAACATCCGTTTCGGTTTCAAAACTTTGGGGTTTAGACACACTGATGAAGATTAAATATCAGAAAGGCCTCTGTGCCACTAAATTTGGTATAGTTACACTATAATTGCAACCACTGGGTCGGTATCTCTGCTGGTGGATGATTCGTTCGTCCCCGAGGGTATCATCAGCTCAGTATCAGTTCCTGAGTGCTGAGGTTGATCTTTTGGACGGTGTTGACGTCAGTACTCAAGTACTGATTTAAAAAACTATACTATATCTTTAATTTTTGCAGTATAAATTTCTAATTTTTCTAAAACTAAGACTGACTTGTCAGGTGGGACATGTATCTTAGCGGATTTGGTTGCCACTTTTTGTAATATTATAAATTTTGCAAGCCTCGCTCCTTTGGGCATCTCCTTCCTGAAGCCCGGGACTTCCATGGAGTGTGGGCCATGTTTGCTGATGTTGGCTCGGTGGGGGACGCCTATAGGTTCTCTGGTAGGCGTCTCTTGCCTGATGCCTCCAGTTGACCTGTCTCATGAGCTACGTCGGTCGGTGTGTGCTCGGAGGGGGATGTGCTGTGTTTGCCGGGTCTTGTCCAACATCCGTTTCGGTTTCAAAACTTTAGGGTTTAGACACACTGATGAAGATTAAATATCAGAAAGGCCTCTGTGTCACTAAATTTGGTATAGTTACACTTTAATTTAAAGACGCATCCGAAAGTCTGGAGAAGCCCGGGATCGATCCTGCGATCCCTGGTTTACAAGGCGAGTAGCGTAACCACTACACCACGGAGGCTTCTAATCTATGTTTTTGAACCGAAAATAAGGCAAATATGACTGTTATGTGTTATATGAGGTTCTGATTGATAAGTTCGAATCCAGAATATTGACAATGACTAACGAGGACTGACCACGGAGTTTCCCATCTTTTAAGACCCATAAGAGTCTTCACATATATTTTTTATTTGTGATTTTTTTTCGGCATCTTTTTTTCAGTGATTTTTTTCCTGTGACCAGTGTTTACTACCTCATATTAACTTGCCTGTGCATCGAATAACCTTGTAAAATGATCTTATTTTAATCAAACATTATTTGCCAAATTAAATTTTCTTTTGTAGTTTTATATATTTATAGATATTTATATATTATTATTTTTTTTGTTTTGTTTTTATTTTTTATTTTTTTTTTTTTTGGGGGGGGGGGGGGGGGGGGGTAGTATTTATTTTAATGTATTCGGAGACAGTATACAAGAGTCCTGTCAAAGCATTTTCTACACTTATTACATCCAGCAAAGGCACAGATCAGCCTATACATCTGCGTTGTCTAATCGGAGTCCTCACTAGGTGCACGAAGAAACAATGGTTCCTGCTAAGCCTGCCCAGTCGAAGCGGTGTGAGTCAGACCGTCCAGTGCATGTTAGCCTTTTTGGTTTCATTGGGCGGCAGGGCTTGAGCTTTGTCGGGTAAAAGTCCCACAGCATTGGAAGCAACGTCTCCAAAATGACCCTTATAGAGTTAACTGGGACGTTCAATCTCAGTACAGTAAAAAAATTAAATAATAAAAAATAAAATAAAAAAAAAATATCAATAAGGCGCATAGCGAATGTAGACATTGCTGTGTTCAGGCTGATTAGTGATGATTATCGTCGATAAAGCAGGTGTCAGTTTCGTAATCGTGTTTATAACGAGCGTGGCAAACGTGCCACGCGTTAATTATTTCCTATCAATCGACCTTTTGTGCATTTTGAGTTTTACGTCCCACCAACAGCTAAGGTCATGCGGAGACAAGACTCATCCGAACGTCTCGAACACGCGACACAGACAATGACCTTTGTATCAAGGCATTAAACTATATATTACAATGTAAAATGTTTCTTGTTTTTTTTGTTTTTGTTTTTGTTTTTGTTTTTTCATAGACCTGATGCATTTGTTTTGGCTAAAGCATTTAGCCAAAGCAAATACATGAGTGAGCACAAACATACAATGATGTTTTAACTACCATTCTGTTCTTGTTGTTGTTTTAATTTTCCTGTCTACTCAAGTTTTCTGGTTTTAATCTCCTCGTAAATATCGGACAGGAAATGTCCCTTCTTGGGTTGGGCGGAAAGAATGGCACAGGAAAAGGCTAATGGAAATAAAGTCACAGGTAAAACTTAAAAAAAAAAATGTCACAAATAGAAAAAAAAAGAAATCATCCATTTTATAAATATATAATGAATATATAAAAGTAACGGCAACGCCTGCAAATCCGACATTTCCCGGTGTCAAACCCTTTGACCTAAAGATACCAAGAAAACCTAAATTGGAAATTGTTGCCTATTTATTCACTCTGCTGCAGCTTCTTACAAACTTTGTTTAAAAATACATTTTATTTTGGCAAACAGTAAACAGTGTGGACCCAGATCAGATTGCTTCACGAAGAGGAACAAAAATATGAAAAAAATACGAATACCCCCGTAAGCCCTACTTTTTATGCCCCCGCCATTCGAAGAATGGTGGGAGGGCATATAGCGTTGCCACTGTCCGTCCGTCCGTTCGTCCGTCCGAAACTTATACGAAGTCAATAACTTTCTTATTTATGGATGGATTTCCAAATCCGATCTTCATCAAACTCGCAGATAACCAGGAGGGGCTTACAGTCTACGTCGAGTTCGAATATGGGCTGCACGGGACAAACAGCTTTGGTGTTACCTGTCCTTGAGCATAAATATAAGTGAAAAATGGTTTCTCCAGCTTTTCTCAGTATTTTATGATCTGATCTTTTTGGCTCACCTGAGCCGAAGGCACACTAGGTGAGGTTATAGTATAGGTAGGCATCCGTCGTCCGTCCATCCATCCGTCGTCCGTCAATCGTCCACACCTTTGAACTTGAATATCTGAGTGACTAGCTGGCCAATCCCAATCAAATTTTATGTGCAGTATCACTGGGTTTGGGGATTGGCTGCATTAGGTTTTGGACCAGTTTTTAAAAAATTTTCCCATAGACTTTTAATGGGGAAAACGACGTCTCCACTTTTTCTCAGCCATTTCTAATCCGATCGTCATCAAACTTGCAGATAACCAGGAAGGGCTTACAGTTTACGTCGAGTTCATATGTGGGATGCATGGGACAAACAGTTTTGGAGTTACCTGCCCTTGAGCATAAATATAAGTGAAAAATGGTGTCTTCAGCTTTTCTCAGTCGTTTATGATCTGATCTTTTTGTAACGTCATACACTAGAACAAGCATAAAATCTTGGACGTGTTCGAATTTGGCTTGAATCTGACGAGAGGGTTTTTTTTCAGTTACATCCCTTTTTTTCAGTTACATCCCTTTGAGCGTGAAAAAGTTTTCCAATAGACTTAATGGGGAAAACGACGTCTCCACTTTTTCTCCGCCATTTCTAATCCGATCTTCATTGGACTTGCAGATAACCAGGAGGGTTTTACAGTCTACGTTGAGTTCAAATTTAGGCTGCACGGGACAAACAGCTTCTGAGTTACATGCCCTTGAGCATAAATGTAAGTAAAAATGGTGTCTCCAGCTTTTCGCAGCCGTTTTTGATTGGTTCATTTTGTAACTTTTGGTAAAGAGGACAAGCATAAAATTTCAAGCGAGTTCAAAGTTGACTTGGATCTGACCAGTGGTTTTCCAGTAACATCTTGAGTGTGAAAGAGTTTCCCATAGACTAACAATGGGATAACGACGTCTCCATGCAGATAACCAGGAGGGGCATACAGTCTATGTTGAGTTTGAATTTGGGCCACGCAGGTCAAATGACTTCTGAGTTACCTGCCCTTGGGCATAAATATTTGCGAAAAATGGTGTATCCAGCTTTCCGCAACCGTTTTTGATCTCATCGTTTTTGTCACGTTTGGTAAATTGGAATAAGCATAACATCTCTAATGAATTCGATTTTGGCTTGAATGTGACCACCGGATTTCCAGTTACATCCCCTTGAGGGTGAAAAATTTTCCCATAGCATTACAATGGGAAAAGGATGTCTCCCACTTTGCTTGGCTATTTCCAACATGACCTTCATCAAACTTCCAGATAACCAGAAGGAGCTTACATTCTATGTTTAGTTCGAATTTGGACCGCATGAGACATCGATAAAAACTCGGACGAGTTCGAATTTGGTTTGAATCTGACCAGCGGTTTTCCAGTTACATCCCTACATCCCCTTGAGCGTGACAAATTTTCCCGTAGACTTATAACGGGGAAAACGACGTCTCCACTTTTTCTCAGCCATTTCTGATCCGATCGTCATCAAACTTGCAGATAACCAGGAGGGGCTTACAGTTTACGTCGAGTTCATATTTGGGATGCATGGGCACACAGTTTTGGAGTTACATGCCCTTGAGCATAAATTTTAGTGAAAAATAGTGTCTCCACCTTTTCTCAGCCGTTTCTAATCTGATCTTTTATGAAACTTTCAGTAAACGAGAACAGGCATAAAACCTCAGATGAGTTTGAATTTGGCTTGAATCTGACATTAGGTTTTGCAGTTACAGCCCTTAAAGTGCGAACAATTTTCCCATAGATTTACAATGGACAAACGACGTTACCAACTTTTCTCCGCCATTTCTGATCTGATCTTCATCAAACTTGCAGATAATCAGTAGAGACATTCAGTCTACATAGAGTTCGAATTTTTTCGGCTGCACGAGACAAACAATTTTGGAGTTACCTGCCCTTGTTTATTGATTTGAGGTTTAACATCCTTGTCAGCACAGTGTAGGTCATTTTGGAGACGTTGCTTCTAGTTTTGTGGGGCATTTGCCCGACATCGAGGTGAAATTATATCTTAAGCCCTTTCCACCCAATGAAACCAATAGGGTCATTATGCATGGACGGTGTCCAACTGGCACCACTCATCCTGGGCAGGCTTAGAACCTGTTTACCAGTACTCATGTGTGGTTGGTTCCAGCTCTGCATAGAAACACCATGTAGCCCAGTCTATTTCTTCAAGCCCCGATGGGCATTCTTAAAACATCATTATTAGATTTTCTGGTACACGGGTGAGCAATATAGGGCCATTTGGCCCTCTTGTTTTTTCCTGTGACTTTTTTTCCTACATTCGTAAAAACTACCATTGAACCATACATTCTACAGATTGCGGATGATTCTAACGAGCACCCGCAATCTACGTTTGCAGTCGAAATAATGAAAAATATCAAGTTTTTTATAAATCAAAGCATTGAAGCACTTTGTTTGATTTGAGGTTTAACGTCCCCGTCAACAATGTAAAGGTCATTTTGGAGACGTTGCTTCCAATTTTGTGGGACCGTTACCCAACATTGAGACGAAATGACGTCTCAAGCCCTGTCGCCCAATGAAACCAGTAGGGTTTATTAGCATGGACGGTCCGCATCGCACCGCGGTTCCTGGACAGGCTTAGATCCACTAAGCGGTTTACCAGTACTAGTGTGCTGGCCAGATTCAGCTCTGCGCGGAAGCATCATGCAGCCCATATATTTCTTCAAGCCCCTATGGGCGGGGGCGAATATCTGAGTCTAGGTTGGAAAATGATCCTGAACGGTTACATTAACTGTTGACATTTCGCTTAACTTTTACAGTTTTACTTGTTTGATTTGAAGTTTAACGTCCCCGTGAACACTAACTTTTACAGACCTGTAGTGTAAGATATTTGTATAGACCCTGATCCGATATCGCGTCCTGTAAGCAAACATTGTAGACCATGATCAGACATCGCGTTCAGCGGCGTCTGATCTGTGTCTACACTGTTTGTCAAACACAACACATGATTCCAGTCCAAATTCTATAGATAACACTCTGACGCAATACTCTGACCTCAACGCGGCTATTTTCCTACAAATTTGTGAAAGTCACGTGGACTTTAGCAAAGAAAACCTAAAACCCAATTTTAATTTGGGTCGTTTGTCAAACAATCGAACCAAAAATTGAATTTAATTGTTGAGTTTTTGTTTGTTTGATTTGAGGTTTAACGTCCCCGTCAACACTGTAAAGGTCATTCTGGAGACGTTGGGTCCAATTTTGTGGAATATTTATCCGACATTGAGATGAAATGACACCTCAAGCCGTGCCGCCCAAAGAAACCCATAAGGTTTCTAAGCATGGACGGTCTGACTCGCTTTGCATTGCCTGGGCAGGCTTAGATCCTCTAAGACGCTTACCAGTACTCGTGTTTTGCTTTGGCTGGGCAGGCTTAGAGTCTCTAAGCGGTTTACCAGTATTCGTTTGCGGGTCGGTTTCAGCTCTTCGTGGAAGCATAATGCAGCCCATGTGTTTCGTCAGGCCCGATGGGCGCGGGCAGGATAAACTTTTGTGATACAAATGTATTCGCCGGCCTCGATAACTCAGTCGGATGCAATGTAAATGTAGGGACTTGGGCAAGTCTAGTCTGACTGGTGATCCGGAGGACCCGAGTTCGATACCTGCCGGGATCGGCTATATTCTTTCGGTGAGATTGATCATGAAATCAAGCATATAGCCAACAGGACAGTTACTTTCCCACAAAATTGCTATTTGGAGCGTAGTGCACATGGCTATATATAGCCAAATATGTGACCCAACTGCGTTTGCTTAAAAATTCTCAGCGTAGCGTATACCTAGCAAAAACCCGTACGAAAAGAAACGCACTAAAACGTCAATACGTATAAAAACGTAAAAAGCAGTATAGCGCGTTAATACGCATATCTTTCGGTTTCCGACGCCTTAATATATTTTCTACGTTTTATTACGTTTCAGTGGGTTTTTGTAGTTATTGCTTGGTATCGCTTCTCTACAAAACGGCGCAAAATTAATCTACATGTAGTAAAGCATAGCCCTCACTACGTGACAGTGAGACTAGGGCTTTACTCCGAACCACGTAACGTAGAGGCATACACGTTTACGAAATTCGCGTCTGTATGGCACTAGAGAAGACGAATAAAAACAAGGATTTTTTTTTTCGTGAACGTAATGTTTGTGGGGCGACATACATAAAGGGAATTGTGGGGCTTTATATAAGTATAATATATATATATGCCTCATATCTGGGTTGGTATTGTGGGGCTGTATATATGTTTAATATATATATGCCTCATATCTGGGTTAACATTTTTTAGAGAACTGAAAGAGAGCTCTATTTCACACAGATGTGTTATCGTTATGTCTGAACAATTAGCAATGTGCATTCCTACAATAATTACACTTTGAGCGGATATGAGTAAAACTGAATATCGTTTGTTTGTTTGATTTGAGGTTTAACGTCCCCGTCAACACTGTATAGGTCATTTTGAAGACGTTTCTTCCAATTATGTGGGATTGAAAAGACATCTCAAGCCCTGTCGCCCAATGAAACCAATAGGGTTTATACGCGCTTTGCCTGGGCAGGCTTAGATCCTCTAAGCGGTTTCCAGTATTAATGTGCAGTCAGTTTCCGCTCTGCGTGGAAGCATCATGCAGTCCATCTATTTCTTCAAGTCCGGATCGGCGGGGGTCGAAATTGAATATCGCGAAAAATAACTAAATAATGCATTTCAACCAATGAATGTCTTACAGACCCGGTACTCAATTATAAGCATGTTAGTTAAATGACCCTACTGTCCAGCGGAGGATCACTACTGGTGAGATAAGACCATAGATAATTTGACCAGCCAATGCTAGTGTAGGGAACAGCAGCATAAACTCCTTAGGTAGAGACGATTTATGATCGGAGAATAGCAATCGTTAAAAGCCTGTATTGAGTGTGCAAATTGTATGGCCATTGAAATTGATAATGCTTAAAATTCATTGTAAACAATATATCAGCAGTTATTGTGAACCCATGAGTTTGGAGTGGTCCATTTCCAATTATAGGGGTGTCAGGTGTTTTTTTTTTTTTGTGTGTGTGTGTGTGTGTGTGTGTGTGTGTGTGTGTGTAGAAAGTTTAACAAAAATGTAAGTACGCTAAGCAAAGAGTGTAAACTGAGATCAGACACCGCGTTGTGCGACATCTGATCTGGTTCCACACTGTTTGCCAATGACCTAAAAAAAGACCGCTAGTCATACATGCGTTAAAGTTTTATATTTCTTCCAAATTTCTAGTTTAAGTAGAGTATTTAAAATGTTGCGGAAAGTGTTCATTTGCTTTCCGAAACGTTCATAAAAACTGAACTGTCATGGAGTGGTCAAGAATATTCTTACCACTTTTATACCAAGAATCTATATACGGGGGTGTACATGTCTTTCAGTTTGCAGAAACATAAGTAAGGCGATTCTGACAATATCCGAACAGTTCTAAAGGTGATCTTAATAATTAAATTTTGCTACAGAATAGAACAGAATATATTTTATTTGGTACTGTAGGCCTCAGGACCATAATACAACATACACACACAAACCGACCACAGAGTTACTTTGTTTACTGAAAAGTGACACAAATGAGTTGAAAATGAGGTTCGCCTTAGTTAATTAAGTTTTTTTTTGCGGGGATGGGAGGTGCGTTACGGCCCTTCAAGATTATTTTAAATAATAATAATAAACAAAAAAAAAAACAAGAATTTCACCACAGGCTATGTTCAGTCTGAGATAGTAGTTCTTGAGAAGTGGGTTAGCGCAAATGTTGAGGGATTGTCCAACGGACGAACGAACGGACGGAAAACCGGTTTCCTTTGTCGCGCACTGCCAATAGCAGGTGCTTGAGAAAAAAAACGAAAGAAAAGTTTAAGTTCAATTTCATAGATTTGCACTGCCATCACGAACATGCCTATATAATTTTGACCCCCGTAACCATTTTTTATATATATCAAAACTGAGGTTTACAGGGGTTAATATTATTTTTCTAATTTCTTAGATTGTGGATACTCGTTAGAACTGCCTCGTCGATGCGGTTCTAACGAGTACCCACAATCTATGGTTTGAAACGAAATAAGAAAAATATCCGATTTTTTTTATCTGAAAATGTTCATTTTTGTCAATATATTTGAATAGGCGCGTTTTCGTAATGCTAAGAAGCGTGACATAGTGCTCAGGCACATACAAAGTCTTACAGTCAGGAGAAGAAACTAATAAATAAAGTCTTTTACACATGCAACCTTGTACAGTGAAGACTGTACCATTGATGAGTGACGAATTAAGGGTTGTTTTTTTGTTCATAATTAGTGCAATGCAGTTTGTTTAAAATTGTACATCTTTAAAATATATTGAAAATAAGAATATTTTTATACGAAATATAACAAGATGTGGCATTCCTCCGAATGCACCCTACACGTTATAAGTCAAAATAATAAATAAATCCTTTTGCTTGCAGAACTGCGCGTACCCATGTTACAATGCGTGTCTGTAATTAATTTATCATGGGCGTAGTGTTTATGCTTCACAGTTGATTTTATTGCACAGGTACTCAGAATTGACCATTAGTTAATTTTATTGGTCAGCTAGTTCCGTGCCACAGTCCCCCACCCAGTTTTTTTTCTAACTGACAGTTCCAAGGCGGTTCTTCTGTTTTTGTTTTGTTATTATTATGATTATATTGTTATTATTATTGTCTGGAGAACCCACGACCCTTGGTTTGTGAGGCCACTACACCACGGTGTCTCAGTTCTGAACACCCTAATCTGAAAATCCACAATTTATATGAAATACGGGGTGTCCATATATCACCCCTTATTCTGTCTGATATTTAATTGTACGAATTTGAAGTGCTATACAGACTTAGGTATACACCCCGTATTTTATATCCTTTGCAAATCCACGAGTTTAGAGAAATTAACGAGCAAAAGTTGTTGGACTGTTATCAAGTCCATCAACAACAACAACGACAATAAAATATGTCAAGATCGTGAGTTTACAGTTATGATCTGAATAGACATTTACATTATTCCGTACTTCCATGAACGCATCAAATCGCGTGTTATTAAGTGACGTCATTCTAAACCATTGTTCTCTACGGGCGTTGATGACGTCAACGCTGCTCCGCTCTTCGTAGAAAAACAGCGTGAAAATGTTTTTAAACTTTAAAACTGTGCCCTACAAGCATCTTTTTTGCCCAGTGATGAGGGGCAAATAATGTAAATATAAGAAATTAACTTAATTTTTCTGCTTTTCATGAAGGTATGAACGACAGTGGCTCGCTAGCAAAGTTTACATGAACCCCTTCGGGGTTCATTTACTTTGCACGCGACCCACTGCGTTCATACTTCCATGAACTGCAGAAAAATAAATTTCATTTGTTAAATAAAGCCCCGCAATGTCATTTGTATATGGCATCCACCGTTTGACACAGCGATTTCTTTTCTATCTCCAAAAATAGTTACATTTGTAACGAAAATGTGTGATATTCTTCTTCTTCTTATATTCCAAACATATGTTGTGGTTGCTCGTATGGCGATTATAACGAGTTTTTGTTTGTCTGATTTGAGGTTTAACGTCCCCGTCAACACTGTACACGTCATTTTTGAGACGTTCATTACTTGATCAAGTCCGTGATATAAAGACCCCACTAAACCCCACTTCATATAGAGAAAACGGGGGTTACGGGGGTAAACATTATTTTCCTTATTTCTGCTCCAAGACATAGGTTGTGGGTACTCGTTAGAACCGGCTCGATGAGGCGGTTCTAACAAGCACCCAAAACCTATGTTTGGAGTATAAATAAGAAAAATGTCACAAATTTTCATCAGAAAAATTGCCTTTTCGAGGTTTGAAAATGCACTATAGCACACGGATGTGTTATCGTTTTGTGGGACTTTTACCCGACATTGAGATGAAATTACATCTCAAGCCCTGTCGCACAATGAAACCAATAGAGTTTAAAAGCATGGACGGTCCGACTCGCACCGCTTTGCCTGGGCAGGCTTAGATCCTCTTGGCTGTTTACCAGTACTCATGTGCGGCCGGTTTCAGCTCTGCGTGGAAGCATCATGCAGCCCATCTATTTCTTCAAGCCCCGATGAACGGGGTCAGGATTATAACGAGTATACACAACTTATGATAAAGAAACATAAAGTATATACCTATAAACCCCTTAATTTTCACTACAGAGTGAGATTTAAAGGGGTGTCCATTACATGGTCCTGTTATCATGCTGAGCTTTTGGTTCATAAAAACTACAATTTCTGCGTTTTCTATGTATTTCCTTTAATTCTGCACACAAGACCTACGTCGGTGAACAAACAGCTACTTCAGACTGCTACAACTTATGCAAAATATATACTGATTTTTTTTTTTTTTTTTTTTTTTCATTATTATTATAACTGGTTCAAAATTTGCCAAAAAACAAAGCGATTTGGTCCCCATTTATCACTTTATCAGTGGCGTTTTTTTATTTGTTTTTGTTTGTTTGTTTTATATTATTGTTGTTTTTGTTTTACGGCCCTTTCAAGATAATTTAACTTACATCGAGCCGATCGTTACTCAGAGGTGGGCGAAATACGGAGTTCCAGGAGAAAAAACAACTCCACATTACCTTCGGTTGCAGAACTTGGCGTCTAACATGTGACCCGAGCCAGGCTCGAACCACAGGGGTGAGAGACCTAATGATTAAGAGTCAGCGCCCGCCCATAGGGGCTTGAAGAAATATATGGGCTGCATGATGCTTCCACGCAGAGCTGAATCGATCCGGCCCGCACACTAGTACTGGTAAACCGCTTAGAGGATCTAAGCCTGTCAAGGAACCGCGGTGCGAGGCGGACCGTCCATGCTAATAAACCCTATTGGTCTCATTGGGCGACAGGGCTTGAGATGTCATTTCATCTCAATGTCGGGTATAAGTCCCACAAAATTGGAAGCAACGTCTCCAAAATGACTTTTACAGTGTTGACGGGGAGTTAAACCTCAAATCAAACAAACGTTATGACAGATGTGTGCCTTGCATTGAGGTTTACAAGTACATTGGGTAGTTTCATTATATTTTCGTAAGTATGCCATTTATGTAATAAAGGACGCATACAAATTATTATATGTAGACATGACAATCTATATCCACAAAACTGATGGTGCAAAATTTTTAAGGACATGCATTTACATCTTTGAATACGCCTTCGCCTTAAACCGGAAAGGTGGGGCGTACAAACCGCCACTGAAGATAAAATAATTCGGTGGCTCTTACATGATGAAAAAATAAAAATAAATAATACACACCAAACTCAGTGAGTAAAATGTAACAAGTATATGGGTGCTCGTTTGAAATATCCATATCCTAATAAGGCAAATAAGGTATTCCTACGTAACCCCCTTTGTATTTAAAGTGGAGTTTACAAAGGGCCGCCATGGCCTATTTGTTAAGAGCGCTGACTCTTAATCATTAAGTCTCTCGCCGCTGAGGTTCGCGCCTACTCGGGTCACATGTGAAATGCGAAGTTCTGCAACGGAAGGTCAGGTGGTGTTTCTCCGGGTACTACTGTTTTCACCCACTTCTGATTAACAATCAGCTCGAAATAAGTGAAAATATCTTGAACGGGCCGTAAAACCAACGCAAAAAGTGGGGATTACAAGACCGTTCATAACAGGCGATTCTAACGAATAATAACCATTATACAGGGAATAGCGTGGCTTACAAAGATCTACAGTGTTGATTGTGCTTTTGCTCCGAGTCACAGACTGTGGGTAAACCAAGTAAACCTCACTTTCAACAGAAAAGGTTGTGTTTACCAGGTATTTCCACATTTCTGCTCAAAATAGTAACTGTGGCTGTCAGTTAATTAAACTAAGACACTATCACAATTTTTCGCTAGATCTGGGACCAAGTAAATGTAAATTAGGTCCATGGCTAGATGTGTGTCTTTTTCAGAGCCTTAAAAGGGTAGCAGTGTCTGAAATTAATGATATGCTCTTAACCCTCAGAAACATTAAAACGTCACGACTTTTCGCCTGAAAAAAATGACATTCATTCCAAACAAGCCTATATAATGTAGAGCCCCATAAACCCCACTTTTATGTAGTGTACATTATTTTTCTTATTTGCCAAGGCACCATCAGTTTTGTGGATATTTGCGCTCAAAACATACAATATTGGTACTCATTGGAACCGCCTTGGCACGGCAGTTCTAAAGAGTACCCACAATGTCTGTTTGAGCACAAATGTGAAAAATATCAGAAATTTGTATTTGGAAATTTTAAGATTTGGTATTAAAATCTCATTATATTTGAAGGCCCCCGCCCATCGGGGCTTGACGAAATAGAAAGGTGCCATGATGCTTCCACGCAGAGCTGAAACCGACCGCACACGAGTACTGGTAAACCGCTTTGACGATCTAAGCCTGCACAGGCAAAGCGGTGTGAGTCGGTCTGTCCATGCTTATAAACCCTACTGGTTTCATTGGGCGACAGTGAGTGAGTTTTAATTTTGCGTCCCACCAACAGCTAAGGTCATACGGAGACGGGACCTCGGTTTAAAGACTCATCCGAAAGTCTGGAGAAGCCCGGGATCGATCCTGCGATCCCTGGTTTACAAGGCGAGTAGCGTAACCACTGCACCACGGAGGCTTCTCATTGGGCGACATGACTTGAGATATTATTTCATCTCAATGTCGGATAAATGAAGCACAAAATTGGAAGCAACGTCTCCAAAATGACCTATACTGTGTTGACGGGGACGTTAAACCTCAAATAAAACAAACAACCAAACAATATATTTGAATAGGCGTGTTTTGAAGACCAGAACTTTCATCATGTTTACAAGTCCATATAATGAGCATTCTTGTAGGGAAATGTCTGTTTTAATGGGTACAATGGTTTCCGTCTTAATATTTAGTGCGCGGGTAGTCATTAGAACCGCCTCAACGAGGCGGTACATGTACATGAACAAAGGCACACCTAAAGTCTATATCTAGAAAAAAAAAAAAAAAAAAAAAAAGAAAATGAAACAAATTATTTGAAGAGATATGAAATACAATATTACAGTAGTGGTTTGCATCTGTAAATTTGCTTCTTTTCAGATTTTATTAGACATCTGATATTTGTCGGTTATGTAGTTTTCACGCAGCGATAACGTCTCCCAAATGGCAATTAAGCCACGTTTACCGTAATCTGACCCCCTTCTAACCTGCAAATATGTTACATGATCTGAGAGTAGCATTCCGAACTTTGTCAAAAATACCGCAAAATTCGAGAAGTACATGTATGTTTGTGAGACAACAAAAATATTTATGATAGACTGCATCGTAACTCTACGGTTATTTTTCTTCAGTCCATTTGATTTGTTTTGTTTGATTAGAGATTTAACGTCCCGGTCAACACTGTAAAGGTCATTTTGGAGACGTTGCTCCCCATTTTGTGGGATTTTTACCAGACATTGAGATGAAATGACATCTCATGCCCTGCCGCCCAATGAAACCAATAGGGTTTATAAGCATGGACGGGCAGATTCGCACCGCTTTGCCTGGGCAGGCTTAGATCCTCAAAGCGGTTTACCACAACTCGTGTGCGGGTCGGTTTCAGCTCTAGGTTGAAGCTTCATGCAGCCCATATACTTGTTCGCGCCCCTATGAGCGGGAGCCGATTCCTCAGTCCATATTCTCGACGTTTATAAGCATTAGGCTTAAACATTGAGCGCACAACGTGCTTCTTCTTCTTCTTCTTCTTACCGGCCCCGATAGCTCAGCTGGTAGAGTGTCCGCTCCGGGGAACGGGAGGTCACGGGTTCGATCCCGGGCCGCGACAAAGTCGTTAAAATGGTACTAGCTGCTCCTCGCTTGGCACTCAGATTTACGGGGTAGGGCTAGGACTGGTTGACCCAGTGTCAGGATAATGTGACTGGGTGTGGTATCATGTAATGTATCTGGGACATGATACTTCAGTGAGGCAGCACTATAAAAGTGAGCATTGAGCTCCCTGTCGCAACCAGACACCGTCGTGATATGGCTGAAAAATTGTTGAAAGCGACATAAAACCCGAATTCACACACACAATTCTTCTTCTTCACCCGCTTTTGAAGTCAAATTACTAAACGCACTGGATGGTCGATTGTCCCTGCGTTTAGGCTGGAAAAGGGATCCCAAGCTTGAACCCATTTCGCTGAACCCTTTATACGACCAGAGGAGATTCTGATGAACCGCCGTATTCGATTGCGACTGATCCCAGCTTTTGTGAGAATGGTTCCCACCCTGGTCTTACAGTGTTTCTAGCTTAAGATTTTAGAGAATTAAATTTTATGTAATGCTTGTTGGTGCCTGATGCTCTGTCTCTGGTCGGGCCCATTGGAGTCTAACTGTAGTTTTTCTTTTGCTCCATCATTTCAGTTTCTTCTTGTTGTCGAGTACTCACCGTTGTTTCATCTCTGTGGTTGTTCTCGGAGATGTTGCACTGTTGCGTTAGGAGGCATTCATGCGGATTGTTTAAATCGCATTGCGGGCGCGTAAAATCGATTTAAGCCCCCCCCCCCCCCTCCCCCCCCCCCCCCCCCCGTAAGAGAAATTGCCCTGACCGTTTCAACGCGGTGCGTCTGTTTTGTTCTTATACTTCATCGGCATGTGTATGTCGCTGGTGTCGTTTTGGTTTTGGATAGCTGATTGCCCTTGTTCACAGTCGGCCAACCGGAGTTCGCCCGTTGGTTAGTATTTCAGTTGTTCTGTGCTGCATTTGACTAATGCTATGGTCACAAAGATCGGCCGGTATCCGGGGATAGGGGGTAATCGTGCGTACACCGCTGGTTTTGGCCTTTTTTCTGACATCGGACAACACCGGTCAAAAAATTTGTCACACATCATTTACATAAATGGCACCGTCCGGAGGCCGTGCGGAGGCCGTCCGAAAACCGCCTGGTAATCGTACGGCGTCTGTTTCCAAAGAGAAATCTTTTGGGGCCCGGCGAGGCAGTGAATACCGACCGAACATCTAATACTAATCGGCAGATTATCCTATGATGTCCGAGTGATAACCGGCCTATTCACCGGACATCGTACGAATATCGCCCGAGTATCCTACGGACAACGAACGATGCTTGTACAAGGCAAGGCCGAATGTCGGGCGATTGTCGGGCGGTGTGATGGAAACGCGCTATAATGTTGTACATAGCGACTGATGGGGGTTTATATATTCCGGCCGGTGACCGGACGATGTCTGTAACATATCTGGTCCACACCGGTTCAAGCCGATCGGACATCGATGGGTTACTTTTCAATGTGTAAGCAGACATCGGCCGGATATCGGCCCATGTCCGGTCCCAAAAAATTCTCCTCTGAGGCTACATACACCGGCCGATTACCCCTCGATTCCCGACCGGATATCGGACGATACTTAAACGATGTGTGAAGGATATGTGGCCAATTATGAAAATTAACGGGACACCAGAGAAATTTTAACTTCGAGTTAAAACTCTTCGGGCACCTCTCCGATGCTGTCTGAGAGCCCCGCCACCGGCCGGCCATGTCTGGAGTCCGGCCGGGGACCAGGCCAAAATGGCTAAAAATCATGCCGGTTGTACATCCTAAGCCTAATCGGAAGGGAGTGTGACCAAAGCATAAACCGTGACAGAAGTAAGGGCGAGGATTGCGGCATTTAAGCCCCGCAGTGGCATTCTGTTCACTGACCGTTCCCATGCGGTTCTTCTGTCGCGGTTTATTTTTTGTTATGGTTTGTCTTTGAGTGTGTGTTTCGCTTGTATTTTTTTTTTTTTTTAAGTTAGCCAATTGACCATTTTGTGGGAAAGTGACTGTCCTTTTGGCTTTCCGCTACTGGTGTTTCATTTAGGGTCTAGTTATTTCATGTTTTTTTGTTATTTTTCATGGGATCTGTTTGTTAATTGCATCGATTCCTGATCACTGCCTTCACTTCTATTTAATAGAAACCTCCGTGGTGCAGTGGTTACGCTACTCGTCTTGTAAACCAGGGATCGCAGGATCGACCCCGGGCTTCTCCAGACTCTCGAATGAGTCTTTAAAACCGAGGTCCCGTCTCCGTATGACCTTAGCTGTTGGTGGGACGTAAAACTCAAACACTCACTCACTTCTATTTATTAATGATTATTTTGATTGCAGTAAGTACAGTCCTGGTATTTCAGTTTGGAATGGTCTAAAAATTAAAATTCAGTTTTTGAAATAGATGACGGTATGTCTATGGTTGTTTGAAATCGATGACAATATTCCTGCACAGAATGTACAATCTTCCGTTTTAAATTATCCCTTTTGATTCCAGTCCATGTTACATCTTGCCTCTCGGAACAGCAAGAAAGGTAATCCCTTACAACCCTGAAACCCGGTACAGATACTTATGCAAACAGTGTAAATCCTGACGTGATGGCTCTGAGCAATCTAATCAGGATATATATTGCGTACCATAAAATTGGCGTACCAAACCAACTTCACTGATGGAAGAGTGCACTCGAGAATCTCACGGGTGGGCGGATTTGAGGGTAAAGAAATCAAAGCATTGGCAGCACTGTTAGGCCGATTGACTCAGAGCGCAGGTTGTGTAAAATGGCCGTGAACTTGGACTTTTTCGGTATACCCTTCGATTCTTGTTCCTAATGCAGACAGTGTAGACCCTGATCAGACGCCACATCATGTGACGTCTGATCTGGTCTACACTGTTTGCCAAACCAAACACATGATTCGAGTCCAGATTTTACAGATAACTCTCTTATATGTATGCAGCCATCTGACGTCATAGTCGAACAAATAACACGGCTTGTTTTAGGTCGATTGGATTGTCAATCGACCCTAAGTTGCTAAGCCGAAAACCTTTTCCGTGATAAAGTACATGTGGTTATCACAGTCTTGTCGGAATAACTACTTTATCGAAAATATTCGCAGTGAGATCAGAGTGTTGCGTAAGATAGTTATATTGGAATCAAAGGTTTGGCTTGGCAAACAATGTAGACCAAGACCAGACGCCACAGAACGCGGCATCTGATCAATATCTACACTAATTGCTTAAAGCCACATAATTTTAAGGTTAAAATAAACATTGACCCAAAATTATAAGCATAGACCAAGTTACTATTACTGATTTGAAAGAAATCCAATTAACCTATTTATAGACTATAACAGCTTTATTTTATCGCTGTAAGGTATTACTAATTAAATGCATAAGAACACAGAAAACATGTTTTTTTTCTTTTCATGGTTTAACTGCAGTTCTGTTCCGAAGTTAGCAGACATATGTGCGAGCTTTTACGTCTCTTACCAGACTGAAATATCATGCGGGTAGATGTTGTATGGATACTTATGCCTAGAAGGGACATGCAATGTGCGAACAAGATAATATCTTCTGCGCACAACTTTATATCTCGAGCGCACAAGATATTATCTTG
This sequence comes from Lucinisca nassula, assembly GCA_963580285.1. NCBI lineage: Eukaryota > Metazoa > Mollusca > Bivalvia > Lucinida > Lucinidae > Lucinisca > Lucinisca nassula. The sequence goes on along the minus strand of OY757024.1, from coordinate 2,823,818 downwards.
TTTGCAGAACATAGATCTTGTGCGGACAGCATTATATTTTGTGCACACAACTTATTAGCTTGTTTGTACAAGATAATATCTTTAATCATGGTCTTTGGTTCCTCGGTGCTTTTTTAAACAATAAACATTGAAAATCGGCGTTTTCTCGGGGTTTAAGTATGGATTTCTTCGTTCATACGCATTATAGGGTTGAAATATCGCTTTATGGTCGAATATCAAAATTGTAATGTGTCCGAATCATTTTGTCCCCTAAAGGGTTTCCTGGGAAGATATTAATCTACGTAAAAAGGGGAGAAGGAAGTCAACTCTTAATGTTCTTTTGACTAAAAATATGACTAAAATCAACCCTTACATAACGATGCATGTGAATATAAATGTGAGGTGAGAAGAATTGGATATTTTAGCTAAAGTCTTAAAACAGTCAACTACTTTTGCTTTATATCATCCTGAAACGGTGGATCTACAATTTATATAAGATACGGGGTGTCTCAATTTCACCATTTTTATACCCCAATCACAAAGTGGGGAGGGGCATATAGTTATGCCTTTGTCCGTATTATATACGTACGTACGTACGTCGGTACGTCACATTTTGTAGTACTATTCCTGCCTCCGCAACTCCTCCTACAGTATTTGATGCAGGGCATTGAAACTTGCAACACTTTTAAGACACATTGGATATGTGCATAAAGGAAACAGGATCCCGATCCAGCCCCTTATTTCAGAATTATGTCCCCTTGAAAAACTTAATCATTTTGGCCGTATGTGTAGACTGGGAGTTGGCATTTTAAAATTTGTGAGCAGGACAAATATCATTCTCTGCTATCTGAGAAAGGACAATCGCTCAACTTCTTAGTATTTTAATTTTTATGAGCACCACAAGATTCATGCTCAGCTGAGTTGAGCATAAAAAAGTTTATAACCTGGGAACCAGGTCACCTTCTGCCTGAGCAGGCTTTTGTCATACTGTACATATATTATATATTTCATAGTCGTTTAGGTGTGCTGATGAAGCGTAAAGTAGCTAGTCTATCCCTTCCCCAGCCCTATCACAAAAAAAACAACAACAAAAAAAAAAAATAATAAAATAAAAATAATCATAAAATGAAATAAAATAAAAATGAAAACTTCACATATTTCAGTTCTATGGTGTTTTGTTTGTTTCAGATGAGCTTTATCCTCCAAACACTAGTTAGGCCTTTTTAAGACGCTCTTCCCATTTCGTAGGACTCGCCGAATAGTGGGATGAAATGACTTCTCTAGCCCTGCTGCCCAAACAGACTGTTCACATGCAACGTCAAAACTTATTTTCTCTGAGAAATAGTAATAAAAAGAAAGAAAAGAAAATATATTTGAAACTGACGCCGGAAAACGTCCTGATTGGCAGTTAAAGGGGATAAACCAACATTTGAAACCTCACATTTCTTTCCCGTAAATTCGTACAGTAAAGGGCAGATGAATTAGCATGCCTTTTGAAATTATACCCTTTAATATTAGAGAGGAAGACAGCATTTGAAAAATCTTGCCCGCCCGCTAAGGTGTAGTCACCCACATCCTATGTTTGAGACCAAAATAAGGAAAATAAGGTATTGGTATTCCCATGCAAACTCTCCTTGTACTTAAAATGGGGTTTACAACGGGCCCCATAGTCTTTGTGGGAAAATCGATAACTCCTAATGTCAGAGTCTCATAACTCTGCGGTTCGAGCCTAACTCGGGTTACGTGAAATGCCAACGGAAGGTCAGGTGGTGTTTCTACGGGTACTCCGGTTTTTGCCCACTTCTGATAAACGATGGCTTCGCAATAAATGAAATTATATTGAAAGGGCCATAAAACCAAATCAAACACAAGTGGGATTTATAAGGTCGTTCCCAACTGAGGCGATTCATACGCGTACCTACAACCATTATATAGGGAATATCGGGGTGTACGAAGATCTACAGTATTGCTCGTATTTCTGTGGATAAACCCACTCATGTAGATAAAGTTGGATTTACCAGGGCTTTATAAAGGCCTCAAAGGGCAGCAGTGTCTCAAATGGATGATATATTCGTTACCCTAGACAAATGTGAAAAATATCAGAAAATTTGTATCTGAAAATTTTTATTTTGCGTGGTAAAATATATGAACAAGCCTGTTTTCGTTATGGTAGAAAAAATGAAGCTTTACTTTCTTGAAGAAGCCCAAAGCTAGCATCGTCTTTACAAGCCCATACGATGAACTATCTTATAAACGCCACTTTATATAGGTAAATCTTTCGATAAAATGGGTATCAATAGTATCCGTTTTGTTCTAAAAATATTGAGCGTGGGTAGTTGTTAGAACCGCCTCATTGAGGCAAACGCGCCTAACGTCTATATCCAGAAAAGAAAAATAAAACTAAAGCAATTCGTTTGAAGAGATATGAAATACAACATCATAGCTACGAATGTCGTTATGGATTGCATTGGTATCCAAAACAGGTTTCCTTTATACGGATGTGCGACAGAGATTAATGGATTAGTTGTCTAAAACTTAGGTTCTTTTCTGATATCGGTCGGTAGTGCAGTTCTCGGCTACATGTAATGATCAGGTGCAGCGATAACGTCTCCCAAATGGCAATTATCCCATCAGTTACCTACAAATAAGTTACAATGACATGATCTGAGATTACCATGAAATCCGAGAAGTGCACATGTTTGCGATGCTACAAAAATGCTGTGTTTTCTTCTTCTTCTTTTTCTTCTTCTTTCTTCTTCTTCTTCTTCTTCTTCTTCTTCTTCTTCTTCTTCTTCTTCTTCTTCTTCTTCATTTGAAGTCAAATTACTTAACGCACTGGTGGGTCGATTGTCCCCGAGTTTAGCACGAGCTTGAACCCATTTCGTTGAACCCTTCTAAAGCTATACTTTATGCGAACATAGTAGAACCTGATCAGCCGCCGCATTCGACTGATCCCGAGCATTTATACCCGGTCGTTCAGTGTTTCTAGCTTAGACATTCTCGCAGAGAGAAAGAGAGAGAGAGAGAGAGAGAGAGAGAGAGAGAGAGAGAGAGAGAGAGAGAGAACGTAAACAAGTGCGTATAAATGGCCTTGTTTATCCCACTGTATACTGAGCATTGTGAGTACTCAATGAGATGGTGAGATGGTTCCAACTTGGCGAGCACCCACAATATATGCTTGGAACATAAATAAGTATTATCCCACTGTATACTGAGTACAATAGGATATATTTTCTATTTCTATGAACTGTAAATTGTGAGTACTCAGTAAGGCGGCTCATACAAGCAGGTCCAGCACCTACAACTTTTGTTAGAGTAAAAGGAAAGTATCTCAATATTTCACCAGAAAAAAGTTTTTGAACTATGCAAGGGTTTGTTATAGTTACAAGAGAGAGAGAGAGAGAGAGAGAGAGAGAGAGAGAGAGAGCATCAGAGAGAAGAGAGAACATGTCCGTGTAGTAAGTACCTCTCTAAACACGCCTTCATATAGAGAAAACTGGGGTATACAAGGATATGCATCATTATGACGCGATTATAACGAGTATATAATCTATGTTTGGAGAAAAAAAAAATAAGAAAAAATATCACGCTTTTTATCAGAAAAGTCACTATTTTCGAGTCATTAAAGAATGCACTACGTCGCACGGATGTATTATCGTAAGAGAGAGAGAGAGAGAGAGAGAGAGAGAGAGTTTGCTTTATATCCCTTAGTCATGTGTTAGGAATGTCAATACTAGAACAAGAAGCATCAGCTAAAATGAAAGGTGGAATTTACAAGTGAAAATGTTTTTTCCCTTCTTTGTTCAAAGCGATGATCTCAACCGGGAGGCGTCACTTTTGCAGATACTAAGAGCAAAATTTCAGAAATGTAACAATTATGTTCAAATTTTGACAAGTCTTAAATTCCCATCAGTTCACCCGACAGTTCTGCGAGTGCTTTGATCATGCGGGGAATGTGCTCTCCCACCTAAGGTAAGTTACATTACGCGAATAGTTCGGTCTTCGAGACCGCTTATATAAATGGGTCTGATAAAAGTGTATATATGTGGGTCTGATATAACTGTACATGTTTTGATTTGTTTGTTTGTTGATTTGAGGTTTAACTTCCCCGTCAACACCGTAAAGGTCATTTTGGAGACGTTGCTTCCAATTTAGTGGGACTTTTACCGACATTGAAATGAAATGACATCTCAAGCCCTGTCGCCTAATGAAACCTATAGGGTTTATAAGCAAGGACGGTCCGACTCGTGCGCAACGCTTTGCCCGGGCAGGTTTAGACCCCCAAGCGGTTCACCAGTACTCGTGCGCGGGTCGGAATCAGCTCTGCGTTGAAGCATCATGCAGCCCATATATTTCTTCAAGCTCCGAGGGGCGGGGGCCGAAGTGCACATGTCAATTTACAATTTAAACTAAGTAAAAAGCGAATGTGGTTGACACGTCTCGCCGACTGCCCATCATGCAAACACGCCTATAAGATTTTGACCCCCTTAAACCCCAATTTTATATATTCAAACTGAGTCTACAGTGGTATACATTATTTTACACGGCCCCCGCCCATCGGGGCTTGAGGAAATAGATGGGCTGCACGATGCTTCCACGCAGAGCTGAAACTCACCCGCACATGAGTACTGGTAAACCGCTTAGAGGATCTAAGCCTGCCCAGGTAAAGTGGTGCGAGTCGGACCGTCCATGCTTATAACCCCTATTGGTTTCATTGGGCGACAGGGCTTGATTGGAAGCAACGTCTCCAAAATGACCTATACAGTGTTGACGTGGACGTTTAACCACAAATCAAACAAAACAAACATTATTTTACACATTGTGGGGACTCGCAGGATTTTATCTGAAACAAAATGGTGGTAAAATTTTGCCAATGTATTTAAATATAAGGCGTGTGTTCGTTGTGTATATTTTTATAATTCCCCTTAATTGTTAGTAAAGTTCGAGTGAGCCTGCACATAAATTGAGCATTTCGATTAAAAAAAATAAAACGTTTACTTCATTATTTTTATCTTTAGCCTTGCTTTTACGGTCCTTTCAAGACTATTTCACTTTGTCTACCCAAATCTTCATCAAAGGTTGGCGAAAACCGGATTTTTGGAGAAAAACAACCTAAACTTCCGATACAGAACTTGCCCCCCCCCCCCTCTCACCTGCCCCTGTCATGGACTACAATGATACCGCTCATACCTGTACAACCACCATTTTCAGATCATTCAGACGATTCATTATGTATTTCCTTATTTCAAATGTGTATCCTTGTTATAACCGCCTCAGTTAGTACCCATAAACCTACGCTTCAGAGCACAAACAAGGAAACTCACAGGCCATATAAAGATTTAAGTGGTTTTAGAATTGAAGAAAGATAATAATTAGATATGAAATCGAAATAAACGCAGGGTACATGTAATTATTTTGAATAAAATTTAACCCATTTGTACCAGAAACCCCAAAACGGTTATCCTGGCAAACAGTGCAGGCCCAGATCAGACATCACAGAACGCGGTGTCGGATCAGGGCCTCCGCAGTTTGCTTAAAGTTCAGTTATTTTCAAAATAAATTTTGAAGGAAACACAACCTGTCACCCCTAAATTTTGAAATGGACTCCTGCTGTATATAAGGAGGAAGATTCCATTTGGTACTAAAAGGGGTTAAAGCAAATAATAATTATGATCGATGTAACGGTCAATTTCCCTGTTCTTGTTTTCATTTTTCGGAGAAACTGTAATATTTTGAGGTAGGAATACAAGTTCTGCAACGGATTGGCAAGTATTTTTTTCTCCAAATACTCCGGTTTGCGGCCAACTCCAATTAATGATCAGCTCAAACAAGTCAAATAGTATAAAAATGCCGAAAATCCAAAACCACCACAAAAGTTGTAAACGCACTGCATAATTACGTTTCGAAGGAGAACATTTTCCAAATTGTTATCTTTTGCTGCGCAATGTGGCCGTCAGAACAAGAAATCGATACCACCCACAGCTAAATAAGTTTTGTTGTCGGGTGTTATATATACTGCAGGTACGTTTACGAGGCGATATATATTCTTATCTTGAAGTTAAATACGCTCTTGTGCTAACCGATACAAGGGAGACTACCGTGAAACCCCATATATATAAAATCGCTACAAAACCGTGTTGCTAGCCAACAACCTAGGGAAAGTAAACTCGATGCCCTGAATCCACTGCAGGGCATGAAAAAATGCGGGGTGGTATGAACACCCCGCAATTTTTTCACACCCCACAGAAAAGGTTTTATATAGAAAAACAACCCGTATCTGGCAACTTTCTTAGTATATATATATATATATATATATATATATATATATATATATATATATATATAGAAATTGGTCATGATATGGGGTGGTCGTGTCTAAACCGAGATAAGTGGCGCAAAATTTTAACCGAGATATGAGGCATATATACTATATATATATAAAGCCCCACATTGCAATTTATATATGTCGCCCCACAAACATAATGTTCACGAAAATGTAAATCCTTCGTTTTATGTGTTTTGTTTAGTTCCATTACGCAAGCCAGATATCGTTGATCTCTATATCTATACATTTTTTACCTAGCTAAGTGGTAGAAAATGTTAACCCAGATATGAGGCATATATATATTAAACATATATAGAGCCCCACAATACCAACCCATATATGAGGCATGTATATATTATACATGTATAAAGCCCCACAATACCCTTTATATATGTCGCCCCACAAACATTACGTTCATGAAAAATACAAAAAAATCCTTGTTTTTATTCGTCTTCTCTAGTGCCATACATCCGCGAATTTCGTAAACGTGTATGCCTCTACGTTACGTGGTTCGGAGTAAAGCCTCAGTCTCACCGCTACGTAGTGAGGGCTATGCTTTACTACATGTACATTAATTTTGCGCCGTTTTGTAGGGAAGCGATACCAACTACAAAAAAACAAAACAAAAAAAAAAACAACCTGAAACGTAATAAAACGTAGAATAAAACGTAGCAAATATATTAAGGCGTAGGAAACCGATTGTTATGCGTATTATCGCGCTATACTGCTTTTTAAGTTTTTATACGTATTGACGTTTTAGTGCGTTTCTTTTCGTACGGGTTTTTGCAAGGTATACGCTAAGCTAAGAATTTTAAAGCAAACGCAGTTGGGTCACATATTTAGCCATATACATGTATAACCGTGTGCACTACGCTCGAAATAGCAATTTTGTGGGAAAGTTACTGTCCTGTTGGCTATCCGCTAGATTTCATGATCAATCTTACCGAAAGAATGTTGCCGGCCCCAGCAGGTATCGAACCCGCGTCCTCCTGATCAGCAGTCAGACGTGCGTACGACTGAGCTATAGAGGCCGGCGAATACTTTTGTATCACAAAAATTAATCCTGCCCGCGCCCATCAGGCCTGACGAAATAGATGGGCTGCATGATGCTTCAAAGCAGAGCTGAAACCGACCCGTAAACGAGTACTGGTAAGCGGCTTAGATAATCAGCCAGTCGGACCGTCCATGCTTAGACACATTATGGGTTTCATTGGGTGGCACGGCTTGAGATGTCATTTCATCTCAATGTCGGGTAAAAGTCCCACAAAATTGGACGCAAGGTCTCCAAAATGACCTTTACAGTGTTGACGGGGACGTTAAACCTCAGATCAAACAAACAAAATCTCAACAATTAAATTCAATTTTTGGTCGATTGTTTGTCAAACGACCCAAAGTTATAATGGGTATTAGGTTTTCTTCGCTAAAGTCCAAGTGGTTTTAACAAATTTATAGGAAAATAGCCGCGTTGAGGTCAGAGTATTGCGTCAGAGTGTTATCTATAGAATTTGGACTGGAATCAAGTGTTGTGTTTGACAACCAGTGTAGACACAGATCAGACGCCGTTGAACGCGATGTCTGATCATGGTCTACCGTGTTTGCTTACGTACGCGATATCGTATCAGGGTCTATACAAATATCTTACCATGCAGGTCTGTAAAAGTTAGTGTTGACGGGGACGTTAAACCTTAAATCAAACAAGTAAAACTGTAAAAGTTAAGCGAAATGTCAACAGTTTACTTACCGTTCAGGATCATTTTCCAGCCTAGACTCAGATACAAGTGCTTCAGTGCTTTGATTTATAAAAGCTTGATATTTTTCATTATTTCGGCTGCAAATGTAGATTGCGGGTGCTCGTTAGAATCATCCGCAATGCTTCAGTGGTAGTTTTTACGAATGTAGGAAAAAAAGTCACAGGGGAGAAAAAGTTTGGGAAAAACAGTCACGGAAAAACAAGTCACAAAATTTGTTTGAATAATGTTTTCATTAGTGTTATGTGAGTAGCTTACTGAAAAGCATGATTCAAAATTAAGTGTTGACAACGACGAACAACTACAGGCAACGGAGTATTCCATCCTTGTTGATCCCTTAGAGTCTTCACATTTCTGTATTACGCCCGTGCCACTGCTAAAATGTCATCTTTCATGTCAGATATAACATAAGTTAGATGGAAACTTTTGACAGTCTTTGTTATTTTAGCCTAAATATAGACTATGGGTCGTTGTTAGGACAGCCTCAATGGGGTGGTGCAATCTATGTTTTTGAACCGAAAATAAGGCATATAATGACTGTTATGTGTTATATGAGGTTCTTATTGATAAGTTCGAATCCAGAATATTGGCAATGACTAACGAGGACTGACCACGGAGTTTCCCATCTTTTAAGACACTTAAGAGTCTTGACATTACAATTACATAACGAAAACAGGCCTATATAAGTTTGACCCCCCTTGAACCCCACTTTTATATAGTAAAACTGGGGTTTACAGGGGTAAACCTTATTTTTCTTATTCCTGCTCTATAGATTGTGGGTACTCGTTAGAACCGCCTCGATGAGGCGGTGCTAACGAGTGCCCACAATCTATATTTTGAGCAGAAATAAGAAAAATATCACAATTTTTCATCTTGAACTTTTTATTTTTTCGGCGATAAAGGTGGCAATGTATTTGTATAGGCGTGTTTGCGTAATTATACGCCCGTGAGATTAAACTTAGCTAGAAGTAGCATTTTTCGGATGAACGCATTTTTTCTTATTTCTGTCACAAATATACATCGTGGGTGCTGAATCGAACCGGCTCAGTTAGATGCTTCTAACAGGTACCCACAATCTATATTTATAAGCAAAAATGAGGACTGTAATGGATAATCCGTAAACCCCATTTTTCTATATATAGGTTTGGGTTTACCGGGGTATACGCAACAAATTAGGTAGACAGGACCAATATTCACACCTTTGAGCAAGTTATATAAACACTGAACTAATTGACAATAACCAACCATCTTTAACATGGCATCAGAAAAATTGATTAATGTACAATCTTTTATTAGTGGATTTTTTTTTTCTATATTTTTTATTTGTGAATTTTTTCCGTTTTTTTTTTCCTGTGACCAGTTTTTAGCTCGTCTGTTTTTTGAAAAAATACTTTCGAGCTATTGTCATCACTCCGGCGTCTGCGTTGTCGTCCTGCGTCGTCTTGCGTCGTCCTGCGTCGTCCTGCGTCGTTCCAAAAAAACTTAACCTTGGCTATAACTTAAAAAGTATTAGACCTAGTCTCATGAAACTTCATACACACACTCATCATCACAAGAGCTACATTTTGACCAAGGACCATAACAACATTTTTGATTTTGGCTGAATTATCTCCCCTTTTCCATTTTTTTTCTGAAACACATTTTTTGCTCTCATTTTAATACTATTCACAACAGAGCCTTCAAACTTCACATGAATGTTCCTTGGGACAAGACCTTTTCAGTGATACCACACTTTTTGATCTGTGACCTTGACCTTTGAACTTTGACCTATTTTTCGAAAATTTAACCGAAAACCTTAACCTTGACCATATTTCCAAAAGTATTCGGCCTACCTTCATGAAACTTCATACACATACTCACCATCACAAGAGCTACATTCCCTACAAGTTTTATAACTCCATCTTGCAATTTGATTGAATTATCTCCCCTTTTCTCTCCATTTTTTTTAAATTGTTTTTGTCTCTTATTTCAATACTATTCACAACAGAGCCTTCCAACTTCACATGAATGTTCCTTGGGACAAGACCTTTTCAGTCATACCACGCTTTTTGACCTGTGACCTTGACCTTTGAACTTTGACCTATTTTTCGAAAAATTAACAAAAAAACTTAACCTTGACCATATTTCCAAAAGTATTTGGCCTACCTTCATGAAACTTCATACACATACTCACCATCACAAGAGCTACATTCCCTACAAGTTTTATAACTCCATCTTGCAATTTGATTTGACTTAGAACTTTTGTTTTCTAAAAGAAACTGCAGACGAGCGTTGGCACCCGCTTGCGGTGCTCTTGTTACTACCTCATATTAACTTGCCTGTGCATCAAATAACCTTGTAAAAATGATCTTATTTTAATCAAACATTATTTGCGAAATTAAATTTTCTTTTGTAGTTTTATATATTTATTATTTTCATTTTTTTTTATTTATTTATTATTATTATTTTTTTTGTATTTATTTTTATGTATTTGGAGACAGTATAAAAGAGTCCTGGCAATGCATTTTCTACACTTATTACATCCAGCAAAGACACATATCAGCCTAAACATCTGGGTTGTCTGATCGGAGTCCTCACTAGGTGCACGAAGAAACAATGGGTCCTACTAAGCATGCCCAAGGAAATTGGTGTGAGTCAGACCGTCCAGTGCATATTAGCCTTTTGGTTTCATTTGGCGGCAGGGCTTGAGCTTTGTCGGGTAAAAGTCCTACAACATTGAAAGGAACGTCTCCAAAATGACCCTTTTAGAGTTTACGGGGACGTTCAATCTCAATTCAGTAAAAAAAAATAAACAAAATATATATAAAAAAAAAACTACCCATAATGCGCATCGCGAATGTAGACCTTGCTGTGTTCAGGCTGATTAGTGATGATTATCGTCGATAAAGCAGGTGTCAGTTTCGTAATCGTGTGTATAACGAGCGTTGCTGAGGTTTTGACACTCTACCGCAAACGTGTCATGCTATAATTCTTTCCTATTAATCGACCTTTTGTGTATTTTGAGTTTTACGTCCCATCAACAGCTAAGGTCATACGGAGACAAGACTATTCCGAACGTCTCGAACACGCGACGCAGACAATTACCTTTGTACTAAGGCATTAAACTGTATATAACAATGCAAAATGCTTCTTGTTTTTTTGTTTGTTTTTTTTTTTTTCATAAACCTGATGCATTTGTTTTGGCTAAAGCATTTATCCAAAGCAAATACATGAGTGAGCACACACATTCAATGATGTTTTAACTTTCATTCTGTTCTTACTGATTTTGTTTTATTGTTTTAATTTTCTTGTCTTCTTTTCTGGTTTTAATCCTCGTAAATATCGGACAGGAAATGTCCCTTCTTGTGTCGGGGTTGGCGGTGCTGTTCGGAAAGAAAGGCACTGGAAAAGGCTAATGGAAATAAAGTCACAGATAAAACTTAAAAAAAAGTCACAAATAGAAAAATTAGAAATCATCCATTTTCAAAATATATAATGAGTAAATAAAAGTAACGTCAACACCTGCAAACCCGACATTTCCCGGTGTCAAACCCTTTGGCCGAAAGATACCAAGAAAACCTGAATTGGAAATTGTTGCCTATTTATCACTGTTTATTCACTCTGCTGCATCTTCTTACAAACTTTTTTAAAAATACTTTTTTTTTGGCAAACAGTAAACATTGTAGACCCAGATCAGATTGCTTCACGAAGAGGAGCAAAATATGAAAAAAATACGAATTACCCCTGTAATCCCTACTTTTTATGCCCCCGCCTTTCGAAAAATGGTGGAAGGACATATAGCATTGCCACTGTCCGTCAGTCCGTTCGTCCGTCCGAAACTTAAAAAGGCGAAGTTGGTTGATTGATTTGTGGTTTAACGTCCCCGTCAACACTGTAAAGGTCATTTTGGAGACGTTGCTTCCGATTTTGTGGGACTTTTACCCGACATTGAGATGAAATGGCATCTCAAGACCTGTCGCCCAATGAAACGAATAGGGTTTATTAGCATGGATGGTCCGCATCGCACCGCGCTTCCTGGACAGGCTTAGATCCTCTAAGCGGTTAACCAGTAGTAGTGTGCGGGCCGAATTCAGCTCTGCGTGGAAGCATCATGCATCCAGTAGATTTCTTCAAGCCCCTATGGGCGGGGGCCGGCTTAAACGAAGTCAATAACTTATTTTGGGATGGATTTTGAAATTAATTTGTAGAATTGTTAATTATTATGACACGATGTGTCACGTGCAAGACCCAGGTCAGTACCGCCAAGGTCAAGGACATACTTAGAGGTCAAAGTTCCAAAAAGGGTCCGAAACTTAAACGCAGTCAATAACTTTCTTATTCTGGATGGATTTTGAAATTACTTGGCAGAAATGTTGGGCATCATGAGACAATCTGTCTGACACAAAACCAAGGTCCTTACCGCCAAGGTCAATGTCATACTTAGAGGTCAAATGTGGAAAAAAGGGTCCAAAACTTAAACACCGTCAATAACTTTCTATGGATTAATACGAACATAGGCATATTTTCACGCGGGGGCATCCGTGTCCTTTGGACGCATTTCTAGTCTCTTCATAAAATGGGGGTTAGAGGGGTGTTCATTGCTCGGACTTGTTAACATTATGAATGGTTGTGATTATCACCAACAATTCTAAGAAAAACAAGATAAAAACCATTTCTGTGACTTGTCTTCCATTATTTATTTCCTACCCAAACCTGTGACTTTTTTCCGTTACTTTTGTCTTGTGCCTTTCGCTCCTTTATTCCTTCCTGCTGCATAATAAACGTAGATTGTCCTTGCATATACATGAGCTGTGAAAAGCGGGATTTTCAAATTACAACATGACGGTTCATCATCATCGTCGTCCTCGTGGCCGCTATGGTCGTCGTCATCATCATAATGCTATATGACGACATTCCACAAAAAGCAGTCTCACTTAAATCCATGTTTCAGATATATCAGGAACAGATTACCTCAGAACTATAACGCAGCCAGAATTGTTGCTCTTGTTCACACTTGATTTGTAAACTTTATCCAGTTCACGTACTGAACCCCTCACAAACCCACTTTATGTAGGCAAAGTGAGTTTTGCAATGTTATATATTTTTATTCATGCTGCTGTCACACATACATCCGAGTCAACACTATTTAGGTCATTTTGGAGACGTTGTTTCCGATTATGTGGAAATTTTTAACATCCCAAAGAAACCGCAGGGGTTTAAGGCTCGGTCAGATTCGCACCAATATGTCTGGGCAGGCTTTGACCTTCTACGCGGTTTACGAAAACTCGAATGTTCAGACGGTTTCAGCTCTGAGCAGTCCAGTCTTAATCTATTTCTTCCAGCTCCAATGGGTGGGGTGAGGACACATGAGATACTATGTTTTGAGCAGAAATAAGAACGAAGTATGTTAACGTAGTGCGAGTATCGCAGGCGACGATATTTTGACACAGACGTTTAAACTACGAGGGTAGGCTGAAAAGTTCTGAGCCTGACCAAGAAGCAGGCATCGAACAGCCATGGAATTTTGTATTCATTAAATCCAAACCTTTATTACTTGATTTGACTCAAATGAGTTCAAGTTTACCTGCAATAACGTAGAAATTCTAGACTTTGAAAATTGATACTAGCACGTTTTTTAGGAAATGGACAAAATCTGGCATCGTGGTGTCATCAAGTACCTCCATAAAAATGGGTTAGCTCCTAAGGGCATTCATGCCGATATGGTTGCTACATTAGGAGATGATGCTCCTTCGTATGCAACCGTGAAAAGGTGGGCAGCAAATTTTAAGATGGCAAGGACAGCATTGAAGATGATGACTGGTGTGGACGACCCACAACGGCAACAACTGAGGAAACCATCAGCCAAGTGCACAGGGCCGTGATGGATGACAGGCGTTTAACTGTGAGTCAGTTAGCTTACACTGTTGGCATCTCCCGTGAACGAGTAGTGAACATTCTACACAGTGAATTAGGAATGTCGAAGGTTTCCGCCAGATGGGTGCCACGGCTTTTGACGCCTGACCAAAAGTTGACCAGACTGAACCTGTCACAAGCCAACTTGGCTATTTTTGAAGCAGACCAAGATGGTTTTCTTGACCGTTTTGTCACTCAGGATGAGTGTTGGGTTCATCACTTTGAGCCACAGACCAAAAGACAATCCATGCAATGGAAGCACCCTGGCTCACCCCCTCCAAGGAAGGCAAAGGTCGTCTCCTCTGCAGGGAAGGTGATGGCATTAGTGTTCTTGGATCCCAAGGGCATAATATTCATAGATTACTTTCAAAAGGGCAGAACAATTAATGGGGAGTATTATGCAGATCTGCTAAAACAATTGCGAAAAGCAATTAAGGCTAAACGACCCGGAAAATTGACATAAGGGGTCTTGTTCCATCAGGACAATGCGCCTGCTCATAAATCGGTTGTCGCAATGGCTGCTGCGCATGACTGTGGCTTCACACTTGTCGATCACCCTCCGTATTCACCTGATCTAGCTCCATCAGATTATTTCCTGTTTCCAAACATGAAAAAGCACTTGGCTTGGCAGCATTATCGGTCAGGCGAGGAGGTGATAGCTTCTGTGGAGGAGTTTTTCAGGGACCAAGATGAGACCTTCTATACCACTGGGATCCAAGGACTCCAGCATCGCTGGAGGAAGTGTGTGGACAGGAAGGGAGACTATGTTGAAAAATAAGGCACTTTCAGCATGGACAAACAATTGGATCTTGGTCAGGCTCAGAACTTTTCAGCCTACCCTCGTATCAAGTACTAAGTCCGTGTAATAACTTCTCTTGTAGACGCCACTTCATATGAAAACTAGGTCTCACACAGATGCATTTTTTCATTATTTAATTCGATAACACAAACGTATGTTAAAAAGAGGATATTACACGAGTGGTCATTTCATATGAAATTTATAAACGAGCCTTTGGCGAGTTTCATACATTTCATATAAAATGACCGCTCATGTAAGGTTCTTTTTATCATATAGACACTTTAAATTGGATTTCATCGCCCTTAAATTTGACAAAAAATCCACATAAATGCATGGCTGACATGGACGTCGACCTGGCGTTACCGCTAAAGCGTTACCGCTAAAGTGTTGTTTCACGTGTGGTCATACGATTTTTATTACCCGACGTTATCCACTGCTTATCAACTTCGTCATAGGATAAAAAGAGGATCTTACATGAATGTTCATGTATTATTGAATTTATTAAATGAATTGAGAAAAGGGATAAAATGCGAGGCTTGCCGAGCATTTATCCCTTTTCCTCAACGAGTTTAAAGAATTCAGTAATACATGAGCACAAATGCACGCTTCTATTTATCATATGTCATTTAAAACGCATTTTATTCACGATTGTTTTACAAAGATATGAATATTCCGCTATTAGTAAACGCGTTAAGGACGTCGTACATGCAACGTAACGGGGCTTACTAATTTGCATATTTACTCGTAATCCACTAGAATTTATTACATGGCGTTATTACACTCTTAGACGCGACGTCATATGATAAATACAGATCATTCATTCTCCTATTCGAAATATAGAATTTATAAACCTCTGGGGGTAAACCAATCCGATACAGAAACGAGTGCGAAGCACGAGTTTCTTTACCGGATTGTTTTACCTCCAGAGGTTTAAACATCCCATATTTTAAAACAGGAAAAATGAATAATATGTATTTACATGCACTTCCATAGACTTTTAGGACAGTTTGGATCTTGAAGTTTGGATCTGAATTCCCGTTCAATTGACTGTTTACAGCTCAGGTTAACGGTTCATTCAGCATAGTGTTACAGAAGCTTGGAGGGAAAAAACTGGATGGGCGCCATTATGAAAGCGCTTTATACAGTTTTGAATCAAAAAAGAAGAAACAAAGCCCCCGCCCATCGGGATTTGAAGAAATAGATTGGCTGCATGATGCTTCCACGCAGAGCTAAAACCAATCCGCCTAGGAGTACTGGTAAGCCGCTTTGAGGATCTAAGCCTGCCCGGGCAAAGTGCTGCGAGTGTCGGACAGTCCATGCTTGTAAACCCTATTAGTTACATAGGGCGACAGGGCTTGAGATGTCATTTCATCTCCATGTCGGGAAAAAGTCCCACAAAATTTGAAGCAACGTCTCATAAATGACCTTTAAAGTGTTGACGGAGACGTTAAACCTCCAACCAAACATATAAAAAAGGGGTTTAGTAGTACAACAAATTAATTGTGAGATCAAACATCCTATTCAATGACCATATCCCTGTTTTCTTTTTTTCAGCGTTGCATCCGACTCAAACGCCACGTATTATGAACGTATGTTGATATCGTTTCAGACGTCATTGCAATGACGCAATGAATAACGTCGACGGGACTGAAACTTTCCCGCGTTTGTATATACCGATTTCACCGCAAAAGCGGTATCTTGTATCTTTCATGTAAATTAGTTCCAGCTAAAGGGCTCGGAGGAAATATTTCTGCTTAGCAAAGTTAAGTCATCATGGTAGAAATCATAGTATAGGGCCAATCTCTCTGTTATGCATGTAATATACTGATTTATCATTATTTGGCGTTGCGTTTAAGAATGCAAGGTGCCTAAAAGTTTCCAAGACTCTTTCTAGACTGTCTGTGTCCTACCTGGTCGCAAACTGCAACAACAGGTTTTCACAAGGGTTTTCTTTATTAATTATGTTAACAAGTCCGTGAAATGAATACCCTCTAAACCCCACTTTATGTAGAGAAAACGGGGCTTTACAGGGGTTTACACTATCTTGCTTATTTCTGCTCCAAGACATAGGTTGTGGGTATTCGTTACAATCGCCTCAATGAGGCGGTTCTAACGAGCATCACAACCTGTGTTCTGAGTATAATTAAGGCGTAACTATACCACATGTAGTGACACAGAGGCCTTTCTGATATTTAATCTTCATCAGTTCATCAGTGTGTTCTGAAACCGAAACGGATGATGGACAAGACCCGGCAAACACAGCACCCCCCCCCCCCCCACCCTTTGAGCACACACCGACCAACGTACCTCATGAGACAGGTCAACTGGAGGCATCATGCAAGAGACGCCTACCCTAGGACATATAGGCGTCCCCCACCGAGCCAACATCAGCAAACATGGCCCACACTCCACGAAG
Source organism: Lucinisca nassula (assembly GCA_963580285.1). Classification (NCBI taxonomy): domain Eukaryota; kingdom Metazoa; phylum Mollusca; class Bivalvia; order Lucinida; family Lucinidae; genus Lucinisca; species Lucinisca nassula. The sequence goes on along the minus strand of OY757024.1, from coordinate 2,806,659 downwards.
TCCGGGGCATCAGGAAGGAGATGTCCAAAGTAGCGAGACTTGCAAAAAAAAAGATATAACAAAAAGTGGCAACCAAATCCGTTAAGATACATGTCTCACCTGACAAGTCTTAGTTTTAGAAAAATTAGAATTTTATTCTGCCAAAAAGAAATAAAAGTATAACAATAATATAGTTATTTAAATCAGTATTTGAGTTCTGACGTCAGCACCGCATTCATTCTCAGCACTAAGGAACTGATACAGAGCTGATGATACCATCGGGGACGAACGAATCATCCACCAGCAGAGATACCGACCCGCTGGTTGCAATTAAGGCGTAATAAGAAACATATAACAAATAAAGTAGCCTTTTTAGAGGAATGAAAGATGCACTAGCTCACACGTGTACATTATCGTAATGGATTGACTGCGCTTTCTTGAAGTCTTCAACTTCTGCAAAAAGGTTTGATCACATGATAATGAATACCTTGTTTGGTTTGGTTTGGTTTGGAATGCATTCGAGGCTGCCAGTTTATCCAATGTTGAAGTTTTATTTTAGAAATAAAGGTAATGGTTGATTTGTAAACACTCGTACAGTAACACCAAACCAAATTGCACATGACTCTTTTTCTATAGTATGTGTTCAACAACCGATCAGTCTCATACGGAACCCTGGAAGGGACAAGCAATTTATTTAATATGTTGTGTGCACACGATATAATCTTGTTTGCACAACATAGATCTTGTGTGGACAACATAAAATATTGTGCACACAACTTATTATCTTGTTCGCACAAGATATTATCTTGTAATCACACGTTATTATCTTGTTCGCCTATTATCTTGTTTTCACAACATAGATCTTGTGCAAAAACATAATATCTAGTGCGTTCAAGAAATTATCTTGTTCTCACAACTTAATATCTTGTGTGGACAACATACTATCGCACAAGATATTATCTTGCGCTCACAAGTTATTAAATTGTTCGAATATTATCTTGTTTGCACAACATAGATCTTGTGCAGACAACATAATATCTCGTGCGTACAAGATATTGTCTTGTTCGCACAACTTAGTTAGCACAATTTAATCAGGCGCATAAGATACTATGTTGTCCGCACAAGATCTATGTTGTGTAAACAAGATAATATACTGTGCGAACAAGATAGTATACTGTGCGCACATGATATTTAGTTGTGCGAATAACATATTATCTTGTGGGCACAAGATAATATCTTGTTCGCACAACTTAATATCGTGTTCGCTAAACATAATAAAAGAAATACATGTCTCTTCCCAGGTTACGTAGTCTAAGGTACTAGTCCATACATATAATTGGAAACTTAAATACAATAAAATTTGACAAAACAAAATGGAGGAAAATGAGCAATAAGTGTAAGACTTAAGTAGTTGCCCAATATTCGCATCAATATCTAGAAAAAAAAAATATATAGCTTGGATCACCTCGGCAAAATAGCCTCTAACCCTTATCCTGCGGAAAATGACAACCTCTATCTTGAAAACAGTGCATTGTCCAGATCAGATGGCTTTCGAAGTTGCCATCTGATCAAGATCTCCAGGTACCCATACAACATATAGCAAAGCCTTTTCGGACTACATGAATGCACTGGCTGATCTGAGCTGCATACACTCAAAAACATTTTCACATAGCGCAGTCCGAAACGTTCCCGTCAACACTATTTAGGTTATTTTGGAGGGGCTGCTTCCTATTTTGGGGGTCTTTTACCAGACATTGTGATGGAATTACATCTTAAGCCCTGCCACCCAGTGAAACCTACATGGTTTTTATTGATGGAACAGTCCGACTCACACAACTTTGCCTTAGACCTTCTAAGAGGTTTACCAGTACTCATGTGCGGTCGGGTTCAGCTCTGCGTGGAAGCATCATGCAGCCCAATCTATTTCTCGAAGCCCCGATGTGCGGGAACCAAGTCCGAATACGTAAAAAAGTGCGGTTTTCGTTAACTAGTATAAATGGCACAAAATATGAAACCAGTGACCCAGCAGACTGCCGTGTTCATTACTTAAAGATCCATGCAAGGCAAATCCTTGTTGATCCGATTTTGAAAAGAGCAAAGTTTGTTTGTGCTGAGATTTTACGTCCCCGTCAACACTATTTAGGTCATTTTGGAGACGTTGCTTCTGATTGTGAAGGACTTTTACCCGTCAATAGATAAAATAACATCTCAAGCCCTGTCACCAAATGCTACCAAAATGGTTTATATGTAAAGACGGTCCGACTCCTACCACTTTGTGGTTTACCATTACGGTCTGTTTAAGCTCGACGTGGAAGCACCGTGCAGCCCAATCTATTTCTCCAAGCCTCGATGGGCGGGGACGTAAATTAGAGTAGAAGTAGCAGTGGTAGTTGTAGGAGTAGCAGCAGCAGCAGCCCTACCACTCAAAGAAACCGCTGGGGTTTAAAGAGCGGTCTGACTCGCACCACTTTTTCTGGGCAGGCTTAGTCGTGAGCCGTTTCTCAGCAGTTTCAGCTCTGCGCGGAAGCAACAGCAGCCGAATCTAATAAAGAACATGGTGAACGATACATTGATTTTCATGAGTGCTGACGCAGATCAACATAGAAAACTCGCGTAAAATACATTATAAACCTAACTTTGTTATAGAATAAAGTAGGTCTCTTGCCAAGAACTGCCCCCCCCCCCCCCCAAAAAAAAAAAAAAAAAAAAAAAAACTGCACTTCGATATGATAACACCCTTATGAAACGTAAATCGGAGTTTACAAGTGTTAACTTGTCAAAACCTTTACATAAGGAAGAGTAGAACGTTTGTGGTGTTTTTGCCTTCTTTAAAGGAGAAGTGACGCCTTAAAGTCCCCATCGAATGAGGGTGACGGTTTTTAAATGCTATTCGCACCATCGTTTAATACACTGAAAAAATGCCTCAATAATAAATTGAAGGTAAGGCTAATTTGTTTTAATGATATCTTTGTCATATAATTTGGCCATTAAGTAAAGGAACTTAATTCCTTCCAAAATGTTTTGAATACCCAGGTGGGCTAAAATAGACGCTGTTTCATCCCTTCCTGGTATATCTGCTTCATCTCTCTAAACACCACATTACATAGAGCAAACTGGGATTTATAGGGGTATTCACTATTTTGCTTATTTCGGCTCCAGGACATAGGTTGTGGGTACTCGTTATAGCCGCCTCAATGAGGCGGTTCTAGCGAGCACGCACAACCCATGTTTTCGAGTTAAAATAAGAAAACAAGAGCTGTCACTGTAAGCGACCAATGCCCCCCGCGGGGACAATTTTTATGTCGTTTAAAGTTTTTGTGACGGACAGACAAACAGACAGACAGGGCAAAAACTATATGCCCCCGAGAATCTCAGTCGTGTGGGGGGGGGGGTTGCAAAAATATCACAAATTTCCCTCAGAAATATTAACATTTTAGAGAAATGAAAGAGAGCTCTTCTATTTCACACAGATGTGTTATCGTTATGTCTGAACAATTAGCAATTTGCATTCCTACAATAATTACACTTTGAGCGGATATGAGTAAAACTGAATATCGTTTGTTTGTTTGATTTGAGGTTTAACGTCCCCGTCAACACTGTATAGGTCATTTTGAAGACGTTACTTCCAATTGTGTGGGATTTCACCCGACCGTACGTTGAGATGAAAGACATCTCAAGCCCTGTCGCCCAATGAAGCCAATAGGGTTTATACGCGCTTTGCCTGGGCTGGCTTAGATCCTCTAAGCGGTTTTCCAGTATTAATGTGCAGTCAGTTAACGCTCTGCATGGAAGCATCATGCAGTCCATCTATTTCTTCAAGTCCGGATGGGCGGGGATCGAAATTGAATATCGTGAAAAATAACTAAATAATGCATATCAACCACTGAAAGTCTTACAGACCCGGTACTCAATTATAAGCATGTTAGTTAAATGACCCTACTGTCCAGCGGAGGATCACTACTGGTGAGATTAGACCATAGATAATTTGACCAGCCAATGCTAGTGTTAGGAAAAGCAGCATAAACTCCTTAGGTTGGAGACGATTTATGATCGGAGAAAAGCAATCGTTAAAAGCCTTTATTGAGTGTGCAAATTGTATGGCCATTGAAATTGATAATGCTTAATTTTCATTGTAAACAATATCTCAGCAGTTATTGTGTACCCATAAGTTTGGAGTGGTCCATTTCCAATTATAGGGGTGTCAGGGTTTTTTTTTGTGTGTAGAAAGTTTAACAAATATGTAAGTACGTTAAGCAAAGAGTGTAGACTGAGATCAGACGCCGCGTTGTGCGGCATCTGATCTGGTTCCACACTGTTTGCAAATGACCCAAAAAGGACCGCTAGTCATACATGCGTTAAAGTTTTATATTTCTTCCAAAATTTCTAGTTTAAGGAGAGTAGTTAAATTGTTGCGGAAAGTGTTCATTTGCTTTCCGAAAAGTTCATAAAAACTGAACAGTCATAGAGTGGTCAAGAATATTCTTACCACTTTTATACCAAGAATGTATATACGGGGGTGTGCATGTTTTTCTGTTTGCAGAAACATAAGTAAGGCGATTCTGACAATATCCGAACAGTTCTAAAGGTGATCTTAATGATTAAATTTTGCTACAGAATAGAACAGAATATATTTTATTTGGTACTGTAGGTCTCCGGACCATAATACAACATATACACACAAACCGACCACAGAGTTACTTTGTTTACGGAAAAGTGACCCAAAATGAGTTGAAAATGAGATTCGCCTTAGTTAATTAAGTTCTTGTTTGTGGGAGTAGGGGTGCGTTACGGCCCTTCAAGATTATTTTAAATAATAATAAAAAACAAAAATAACAAGAATTTCACCACAGGCTATGTTCAGTCTGAGATAGTAGTTCTTGAGAAGTGGACTTGAACATTTGGGTTAGCGCAAATGTTGAGGGATTGTCCAACGGACGAACGAACGGACGGAAAACCGGTCTCCTTTGTCGCGCCCTGCCAATAGCAGGTGCTTGAGAAAAAAAAACGAAAGAAAAGTTTAAGTTCAATTTCATAGATTTGCACTGCCATCACGAACATGCCTATATAATTTTGACCCCCTTAACCATTTTTTTATATATTAAAACTGAGGTTTACAGGGGTAAATATTCTTTTTCTAATTTCTTAGATTGTGGATACTCCTTAGAACTGCCTCGTCGATGCGGTTCTAACGAGTACCCACAATCTATGTTTTGAGACGAAATATCGGATTTTTTTATCTGAAAATGTTCATTTTTGGTGGCTAAACTGTCAATATATTTGAATAGGTGCGTTTTCGTAATGCTAAGAAGCGTGACATAGTGCTCAGGCACATACAAAGTCTTACAGTCAGGAGAAGAAACTAATAAATAAAGTCTTTTACACATGCAACCTTGTACAGTGAAGACTGTACCAATGATGATTGACGAATTAAGGTTTTTTTTTGTTTTGTTTTTTTGTTCATAATAAGTGCAATGCAGTTTGCTTAAAATTGTACATCTTTAAAATATATTGAAAATAAGAATATTTTTATATGAAATATAACAAGATGTGGCATTCCTCAGAATGCACCCTATACGTTATAAGTCAAAATAATAAATAAATCCTTTTGCTTGCAGAACTGCGCGTACCCATGTTACAATGCGTGTCTGTAATTAATCATGGGCGTAGTGTTTATGCATCACAGTTGATTTTATTGCACAGGTACTCAGAATTGACCATTAGTTAATTTTATTGGTCAGCTAGTTCCGTGCCAAAGCCCCACACCCAGTATTTTTTTTTTCTAACTGACAGTTCCAAGGCGGTTCTTCTGTTTTTGTTTAGTTATTATTATGATTATATTGTTATTATTATTGTCTGGAGACCCCACGACCCTTGGTTTGTGAGGCCACTACACCACGGTGTCTTCTGAACACCCTAATCTGTAAAGCCACAATTTATATGAAAAACGGGGTGTCCATATATCACCCCTTATTCTGTCTGATATTTAAGCCCCCGCCCATAGGGGCTTGAAGAAATATATGGGCTGCATGATGCTTCCACGCAGAGCTGAATCCGGCCCGCACACTAGTACTGGTAAACCGCTTGGAGGATCTAAGCCTGCAAAGGAACCGCGGTGCGAGGTGGACCGTCCATGTTAATAAACCCTATTGGTTTCATTGGGCGACAGGGCTTGAGATGTCATTTCATCTCCATGTCGGGTAAAAGTCCCACAAAATTGGAAGCAACGTCTCCAAAATGACCTTTACAGTGTTGACGGGGACGTTAAACCTCAAATTAAACTGTCTGATATTTAATTGTACGAATTTGAAGTGCTATACAGACTTAGGTATACACCCCGTATTTTATATCCTTTGTAAATCCACGAGTTTAGAGAAATTAACGAGCAAAAGTTGTTGGACTGTTATCTAGTCCATCAACAACAACAACGACAATAAAATATGACAAGATCGTGAGTTTACAGTTATGATCCGAATAGACCTATACATTATTCTAACATTAAAAATATCCACGGAAAATATTAGGGACGATTGTTTTTTTTTTTTTTTTTTCATAATTAGTGGATTGCATTAAAGGGGAATGATAGCAAAACTGGAATAAAATTGGTCCTTCTATCATATTTAGCAACCGGTTCCATCAAACAGATTGCAAGCTCAAAAATGTCAAAGTCAGAAATAAAACTCTTCCCATCAAATTAAAAAAATGAGGAATGCGTCATCGAATACAGGAATATGTACATGTATTTACAAGATATGAGGTGTCAGTTAAGTGGTATTTTAACCGAAATATCAGGCGCATATATTGCATATATAAAGCCCCGCAATGTCATTTGTATATGGCATCCACCGTTTGACACAGCGATTTCTTTGCTATATCCAAAAATAGTTACATTTCTAACGAAAATGTGTGATATTCGTCTTCTTCTTATATTCCAAACATATGTTTTGGTTGCTCGTACGGCGAGTTTTTGTTTGTCTGATTTGAGGTTTAACGTCCCCGTCAACACTGTACACGTCATTTTTGAGACGTTCATCACTTGAACAAGTCCGTGATATAAAGACGCCCCCAACCCCACTTCATATAGAGAAAACGGGGGTTTACGGGGTTAAACATTATTTTCCTTATTTCTGCTCCAAGACCGTTAGAACCGGCTCGATGGGGCGGTTCTAACAAACACCCAAAACCTATGTTTGGAGTATAAATAAGAAAAATGTCACAAATTTTCATCAGAAAAAAATGCCTTTTCGAGATTTGAAAATGCAATATAGCACACGGATGTGTTATCGTTTTGTAGGACTTTTACCCGACATTGAGATGAAATTACATCTCAAGCCCTGTCGCACAATGAAACCAATAGAGTTTAAAAAACATGGACGGTCCGACACGCACCGCTTTGCCTGGGCAGGCTTAGATCCTCTAGGCTGTTTACCAGTACTCATGTGCGGCCAGTTTCAGCTCTGCGTAGAAGCATCATGCAGCCCATCTATTTCTTCAAGCCCCGATGGGCGGGGGCAGGATTATAACGAGTATCCACAACTCATGATAAAGAAACATAATGTATATACCTATAAACCCCTTAATTTTCACTACAGAATGAGATATAAAGGGGTGTCCATTGCACGGTCCTGTTATCATGCTGAGCTTTTGGTTCATAAAAACTACAATTTCTACGTTTTCTATGTATTTCCTTTAATTCTGTACACAAGACCTACGTCGGTGAACATACAGCTACTACAGACTGCTACAACTTATACACTTATACAAAATATATACTGATTCTTTTTTTTTTTTTTTTTTTTTCATTATTATTATTGGTTCAAAATTTGCCAAAAAAACCAAGCCATTTGGTCCCCCATTTATCACTTTATCAGTGGCGTTATTTTCTTTGTTTTTGTTTTTTTGTTTAATATTACTATTGTTTTTGTTTTACGGCCCTTTCAAGATAATTTAAATTACATCGAGCCGATCGTTACTCAGAGGTGGGCGAAAAACCGAGTTCCAGGAGAAAAAAACTCCACATTACCTTCGGTTGCAGAACTTGGCGTCTAACATGTGACCCGAGCCAGGCTCGAACCACAGCGGTGAGAGTCCTAATGATTAAGAGTCATTATCCACTGTGACGTTATGACAGATGTCGGCCCCCGCCCATAGGGGCTTGAAGAAATATATGGGCTGCATGATGCTTCCACGCAGAGCTGAATCGATCCGGCCCGCACACTAGTACTGGTAAACCGCTTAGAGGATCTAAGCCTGCAAAGGAACCGCGGTGCGAGGCGGGACCGTCCATGCTAATAAACACTATTGGTTTCATTGGGCGACAGGGCTTGAGATGTCATTTCATCTCAATGTCGGGTAAAAGTCCCACACAATTGGAAGCAACGTCTCCAAAATGACATTTACAGTGTTGACGGGAACATTAAACCTCAAATCAAACAAACGTTATGACAGATGTGTGCCTTGCGTTGAGGTTTACAAGTACATTGGGTAGTTTCATTATACTTTCGTAAGTATGTCATTTATGTAATAAATGACGCATACAAATTATTGTATATAGAAAGTAAAATCGACATGACAATCTATATCCACCAAAGTGATGGTGCAAAAGAACTTGCATTTACATCTTTGAATACGCCTTCGCCTTAAACCAGAAAGGTTGGGCGTACAATCCGCCACTAAAGATAAAAAAATTCGGTGGCTCTTACATGATGAAAAAATAAAAATAAATAATACACAACAAACTCAGTGAGTAAAATGTAACAAGTATATGGGTGCTCGTTTGAAATATCCATATCCTAATCAGGAAAATAAGGTTTTCCTACGTAACCCTCTTTGTATTTAAAGTGAAATTTACATCGGGCCTCCATGGCCTATTTGTTATGAGCGCTGGCTCTTAATCATGAAGTCTCTCACCGCTGTGGTTCGAGCCTACTCGGGTGGAAATGCGAAGTTCTGCAACGGAAGGTCAGGTGGTGTTTCTCCGGGTACTACCGTTTTCACCCACTTCTGATTAACAATCAGCTCGAAATAAGTGAAAATATCTTGAACTGGCCGTAAAACCAACGCAAAAAGTGGGGATTACAAGACCGTTCATAACAAGCGATTCTAACGAATAATAACCATTATACAGGGAATAGCGTGGCTTACAAAGATCTACAGTGTTGACTGTGCTTCTGCTCCAAGTCACAGACTGTGGGTAAACCAAGTAAACCTCACTTTCAACAGAAAAGATTGTGTTTACCAGGTATTTCCACATTTCTGCTCAAAATAGTAACTGTGGCTGTCAGTTAATTAAACTAAGACACTAATCACAATTTTTCGCTAGATCTGGGACCAAGTAAATGTAAATTAGGTCCGTGGCTAGATGTGTGTCTTTTTCAGAGCCTTAAAAGGGTAACAGTGTCTGAAATTAATGATATGCTCGTAACCCTCAGAAACATTAAAACGTCACGACTTTTCGCCTGAAAAATGACATTCATCCCAAACAAGCCTATATAATGTTGGGCCCCTTAAACCCCACTTTTATGTAGTGTACATTATTTTTCTTATTTGCGCTCAAAACATAGAATATTGGTACTCATTGGAACCGCCTTGGCACGGCAGTTCTAAAGAGTACCCACAATGTCTGTTTTAGCACAAATGTGAAAAATATCAGAATTTTGTATTTGGAAAGTTTAAGATTTGGTATTAAAATCTCAATATATTTGAAGGCCCCCGCCCATCGGGGCTTGAAGAAATAGAAAGGTGCCATGATGCTTCCACGCAGAGCTGAAACCGACCGCACACGAGTACTGGTAAACCGCTTTGACGATCTAAGCCTGCCCAGGCAAAGCGGTGTGAGTCGGTCTGTCCATGCTTATAAACCCTACTGGTTTCATTGGGCGACAGGACTTGAGATATCATTTCATCTCAATGTCGGATAAATGGCGCAAAAAATTGGAAGCAACGTCTCCAAAATGACCTATACTGTGTTGACGGGAACGTTAAACCTCAAATCAAACAAACAACCAAACAATATATTTGAATAGGCGTGTTTTGAAGACAAAAACTTTCATGTGTGTGTGTGTGAATTCGGGTTTAACGTCGCTTTCAACAATTTTTCAGTCATATCACGGCGGTGTCTGGTTGCGACAGGGAGCTCAATGCTCACTTTTATAGTGCTGCCTCACTGAAGTATCATGTCCCAGACACATTACATGATACCACACCCAGTCACATTATCCTGACACTGGGTCGACCAGTCCTAGCTCTAGCCCGTAAATCTGAGTGTCAAGCGAGGAGCAGCTAGTACCATTTTTAACGACTTTGGTATGTCGCGGCCCGGGATCGAACCCGACCAAAACTTTCATCATGTTTACAAGTCCATATAATGAGCATTCTTGTAAGCCCACCTTCTATAGGGAAATGTCTGTTTTAATGAGTACAATGGTTCAACGAGGCGGTACATGTACATGAACAAAGGCACACCTAAAGTCTATATCTAGAAAAGAAAAAAAAAGAAAAAAAAAAGAAAGAAAATGAAACAAATTATTTGAAGAGATATGAAATACAATATTACAGTAGTGGTTTGCATCTGTAAATTTGCTTCTATTCAGATTTTATTAGACATCTGATATTTGTCGGTTATGTAGTTTTCAAGCAGCGATAACGTCTCCCAAATGGCAATTAAGCCACGTTTACCGTAATCTGACCCCCTTCCAACCTGCAAATATGTTACATGTATAAATAATAATGACCTGAGAGTAGCATTCCGAACTTTGTCCAAAATACCGCAAAATTCGAGAAGTACATGTATGTTTGTGAGACAACAAAAAATATTTATGATAGACTGCATCGTAATTCTACGGTTATTTTTCTTCAGTCTGTTTGATTTGTTTTGTTTGATTAGATGTTAACGTCTCGGTCAACACTATAAAGGTCATTTTGGAGACGTTGCTCCCCATTTTGTGGGATTTTTACCTGACATTGAGATGAAATGACATCTCAAGCCCTGCCGCCCAATGAAACCAATAGGGTTAATAAGCATGGACGGGCCGATTCGCACCGCTTTGCCTGGGTAGGCTTAGTTCCTCTAAGCGGTTTACCACAACTCGTGTGCGGGTCGGTTTAAGCTCTAGGTTGAAGCATCATGCAGCCCATATACTTGTTCGCGCCCCTATGGGCGGGGCCGATTCTTCATTCCAGATTCTCGACGTTTATAAGCATTAGGCTTAAACATTGAGTGCACAACGTGCTTCTTCTTCTTCTTCTTCTTCTTCTTCTTCTTCTTCTTCACCCGCTTTTGAAGTCAAATTACTAAACGCACTGGATGGTCGATTGTCCCTGCGTTTAGGCTGGAAAAGGGATCCTAAGCTTGAACCCAATTCGTTGAACCCTTAATTCGATAAGAGGAGATTCTGATGAACCGCCGTATTCGAGTGCGACTGATCCCAGCTTTTGTGAGAATAGTTCCCACCCTGGTCTTACAGTGTTTCTAGCTTAAGATTTTAGAGAATTTAATTTTATGTAATGCTTGTTGGTGCCTGATGCTCTGTCTCTGGTCGGGCCCATCGGAGTCTAAATGAAGTTTTTCTTTTGCTCCAGCATTTCAGTTTCTTCTTGCTGTTGAGTACTCAACGTTGTTTCATCTCTGTGGTTGTTGCACTGATGCGTTAGGTGTCATTCATGCGGATTGTTAAATCGCATTGCGGGCGCGTAAAATCGATTTAAGGCCCCGCGGTGCGTCTGTTTTGTTCTTATACTTCATCGGCATGTGTATGTCGCTGGTGTCGTTTTGGTTTTGGATAGCTGATTGCCCTTGTTCACAGCCGGCCAACCGGAGTTCGTCCGTTGGTTAATATTTCAGTTGTTCTGTGCTGTATTTGACTAATGCTGTGGTCACAAAGATCGGCCGGTATCCGGGGATAGGGGGTAATCGTGAGTACACCGCTGGTTTTGGCATTTTTTTTCTGACATCGGACAACACCGGTCAAAAAATTTGGTCACACATCATTTACATAAATGGCACCGTCCGGAGGCCGTGCGGAGGCCGTCCGAAAACCGCCTCGTAATCGTACGGCATCTGTTTCCAAAGAGAAATCTTTTGGGGGCCGGCGAGGCAGTGAATACCGACCGAACATCTGATACTAATCGGCAGATTATCCTATGATGTCCGAGTGATAACCGGCCTATTCACCGGGCATCGTACGAATATCGCCCGAGTACCCTACGGACAACGAACGATGCTTGTACCAGGCCTGGCCGAATGTCGGGCGATTGCCGGGCGGTGTGATGGAAACGCGCTATAATGATGTACACGGCGACTGATGGGGGTTTATATATTCCGCCCGATGTCCGGTTCTAGCCGGCCGGTGACCGGACGATGTTTGTAACATATCTGGTTCACACCGGTTCAAGCCGATCGGACATCGATGGGTTACTTTCCAATGTGTAAACAGACATCGGCCGGATATCGGCCCATGTCCGGTCCCAAAAATTTCTCCTCTGAGGCTACATACACCGGCCGATTACCCCTCGATTCCCGACCGGATATCGGACGATACTTAAACGATGTGTGAAGGATATGTGGCCAATTATGAAAATGTACGGGACACCGGAGAAATTTTAACTTCGAGTTAAAACTCTTCGGGCACCTCTCCGATGCTGCCTGAGAGCCCCGCCACCGGCCGGCCATGTCTGGAGTCCGGCCGGGGACCAGGCCAAAATGGCTAAAAATCAATCCGGGTGTACATCCAAAGCCTAATCGGAAGGGATTGTGACCAAAGCATAAACCATGACAGAAGTAAGGGCGAGGATTGCGGCATTTAAGCCCCGCAGTGGCATTCTGTTCACTGACCGTTCCCATGCGGTTCTTCTGTCGCGGTTTACTTTTTGTTATGGTTTGTCTTTGAGTGTGTGTTTTGCATGCATTGTTTTTTGTGTTTTTTTTTTTTTTTTTTTTTGGTTAGCCAATTGGCTATTTTGTGGGAAAGTGACTGTCCTTTTGGCTTTCCGCTATTGGTGTTTCCATTAGGGTCTAGTTATTTCATGCTTTTTTTTTATTTTTCAAGGGATCTGTGGGTTAATTGCATCGATTCCTGATCACTGCCTTCACTTCTATTTAATAGAAGCCTCCGCGGTGCAGTGGTTACGCTACTCGCCTTGTAAACCAGGGATCGCAGGATCCATCCCGGGCTTCTCCAGACTTTCGAATGAGTGTTCAAAACCGAGGTCCCGTCTCCGTATGACCTTAGCTGTTGGTGGGACGTAAAACTCAAACACTCACTCACTTCTATTTATTAATGATTGTTTTGATTGCAGTTAGTACAGTCCTGGAATTTCATTTTGGAATGGTCTAAAAATTAAAATTCAGTTTTTGAAATATATGTTGGTATGTCTATGGTTGTTTGAAATCGATGACAATATTCCTACACAGAATATACAATCTTCCGTTTTAAATTATCCGTTTTGATTCCAGTCCATGTTATATCTTGCCTCTCGGAACAGCAAGAAAAGTTTTCCCTACGGGCCTCCGTGGCCTAGTGGATAAGAACGCTGACTCTTAGTCATTAGGTCTCTCACCGCCGTAGGTTCGAGCCTCGCTCGGGCCACGTGTGAGACGCCAAGTTCTGCAACGGAAGGTCAGGTGGTTTTTCTTTTCGCCCACCTCTGATTAACGATCGGCTCGATATGAGTGAAATAATCTTGAAAGGGCCGTAAAACCCAAACCAAAAAAAAAAAAAAAAAAAGTAATCCCTTACAACCCTGAAACCCGGTCCAGATACTTATGCAAACAGTGTAAATCCTGACGTGATGGCTCTGAGCAATCTAATCGGGATTTATATATTGCGTACCATAAAATGGGCGTACCCATCCAACTTCATTGATGGAAGAGTGCACTCGTGAATCTCACGGGTGGGCGGATTTGAGGGTAAAGAAATCAAAGCATTGGCAGCACTGTTTGACCGATTGACTCAGAGCGCTGGTTGTGTAAAATGGCCGTGGACTTGGACTTTTTCGGTATACCCTTCGGGTCTTGTTCCTAATGCAGACAGTGTAGACCCTGATCAGACGCCACATTATGTGACGTCTGATCTGGTCTACACTGTTTGCCAAACCAAACACATGATTCCAGTCCAGATTTTACAGATAACTCTCTTACATGTACGCAGCCATCTGACGTCATAGTGGAACACATAACACGGCTTGTTTTAGGTCGATTGGATTGTCAATCGACCCTAAGTTGCTAAGCCGAAAAGCTTTTCCGTGCTAAGGTACACGTGGCTATCACAGTCTTGTCGGAATAACTATTTTATCGAAATTATTCGCAGTGAGATCAGAGTGTTGCGTAAGATAGTTATATTGGAATCAAAGGTTTGGCTTGGCAAAAAATGTAGACCAAGACCAGACGCCACAGAACGCGGCATTTGATCAAGATATACACTAATTGCTTAAAGCAACATATTTTTAAGGTTAAAATAAAAATTGACCCAAAATTATTATAAGCATAGACCAAGTTACTATTACTGATTTGAAAGAAATCCAATTAACCTATTTATAGACTAAGGTATTACTAATTAAATGCATAAGAACACAGAACACATGTTTTTATTTTCTTTTCATTGTTTAACTGCAGTTCTGTTCCGAAGTTAGCAGACATATGTGCGAGCTTTTACGTCTCTTACCAGACTGAAATATCATGCGGGTAGAAGTTGTATGGATACTAATGCCTAGAAGGGACATGCGATGTGCGAACAAGATAATATCTTCTACGCACAACTTAATATCTCGAGCGCACAAGATCTTGTGCGGACAGCATTATATTTTGTGAACACAACTTATTAGCTTGTTTGTACAAGATAATATCTTTAATCATGGTCTTTGGTTCCTCGGGGCTTTTTAAACAATAAACATTGAAAATCGGTGTTTTCTCGGGGTTTAAGTATGGATTTTTTCGTTCATACGCATTATAGGGTTGAAATATCGCTTTATGGTCGAATATCAAAATTGCAATGTGTCCGAATCATTTCGTCCCCTAAAGGGTTTCCTGGGAGGTTCTTCTGTCGTGGTTTATTAAAGTCAGTATAGTTCGTTTTTGAATAAAAAAAATCCTGGTTGATAGTTATATCCCGATTGTGTGCCGCGGTTGATATTCGTATGTGGTAACATTTTTCACCATCACCTTCTCATACGCGAACTTCGTAAAATATATTATAAAACAGATATTAATCTACGTATAAAAAGGGAGAAGGCAGTCAACTCTTATTTTTCTTTTTACTAAAAATATGTGTTTTGAATTGATATGGGATGACTAAAATCAACCCTTACATAACGATACATGTGAATATAAAATGTGAGGTGAGAAGAGTTGGGTATTTTAGTTAAATATGTTCTATAAAAGGGTTATCCTTTGGAAGCAAGGAATACACCACAGAAGTGAAAAATATGGAGTGTACATGTTTTCTGGGCCAGACCAGCCAGTTTCGGCCAATTAGGCCTCATCAGTGACCCTCAGATATTTTCAAAATTCCACAATGGAATCAATGATCCCAAAGGACAAGAAAATATAATCTACACTATGATGTAGGGCAGGGAGACGTTTTACCGCCGCCACACAGTCCCACACACCAGCTGTAGTGAAGTCAAATATGTTCTATAAAAGGGTTCTATAAAGTCTTAAAACAGTGAACTACTTTTGCTTTATATCATCCTAAAACGGTGGATCTACAATTTATATAAGATACGGGGTGTTTCAATTTCACCATTTTTATACCCCAATCACAAAGTGGGGAGGGGCATATAGGTTTGCCCTTGTCCGTATTATATACGTACGTACGTACGTACGTCGGTACGTCACATTTTGTAGTAATATTCCTGCCTCCGCAACTCCTCCTACAGTATTTGATGCAGGGCATTGAAACTTGCAACACTTTTAAGACACATTGGACATGTGCATAAAGGAAACAGGATCCCGCTCCAGCCCCTTATTTTAGAATTATGTTCCCTTGAAAAACTTAATCATTTTGTAGACTGGGAGGTTAAATAGTAAAGTTCGTGTCTCCGCAACTCCTCCTACAGTATTTGATGCAGGGCATTGGAACTTGCAACACAGTTCAGACATGCATTGAACATGTGCATAAAAGAAACAGGATTCTAATCCCCGCATAATTGCTGAATTATGTCCCCTAGAACGACAATTATTTTGGCCATATCAGGATGTTAAATATATTGTGCTGTTCGTGTCCCCACGACTCCACATACAGTATTTGATGCAGGACACTGAAACTTGTAACACAGTTCAGACATGCAATGAACATGTGCATAAAGGAAAGTAGAAGTAAAACAAAGATCAGGAATTGATACAATTAACTTACTCCACCCATAAAAGACACCAAAGAAATACAAACATTAAGCGACCAGACCATAATGGAAACCTAAACAAAGGAAGGCCATAAGGACAGTTACTTTCCCACAAAATGGCCATATGGCCATCCAAAACCAAAAGACACAAGTGATACACACAGTAAGTAACAAACAACAACATAAATAAATCGCCACAGAAGAGCCGCCTTGGAACGGTCAGTGGAAGATTTCCACTGGGGGGCTTAAATCGATTTTACGTGGCCACAATCCTCGCCCTTTCTTCCGTCGCGATTTAGACAAATAATTTGTTCAGTCCGCATGAAGGCCTCCTAACTCATCAGTGCAACATCTCCGTGAACACAAAAATCAAAGAACCACAGAGGTGAGACAACGGTGAGGACTCGACAGCAAGAAACCACTGAAATGCTGGAGCAAAAGAAAACCAACAGTTAGACTCCGATGAGCTCGACCAGAGACAGAGCATCAGGCACCAACCGACATTATCTCCCTAATTTTCAATAAGCCTTTACGTTGGAGCCGTCATAGAATCTGAGACCTGACCCACCGGCGTGCAATTAAAGAGGGAAGCAAAGTTGCCAACCGTGATTGGGTTAACTACCATGCATGCAGTCTGTCGTATAATATCCATGTTGTACCCAATCTTTTTATATCGAAGAATGATTTTACGAAATTGGGTGCTGAAGTCATTGCGGTTATATATTTTTCTGAATTTATATGCTAAGTCACCATAAAATTCGGGTTCCGATAGACCTTGTTGCAGAAGAGATTTAAGTCCAATATTGAATTTTGAAATTAAATCAGAATGGCGTCTATAAAATTTTGAAAAGGCTTTGCATAGTTTATGGTACCGATAACCCTGATTAAGGAGTTTAGTCGTTAATAATTTATTACGAGTGTTGAAGTCAGTTACATGACTACACACTCTAGCAAATCGAATTAATTGCGAAATATAAACGCCATAGGATGGCGCACGAGGAACATCACCATCCAAAAAAGGAAAATTTACAATCTCAAAATCAAAGTCATCGCGTTTATCATAAATTTTGCACGAAACAAATCCATCTACAATAGATAGATGTAAATCCAAAAACGGAGCCTCGGTATCAGAAGAATTTGCTTTATTTAACTGAAGTTCTAGGGGGTAAATCTGACTGATCAAACCATCAAAATAGGTATTATCAATATCTAATAAATCATCTAAATATCTAGAAGTAGAGCTAAAAGCTTCAATAATTTCAGATTGGTTATCAATGGAAAGCGACAAAATGAAGTCTCTTTCATAACAATACAAGAACAGATCAGCCACAAGAGGTGCGCAATTAGTACCCATCGGAATACCCACAATTTGTCTAAATAACTTAGTACCGAATCTAATATAAATATTGTCAAGAAGAAAGGTGAGGGCATCACACACTTTCTGACATGACCAAAGTGTAAAATTCTTATGCTCTTTAGAAGTGAAAAATGCATTTCTGACATTACATGCAAGATAGAGAGAATCTTCTCTGTGAGAAGCCCATTCAATTAAATCATTAAGCTTTTCTTTTATAAGATTATGAGGAAGTGTAGTGTAAAGAGTGGAAAAATCGTAGGTAGACAGACTAGAAGCACGAAAATGTCTAGATTTCAATTTATTTAAAACCTCATTCGAATTTTTTATAGACCAAAACAGATTTCTTCCTGATCTTTCAAAGACTTTATCACAATATTTAATTACATGCGTTTTAATAGCAGTAAGACAGGAAGTTAATAATTTAGAAAGTTCAGTGGTAGTGCAAGAGCTAGAATTTGCAATAAACCGTGCTTTGTAAGGTTTTTTATGAAGTTTTGGTAACCAGTATAGCGTAGGAAGCTTGTCTTGGCCTTCGTTAACACACACAGCAAACTTGGGGGCTGAAAGACAAACATGTTTATCTACTATAGCTCTCTCTTCAGCTAAAGGCTGAAGTTCATAGGCCATAGTACCACCAAGCTCCTGCTTAAGCGTGTTAACATAGTGGAGCCGTCACACAACGACGACGTTGTTAGCGGCCTTGTCTGCAGGGGCCAAAACAAACTTCTTATGAAATTTTTGAATACCTAGTTTAAGATGACGTAAAGACGTCTTGGGCTTAGCCTGGGAAGGCTTTGTTCTTCTAAGTCATGTGATGTGTGGGGTGTATGTCCAAAAACATCTAAGGTCATACGGAGACTGGACCTCGGTTTAAAGTCTCGTAAAATGTTAATGCAAATTTAGATTGGACGACATGGCATGTTTGTTTCTTTTTGGATATCAATAGCCTAGACAACACTATCCAGGATCCGAGGTTATAATTTTTTATCTCACTTGAGCATGAAATTGGTCCTGCTCACAAATTTTAAAATGCCAACAACAATGCTATCTGAGAAAGGAAAATCGCTCAACTTCTTAGTATTTTAATTTTTATGAGCACCACAAGTTTCATGCTCAGCTGAGTTGAGCATAAAAAAGTTTTATAACCTGGGGGCCAGATCACCTTCTTCCTGAGCAGGCTTTTGTCATACTGTACATACATTATATATATTTCATAGTCGTTTAGGTGTGCTGATGAAGCGTAAAGTAGCTAGTCTACCCCTCCCCCGCCCTCACACACACACACAAAAAATAATAATCATAAAATAAAATAAAATAAAAATGAAAACTTCACATATTTCAGTTCTATGGTGTTTTGTTTGTTTCGGTTGAGCTTTAACCTCCCAACACTAGTTAGGTCTTTTTGAGACGCTCTTCCAATTTCGTAGGACTCACCGGATATTGGGATGAAATGACTTCTCGAGCCCTGCTGCCCAAACAGACTGTTCACATGCAACGTCAAAACTTATTTTCTCTGAGAAATTGTAATAAAAAGAAAGAAAATAAAATATATTTGAAACTGACGCCGGCAAATGTCCTGATTGGCAGTTAAAGGGGATAAACCAACATTTGAAACCTCATATTTCTTCCCGTAAATTCGTACAGTAAAGGACAGATGAATTGGCATGCCATTTGAAATTATACCCTTTAACATTAGAGAGGAAGACACCATTTGAAAAATCTTGCCCGCCCGCTAAGGTGTAGTCACCCACATCCTATGTTTGAGACCAAAAATAAGGAAAATAAGGTATTGGTATTCCCATGCAAACGGAGTCTCATAACTCTGCGGTTCGATCCTAACTCGGGTCACGTGAAATGTCAACGGAAGGTCAGGTGGTGTTTCTACGGGTACTCCGGTTTTTGCCCACTTCTGATAAACGATGGCTTCGCAATAAATGAAATATATTGAAAGGGCCATAAAACCAAATCAAACACAAGTGGGATTTATAAGGTCGTTCACAACTGAGGCAATTCTTACGCGTACCTACAACCATTATATAGGGAATAGCGGAGTTTACGAAGATCTACAGTATTGCTTGTATTTCTGTCGATAAACCCCATCGTGTAGATAAAGTTGGATTTACCAGGGCGGCTTTATAAAGGCCTCAAAGGGCAGCAGTGTCTCAAATGTATGAATTATTCGTTACCCTAGACAAATGTGAAAAATATCAGAAAATTTGTATCTGAAAATTTTTATTTTGCGTGGAAAAATATTTGGACAAGCCTGCTTTCGTTATGGTAGAAAAAAATGAAGCTTTACTTTCCTGAAGAAGCCCAAAGCTCTCATCGTCTTTACAAGCCCATACGATGAACTATCTTATAAACACCACTTTATATAGGTAAATCTTTCGATAAAATGGGTATCAATAGTATCCGTTTCGTTCTAAAAATATTGAGCGTGGGTAGTTGTTAGAATCGCCTCATTGAGGCAAACGTCTATATCCAGAAAAGAAAAATAAAACTAAAGCGATTCGTTTGAAGAGATATGAAATGCAACATCATGCTACGAATGTCGTTATGGATTGCATTGGTATCCAGAACAGATTTCCTTTATACGGATGTGCGATAGAGATTAATGGATTAGTTGTCTTATACTTAGGTTCTTTTCTGATATCGGTCGGTAGTGCAGTTCTCAGCTACATGTAATGATCAGGTGCAGCGATAACGTCTCCCAAATGGCAATTATCCCATCAGTTACCTACAAATAAGTTACAATGACATGATCTGAGATTACCATGAAATCCGAGAAGTGCATATGTTTGCGATGCTACAAAAAATGCTGTGTTTTCTTCTCTTCTTCTTTTTCTTTTTTTCTTCTTCTTCTTCTTCTTCTTCTTCTTCTTCTTCTTCTGCTTAGAAGCCTCCCCGGTGCAGTGGTTACGCTACTCGCCTTGTAAACCAGGGATCGCAGGATCGATCCCGGGCTTCTCCAGACTTTCGGATGAGTCTTTAAACCGAGGTCCCGTCTCCGTATGACCTTAGCTGTTGGTGGGACGTAAAACTTAAACTCACTCTCTGACACTCTTCTTCTTCTTCATTTGAAGTCAAATTACTTAACGCACTGCTTGGTCGATTGTCCCCGAGTTTAGCAAGAGCTTGAACCCATTTCGTTGAACCCTTCGAAAGCTTTACTTTATGTGAACATAGTACCTGATCAGCCGCCGCCCTCGACTGATCCCGAGCAATTATTCCCGGTCGTTCAGTGTTTCTAGCTTAGACATTCTCGGAGAGAGAGAGAGAGAGAGAGAGAGAGAGAGAGAGAGAGAGAGAGAGAGAGAGAGAGAACGTAAACGAGTGCGTATAAATGGCCTTGTTTATCCCACTGTATACTGAGTATTGTGAGTACTCAATGAGATGGTTCCAACTTGGCGAGCACCCACAATATATGCTAGGAACATAAATAAGTATTATCCCACTGTATACTGAGTACAAGAGGATATATTTTCTATTTCTACCAATTGTTAATTGTGAGTACTCAGTAAGGCGGCTCATACAAGCAGGTCCAGCACCTACAACTTTTGCTAGAGTAAAAGGAAAGTATTTCAATATTTCACCAGAAAAACGATTTTGAACTATGCAGGATTTGTTATCGTTACAAGAGAGAGAGAGAGAGAGAGAGAGAGAGAGAGAGAGAGAGAGAGAGAGAGAGAGAAAGAGAGCATGAGAGAGAACATGTCCGTGTAGTAAGTACCTCTCTAAACACCCCTTCATATAGAGAAAAGGGGGGTATACAAGGATATGCATCATTATGACGCGACTATAACGAGCATATAATCTATGTTTGGAGAAAAAAAAAAGAAAAGTATCACGCTTTTTATCAGAAAAGTCACCATTTTCGAGTGATTAAAGAATGCACTACGTAGCACGGATGTATTATCATAAGAGAGAGAGAGAGAGAGAGAGAGAGAGAGAGAGAGAGAGAGAGAGAGAGAGAGAGAAAGAGAGAGAGAGAGAGAGAGAGAGAGTTTGCTTTATATCCCTTAGTTATGTGTTAGGAATGTCAATACTAAAACTAGAAGCATCAGCTAAAATGAAAGATGGAATTTACAAGTGAAAATGTTATTTCCCTTCTTTGTTCCAAGCGATGATCTAAACCGTGAGGCGTCACTTTTGCATATACTAAGAGCAAAATTACAGAAATGTAACAATTATGTTCAAATTTTGACAAGTTTTAAATCCCCATCAGTTCACCCGACAGTTCTGCGAGTGCTTTGATTATGCGGGGAATGTGCTCTCCCACCTAAGGAGGTTGCATTACGCTAATAGTTCGGTCTTCGAGACCGCTTATAGATATATGGGTCTGATAAAAGTGTATATATGTGGGTCTGGTATAAGTGTACATGTTTTGATTTGATTGTTTGTTGATTTGAGGTAAAACGTCCCCGTCAACACCGTAAAGGTCATTTTGGAGACATTGCTTCCAATTTAGTCGGGGGCTTTTACCGACATTGAAATGAAATGACATTCCAAGCCCTGTCGCCTAATGAAACCAATAGGGTTTATAAGCATGGACGGTCCGACTCGTACGCAACGCTTTGCCCGGGCAGGCTTAGACCCCCAAGCGGCGGTTCACCAGTACTCGTGCGCGGGTCGGAATCAGCTCTGCGTGGAAGCATCATGCAGCCCATATATTTCTTCAAGCTCCGAGGGGCGCGAGGAGGGGCGCGAGGAGGGGGGGGGGGGGGGGGGGGGGCAAGTGTACATTTCAATTTACAATTTAAACTAAGTACAAAGCGAATGTGGATGACATGTCACGCCGACGGCCCATCATGCAGACACGCCTTCTATAAAATTTTGATCCCCTTAAACCCCACTTTTATATACTCAAACTAAGTTTACAGTGGTATACATTATTTTACACGGCCCCCGCCCATCGGGGCTTGAAGAGATAGATGGGCTGCACGATGCTTCCACGCAGAGCTGAAACTGACCCGCACATGAGTACTGGCAAACCGCTTAGAGGATCTAAGCCTGCCCAGGTAAAGTGGTGCGAGTCGGACCGTCCATGCTTATAAACCCTATTGGTTTCATTGGGCGACAGGGCTGGCGATGTCATTTCATCTGAAAATCGGGTAAAAGTCCCACAAAATTGGAAGCAATGTCTCCAAAATGACCTTTAGTGTTGATGGGGACCCTATTGGTTTCATTGGGCGACAGGGCTCGAGATGTCATTTCATCTCAATGTCGGGTAAAAGTCCCACAAAATTGGAAGCAACGTCTCCAAAATGACCTATACAGTGTTGACGGGGACGTTAAACCACAAATCAAACAAAACAAACATTATTTTACACATTGTGAGGAATCGCAGGATTTTATCTGAAACAAAATGGTGGTTAAATTTTGCCAATGTATTTAAATATTAGGCGTGTGTTCGTTGTGTATATTTTTATAATTCCCCTTAATAGTTAGTAAAGTTCGAGTGAGCCTGCACATAAATTTAACATTTCGATTAAAAACAAACAAACAAAAAAAAAAAAAACGTTTACTTCGTTATTTTTATCTATAGCCTTGCTTTTACGGTCCTTTCAAGACTATTTCCTTTTTTCTACCCGAATCTTCATCAAAGGTGGGCGAAAACCGGATGCCTGGAGAAAAACAACCTTAACTTCCGATACAGAACTTGCCCCCCCCCCCCCCCCCCCAACTGCCCCTGTCATGGACTACAATGGTACCGTTCATACCTGTACAACCACCATTGTTAGATTATTCAGAAGATTCATTATGTATTTCCTTATTTCAAATGTGTATCCTCGTTAGAACCGCCTCAGTTAGTACCCACAACCTACGCTTCAGAGCACAAACAAGGAAACTCACAGACCATATAAAGATTTAAATGGTTTTAGAATTGAAGAAAGATAATAATCAGATATGAAATCGAAATAAACGCAGGGTAAATGTAATTATGTTGAGTAAAATTTAACCCATTTGTACCAGAAACCCCAAAACGGTTATCCTGGCAAACAGTGCAGGCCCAAATCAGACATCACAGAACCCGGCGTCTGATCAGGGCCTCCGCAGTTTGCTTAAAGTTCAGTCATTTTCAAAATATTTTTTGAAGAAAACACAACCTGTCACCCCTAAATTTTGAAATGGACTCCTGCTATATATAAGGAGGAAGATTCCATTGGGTACTAAAAGGGGCTAAAGCAAATAATAATTATGATCGATGTAACGGTCTATTTCCCTGTTCTTGTTTTCATTTTTCGGAGACACTGTAATATTTTGAGGTAGGATGACAAGTTCTGCAACGGATTGGCAAGTATTTTTTTCTCCAATACTCCGGTTTGCGGCCAACTCCAATTAATGATCAGCTCAAACAAGTCAAATAGTATAAAAATGCCGAAAATCCAAAACCACCACAAAAGTTGTAAACGCACTGCATAATTACGATTCGAAGGAGAACATTTTCCAAACCGTTATCTTTTGCTGCGCAATGTGGCCGTCAGAACAACAAATCGATACCACCCACAGCTAAATGAGTTTTGTTGTCGGGTGTTATATATACTACAGGTACGTTTACGAGGTGATATATATTCTTATCTTGAAGTTAAATACGCTCTTGTGCTAACCGACACAAGCTAGACTACCGTGAAACCCCATATATATATAATCGCTACAAAACCGTGTTGCTAGCCAACAACCTAGGGAAAGTAAACTCGATGCCCTGAATCCACTGCAGGGCATGAGAAAATGCGGGGTGGTATGAACACCCCGCAATTTTTTCACACCCCACAGAAAAGGTTTTATATAGAAAAACACCCCGTATCTGGCAACTTTCTTAGTATAATATATATAGAAAATCAAAAAAGTCCGATATTGCCACACAATTCTTTATTATTCAGTAGACTTCTACCGCGGTTTCACTGTTTTAACAGATTTTCAAGAAGACATTAAATGGTAACGTAGCAACAATGCGTAACGACGTTACTTCCGGCGTTACTTCCGGAATCAATGACGTTACGTTAAAACTGATAAAAACCGTTAAAACTGATAAAAACCGGTATCATCGCACAGTCTGGTATCGATTTGTTGTTCTGACGGCCTATATATATACACTCAAGCTTTCCTTGATTCAAAGAAGCGATAATCTCTCTCTCTCTCTCTCTCTCTCTCTCTCTCTCTCTCTCTCTCTCTCTCTCTCTCTCGTTCGAACATAAACGAAAACTGGGATACACACGTAATTAATTGGTTTAGTCAGTGGCTATTATCCTTGTCTTTGTAACGTGTTGTGATTTTACGGCCTATTTCACAGCTCATGTCATGCCGGGCCAGTCAGTTACCTTCAATGTTCTTGGAAATGCTTAGAAAATCTAAGCGGTCTACGGTAGTGAAAGCTACTCAACGCCATCATCGACCCAACCTCCCACGTAACCTCTATTATAAACAAGCTTAGGACCATCCTAGGAACTTCATTTGAAAACGAATCTTTGCAGTAACACAATATTTAGTGCTACATACCAAGTCCCAATGTCGCTGACAGTGAGGTTCCCTAGAAGACGAGTTTCAAAATGTTTTACCATATATGAGCTCTGCGGCCATCTTGGTCATGTGTCCCGGAAATATGGGAACAAACTTTCGTTCCCCTATCGCATGCGGGTCCTGTCTGAAATTTAGCTTCTAGTGCTTTTATTAATGTTTTAAATGGCTGACTTATGGACGGGAGGACAAACGGATTAAGAATACAAACAATGGAGCAATACAATGCCCGAGGCTTCCGGTCCCTTTTGAGCGTCTGTCTAGGGTTTCGAATGAACGGTGTGTCGTAATTTCATATCAATCACATGGATTTAAATATTTATTATTTAACCTGACAATCATCGTCGAATGAACTTAGTCTTTGGTCTCTTTAATATTTCTGCACAAAACATAGATTGTGGGAACTCGTTATAACTGCCTCATCGAGGTGGTTCTAACGAGTACTCACAATCTATTTTGGAGCAGAAAAAAGAAAAATGTATACCCACTTAAACCAAAGTTTTACTATATAAAAGTGGGGTTGAAGGGGCTCAACATCATATAGGCGTGTTTTTGTAATGTGGGGATTATAGCGACGAACATAGATTGTTGTACTCGATATACAGAGCCGCACCAAAAACTATGTTTGAAGCAGAAACAACATTACGATAATACACCCCTGAGGAGCCTGCCTCGGTAGCTCAGTCGGATGCGCGTCTGACTGTTGATCAGGACGGGGTCGGCAATATTCCTTCAGTCTTTTCTACGGTCATTCTCTCCCTTCCGCTGATTCAAGAACGGCAGTTGACAGTTTCTGGCGAAGGACTGTGCACTGTACTGGTTAAGGTTCCTCAATACATTTGCTTAAGAAAAATATATAGGTGTCAGATTTGCATGTTATTTTTCCCCACAATATCATCCTGATTTCCTTTTAAAGTGCCTGTCCTAGAAGAAAAAGGTCTGGAGGTACCAACGGTTATTACAGCAAGTACTTTCTTGCATTAGCAAAATCTCAGTGCCTTTGAAAATAAATGCAATTCTGTATTTTTCACTTTTACCAGGAAAAAAAAATGAAACTGCTTTCTAGCCTTTTTTACAAGTTACTAAAACAGCTGCAGATCAATAGTTCACATCAAATACTAGCGACTCGGACCAAGCTTTCTATCAAAAAGCCTACCTAAAATTGAAAACCTAAAAAAAATAACATGTTTTTCTTCATGGGCGCCGCCATCTTCTTTTTATTGCGGTAAAACTGAATGCTCAGATTTCATCAATTATGCCTTCCACATTTTATTTTGCCCATCACCAATGAATATACCTTAAAAATTCAGCTACATAGCCTTCTCCCTGCATACAGCATTATGACATCGCCTATCTTGGAAGCCTGTCATCACTGATAAATTATTGTAGCTGTCAAATTGAGGAGAAATCCATCTTGCCAACTCAAATCGTATTCATACGCCTTGGAACTAATTTCCCAAAAATAACCATAGTACACCATTGTTTTAATTTAAAACGTAATATTCATATTTGAAACCGCCTATTGGGGCTTGAAGAAATAAATGGGCTGCATGATGCTTCCACGCAGAGCTGAATCCGGCCAGCACACAAGTACTGGTAAACCGCTTAGAGGATCTAAGTCTGCCCAGGATATGCGGTGTGAGTCGGACCCTCCATGCTTATAAACCCTATTGGTTTCATTTGGCGACAGGGCTTGAGATGGCATTTCATCTCAGTGTCAGGTAAAAGTCCCACAAAATTGGAAGCAACGTCTCCAAAATGACCTACATAGTGTTGACGGGGACGTAATACATCAAATCAAACAAACAAAACATCATATTTGAAACTGTCTTGCAACTAATTTCACGTACCTTCTAAACTAATTTGTTCGTTAATTTATGAAAAGTATGCATTCATTTTCCGAACTAGTTTTTATGTGTAACATTGTCCGGATTGTGTTGTTCGGTCCAGCTACAAGTAAACACATTGGAAAAAAGAGATTTTTGAAGCTTTTTTCATCAAAACATATTAAATGCACTGGGCTTCTATGAGTGTTTACCAGCCTACACATTGGTAAGTAGGTGACACAACAGATCATCTATTAGATAAGATAAATATAACCTTTGTGTGGTCCAGAAGTTCACCTGTCAAAAAATCACTGATTTGTTTATGGTGGCTCATGAGAACCATTGTAACAAATGAATGGGTAAAAATCATTCCTATACCATTGCAGTTATTAGAAGTGATCAGAAGCATTTAGCACAAAGTTTCTGGTGCTGAACAGGCTGCTTTCAGTCCTTCAGTTCAAATATGGGGATAAACTGTTGGTTTATCTTAATTTCAATTTTTTGTTGTTGTTTTTTTTTTTATTTATTTTCAGTATTAAAGCACCCATCCTGTAAACACAATCAGAAACACCGTGAAATTTTGGTGCAGTGATTGCATAAATTGTTATAAATTGCATGAATGAAATAATATTAAATGAAGTACCAAAAGCACAGAAGAAGGGCAATCATTTTACAAATTAACTTCAAGAGATTTCATCACCTCAACGCAATCAATGAGCTTGTTGCCAGCTTGGTAGAACTGGTCATTTTTGGCTACCATACACTGAATTTAAAAATAGTACCAGGTGAGATAATTACATTTTTTTTTTTTTTTTTTTTTTTTGGAATCATTAACTTTCAGTACTATTTAGGTATTTTACTTGAAATTCCTCTCTTGCAGTGCCGAAAGGCAACCTTGAGCCACATTTCTATGATAGTATTTTACACATTGTGGTTCTATGGATTAATATATCATTTGTTTATTTGCAAAACCAAGGAAAATGCAATAAATTACTAAAATGGTGACTTTCAAATAAAATTCTTTCGCTTTCCTATTCTTACATTTACATGGACTACCAACTGATGAAAAATCGTTTTGGGTAATTATTTGCAAATATAATTTTTGCAGTACCTCAAATGTCGTGAAATAACTGTATTGAGAAACCTTAACCGCTTACATATAAGCCTGCCTAGGAAAAGTGTGGATAGGTAAACTAGCCTGCTCGAAAATGACATTAAACAGTTTTTACTGAGACAAAGTGATATTTTCAAATCATGAAAAACTGTGACTTTTGTTTTATTAACACTGCAAATAGAGCCGTTGGAGCTCGACAGCGCAGCCTCATTGTGCACCCACAACCTATGTCTTGGAGCAGAAAAGAAGAGAAAAATAATGTATACTCCCGTAAACCCCAGTTGTTTCTATATAAAGTGGGACTTTTTAGGGGGTGTTCACTTTGTGCACTTGTTCAGGTGATGAAGAAAAATGTAGCAACATTACGAAAACACGCCTATACAAATACATTGTAACCTTTATCGTCGAAAAAATGAAAATTTTAAGAGGAAACATTGTGATAGTTTTCTGATTAATGCTCGAAATATAGATTGTGGGTACTTGTTAGAACCGCCTCATCGAGGCGGTTCTAACGAGTACCCACAATCTATATTTTAGAGCAGAAATAAGAAAAATAAGGTTTACCCCTGCAAACCCCAGTTTTACTATATAAAAGTGGGGTTCAAGTGAATCAAAATTATATAGGCGTGTTTTCGTGGTAAAATCTAATCAGAAAAAATACTACCAGTGCAAAGCATTATGTCACGTGTGTGTGTTTGTGTGTGCGTCAGCGTGTGTGTGCGTGCCTGCCTTCGAGTGAGTGTTAGCAAAATGCTTTGCAAACAACGTAGACCCTGATCAGATACCTGCATAACGGCGTCTGATCTGGATTTATATTCTTTTCCAAATGCTACTTTGAATGATTTGAATCGCATGCGAAAGTATGGCAGATAGTTAGGATAATAAGTCAATGTGGAGTTGTGTCGTCATCAATGGTTCCACAAGTGGAATTGACCCCCGACATTTTATAAAGGGAGATAACCTTGTAGGCTTCCTGTTTGCTTTTGTATAAACTCTGTCCCATTTTAAAATGTTGTCTAAACTTAAAAAGGAGTTATTTTTACAGATGATAAATATATGTGTACCTTAACTTTTTTATATGATAAATCGCTATTACCAGACATCTACATATAGCCACTCCGATTCTTTATGTTTTTTTATTATTATGTTTATTTTTTGTCTTGTTCAACATAGATTTTGGGTGCTAGTATGAACTGCCTTATTAAGGTGGTTCTAAGGAGTACCCACAACTACTGTTTTAGCCAAAATAAGTAAAGTACCTCTGTTAACCCCGCTGTCCTCTATATAAAGTGGGGTTTAGAGAAACGTTCATCGCATGCGCCGCTTGTCAACCGGGTGGCACTACCAACCTTTCGTTCGGAAGTGTTAGAATAATACAACTGTATACAAACAAAATAGATGCCTCCGAGATGTAGTGGTTATGATACTCGCCTCACAAACCAACAAACCAGGGTGCTTGGTTCAATCCCGGTCTTCTCCAGACATTTGGATGGGTCTTAAAACCGAGTTCCCGTCTCTGTATGACCAAAGCTGTGGGTGGGATGTGAAACTCAAACACAAGCACATATACGAATGAATTGCATTACAAATAAATGAAATATTAAATAATAATGAATAAAAACAAATATGCGACCTCACGGAAGATGTGCAGCATGAATTTTCCATTCATATTAACCCCTTTTGTACCGGAACCCCCCAAACGGGTACCCTGGCAAACAGTGCAGGCCCAGATCAGACGCCGCAGAACGCGGCGTCTGATCAGGGCCTACACTGTTTGCAAAAATATTCAGCCAATTTCCAATTAGTTTTTGAAGGAAACGCAACCTGACACCCCTAAATTTTGAAATGGAACTGTGTATAAGGAGGACGATTCCATTTGGTACAAAAAGGGTTAATGAGCCAGCGCAAATCTGAATCTACAATAAGACATGTGCGAACAGCGAGTACTTCAATTAGTCTGTGCATCCAGACGATTTCATAACGAAAACACGCCTATACAAATACATTGTAAGTTTTACCGCCGAAAAAAAAAGGAAAATTTTAAGATGAAAAATTGGGATATTTTTCTTATTTCTGCTCAAAATATAGATTGTGGGTACACGTTAGAACCGCCTCAAAACGAGTACCCACAATATATATTTTAGAGCAGAAATAAGAAAAAGGTTGATCCCTGTAAACCCCAGTTTTACTATATAAAAGTGGGGTTCAAGGGAGTCAAAATTATAAAGGCGTGTTTTCTTGATGGTTCTTTGAATAACCAAGACGCTATAGAAGGCTCGTGGGATCAGCGAAAGACTCTGATCAGACAGGTATTGGATAGGTTTTGTCGTGCGCCGGCGCATTTTGAATAAAAAAAAAAACCATATCTTATAAATAATATAAATACATCGTATTCTGTTATCTTTATTATCAAATATAATATGTATACATACTGAGGGAAGATAATTCTTCAAAGCATATTTCATCACCCATTTTGACATGCATCAAGTAGCATCATCCCTTGTCTTGATCTATTCATTTACTGCCGAGGTGCGCCCCGCCCCCGCCAATCGGGGCTTGTACAAATAGATTGGGTAGCACTGTGCTTCCGTGCAGAGCTGAAACCGACCGAACTTGAATACTGGTAAACCGTTTATAAGGTCTAATTAGAAATGAAAAACGATCAGGAACCGATACAATCAGATCCCAAATTCTTCCCACAATGTCACTAGTGAAAGAAATCGAAACATGGAGTGACGGCAGTAAACACACCGGACAATAGGAAAACCGAGTCAGCAGCTCATTCCCAAGCCTGCCAAGGAAATGTTGTGCAAGTCAGACGTTCCTTAAACCATAGCAGTTTCTTTTGTCGGTAGGGCTTGAGAGATGTGTAAAAGTCCCACAAAGTCGGAAGCAATGTCTCCAGAATGACCTAAAGATTGTTGATGGGGGCGTAAAGCCCCAATGCCAAAAAGGGTTGTCACCTTTGCCAAAGATGTCACTGTATCAATTTGCCTTAACGGTGTCCCAAAGAACCTTAAAACGCTAACAATAGTCAGGTATGCGACAATGACTTTCATTGCCCAAAACCTGCCGTAAAATATTCCCACTGGGTGTATGACGTTTAAGCTCAATGACGGTAACGTCCACACTGATACGACGTTAACTACATGCCGTTTGTCTCCTTGACTGTTTTTTTTTGCACACGCTCAGCTTTGAACATTATGAAAACACGCCTATATAAATACATTGTAAACATTACCGCCGAAAAAAGCGAAGATTTTAAGATGAAATATTGTGATATTTTTCTTATTTCTGCTCAAAATATAGATTGTGGGCACTCGTTATTGTGGGCACACGTTAGAACCGCCTCAATGAGGCGGGTCTAATGCGTGCCCACAATCTATAGAGTAGAAATAAGAAAAATAAGGTATACCCCTGTAAACCCTAGTTTTACTTTATATAAGTGGGGTTCAAGGGGGTCAAAAATATATAGGAGTGTTTTCGTGATGTGTTCGGCAATAAAATCCATTTAAATACTTTTATGACTAACACATACCATAAAAATGCCAATCACGACAATTGTCGTCTGCTTTGTCATCTGCCGGTAACTTTAAAAGTCATTGTTGCAAACAGTGTTAACACAGACACGACTGCTCCTAAACAAAAAATGGGAATGTAATAACGGCATGTGTTAAATTCGGTAAACCACTAGTGGATTAAATAAGCAATTTAGTCAGATACGTCCTGTACGGCGTTCATAACGACGCCGCGTTTAGGAATAGCGGAATATTGACATTTTTTGTAAACAAATCGTGAATAAAATGAGTTTAAATGTCATATGATAAAAAGAATCTTGCATTCGTGCCCATATATTATTAAATTTAATAAATTATTTGAGGAAAAAGGATAAAGTTCTCGGGACAGCATCGCATTTTACCCTTTTTCCCCAACTCGTTTAATAAATTTAATAAGCTAATCCGTGGTTTTAGCCTGGGGTAAGAATTCTTATCCAACCCTGGTGTTCTTAGCTGGAGTCAGGGTAAAAATCGAATATTCTCACGTGTTTAACATGCACTGTCTGAATTCGACCTCATATGCACCGTTGTTAAGGTTGACGTCACAGCATGTTAGGTGACGTCACTAAAATCACACCACTGTCATCTCAATATGGCGGACGGCGGCCGCTGAAGTGACTGCATTATTAAAAATCCACGCTCAGAAACGAAAGGTATGCATGAAAAAGAATCTAACATGGGTGTGAAGGGTTGATAGCAAACCCGTCCATTGGGGATCAAAGTCCGGCATCACACGGCATGCCTCATGATCACACTAGTCAATACATACGCACAGGCTGCGTAGCGGTCGCATAGGCTTCGTATTTTGGACGCATATGCTTCGATGAAAAATGGCGGATGACAGTTCGTCAATGCAGGTAAGAAACGGTTTTTACGTCAATCTAAATGTTGTATAGCGTTGTCCAATACTAACATCTGCCTTACGGACCACTTTATTAACGTGCGGCTTCGTCTGTTGCAAGAAAAAGTTTGGAAAACGGAATATAGAAAAATAGACCCCAAAAGAAATTTGGCATTCAACACAGATTCACCTGTAGTTTCACTTTGGCTCGGTCGCCCTATGTAACTACACGTTTTTGGCTGGTGTTCTGGCCTATAAATTGTGAATAATGATAATGAAATCGAAAAGCTAACATGCAACTTTCGTCACATCTTTTGCGAAAAATAAAAATCAAGATATTTCGATACAACGAACGTAGCTTCGTTACCTGTTACAACGCAGAGGCTGCTAACTAAATTTGAAAGCCCTGAATTATGCAGTATAATAACGAGTGCTGTTAAATTAATATCGAGAAATGAGCCAACCAGCGTTAGTTGATGATGCTAAAGACCTTCTGCATCATTTATACCAAACACATTTTCATTCACAGCTATGCAAATACAATTTTATGATTCGAATGCCAAAATCTGTCAAGTTACAATAATTTAGACTACATTTCATAAACTTGGTAAGTCTTCGTCAAATCTGTTAAGTATTAAGCCAAATAATATTTGCACTGTATGAATTTCTGTCGTGTTTTTATTACAACGCACGTGGCTTAGGAATTTACGACGTGCATGTTACAGAGATGGGCAGACGCATTACGACAACACGCCTATTAAAATACAATTAAAAAGATAAAAACATTCAGATAAAACATCCTGATAGTTTTGATATTTCTGCTCGCCCGGGCCAGGCGGTTCTAACGCGTATCCACAACGTGTGTTTCTGGGAATAAATAAGGAAATATAATAAATGCAGAAAATCTGTCAATGTACACTACCGTTCATAAATTTGGTAAAGTAGAAGTAAAACAAAGATCAGGAATCGATACAATTAACTTACTCCACCCATCAAAGACACCAAAGGGAAAGAAACACAAACATTAAGCGTCCAGACCATAATGGAACTCTAAACAAAGGAAGGCCATAAGGACAGTTACTTTCCCACAAAATGGCCATATGGCCATCCAAAATAAAGACACAATTGATACACACAGCAAGTAACAAACAACACCACAAATAAACCGCCACAGAAGAACCGCCTTGGAACGGTCAGTGGAAAATTTCCACTGGGGGGCTTAAATCGATTTTACGTGGCCACAATCCTCGCCCTTACTTCCGTCGCGATTTAGACAAATTTGTTCAGTCCGCATGAAGGCCTCCTAACTCATCAGTGCAACATCTCCGTGAACACAAAAAATCCAAAAATCAAAGAACCACAGAGGTGAGACAACGGTGAGGACTCGACAGCAAGAAACCACTGAAACGCTGGAGCAAAAGAAAACCAACAGTTAGACTCGGATGGGCCCGACCAGAGACAGAGCATCAGGCACCAACCAACATTACCTTGAATTAGATCCCTCTAATTCTCAATAAGCCTTTACGTTGGAGCCGTCATAGAATCTGAGGCCTGACCCACCGGCGTGCAATTAAAGAGGGAAGCAAAGTTGCCAACCGTGATTGGGTTAACTACCATGCATGCAGTCTGTCGTATAACATCCATGTTGTACCCAATCTTTTTATATCGAAGAATGATTTTACGAAATTGGGTGCTGAAGTCATTGCGGTTATAAATTTTTCTGAATTTATATACTAAGTCACCATTAAATTCGGGTTCCGATAGACCTTGTTGCAGAAGAGATTTAAGTCCAATATTGAATTTTGAAATTAAATCAGAATGGCGTCTATAAAATTTTGAAAAGGCTTTGCGTAGTTTATGGTACCGATAACCCTGATTAAGGAGTTGAGCCGTTAATAATTTATTACGAGTGTTGAAGTCAGTTACATTATTACACACTCTAGCAAATCGAATTAATTGCGAAATATAAACGCCATAGGATGACGCACGAGGAACATCGCCATCCAAAAAAAGGAAAATTTACAATCTCAAAATCAAAGTCATCGCGTTTATCATAAATTTTGCACGAAACAAACCCATCTACAATAGATAGATGTAAATCCAAAAACGGGGCATCGGTATCAGAAAAATTTGTTTTATTTAACTGAATTTCTGGGGGGTAAATCTGACTGATCAAACCATCGAAATAGGTTTTGTCAATATTTAATAAATCATCTAAATATCTAGAAGTGGAGCTAAAAGCTTCAATAATTTCAGATTGGTTATCAATTGAAAGCGACAACATGAAGTCTCTTTCATAGCAATACAAGAACAGATCAGCCACAAGAGGTGCGCAATTCGTACCCATCGGAATACCCACAATTTGTCTAAATAACTTAGTACCGAATCTAATATAAATATTGTCAAGTAGAAAGGTGAGGGCATCACACACTTTCTGACAGGACCAAAGTGTATAATTCTTATGCTCTTTAGAAGTCTGTCTTCGTCAAATCTGTTAAAGGAGACAGGAAAGCGATAATCTGTTACAATAAATAGGTAAACATCAATATACCCTTTCTTCTACTGAATACTGCAGGTTTCTAAGTGGTCTGATAAGGATTTTATCACTGTGTAATCTCCAGCCATTTACTCTGCTAAAGAACTGACCTTGACAATTCCAATTAACCACAGATATGCCCTGACGTCATCCATGAGGATTTGTTTGTTTGTTTGTTTTTGGTTTTACGGCCCTTTCAAGATTATTTCACTCATATCGAGCCGATCGTTAATCATAGGTGGGCGAAAACCGGAGTACCCGGAGAAAAACCACCTGACCTTCCGTTGCATCATCCATGAGGAATCTAGAAGCTTGGTGTGTACTGAATAGGCAGATGTAGCAATGTTGAGGTTTAAAACAGAAGCTTAAAATGGAGCAAAATAAGCAAGAACTGGTCACTCTTTGAGGGGACTTCACTCACTTTAGATATTCAGCCTTATATGTTTGAGTCCAGGGAAACTTGTGATCAGGAATTTATTGAGGGAAGCATCAGCTCTGAAGATAGCTATCTTACATGTCAATCACAACAATTGTCGTCTGCATAGTCATCTGCTGCTTTCTTTAAATGTTACCTGAACCAATCTAAGTCTGATCCAGTCTGATCTTGGTCCACACTGTCTGCCTATAAGCGAAAATATTATTTAAAAAAAGAAGAAAAAAAACTTTAAGAAGATGCAGCAGACAGTATAAACAGGGGCCATTTTACAATTCAGGTTTTTCTTACGGTTGATTCGTCCGGTTTCCCACCCCTGCGCACCCATGAGCACTCTTAAAATGGATGTAGCAGTCTTCATTTTTGATTGGGTGTTTAAGGATTTACCTAACTGATATAGGAAAATGAAACCGCAACCAAAAGTAGCCAAATCTAGCCATTGGCTCCAGATGAATTCTGCTTGGTTTGTATCCCTAACGAACGGTTGTATGTCAATTCATTATTGGTAGAGAATCCTCTCATGTCACAGCACATGACTCAGTGGAACCTTTTTGTTTGTGTTGATGATAACGTCCCCGACAACATCATTCAGGTCATTTTTGAGACATTGTTTCCGAATTTATGGGCCTTTACCCGACACTGAGACAAAATGACATCATGATCTCAAACCCTACCGCATATAAAGCATACTTGCAAGTGCTAAATATGAATGACCCGTTTATTTTTTGAAAAGACAAATACCAGTTTTTGGGTCGATTATTTATCAATTGTCACAAAGTAAAAGAGTGCAAGTAGCTCTACAGTGCTTAAGTCCACGTGATTATCACTGTTTGGTAGGAAACCAGGGAACTTGTATATAGAAAACAGCAGCGTTTATTTTTCTTCGAAGAGAGGTCAGCGTGTTGCGTAATACGGAAATCCATAGATCATGGATTGGGTTTTTCAAACAGTGTATGACCAGATCTAATGCCGCAGAACGCGGCGTCTAATCAGGGTTTTCACTGTTTGCTCACATTACATGAATTGAAGGGCCAAACGCAGCGTCTTATCAGGGTCTTCACTTTTTGCTTTAAACTGTAGTTTAAGGGTTAAAGGAAGCAGTTTAAATCCATAAGTAAGCATCCAGCCGACAGACTTGCAGTATGTTTCCTCTGGCTTTCTTTGCCGGATCATTACAGGGTCACTGATGAGGCTTTATTAGCCGATACTACGTTGTATGACCCATCTTCTTTCTTATGAATGTTTTCATTGCTCTTAAAGGAACTCATTTTTGATTTTTATTTCTTAAAAAAGTAAATCTTTGGGCCGGAGCCGTCATAGAGTTATGAAAGGGCCGTAAAGCAAAAACATTTTTTATCTATCTTATCTTATTATATCGAAGAATGATTTCACGAAATGGGTTACCGAAATCATTGCAAGCAAGTATTTTTTCTGAATTTATATTCTAAGTCACTATGAAATTCAGATTCTGATAGGCTATGTTGCAGAAGACAGTCTGGTTAGCAAAAAAATTATGATGTAAGGACAGAGATTGAAAATAGATCTGAGATAAAGAAAAGTCTTGCATTTTTTTTTTTCTTCTTTGATCCTACAAAGGCTAGAATTAGCTTATATGTTTACTTTTTAATGAGCAGATGCTTCTATTTTATCGGAAACGAAGACTGGGATCAGACAGTGCAGGCGCGATTAATGAACCATTGCTGAAGTTTTGTAGGAGCTGCATGTATTCGATTGAAGCATTTAAATAGAAGTTGGAGAATCATGAAAACATGCCTATATAATTCTGACCCCCATAAATCCAACTTTTATATAGTAAACCTGAGCTTTAAAGGGATATACACTGTTTTCCTTATTTCTTCTCAGAAATACAGATTGTGGATACGCGATAAAATCGCCTGGTCCGGGCGGTTGTAGCAAGTTCCCATACACTATGTCTTGAGCAGAAATATTAAAACTATCAGAATGTTTTATCTGAAAGTATTTTTTTTATATCTTTTTAGTGGTGTTTTAATATGCGTGTTTTCGTAATGCGTCTTCCCATCTCTATAACCTGCGAAGCCACGTGCTTTGTAAAAAAACACGACAAAAATTCATACAGTGCAAATATTATTTGGCTTAATACTTAACAGATTTGACGAGGACTTGCCGAGTTTATGAACGGTGGTGTTAATAATTGTAAATTGACAGACTGTGTGCATTCGCCTCAAAATGTTGTACATGTATTTGCATAGCTGAGACTGAAAATGTTTTCGGTATAAATGATACAGAATGTCTTTAGCATCACCAACTAACGCTGGTTGACTGATTCCTCGACATTAATTTAATAGCTTTCGCTATTATTCTACATAATACAGGGCTTTCAAATTTAGGTCGCAGACTCTGCGTTGTAATAGGTAACGAAGCTACGCGCGTTGTATCGAAATATCAAGATTTTATATTTTTCGCAAAAGATATGACGAAAGTTGAATATTAGCTTTTCGATTTCATTATCGTTATTCACAATTTATCGGCCAGAACACCAGCCAAAAACGTGTAGTTACATAGGGCGATCGGACCAAAGTGAAAATACAGGTGAATCTGTGTTGACTGCCAAATTTCTTTTGGGGTCTTTTTTTCTATATTCCGTTTTTTCAAGCTTTTTCTTGCAACAGACGAAGCCGCACATTAATAAAGTGGTCCGTAAGGCAGATGTCAGTATCGGGAAATGCAATACAACAGTTAGTTTAACGCAAAAACCGTTTCTTACCTGCATTGACGAACTGTCATCAGCCATTTTTCATCGAAGCCTATGCGTCCAAAATACGAAGCCTATGCGACCGCTACGCAGCCTGTGCGTATGTATTGACCAGTGTGATGATGTCGGACTGTGATAATCGGAACGGACTTCTCTATCCACCCCTCACACCCATGTAAGATTCTTACTCCACAAACAAGGAGAAATAACTGCAATTTTCCAACTAAGGAAACTCCATTTTATTTACACCCCTTCAATCAATGAAATAGAGCAAGTCAAATAATGTGTACGAGTGTCGGCAATATATTTGTCTTGCAATAGAAATGGATTATAATAATGGCACAATGCTGTTTTGTTTGTTTGTCTCAATTACATTTTTTCGTTTGAAATGACATCTTAAGCCCTACCACCCAAACGGGACGGTCCAAGTTTGACACTTTACCTGGGCAGTCTTAGACCTTCAATCCTTCAAAGTAGTTTCCCTGCTAGCATTCTACATAAATCTACAGCGGGCCGTTAGCGGCCCGTCAGCTACCCTGACGGGCCGCTAACGGCCCGCTGTAGATTTATGTAGAATGCTTACTGGGTTACCAGTGCTCATGTTCGGTCGGTCTCAGCTCTGTGCGGAAGCATCATGCAGCCAAATCTATTTCTACAAGCCCCGAAAAGCGGGGGCGCGGCCCAATGCTGTAAACTCAATTTGTTCACTAAAACTTTGTCCCAACACAAAATGTGCAAACTCCACACTTTATACCATGTTCATGTTAATACTAAATACTGTATAGTTCTAACAACAGTGGTTCGCGCCTCGCTCGTCTCACGTGTGAGACACAGAGCATCTTACACGTGTGGCCATGTATGATTGAATTTATTAAGCGAGTTGAGGAAAAGGGATGCAAAGCCTCGCATTTTATCCCTTTTCCTCAACAGCTTTGTCTCGCATTTTATCTCTTTTCCTCAACAAGTTTAATAAATTCAATAATACATGAGCACGAATGCAAGATTCTATTTACCGGCCCCGATAGCTCAGTTGGTAGAGTGTCCGCTCCGGGAACGGGAGGTCTCGGGTTCGATCCCGGGCCGCGACATACCAAAGTCGTTAAAAATGGTACTAGCTGCTCCTCGCTTGGCACTCAGATTTACGGGGTAGAGCTAAGACTGGTCGATCCAGTGTCAGGATAATGTGACTGGGTGTGGTATCATGTAATGTGTCTGGGACATGATACTTCAGTGAGGCAGCACTATAAACGTGAGCATTGAGCTCCCTGTCGCAACCAGACACCGTCGTGATATGACTGAAAAATTGTTGAAAGCGACGTCACACACACACACACACACACACACACACACAAGATTCTATTTATCATATGACATTTATAGCGCATTTAATTCACGATTTTGTACAAAAATGTCAATATTCCGCCACAAGTAAACCCGACGTCGTTAAGGACGCCGTACATGCAACGTTACGAGGCGGATCTAAATAATTCAGTCTAGCATATAACCTCACCAAACTGTTCATTTTTTGTACAGCCACTCAGCTGCCTTATCAGTTATGATAATCATTTAACCAATAAATATTTATTTTAACCAGAAGGATATCTGGGCCCAGGATTACAATGCGTACTTAAATTTTAAGCACCTACTTAAACTAAGTATTTACTTAACTGTCGTATAAAGTGAACTACAAAGAATTTCTTTCGTTTAAGTCGATACTTAAACAAAGAAAATACTTAAATATTTAAGGTAACCCAGGTAGGTACCTTAACTTTTAAGATTTGACCTTGACACATGAATATATATCAACAACGGCAAACACGAGAGCTTTTATTTGCTCGGAATCACCAGTCATGCTCGGTAGCTCAGACTGTGAAGTTTTTGCATCATATACAAGAGGCCCTGGGTTCGGGTCCCGGTCGAGCCACTTTTTTTCCTTCTTGTAGCGCAAGTCGACTTGGCGATAAGGTATAAAACAACTGGGATGTATTTCGCCCTTGGTTTGTCATTGTTTTCGACCGATAGAGCTGTATAAAAACTTCCCTTTACATAATACTGTATAATACTGGTAACAGGGCAACCATTTATTGTTTGGTGTAGGAATGTTCTTACAAGCGAAGGGGATCTTAAACGACTTGGTTGTTTTTGTCAGGGTAGGTGTGTGTATGTTTGATTGATTGATTTGATGTTGAACGTCCCCGTCAACTATATACAGGTCATTTTGGAGACGTTGCTCCTATTTTGTGGGACTTTTACCCGACATTGAGATGAAATGACTTCTCAAGCCTGTTGCCCAATGAAACCAATAGGGTTTATAAGCATGGACGGTCCGACCTGGGCATGCCATAGGGGCTTGAAAAACATTCAAGTCCCTATGGGCAGGCTTAGATCATCTAAGTGGGTAACCAGTACTCGTGTGCGGTCGGATTCAGTTCTGCGTGGAAGCGTCATGCAGCCAATTTATTTCTTCAAGCCCCGATGGGTGGGCTAGGACGACAGGTTTGTGTTTTTTTTTTTTTTTTTTTTTTTTTTTTGGGGGGGGGGGTGGGGTTTGGGGGAGGGAGGCTGGCGCATATCATTTTTGTCTGTTATTTAAAAACCGATCCTGTGGCACAGCGGGTCCATGTTCCTACGCTTATACATGTTCTGCTACTCTTACGCATACAATGTTCACAACCATCATATGCCGTCTTTATATTCAGTATCATGAAATAGTATGACGCCACGTTTAAGAAATGAAATTTATTTTTCTGCAGTTCATTGAAGTATGAACGCAGTGGGTCTCGTGCAAAGTAAATGAACCCCGAAGGGGTTCATGTAAACTTTGCTAGCGACCCACTGTCGTTCATAATTTCATGAAAAGCAGAAAAATTAAGTTTATTTTTATATTTACATTATTTGCCCCTCATCACTGGGCTAAAAAATGCTTGAAGGGCAAACTTTTAAAGCTAAAAACATTTACACGCTGTTTTTCTACAAAGAGCGGAGCAGCGTTGACGTCATCAACGCCCGTAGAGAACAATGGTTTAGAATGACGTCACTTAACGTCACGGAAAATCATGTGACTCGATGCGTTCATGGAAGTATGAACGCAGTTGTTTTCTATAGGTTTACATTAGGCGTTACACTGGAAATGTAAATATTTAAGAAATGACTTTCATTTTTCTGCCGTTCATGAAAGTATGAATCAACAGGGTCGCCTGCAAAGTAAATGAACTCCGAAGGGGTTCATATAAACTTTGCTAGCGACCCGCTGTCGTTCATACCTTCATGAAAACCGAAACATATTTCTTATATTTACATTCTTTTTTCCTCACTTATAAGGCAAACTGCTAAAGCTGGAAAACATTTACACGCAGTTTTCTATAAAGAGCGGAACGCCCAATAAGATCATAGAGAACCATGGTTTAGACTGGCGTCACCTGACGTCATGGAAAATCCTATGACTCGATGCGTTCATGGAAGTATGAACAGCATTGTTTTCTATAGGTTTACATTAGTCTTTACACTTGAACTGTAAATAATTACTATTTTGGCGTGAACAACTGTAACGTATGTCAGCGATGTACATTTGCTGGGCAAATGGTCATAGTAAAGGCAATAAAATCCAATTTAAAATCCAATTCGAAGGCCCGTTTCGTAACTTTCATATGAAAGGACCATCTGTGTAAGATTCGCGATATCAAAATTTATTTAATACAAAGAAGTTTTTTTTTTTGGTTGATTTGAGATTCGTCCTCGCAACACTATTTAGGTTTGATTTTGGAAGTGTTGCTTTCAATTTTGTCGGACTTTTACCCGACATTGAGATGAAATTATACTCAAACCCTGTCGCCCAATCTAACTTGTATATGCATCGGCGGCCCGACTTGCATCACTTTGCCTTGGCAGGCTTAAGCCTTCAAAGTGGTTTACTGGAGGTCGCGTGTGGTCGGCTTGTGCTGGTTGGGTGGGGCAAGGTGACGTGTATCTTGCGTCACTGGGGTGTCCAACTGATACTGGCCACAACCAATCATATGCTTGTTCACAATGCCTTGAAAATCTAAATAAAAATGAGTTTGAGGCGTACCACCTCCCTTGTTTGTTTTGTTTAATTTGAGGTTAACGTCCCCGTCAACACTGTAAAGGTCATTTTGGAAACGTTGCTTCCAATTTTGTGGGACTTTTACCCGACATCGAGATGAAATGACTTCTCAAGCCCTGCCGCCCAATGAAACCAATAGGGTTTATATTCTCGCACCGCTTTGCCTGGGCAGACTTAGATCCTCTAAACGGATTACCAGTACTCGTGTGCGGGTCGATTTCAGCTCTGCGTGGAAGCAACAAGCAGCCCCTTTTTTTCTTCAAGCCCCGAAGGGCTGGGGCTATCCACCTCCCTTGTAAGCTTGTGCATGTGGGTGATTGAGTGTGTTTTAGAGGTGATACGCAGATAAAGACATTCATAAAAAAAGACGGGGCAATCCGAAATGGATTGTACAGAGATTTTATATCCCATTTTTAATGACAGATTCTATCTGTCATCTCTAGCTATCCTGCGTGTTGTAAAGTAGTTCCGGCTTTC
The DNA here is from genome assembly GCA_963580285.1 of Lucinisca nassula. Lineage (NCBI taxonomy): Eukaryota > Metazoa > Mollusca > Bivalvia > Lucinida > Lucinidae > Lucinisca > Lucinisca nassula. The sequence goes on along the minus strand of OY757024.1, from coordinate 2,763,877 downwards.
TTACGACTTTCTTCCGGCTTTGACCGCCAAAGAAATATGAGCCCGCACAAAAATGTAGTCCGGTTAGGCGCAGTTATCAAAATTGTACATCCTATAATCGCAATACAAACTTTTGAAGCAGACGACTTGACGATTTTATCTTACCTTTCAGAGAATATATTCAGCACTTCATATGAATGTGCTGCATCATGCGAGACTGTATACCTAGATCAATGCGGCATCTGCTTAGACGTCTGCTCAGGTTTTACACTGTTTTCTAACAGTGTTGTCAACATTCAATCCTTAAAGACCAGCCGGTCAGCTGCAGACCAGAATATTAATGGGTTTTCCGACATTCGAGGTCAAGTCTAGGTCAGTTACAACTAGGTGAATATCAGACTTTGCGAGAAAGGCTGTCCCTTTCAACCCTGGAATATGGTACAGATACCTATGCAAACAGTGTAGGTCCTGTGATATAATTCTAGGTGCCATATTTAGCAGAATGGACGAGCCCAACTTCAGTGATGGAAGAGTACACTCCAGAAACTCAAGGCAGTGAATAAATCAAAGCACTGACAACACTCATGCCGATTGTCTCTAAATGCAGGCTGGTCATGGACGAGGATTTTGACTGATCCGTTTAAACTTAACGGAAGTTTATTAACTGATGCAAAAATGTAGAACACGATCAGCACCGTGTTCTGTGGCGTTTGATCTTAGTCTACATTGTTTGCCAGAACGAACATTTTTTCATGTGCAGATTTTACAGATAACACTTACATGTAACCAAGACTGACAAACGACCCGGCTATGTTCGGGTTGATTGTTTGGCATTCGACCCGAAGTTACTAATAAAAAAGCGATTCAGAGCTAACGTCTACGTGACTATCACTGACTTCTCAGAATAACCTTTTTATTGCAGAAAATAGCCGCAGTGAGATCAGGGTATTCCATAAGACTGAAGAGGGTCATCCTGGAATCATAGGGTGAGCTTGGCAAACACTGTAGACCAAGTTCGGACGCTGCAGAACGCGCTTCTTATCAAAATCTTCACTATTTGTTTGGAATTTCAGAGTTAAATTAAACAGTTTAATCTCAGCCCAGGACTTTTACCCCGACCTACATCCCACCAACACTTTCGGTGCTTTGATTTTGAAACCAAACGATTGCATGATTACAACACGCTTAGGCACCGTGCCCTTAAGCTAAAAAGGTTAAATCAATCAACCGTGACGTATGGTTACCAGTCCGGCCACGATCCTGTGTTTTGTATTGTTTGATTTGAGGTTTAACGTCCCCGTCAACACTGTATAGGTCATTTTGGAGACGTTGCTTCCAATTTTGTGGAACTTCTACCCGACACTGAGATGAAATGACATCTCAAGCCCTGCAACCCAATCAAAACAAATAGGGTTTATATGCATGGACGGTCCGACTCGCACCTCTTTGCCTGGGCAGGCTTAGATCCTCTAAGCAGATTACCAGTACTCGTGTGCGGGTCGGTTTCAGCTCTGCGTGGAAGCATCATGCAGCCCATCTATTTCTTTAAGCCCCGATGGGCGGGGGCCAACGATCCTGTGTACCACCTTCACACCAGCACTGATAGAAACCACATGTTCAGGATCAAACTTTTGATGTGTGATGTAAGGTCGTGCCTAGAAAAGAAGAAATTGTATTTTGTTCTCAAAAAGCATCAAGTGAGAACGTATTAAAACATTTTTCATTAAACCCTGGACAGTTAGAGGGAGTGAGTGAGTGTTTGAGTTCTACGTCCCACCAACAGCTAAGGTCATACAGAGACGATACCTCGGTTTAAAGACACATCCGAAAGTCTGGAGAAGTCCGGGATCGATCCTGCGATCCCTGGTTTACAAGGCGAGTACCATAACCATTACACCACGGAGGCTTCTAATGGACAGTTAGAAGCTGGTCGGAAAGCGGATGGCGTTGACTCTGATTTTTGGTGCCACGTGTGTGTGCTCTATTTGTCTGTTGGAGCGACATCTTACTATCAACAGAAGACGCTAGTGGACGTCGGCGTAGCGGAAGACCGACGTCAGTACGTCAAGATCGATTCATCCGACAGACGCATATGCGAAGCAGATTTCCGCCGGCATCTGCTACACTGTACCTGTAGATAAACAAAGGGTTTCAACTACTGACTAATGAGCACTGGCACTGTTCGTCGCACTTTTGCGATGCACTTTTGAGAGCTAGACGTCCCTGTCGTGACCAACATTAAGACGTCGACACAGTACGGAACACTTACGCTGGTGCATGAAATGCGTACATGTATATTGGCGCCTAAACGACTCGCGTGATATGCGTTTCAGTGACACATCGCACTTCAGCGTGAATCACGCCGATTCTCGTTTCGGGATGTTTCGACACATAGGTGTAAGGTATGCAGCAAGCGACAATAAGAACATTCAAGATCATGGCTGAGACGTGAACTGAACAGCGAGACGTTACATCAATCAAGTGCGTCGGCCTCTCGTGGTTCCATTTATTTGTTTACGCTCAGAATCCGGGATATCCTATCAAGCAGCATTACGCGCGGGTTCATAGTGCTGTTCTTACTCAAAAATGTCTTCAAGCCAAAGGAATTCATGTACTGGACTGACCAGCTCTTCTCCTTCGATCTCTTTGTGAAAACATAGAGTATCTTTTGGGGGAGTGAGTGAGTGTTTCAGTTTTACGTCCCACCAACAGCTAAGGTCATACGGAGACGGGACCTCGGTTTAAAGACTCATCCGAAAGTCTGGAGAAGCCCGGTCTTTTGGGGGGAGGTATCCACAACCGACCAGACAAAAATGTTACTAATTGCCAGTAGTAGTGTTAAAACTTGAATTGTAATGTTTGGTTTTGAAAACGTAAATAGTTTCTTTCCAAAATTTGAAACATCGAATGGCATTTCATGATACCACCGGTGTATAGACATCAGGAAACATATCATACAATGGAATTTGCAGAACTACTTTTCTAAATTTTAAGATTTTTTTAGAAAGGTTCTCTGTAAGTTTTCACGGTGTTTTGATTTTCTCATAGAATCTGTCATTTCAGTGCCTTTGGCGCTTTGATTTTTTCTTTGTTTTACTCCGACTGGAGGTACGGTTTTCTCTGTGTTTGTCTGCACGATGTTTGATCTAGTCGTTAATGACTATATCAATTACATACATGTATAATAATGACATCCGAAAACAATATTGTAGCCGGGGTTGGGTTTGGGGTAGTTTCTGCGGGAGTCTTCCCTGTTCTTCACCATAGTGCAGAATATATTTATTACTGTACAAGATTGTATTGAATATTATGCAATACGCCTAACGGCATGAGAAGGGTTGAATCATGGACAGACTCTATAAAACCGATTCCGCCCCCACCCCTCGGTGCTTCAGATTTGGCTGCATGGTGCTTCCATGCAGAGCTGAAATTGACCACACTGGCACGAGCACTGGTTAACAGCTTAAAAGGACTAAGCCTATCCAGGCAAAGTGATGTGAGTCAGACCGTCCACTGCATATAAGCCTTTTGGTTTGTATATTCAAATATTGTATGATTTCTTGTTTCTAAAGGGAACCCGTAGAAACAGCGTTTTGAATATGGCGTGGTGCTACATTGTGACCAATGTTTGTCCGCACAAATCGTGATCGAGTGTGATCCTTCAATGAAACACGTGTTGTAGTGTATAAAACATTTTTCATGGTTTATGTAGTGAAATGGAAACTAAACCATCATATTTTCTATTGTCTCTTTTCAATAAAACAGAAGAAGTGATTTTTGACAGATCGCGGGAAAATTGTGGGCCGCCTACATAAATGTGTAATTGAAACTTACGTGCTAATCGTCGTGAAAATTTCCGTCAAAATTACGACTTTATCCGAAGTAAAATACTTAGCTAAGGAAATGAACTAGGTGGCTTTCGAATGCACTTTTTAAGGAAATACTTTACTAAGATAACAATTCCTCCTTAAATCGTTAAGTCGACCTTAACTTAAGTAACGGTTAAGAGGAAAACCGTAGCTCCAGTCGGAGTAAAACAAAGGAAAACAAATAGGATATAAAATCTCTGTACATTCCATCTCGGATTGCCCCGTCTTTTTTATGAATGAGGTCCTTATCTGCGTTTTACTTTAAGTTGATAAGGCATAAAGCGCTCACTCACCTCACAAACACACTCAATCACCCACATGCACAAGCTTACAAGGAAGGTGGACGGCCCCCGCCGATCGGGGCTTGAAGAAATAGAGGGGCTGCATGATGCTTCCACGCAGAGCTGAAATCGACCCGCACACGAGTACTGGTAATCCGTTTAGAGGATCTAAGTCTGCCCAGGCAAAGCGGTGCGAGAAAATAAACCCTATTGGTTTCATTGGGCGGCAGGGCTTGAGATGTCATTTCATCTCGATGATGTCGGGTAAAAGTACCACAAAATTGGAAGCAACGTATCCAAAATGACCTTTACAGTGTTGACGGGGACGTTAAATCTCAAATCAAACAAAACAAACAAGGGAGGCGGTACGCCTCAAACTCATTTTTATTTAGCATTTCAAGGCAAGGAGAAGAAACATATGACTGGTTGTGGTCAATATCAGTTGGACACCCCAGTGACGCAAGATACACGTCACCTTGCCTCGCCCAACCAGCACAAGCCGACCACACGCGACCTCCAGTAAACCACTTAGAAGGCTTAAGCCTGCCAAGGCAAAGTGGTGCAAGTCGGGCCGTCTATGCATATACGAGTCTGATTGGGCGACAGGGCTTGAGATGTAATTTCATCTCAATGTCGGGTAAAAGTCCGACAAAATTGAAAGCAACACTTCCAAAATTAAACCTGAATAGTGTTGCGAGGATGAGTCTCAAATCAACCAAAAAAAACTTCTTTGTATTTAATAAATTTTGATATCGCGAATCTTACACAAATGGTCCTTTCATATGAAATACGAAACGAGCCTTCGAATTGTATTTTAAATTGGATTTTATTGCCTTTACTATGACCATTTGCCCAGCAAATGAACATCGCTGACATACGCCAAACTAGTAATTATTTATATTTCAAGTGTTAAGACTAATGTAAACCTATAGAAAACAATGCTGTTCATACTTCCATAAACGCATCGAGGCATATGATTTTCCATGACGTCAAGTGACGCCAGTCTAAACCATGGTTCTCTATGGTCTCATTGGGCGTTACGCTCTTTATAGAAAACTGCGTGTAAATGTTTTTCAGCTTTAACAGTTTGCCTTATAAGTGAGGAAAAAAAGAATGTAAATATAAGAAATATTTTGTTCGATGTTCATGAAGGTATGAACGACAGCGGGTCGCTAGCAAAGTTTATATGAACCCCTTCGGAGTTCATTTACTTTGCAGGTGACCCTGTTCGTTCATGAACAGCAGAAAAATAAAAGTCATTTCTTAAATGCACGTGGCGTCATACTATTTCATGACACTGAATATAAAGACGGCATATGATGGTTGTGAACATTGTATGCGTAAAAGTAGCAGGACATGCATAAGCGTAGGAACATGGATCCGCTGTTTTTAAATAACAGACAAAAGTGATATGCGCCAGCCTCTCTTCCCCCCCCCACCAGACACACAAACATGTCGGCCCCGCCCACCCATCGGGGCTTGAAGAAATAAATTGGCTGCATGACGCTTCCACGCAGAGCTGAATCCGACCGCACACGACTACTGGTTACCCACTTAGAGGATCTAAGCCTGCCCATAGGGGCTTGAATCTTTTTTTTTTTTTTTTTTTATGATTCAAGTCGCTATTGCATGCCCAGGAAAAGCGTCGCAAGTCGGACCGTCCATGCTTATAAACCCTATTGGTGTCATTGGGCGTCAGGCTTGAGAAGTCGTTTCATCTCAATGTCGGGTAAAAGTCCCACAAAATAGGAGCAACGTCTCCAAAATGACCTGTATATAGTTGACGGGGACGTTCAACATCAAATCAATCAATCAAACATACACCCACCTACCCTGACAAAAACAACCAAGTCGTTTAAGACCCCCTTTCGCTTGTAAGAACCTTCCTACACCAAACAATAAATTGTTGCCCTGTTACCAGTATTATGTAAAGGGAAGTTTTTATAATAATAATAATAATAATAATAATGTCTTTATTTTCAGAGGATAACATATTTAGTACAATTACTAATCTAACATATGGTCCTCTATCTAAAACATAACCTAATATATACATATTTCTTACATGCTTTTCAATGAATGATAGAGATTTATCAGTGAAATATAAATCGGTATTTTCACTGTTTCAAACAGTGAAAATACGATTTTTTATTTTTCACTGTTTGGGACTACTTTTTTCTTCAAATCTAACTCTAATTTCAATTTTATCTTTGTCAGATAACTGAACAATACTGAAATGTGTTCTAATTGACGCATAGCCCGTTCATGTCTGACGGGGACGTTACTGACGTCATTTATGACGCTGACGTCACGTCTTTTGTCGCGCGACGTTAGACTTGCCAGCAACTTCTTTGTAAAACTACTCTCTCAATTATTTCATTAATCATTCATAATAATACCATCCCAGGCCATTTCTCAGGTGCAAACTTTTAGTTTACACCCAATAGTATACCCACTAAACACGATGGACACCACTAAATTGACGCGAAACGAACAAGAACAAAGATAATTTTCTCCGAATGTGAGCGACACCATTAAAGACGCTAAATATTGCCTTTTGAAGCATGTAAGAAACAGAAAATTTGATTTTTTCAGTGCAAGATCAAATTTTATTTCACTCATGAACACCAAAACTGCTATTTTCACTCGTGGCTACGCCACTCGTGAAAATAACAGTTTTGGTGTTCATTCGATGAAATAAAATTCGATCTTACACTGAAAAAATAAAATATCCTCTATATATACAATCAACAAATATCACATTGGTCCAGGAATACTAAACTTATAAAATGACATTTTTTATTAACAAATATAAGTTGATTTAGTTTAGCGTTTTCCATTAAGAACATGTAAAATGTATCATTTGATAAAATTAAGCTAAATAATATTAAGATTGTAATATTGAAATTTTAAGAGCAATTTGAGCAAACCTCAGTCATTAAAATCAACTGGAGTTGATGTAAAGTACTTCTGTTGTGGTAAAATACCATTATAACATAACGCGGTAGAGACGCGCGTTATAGAAATATGTATGAGAATCGCACTGGAAATGGAGGAGGGGCGCGTGGCGGAAACCGATGTCCAAACAGCACGCCCCGTACACCTATACCAGTTTGATAATCCTTAAGAATTAAGAACATGTAAAATGTAACATTTGGTAAAATTAAGCTAAATAATTATTCTATTAAGATTGTAATATTGAAATTTTACGAGCAATCCGAGCAAACCACTGACATTAAAAGCAACTGGAGTTTATGTAAAGTACTTCTGTTGTGGTAAAAATACCATTATTTATAACATAACGCGGTAGAGACGCGCGTTATAGAAATGTATACAGGAATCGCACTGGAAATGGGAGAGGGGCGCGTGGCGGAAACCGATGTCCAAACAGCACGCCCCGTACACCCATACCAGTTTGATAGTCCTATAATATCACTAATATTGGATTTTTAAATTAAACAGTACCTTTAGTATGATAGATTGAATAAAATCACTTGCGTATTTCAGATGACACTAAGACGTCATGCAGGATTCAAGAATGACATCCATGATTAAGACCTTATTATGGTGTTCATAATAACATATTAATTTTGGACGAGTTTTCGAAAAGCTAGAGGCGTCTGTCAGCAACCTCTTACTGGAAAGAGTCCCGCAAAGGTCGCTTGGCAAACGTCCTGAGCCGCTCATTGTTTGTACACATAATACACAATCTATTTAAAGGGACCACCCGTCCGGACATATCTATGTATTAAGTAATTACAGTGTGAAGATATGACTTAATTCTAGTTTTGAAGCTACATAGGGATGGTGATTGTCGGATGTCGTTTGGTAGTGAGTTCCACAACTTAGCTCCGGCTACGGAAAATGCATTGTCATAGTACCTTGTTCGTGAGTAAGGGACGTTAAGTAAATCATTTTCTACAGATCGTAGTTTGCGATCATGAGTTTCGGATACTTTTATGAACCGCTCTGAGAGATAATCAGGAGCTAGATAATTTAGCGTTTTATACCGTCATTAGGATATACTCGTGATATTGAACGCGCTTATAAAACGGTAGCCAATTTAGCTCTCTAAACATAGTTTCTGATGGGGTCATGATGTATACAGCTCTATCGGTCGAAAACTGTGACACACCAAGAGAGAAATACATCCCAGCTGTTTTATACCTCATCGCCAAGTCGACTTGCGCTACAAGGAGGAAAAAAAAGTGGCTCGACCGGGACCCGAACCCAGGGCCTCTTTTATATGATGCAAACACTTTACCGTCTCAGCTACCGAACATGACTGGTGATTCCGAGCAAATAAAAGCTCTCGTGTTTGCCGTTGCTGATATATACATTCATGTGTCAAGGTCAAATCTTAAAAGTTAAGGTACCTACCTGGGTTACCTTAAATATTTAAGTATTTTCTTTGTTTAAGTATCGACTTAAACGAAAGAAATTCTTTGTAGTTCACTTTATACGACAGTTAAGTAAATACTTAGTTTAAGTAGGTACTTAAAATTAAAGTACGCATTGTAATCCTGGGCCCAGAGGTCCAAAAGTAGGATTTTAGGTCATTGTTTAGCTCACCAGAGCCGGGAAGCTTATAGGATAGGCTGCTGTCCGTCTGCGTCGTCGTATGTCGTGTGATGTCAACACTCTCAAACGACATCTCCTCCGAAGCCGCTAGGCCGATTGGGCACAAATTTCATCTGTAGCATCCTTGGGTTGAAAGTTTTGTGTTTTTATGCCCCCGAGAATCTTTGATTCGGGGGGGCATATAGTTTTTGCCCTGTCCGTCTGTTTGTTTGTTTTTTGTTTGTCACAAAAACTTTAACATTGATCATAACTTCAAAAGTATTTGACTTAGCCCATTGAAACTGCACACATTTATTCACCATCACAAGGGCTACATCTTGATCAAGGGCCATAAATCTGTTGTCATTTTTGGCTGAATTATGTCCCCTTGAATTTTTTACAAAACTTTAACCTTGATCATAACTTCAAAAGTATTTGACCTAGCCCTATGAAACTTGACACACTTATTTACCATCACAAGGGCTACATCCTGACCAAGGGCCATACCTCTGTTGTCATTTTTGGCTGAATTATCTCCCCTTGAGATTTCTTAAAACTTTAACATTGGCCATAACTTTCGATTGATATGTGATAGATCTTTCATATTTCACATGTGCACTCCTTGTCACAAGACCTTTCAAGTGGTACCATAATTTTTGACCTCGTGACCTTGACCTTGACATTTGACCTACTTTTTAAAGAACTTTACCATTGGCCATAACTTTCGATTGATTTGTGGTAGCGCTTTCATATTTCACATGTGCATTTCTTGTCACAAGGCCTTTCTGCTGGTTTCATTTTTTTACCTCGTAACCTTGACATTGACGTTTGACCTACTGTTTAAAAACTTCAACATAATTGGCCATAACTTTCTATTGGTAAGTGATAGGGCTTTCATATTTCATATGTGCATTCTTTTTTTACAAGACCTTTTTAGTGGTACCATAATTTTTGACCTCGTGACCTTGACTTTGACATTTGACCTATTTTTATGCCCTCAACTTCGAAGAAGTTGGAGGGGCATATTGCTTCTGCATGGTTCGTCCGTTATTCTGTTCGTCCGTTACGCTTTTGATGCATAGCATAACTTAAGAACCGTGTATGCTAGGGTTTTGAAATTTCATATATGGATTCCTCATGGAAAATTAGGAGAAACATATTTTTTTTTCTCGTCCAGATTATGCCCCTTTCAAGAGTTATTGCCCTTTGAAATTGTTTTAAAAAGATCTTGACAGCAAAATATCTCAAAACCTATAAGAGCTAGAGTCTTGAAAGCTGGTGAATAGATTGGTGGTGATGAGTAGATGACCTGATTAACTTTTGACTTCTTTCCCAAAAATACTTCCTGAGTTATGGCCCTTTGTCACTTTGGGTATTTTTACAATGTACCTCTATGTGCTTTGTGATGCATAGCTTAACTTTATAATCATGTATGCTAGGGTTTTGAATTTTCATATATGGATTCCTCATGGAAAATTAGGGGACGCGTTTTTTTTTCTCGTCCGGATTATGCCCCTTTCAAGGGTTATTGCCCTTTAATTTTTTATATAAAAACATCGTCAGTACAATATCTAAAAAACTATATGAGCTAGAGCCTTGAAAGTTGATGGTGATGAGTAGATGACCTGTAAAATTTTTGACTAAATTTAAAAAAAATACTTAATGAGTTATGGCCCTTTGTTACTTTGGTTATTTTTACATTGTACCTCTATATGCTTTGTGATGCATAGCATAACTTAAGAACCGTGTATTCTAGGGTTTTGAAATTTCATATATTGATTCCTCATGGAAAATAAGAGGAAGGTCTTTTTGTTCTCGTCCAGATTATGCCCCTTACAAGAGTTATTGTCCTTTGAATTTTTTTTTGGATAAAATCTTGTCAGCAAAATATCTCAAAAACTATAAAAGCTAGAGCCTCGAAAGTTGGTGAATAGATTGGTGGTGATAAGTAGATGACCTGTTTAACTTTTGACTAAATTCAAAAAAATAATTAATGAGCTATGGCCCTTTGTCACTGTGGGTATTTTTACATTGTATGCTTTGTGATGCATAGCATAACTTTATAACCGCGCATGAAAGGGTTTTGAAATTTCATATATGGATTCATCATGGAAAATTAGGAGACGCGTATTTTTTTCTCGTCCAGATTATGCCCGTCGTAAGAGTTATTGCCCTTTAATTTTTTTTTTTAATAAAATCTTGTCAGCAAAATATCTCGAAAACTATAAGAGCTAGAGGGTTGAAAATTGGTGAATAGATCGGTGGTGATGAGTAGATGACCTTATTTAATTTGTACTAATAAAAATCAAAAATGAGTTCCTTTAAGAGCAATGAAAACATTCATAAGAAAGAAGATGGGTCATACTACGTAGTTTCGGCTAATAAAGCCTCATCAGTGACCCTGTAATGACCCGGCAAAGAAAGCCAGAGGAAACATACTGCGATTTTGCGAATTTCAAATAGGCAGTCGATTCAAAGACTGTAATAATCAAAATGGGGTTCAAATAATTAAAAAAAACTGTCTAGAATACGAGTCTAAACCAATAATTTATTTCTGATTTCTCAGAATATTCACGCTGATCTCAAAGGACCAAAAGTAAAATATAAACTGCACTATGGTTGATGTACGGGGAGACGTTTTACGGCCGCCACACGGCACAACACCAGCTGCAGTGAAGGCAAATAAAAATAAAAAATGAGTTCCTTTAAGAGCAATGAAAACATTCATAAGAAAGAAGATGGGTCATACTACGTAGTTTCGGCTAATAAAGCCTCATCAGTGACCCTGTAATGATCCGGCAAAGAAAGCCAGAGGAAACATACTGCAATTTTGCGAATTTCAAATAGGCAGTCGATTCAAAGACTGTAATAATCAAAATGGGGTTCAAATAATTAAAAAAAAAAAACCTGTCTAGAATACGAGTCTAAACTAATAATTTATTTCTGATTTCTCAGAATATTCACGCTGATCTCAAAGGACCAAAAGTAAAATAACTGCACTATGGTTGATGTACGGGGAGACGTTTTACGGCCGCCACACGGCACAACACCAGCTGCAGTGAAGGCAAATAAAAATCAAAAATGACTTCCTTTAAGAGCAATGAAAACATTCATAAGAAAGAAGATGGGTCATACTACTGAGTTTCGGCTAATAAAGCCTCATCAGTGACCCGAAAATTCCGAAAAATACTTCATGAGTTATGACGCTTTGTCACTTTGGGTTTTTGTACACTCTACCTCTATATGCTTTGTGATGCACAGGATAACTTTAGAACCGTGTATGCTAGGGTTTCGAAATTTCACATATGGATTCCTCATGCTAAAATAGGGGATGTGTATTTTTTTCTCATCTGGATTGTGCCCCTTTCAAGAGTTATTGCCCTTTATTTTATTTTTTTTTTTTGATAAAATCTTGTCATCAAAATATCTCAAAAACTATAAAGAGCTAGAGCCTTGAAAGTAAGTGAATAGATTGGTGGTGATGAGTAGATGACCCGAATAAATTTTGACTTTATTCTGAAAAATACTTCATGAGTTATGGCCCTTTGTCACTTTGGGTATTTGTACATTGTGAACTTAGGACATTGTGAAAAGTAGATTTTATGAGCCGTGTGCCAGTGTAGTGGATAGAGTGCTGGATTACGAATCAGTTTGTGGACAATGAATCTGAGAGGCGTGAGTTCAAACCTCGTTGAAGGAGTGTATTTGTTTTTCTTCTTCTTTTCTTTTTTACTTCATAAACACACATAAACAACTATACATACATACATACATACATACATACATACAAACTCTTATGCAAACACGAATGCATGCACACACTAACTCATGCGCGCATGCAGACTTACGCATGTAAACATGCATGCAAAAACATGCAAAGCATGCACACATGCAAAAATGTACACCTGCATATATAAACATGCATATTTGCACACATGTATGCACACACATGCTTGCATGCATACATGCATGCATGCACACACACACACATGCATGCATGCACACACACTCATTCAGGTATGCACGCACATACATGCATGCATGCACTCACACATACATGCATGCATACATGCACATATGCATGCATGCACACACACACATACATGCATGTACATACATACATACAAACATACATACATACATACATACATACATACATACATACATACATACATACATACATACATACATACAAACATACATACATACATACATACAAACTCTTATGCTAACACGCATGCAAGCACACACACACACACACACACACACACACACACACACACACACACACTCATGCATGCATGCAGACTTACGCATGTATACATGCATGCATAGCATGCACACAAACACTCATGCAAAAATGTACACATGCATATATGCACACATGCATGCACACTCATGCATGCATTCACATACACACATGTATACACACACATGCTTGCATGCATAGTTTGCATACATGCATGCATGCACATACACATACATGCATGCACACACACTCATTCAGGTATACATGCACACATACATGCATGTATACACTCACACATACATGCATGCATACATGCATGCATGCACATGCACACACATACATGCATGTACACATGCATGCACAAACATGCAATCATACAAGCGTACATGCATGCTCATACATAAATGCTTATGCATAAATACAAACACTCTCACATTGCAGGCATGCAAGCACACATGCATGCATACAAACACTCATGCATACACACACATGCATGCATACACACACTAATGCAGGCACGCATGCACACACATATACATGCATGTAGATGCATGTGCATACATGCTTGCGTGCACAAACACTAATGCATAAATGCACACACACACATGCATGCAAGCACACATATACTCATGCATGCATGCATACACACATGCATGTAATGCACACATGCATGCACACACCTACACACACACACTCACACATGCATGTTCAGATTCAGGCACACACACACTTGCATGCACACATGCATGCATGAACTCATGCATGCACACATACATGCATGCACACACACTTATACATAAATGCAATCACTCACACATGCATGCATGCAAGCACACATGCAGGCACACATGCACTCATGCACATATGCATGCGAGAATGCAACTCACATACATACATGCACATGCATGTGCATGAACTTCTCATGCATGTATGCATGCACACACTTATGCATAAATGCACACACTCGTGCATGCGTGCATAGCAGACATGCATGCACACATAATCTCATGCATGCATGCACACACATGCATGCACACACACATTTATGCAGGTATGCATGACACATGCATGCACTCAAACATGCATGCATGCACACATACATGCATGCACATACATGCATGTACATGCACTCATGCATGCATGCACACACACTTATACATAAATGCAATCACTCACACATGCATGCATGCAAGCACACATGTAGGCACACATGCACTCATGCACACAGGCATGCGAGAATGCAACTTACATACATATATGCACATGCATGTGCAAGCACTACTCATGCATACATGCACACACTTATGCATAAATGCACACACTCATGCATGCATGCATAGCAGACATGCATGCACACATACACTCATGCATGCATGCACACACATGCATGCACACACATATTTATGCAGGTATGCATACACACATGCATGCACTCAAAGATGCATGCATGAATGCATACACACATGCACACTCATGCATGCATGCACACATGCATGCCATCACACATTCATGCATGAACACACACCCACACCCACATGCATTTGGTTATGGCCCTTGGAAAATTGAGCATTTTTGGGCAAGCATATGGTGGGGGGCATTGTGTTTTACAAACACTATTTCTAGTTAAAATTTACATTGGCCATAACTTTCGATTGGCTTTCATATTTCACATGTGCATTCCATGTCACAAGATCTTTCTGGTGGTATCAATATGTTTGACCTCGTGACCTTGACCTTGACGTTTGACCTACTTTTTAAAAAGTTACATTGTCCATAACTTTCGATCGGTAAGTGGTATGGCTTTCATATTTCACATATGCATTCCTTGTCACAAGACCTTTCTAGTGATAACATAATGTATAACCTCATGACCGTGACCTTGACGTTTGACCTACTTTTTAAAAACTTTAACATTGGCCATAACTTTCGATTGGTAAGTGATAGGGCTTTCATATTTCACATGTGTTTACTATGTCACATGACCTTTCCAACGATCCCATAATTTTTACCTTGTGACCTTGACCTACTTTTGTAAGACTTGAACATTGGCCATACCTTTCGATTGCTTAGTGATACTGCTTTCATATTCAACATGCGCTGTCCGGGGGCATCAGTGTTTCACAAACACATCTTTTTTTTTTTTTTTTTTTTTTTTATGAAATTCGGCTCTTTAGTTTGGATGCTATGGCAACTTAGAGTTTCCTTCGACTCATTATGGGGAAAATCGAAAAAATGGCATTTACTGCCAACCCTTTGCAGATATTTTGACAAAAATTTCATAGAAATGTTCATTAGGCAATATGCTATCTGCCATATGATTTTAGGCCTACTGCTCATTTGTACTGGTTGCCATGGAAACCAAAATGAAATAAAAAATAGAAAAAAAAAACTTAAAAAATCATCTCCTCAGAAACCGTATGCTCTATGAGGCTGAGGGTTTATGGAAATAGTTCACTATACTTGCCTTAACAGGTTTTGTGTTTTTACGAAATTTAGTTCTTTTTATTTGGTTGATATGGCAACTTAGATTTTCCATAGACTTATAATGGGGAAAATTGAAAAATGGCATTAACTGCCAAACCTTTGCAGATATTTTGACAAAACTTTCATAGAAATGTTCCATGAGTAAACTTCTCTCAGCCATATGTTTTTATGTCCACCTGGGGGTCCCGTAGGTTGTGCCGGGGCCATGCTCCACTTCATAAAATGCCTTATATCTCAGAAACCGTACAGATCCCCATCCCTAAACCATATATATTCTTGTTGCTTGTGATAAGATGCATTAAGTGACACCAACCTGGGTGTCCCCCCGAATGTTCCGGGGACATGCCCCATCCCTTTCACTTCATAAAATTCCATTTATCTCAGAAACAATTCAGATCCCTACCCCTGAATCATACATATTATTGTTCCTTATGATAAGACGCACTCAGTAACACCAACCTGGGGTCCCCCGGGATGTGCCGGGCCATTCCCCCACCCCTCCATTTCTTAAAAGGTCCAATATCCCAGAAACCTTACAAGATCCCCACCACTAAACCATATATATTATTGTTCCTTATGCTAAGTTGCAGTCAGTGACACCAACCTGGGGGACACCCGGGATGTGCAGGGGCCATGCCCAACCCCCCTCAATTCCATAAAAGGCCAAATATTCCAGAAACCATACAGATCCCCACCCCTAAACCATATATATTCTTGTTCCTTATGATAAGATGCATTAAGTGACTCCAACCTGGGGGTCCCCCTATGTGCCGAGGACAAGCCCCACCCACTCCACTTCATAAAATGCCATTTTCCCAGAAACAATTCAGATCCCCACCCCTAAACCATATATAGTCCTGTTCCTTATGATAAGACGCACTCAGTTACACCAACCTGGGATTCCCCCGGGATGTGCCGGGGCCATGCTTCACCCCTCAACTTCATAAAAGACTATATATCTGAAAACCTGTTCAGAGTCCTACCCCTAAACCATATAAATTCTAGATCCTTATGATAGGACGCAATCAGTGACACCAGCAGGGGGGTCCCCCAGGGGTGTCAAGGGCCATGCCCCACCCCTTTACCTTATTAAACGCCATATATCTCTGAAACCATTCATTTCCCCACCCCTTAACCATATATCTTCTTGTTCCTTATAATAAAAGCCCACTTCATAATAGGCCATATATCTCAGAAACCATTCAAATCCCCACCCCATAATCACATATATTCTTGTTCATTGTTATTAAACTAATATCCGCAGGGGCCATTTCTCTCCCACCCGCTTCATAAAAGGGCCTCATATCTCAGTATCCGTTCAGCATTCAGTGACAATAATCTTGGGCATTTCTGGGATCCGCCATGCCCAAATGACTCCAATGCTTAAAAGGCCTTACATCTCAGGCGCCATACATATCCCTCCGCTAAACCATATATGTCTCTGTTCCTTTTGATAAGACGCATTTAGTGACACCAACCAGGGCTTCATTGGGTTCATTCCCCACCCTCTCTACTTTATAAAAAACCTAATATTTCAGTTACAGTCTACATGAGTGCTCATTTGGGTGTGGGGTTTGTGCGGGAGACTTTATAATTGGTAGATTAAAATCATACCATGTTAAAATACATGGCTGCCATTGGGCAGTGCCCACCTGGGCTCTGGTGTATGAAATTTGGCTTTTTGGTTTGTTTGCTATGGCAAGTTAAGAGTTTCCATTGACTTATAATGGGAATAATTGAAAAATGACATTTATGCCTTTCAAGAAACTGACAACTGCCCTTCTTGAATCAGCGGAAGGGCTCAGTGTCAAGTAAAAGTCCCACAAAATTGGAAGCATCGTCTCCAAAATGACCTATCCAGTGTTGTCGGGGGCGTTAAACCTTAAATCGAACACCCCCTCCCCCCCCAAAAAAAAAAAAAATAATAATAATAACTTATTTCGAACTGGTCATTATTCAGAGGTGGACAAAAACTGGAGTACCAGAAGAAAATCTGAGGGGCTGGTGTAGTTAAACTTTGATATTTGCAAAAGAGCATTTTCAAGTATCAGAGGAAAGTACTTGTTAGGGCACTAAATATTTTCAAGTGAAGGATAACTTGAGAAAACTACTTCTATGCATATAACTTAACCCTTTTTGTACCAAATGGAATCTTCCCCCTGTACTATGGCAGGAGTCCATTTCGAAATTTAGGGGTGTCAGGTTGTGTTTTCTTCAAAATTTGTTTGGAAAATGACTGAACCTTTGGTAAACAGTGTAGGCCCTGAACAGACGCCGCGTTCTGTGGTGTCTGATCTGGGCGTGCACTGTTTGTCGGGGTATCCGTTTTGGGGGTTCTGGTACTAAATGGGTTAAAATAAGGAAATTTTATTTAAAAAAAGTACTTATAATTAAAAAAACAGCTAGGTTTTCATATCCGTCTTGGTGATATATTGCTTTTTTTGATAAATAAATAAAAATCTGAATTGAGGAAAATTATTCCACATTATATTTTAATGATGATTATTTCTTTATTTGCCCTTAAGATGCCACGAAAAACTGTATCTGAAACTGTCGTCTGCTTATGTTGTCTGCTAACTATTCTTGCAAACTTCAGATATTTTTGCTTAAAGGCAAACAGTGTGGACCATGATCAGACTGCTCCTAGAGAAGCAGTCTGATCTCGGTCCACAGTGTTTGCAAAAAATGACTTTTAAAGTTACCAACAGACGTCAAAGCAGAAGACATTTGTTGCAATTGCCATCTTATGTGTTAAAAATATGGGAGATCGACTTCGCTCCATGAGGTTGAATACCGTAATTATTCTAAATATTGAGACTGATAGGCCTAAGCAAACAGTGCACCTAGATCAGACTGCAGTCTGATCTGGGTCTTCACTGTTTGCCATTCCGTCTAAACCATTTTGACTCCTAATGAATTCAGGGGTGTCCATCTGTCGCATTTTCGCATTTCTTTGTGAAGGGAGGGCCGAAATATGGGAATGCTGTTTTCGCGATATGAATGCTAATTTGCGAAAAAAAAATCGCGACCATTTTTAAAATTCCCTGTGGGGCCTCAGTGGATTGTATCCGGTAGAGGTCTTCTCGTTTACAGTGAGTAAAGAACAGATAATGAAACAATAATGACACTGTAAACCTACAACGCAGGGCAAAACAAATAATGTGCTGTTCTGGGCCGACTTTTACTTCACGGACCATTTCATTTTGCCGAAATTTGCTAAAATTCTCAGTTTTGCTGGTCGGAATCAACAACAAACTCAATTGCACTGACGGTGATCGACGGACAAAATGTGATAACAAAAGCTCACCTTGTCACTACGTGACAGGCGAGCTAATAAAGCACGACAGAATCAGCCGAATGGAAGCTTATCAATTCCAAAGATCAAGGTCATTTACTGACCTTTGTCCTGGATGGCTCATTTTCAGTATTTTTAACCAGGTTTACCAATGGAAATATAGTTATTAATTATTAATTTAAATGAAGTACGTCGGCGGGCGGGCGTCAACAATTCGTTTCTGGAGCATTACTCCGCAACCGTTTGAAATATTTTAATGATACTTGGGAGGATAAAAGAACATGTCAGTGCGGAATGTCCCGTGCAAGAATGACAACACTTGTCTTTCT
The DNA here is from genome assembly GCA_963580285.1 of Lucinisca nassula. Classification (NCBI taxonomy): domain Eukaryota; kingdom Metazoa; phylum Mollusca; class Bivalvia; order Lucinida; family Lucinidae; genus Lucinisca; species Lucinisca nassula. The sequence continues at coordinate 2,744,831 of OY757024.1, read as the reverse complement.
TTTTGAATTGTCTCTCCTGATCCACATTTTTACTTAATTTTCGTTTCCGGAGTATTATTCCGCAACCGTTTGAAATATTTTAATGATACGTGGTAGGATTATAGAACAGGTTAGTGTGGAGTGTCCGGTGCAAGAATGACAACTCCGTTGTCTTCCTTTTCAAATTAACTGTCCAGAACCATATTTGTACTTCATTTTCGTTTCCAGATCATAACTCCGCTTGTCTTCATGTTCGAATTATCTCTCCTGATCCATATTTTTTACTTCACTTTCGTTTCCGTAGCATAACTCATCAACCGTATGAAATATTTTAATGATACTTGGTAGCTATAGAACAGGTCAGTGCGGAGTGTCCCGTGCAATAATGACAACTATGTCTTTGCCGAGTGACACGTACAAGAAAGCATGTTTTTTTTTTTTTTTTTTTTTTTTTTTTCATTTTATAATAATCTCCCTTGATCCATGAAGGCTTGTAACTTGGTTACTATTAGAAATAATTACATGATACTTGGTAAGGAAAACCTGGTTTTTGTGGACTTTACACATTTATTGTTATCTTCATCTCCACTTAAACTGCTGGGTTGATTGTAACCCAATTACTTGTGGATCCTAGGGTTGATTGAAGCCAAATTACATGTGGGGCCTCTATGGGAAAGGGGAACAAACATTTGTTCGTAAGCACTGGGTCACATGACCAATACGGCCAACATGCTCTTATATAGTAAAAACAGTTAAAATATTTTCCTCCGGAACCAAATAACCAATGACCTTCAGGCTTGTTATATAGTGTAAGGGACTTGGATTCTACCAAGTTTGTTCAAATGATGATCTTTGGTTAACCTTGACATGTTTTACGTCAAGGTCAAATTTTGTCACTTTTGTATGGAAAAAAAAAGCTAAGCAGTGGATTTTTCTGATTCTGTTATTGCCTGCGGCATCAGAATTGATATCTGCAATCATCTAAATGGAAGTTTATCAAATCCAAAGGTTAAGGTCATTTACTGTCCTTTGCCGGGGATGACTTAGATTCAGTATTTTAACTTCTTTCTACACAAAATCGAAACCAAATAACATGTAGAACATCTGTTGGATACGGAACCCGGGAAGGGACATGATTTTTTATTTTTATTATGTTGTGCGAACAAGATAATATCTTGAGCGGACAAGATATTATCTTGTTCGGACAACATATTATCTTGTGCGGACAAGATATTATCTTGTTTGCACAACATATTATCTTGTGCGAACAAGATAATATCTTGTCCGCACAAGATAATATCTTGTCCGCACAACATATTATCTTGTTTGCACAACATAGATCTTGGGAAGTTGTGCGGACAAGATATTATCTTGTTTGCACAACATATTATCTTGTGCGAACAAGATAATATCTTGTCCGCACAAGATAATATCTTGTCCGCACAACATATTATCTTGTTTGCACAACATAGATCTTGGGAAGTTGTGCGAACAAGATATTATCTTGTGCGGACAAGATATTATCTTGTTCGGACAACATATTATCTTGTGCGCACAAGATATTATCTTGTGCGGACAAGATAATATCTTGTGCGGACAAGATAATAAGTTGTGCGAACAAGATAATATCTTGTCTGCACAAGATCTATCTTGTGCAGACAAGATATTATCTTGTGCGGACAAGATAATATCTTGTTCGCACAACTTAATATCTTGTGCGGACAAGATAATATCTTGTCTGCACAAGATAATATGTTGTCCGCACAAGATAATATCTTGTGCGCACAAGATAATATGTTGTCCGAACAAGATATTATCTTGTCCGCACAAGATATTATCTTGTGCGCACAACTTATAAAATAAAAAAAAATCATGTCCCTTCCCGGGTTCCGTAGTTGGATGAGGCAATGAAATGTTATTCGCCGGATTGTAGTTATATGACCAAGATGGAGGCTATGCCTGTATATGGCAAAAACAAATGGCCGCTAGCGTTGAGGCCCATGGGCCTCTTGTTTTATTGTTACACACCTCCTGGGCTCTTGAAACAGTCTATGGATGAGAACTCAGAATTAACAAGTGACCCCAAACCCGGGGGGGGGCAAGGCCGGTGGTGGAGGGTTGAGAAAATCTATTGTATACAAAATAGTCGTGTTGCATATTAAATAGAAGGCAATGAAGAGTAGAATCAAAACACTGAGACTACTGGATGTATGTCAAAGAAATAGTTCTTGGGCCAGTTGTTCAAAGCATCGTTAGCTAAACGAGGTCGTTAGTGGTCATATTGTTAACTCTTCTAGCAAGTACAATATCCTAAATTTTGGTATTTTTGCTGCAAAAATGTGAGCAGCTTTTGCGTCAGCAAAAGCTGTTCACATTTTTTCAGCAAAAATTTCAGCATATTTGCCATATTCAATGGTCAAAGTTTTAACGATATGTTAACTAACGACGTCGTTAGTTTTGAACAACTGGCCCCTGGACTGTTTTTCGGAAAGCTTTTCTGTTTGCCACAGCTAAGATCATACAAAGACCTTGGTTTAAAGACTCATCCAAAAGTCTGGAGGAGCCCGGGATTTATTGCCTCTGGGTGTATTTCAAAGAAATAGTCCTGGACTGTAATTTAAACCATTTCATTTAACCCTAAAATTCTTTTTTTTTTTATTCACTGCGACCATTTTCTATAAAAATGGTTATTCCGACAAGTCACGTTGACCTTTGCACTGAAGAGCGTTTCTGCTTAGGAACTTATAATCAGATGGATTTTTAAATTACTTGGCAGAAATGTTAACCACCATTAGTCGATGTGGTGCGTGCATGACCCAGGTTGGTACCTCAAAGGTCAAGGTCATACAAAGAGGTCAAAGGTCAAAAAAGGGTTTTTTTCCGTGTTTGGTCAATAACTTTTTTATTTGTAGATGGATTTTGAAGTTACTTGGCAGAAATGTTAACCACAATGAGACGATGTGTTTCTTGCATGACCAAAGTTGGTACCGCAAAGGTCAAGGTCATACTAAGAGGTCAAAGGTAAAAAGGGGCTTTTTTTAGTGTTCAGTCAATAACTTTCTTATTCCTGGATAGATTGTGAAATTACTTGGCAGAAATATTTACCATCATGAGACGATGTGTTGCGCGCTAGACCAAGGTTGGTAGCTCCAAGGCCAAGGTCATACTAAGAGGTCAAAGGTAAAATGAATAGTCTTTTTTGTGTCCAGTCAATATCTTTTTTATTTCTGGATGTACTTTCTGAAGTAACCTTGCAGAAATGTTCACCTTCATTAGACGATGAGTCGTGTGCAAGACCAAAGTCCATACCTGCAATGTCAAGGTCATACCTAGAGGTAAAAGGTCAGAAAAGGGGCCTTTTTTGTGTACAATCAATAATTTTCTTATTCTTTGATGGATTTTGAAATTACTTGGCAGAAATGTTAACCATCATGAGACGATGTGTTGTACCTCAAAGGTCAAGGCCATACTTAGAGGTTAAAGGTAAAAAGGGGCTTTTTTTGTGTACGGTCAATAACTTTCTTATTTCTCTATGAATTTTTAAAGTTGCTTTGCAGAAATGTTCATCTTCATTAGATGATGTGTTGCAGACAAGATACCTCCTACGTCAAGGTCATACTTAGAGGTCAAAAAGGGGGAGACATCTGTTTTTTTGTAAAAAAAACAAAATCTAGTTCCATTCTGAGGTCAGAGTGATGCGGACATGTAAGAGAGTTAACTGTAACAGGACTGGAATCATGTGTTGAGTTTGGCAAATAGTGTAGACCCAGATCAGACACCGCAGACTTATCCGGGTCTTCACTGCTTGCACTACACTGTAAAAATAGCGTATAGAAATTAAACGTGTTTTATACATGTTTAGATCTAAACATGATCAGAAAAGTGTGTTCTTTCTAAACATGTAATTTGTTTTGCCGTATTTGTGGGTACAAACACGTCAAAAGTCTAAACACGACTCGGTTGAAATCGATACGATCTTTTTCCCGCGTAGACGAACACTGATCGAACGCTGAAAGTTGCAGAGCTGCAAAGACATAAAATAGAGGTAAAATCAATAGTATTCATGTTGTATTTGTTTATAACGTTTTGTTTCTTTGATCCTGGAATAGTAGAAGATATGGTACGTCCTTCAAACATATTTTTCTTTCAAGGATGAGTGGAATATTGGTGTTTAGTTCTTAATGTAATTAGTTTTCGCGACTCATATTTTCTTTCTAGATCCTAGTTGAGTTCAGCAGACTTACTTTATTGAATGAATTCGGTAATCGATGGTGTAAGCGAGAGTATGTTGAGCATAAAGCCCTTAAGGACTGGAAACTTAGCATTTTAAAACTAGTGAATAAACGCATTTCTTTCTATTCTCAAAATACTAACTTATTACCTCCTAAGCCCAAGACGTCTTTACGTCATCTTAAACTAGGTATTCAAGAATTTCATAAGAAGTTTGTTTTGGCCCCTGCAGACAAGGCCGCTAACAACGTCGTCGTTGTGTGACGGCTCCACTATGTTAACACGCTTAAGCAGGAGCTTGGTGGTACTAAGGCCTATGAACTTCAGCCTTTAGCTGAAGAGAGAGCTATAGTAGATAAACATGTTTGTCTTTCAGCCACCAAGTTTGCTGTGTGTGTTAACGAAGGCCAAGACAAGCTTCCTACGCTATACTGGTTACCAAAACTTCATAAAAAACCTTACAAAGCACGGTTTATTGCAAATTCTAGCTCTTGCACTACCACTGAACTTTCTAAATTATTAACTTCCTGTCTTACTGCTATTAAAACGCATGTAATTAAATATTGTGATAAAGTCTTTGAAAGATCAGGAAGAAATCTGTTTTGGTCTATAAAAAATTCGAATGATGTTTTAAATAAATTGAAATCTAGACAGTTTCGTGCTTCTAGTCTGTCTACCTACGATTTTTCCACTCTTTACACTACACTTCCTCATAATCTTATAAAAGAAAAGCTTAATGATTTAATTGAATGGGCTTTTCACAGAGAAGATTCTCTCTATCTTGCATGTAATGTCAGAAATGCATTTTTCACTTCTAAAGAGCATAAGAATTATACACTTTGGTCATGTCAGAAAGTGTGTGATGCCCTCACCTTTCTACTTGACAATATTTATATTAGATTCGGTACTAAGTTATTTAGACAAATTGTGGATATTCCGATGGGTACTAATTGCGCACCTCTTGTGGCTGATCTGTTCTTGTATTGTTATGAAAGAGACTTCATTTTGTCGCTTTCCATTGATAACCAATCTGAAATTATTGAAGCTTTTAGCTCTACTTCTAGATATTTAGATGATTTATTAAATATTGATAATACCTATTTTGATGGTTTGATCAGTCAGATTTACCCCCTAGAACTTCAGTTAAATAGGGCAAATTCTTCTGATACCGAGGCCCCGTTTTTGGATTTACATCTATCTATTGTAGATGGATTTGTTTCGTGCAAAATTTATGATAAACGCGATGACTTTGATTTTGAGATTGTAAATTTTCCTTTTTTGGATGGTGATGTTCCTCGTGCGCCATCCTATGGCGTTTATATTTCGCAATTAATTCGATTTGCTAGAGTGTGTAGTCATGTAACTGACTTCAACACTCGTAATAAATTCTTAACGGCTAAACTCCTTAATCAGGGTTATCGGTACCATAAACTACGCAAAGCCTTTTCAAAATTTTATAGACGCCATTCTGATTTAATTTCAAAATTCAATATTGGACTTAAATCTCTTCTGCAACAAGGTCTATCGGAACCCGAATTTTATGGTGACTTAGTATTTAAATTCAGAAAAATATATAACCGCAATGACTTCAGTACCCAATTTCGTAAAATCATTCTTCGATATAAAAAGATTGGGTACAACATGGATATTATACGACAGACTGCATGCATGGTAGTTAACCCAATCACGGTTGGCAACTTTGCTTCCCTCTTTAATTGCACGCCGGTGGGTCAGGCCTCAGATTCTATGACGGCTCCAACGTAAAGGCTTATTGAGAATTAGAGAGATCTAATTCAAGGTAATGTTGGTTGGTGCCTGATGCTCTGTCTCTGGTCGGGCTCATCGGAGTCTAACTGTTGGTTTTCTTTTGCTCCAGCATTTCAGTGGTTTCTTGCTGTCGAGTCCTCACCGTTGTCTCACCTCTGTGGTTCTTTGATTTTTGTGTTCACGGAGATGTTGCACTGATGAGTTAGGAGGCCTTCATGCGGACTGAACAAATTATTTGTCTAAATCGCGACGGAAGTAAGGGCGAGGATTGTGGCCACGTAAAATCGATTTAAGCCCCCCAGTGGAAATCTTCCACTGACCGTTCCAAGGCGGCTCTTCTGTGGCGATTTATTTTATGTTGTTGTTTGTTACTTACTGTGTGTATCACTTGTGTCTTTTAGTTTCGGATGACCATATGGCCATTTTGTGGGAAAGTAACTGTCCTTATGGCCTTCCTTTGTTTAGGTTTCCATTATGGTCTGGTCGCTTAATGTTTGTATTTCTTTCCCTTTGGTGTCTTTTATGGGTGGAGTAAGTTAATTGTATCAATTCCTGATCTTTGTTTTACTTCTACTTTACTAATGCCATTTGATAGAAGATTGTGATTGGTAAATGAGACCTGCATATATTCTTTTTTGAATATATTTATATTAACTGCCTAAAACTGCATAAAGGTGAGGAATTGTTGGGGAAATGCCACAACATGGTCTAAACACGTTTAGCGTAAACATGTTCAAAACCTAAACATGTAAAATTTAATTATGCTTTAAGGTGTAGTGTTCTTCTTTTCTACCAAAGACATCTTAACCTCCAACATGAACTCAAAAACAGTGCACGCTGTATGATTGTACTCTAATTTCGCATAATGAAGGGGAGCCTCTGCGTGAAGATAACGCCGCCTTAATAATTTTGACCCCCCCCCCCCACACACACACACACAAACTCTATAATAAAAGCAGTGTTTTATGGGAGAACTACATGTAGAACCACGCAGAGGCTCCCTCTTCACGCAGAGGCTCCCCTTCATTATGCGAAACTAGAGTACAATCATACAGTGTGCACTATCTGTGAGTTCATGTTGGAGGCCAAGAAAGTCTTAACCTCCAGCATGAACTCAAAAATAGTGCACGCTGTTTGATTGTACTCTAGTTTCGCATAATGAAGGGGAGCCTCTTCGTGAAGATAACGCCGCCTTTATAATTTTGATCACCCCCACAAACTCTATAATAAAAGCAGTGTGTTTTATGGGAGAACTACATGTGGAACCACGCAGAGGCTCATTCTTCACGCAGAGGCTCCCCTTCATCATGCGAAACTAGAGTACAATCATACGGTGTGCACTATCTGTGAGTTCATGTTGGAGGTTAAGATGTCTTTGGTAGAAAAGAAGAACACTACACCTTAAAGCATAATTAAATTTTACATGTTTAGGTTTTGAACATGCTTACGCTAAACGTGTTTAGAGCATGTTGTGGCATTTTCCCCAACATATCCTCACCTTTTTTGCAGTTTTAGGCAGTTTATATAAATATATTCAAGAAAGAATATATGCAGGTTTCATTTACCAATCACAATCTTCTATCAAATGGCATTAGTAAGTCTGCTGAACTCAACTAGGATCTAGAAAGAAAATATGAGTCGCGAAAACTAATTACATTAAGAACTAAACACCAATATTCCACTCATCCTTGAAAGAAAAATATGTTTGGAGGACGTACCATATCTTCTACTATTCCAGGATCAAAGAAACAAAACGTAATAGACAAATACAACATTTTTAGAAATTAGCTGCGCTGTTCTTATTGCTGTGAGGTCAGAGTGTTGCATTGAAGGATTATATATAGAATCTGGACTGGAATCAAGCATTGTGTTGGGCAAACAGTGAAGACCCAGATCAGGGTCGACACTGTTTTAATACGTAAAAATCTGGAATAAAAGGGTCAAACAAAACAGTTTAAAAATCGACCCACCAGTGTTGTCAGTTGCATTTTGATCAATTTAATTTGATTTATTTTGCCGTTATCAATATTTTAGGTAGTATCATTGACGTGGTCAATGTTAGAAAGGTTCCAGAAACTATGAGCATTTGTCTCTGCAGAATCAGTTACTGAGTAATCCTTATACTGTTAAATAAACAATCAACTTGGGGAAGCCAGAAACTGCCAAAAATCGAGACATCTAGGGTTATATTCTGAAGTGAAAATACTTAACATATTGTTGCTACGGGTATTTACATTGTTAGAAAGCGCATCTCTAAAACTTTGATAGCTGAAAATGGCACATACACTTATAGTTTTGCTTACAAATGTTCGCAGCTTTCGCAAATGCAAAACTACTCAATTTTATTCAGCAAAAATTCCAGAATGTAACATAACAGAACTGTTAATTTCGTAAATATATTACCACTTACGAGCTCGCTCAGCTAACGCTACTTTGAACAGCTTTGTAGTGCGGTCAGTTGTTCAAAACTAACGTCGTCGTTAGTTAGCATATCGGTTAAACTGTGACAAATTAATATAGCAATATGCTATTACGAAAACACGCCTTTAGAAACGTAAACGTAGTAAACTTGACCACCGGAAAAAGGAAAATTTTAACCTGAAAAAAGTGATATTTTTCTTATTTCTGCTCAAAATACAAATTGTGGGTATAGCAGTCGCAGATAGGATTGACTAGGCGGAGCTATTCAGGTGTTATCAATATATGTCAAATTCGCTGAGTCCAATCGAAGATTCGGTAGAGTGCCTTTCGCACGCTTTCTACTAGCGGACGAAATGGTCATATACGCCACAGCTGTGCTTGTGTTACAGTTGAATTCACGCAATCGGGTGACTTGGTATACCTTTTTGTTAATGGAATATTCCTAAGGTAGGTACAATCTATAGCTCCGCCTAGTCAATCTTATCTGCGACTACTATACTCGTGACAACCACCTCGTCGAGGCGGTTCTAACCAGTACCCACAATCTATGTTTTAGAGCAGAAATAAGACAAATAAGGTTTACCCATGTAAACCCCAGTTTTACTATAACAATGTAGGGCCAACGGGGGTCAAAATTATATAGGCGTGTTTTTGGGATGCAAATATTTTTAGTAAAAAAAATGTAAACAGCTTTTGCAAAAGCAAGTGTTCACATTTTTTTGTGTAAAAATAACACTATATTAGATATTGTACTTGCTAGAGTAATTAACAGCTTTACCACTAACGAGCTCGTTAACATCACGAAAACACGCCTATATAAATTTGACCCCCTTGAATCCCACTTTTATATAGTAAAACTGGGGTTTCCGGGGTTATACCTTATTTTTCTTATTTCTGGTCTAAATATAGACTGTGGGTACTCGTTAGAACCGCCTCGATGAGGCGGTTCTAACGAGTGCCCAAAATCTATATTTTGAACAGAAATAAGAAAAATATCACAATTTTTCATCATAGAATTTTCATATTTTCGCGATAAAGGTGGCAATGTATTTGTATAGGCGTGTTTGCGTAATGAACTAACAATGCTTTGAACAGCTGGGTATTGGTCAACAGACATTACGAAAAAACGCCTATACAAATACATTGTAAATTTTACTAGCGGAAAACGGACAAATTTGAGATGCAAAAATTATGATTTTTTTTCTTATTTCTGCTCAAAATATAACTCGCGAGGCGGTTCTTACGAGTACCCACAATCTATATTTTATAGTAAAAATAAGAAAAATAAGGTATAACCCTGTAAACCCTGGTTCTACTATATAAAAATGGGGCTCAGGAGGGTCAACACTATAAAGGCGTGTTTTCGTGATGATTAAACTTGCAAAAATTAAGCTAAATGGAACATCAGGTTACAAGTCTGATATCTTATTACGATAACTAACCAGGGGTTTGTAACTCGAAGCCATCGTAAATATACTACTCAAAGTTTGATAGGGATCACTTTTTATGTACCAAATTTTGCACAGAAAATTTTTAAGTTCTTGACAGAATTTGTACTCGGTATATTGATAAATATCTTAAGCAGAAACTCGTGTGCAGTTCAGTACTCATAAAAGTGTACACTTCTCACAATTCGCAACAATAGACCAATCAAACTTGTCAGTGTTCTTTTACCAAGCGTAAAAAGGACTTCATTTGATTTGTGAAACACTAAAATGCCTAGGGGGACAATTAAGAAACCGTCTGAGCCCCGAAGAAATGAATCGTGGCGTGGGAATGTTGGAATCTGGCGTCTCTCAACGTCGTGTTGCTGGGATTCTGAATGTGTCTCAGAGCGTGGTTTCACGAATGTGGAGTCGGCATCTTACCCACGGAAATCCTTCACACAGCCGCGGCGGGGTCGAGAAAGGGCTACAACTCAACGTCAGGGCCGTTTCTTGTTGATTCAGTCTCGACGTCAACGGTTCCTGAACGCTACGCGTTTGCATATCGAGCTTATGAACGGAACTGGAGTACGAATTTCTACACAAACTGTCAGAAACGGACTCCGTGAGTTCGGACTTAATGCCATGAGGCCTGCTGTTCGTGTCCCGTTGACGAGACAGCACGTGCTAGACCGGTTAGACTTTGTCAGAACTCACGTCAGGTGGACGGTTCGTGACTTGACGCCAGTACTATTTACTGAGGGGTCCAGATTCTGTCTAGACTTCACTATTAAACGTCAATTAGTGTGGCGAATGTCTAAACAGCGATTCGATGACTTGAATGTGGCAGAGCATGATCGCTATGGAAAGGGGTCAGTCATGGTTTGGGCTGGGATAAGCGTGAACGGTAAACCTGGCTTGTACGTCGTTGAAAACGGAACGTTAATGGCAGTGAGGTACTGTAATGAGATTCTTGATGAGTTTGTGAGACCATATGCAGATGCTATCGGCCCGGACTTTATTCTGATGGATGATAATGCCCGTCCCAACCCTGCCAACGTCACTGATTCCTACCTGGAACGTGAGACAATCGTTCGTATGGACTGGCCTGCTCGGTCACCGCACTTAAATCCGATTGAGCATGCGCGGGACATGCTACAGAGTGCTGTTTCAGCCCGACCTGTGCATCCGAGGACTTTACAGGAGCTCAAAGATGCATTGGTTGCTGAATGAAAGCTGATTTCACAAAACTGGATACAGACTTGGATTACGAGCATGCGCAAGCGATGTCGTACTGTAATTGATGCCCTTGTACGCCATACACGTTAATAAGCACTTTTGTCTAAACAAATTTGGAAATTTGTGAAAAATCAGTTGTCCAAATCCCTTCGTGTTACGGCAAATTTTGGGGGTGCCAAGACGTTTGCTGTTGTCACGCTTGAATGCAGTACCAGTTGAAAAAATTAATCACTAGGTTTTGTGAATGATACGCTTTCTATCATTATGTATCAAATTTGGATTCAGCTGATTAATTCATCGCAAAATTATTTTGCATTAAAAAAGTGATCCCTATCAAACTTTGAGTAGTATATATCAACTTAAGATGTACTTAAGACATACTTAAGGTGACCACCGTAAAATTTATGGTCTCGTTATGCCGGTAACTGACAACCTGTCGTATCGTTTTCATAAAGTTGTGACTATCTTACCACTTACGATTTACCTGTGTAATTTTTTAATCTCGTGCAAAGCGCTTCAGAATATTTTGTAAGCCAGGGCATAGCAAAATAAACGCTTAACATCTTACTATAAATGATAATACCGGGGTTTGTTTAACAACAAGGTAGCCTTGTTTGAGCGTTTTCTGCCAAAAAGGCTCTGGTAGCGGTATCATAATAGGCAAGGTTCTAAATAAACTATGGGATGAGAAACAATGACACAACTGGCGACCCCTTCTCTACATTTCCTCCTGATATGCCATGCCTGAGCTCATATTAGCATCAATTACTTTAAAGTGTCTTAAACAAATTGTGCAACAGCCAAAAATATATAGCTTTCAAAAATGGCAGAGACAAAAAATACAAAAAAGAAACGAAAACCAAACTATGCACAGGAAGAATTAGAAAGACTTGTAGACGAAGTTAATGAAAGGAATACATTGTTATTTGAAAAGTCATGACCTATTTCTCAAAAACAAGACGATTGTGGTCAGTAGTACACTTATTATACAGGCTATACTATCTTTTACCTTATTTCTTTTTTTTCTTCTTCTTTTCTTCCTTCGTTGACTCGACTATTACACACACACATAAATAACTTGTACATACTACATACAGTCGAACTTCGATGGCTCGAACCACTTGGGACCATGAAAATTTATTCGACATAGCGGTAGTTCGAGCCACTGAAGGTTACTGCCAGGAGGCATAACGAGATACTTTTGAACATCTTTTCGATGTTCTGTAACGAAAATGTATGCTGTGTGTACTCATTAGAATTGCCTCACCGAGGCGATTCTAATGAATTCACACATCATACATTTGCAGGATAAAAGACTAAAATCTTAATTATCCCCCACTATTGCTTGTGAAGAGGATTTCCCTAGGGACTCAAGAACGGGTTCGACTCAGCCATGGTAAACGAGCCATCGGTGTTCGAGCTATCGAAGTTCTACATGTTTATTGGAGATGTATAGATCTTTGTTTACATGAATCAGGAGCATATAATTTCACTCACGTGAGTGAAATTATATGCTCCTGCATGTATTTTATACAGGTACTTCTGCTAAATATAGCATATATCTGCCTTAATACAATACCATAAAATACATGTATCGCATATCATTAAAAGAAACCCTGTGTGCCGTGAAAAATGTAGATAGATGTACAACTTCTTTTCTTATGCTCCTATGTAGTGTGTGTGTGTGTGTGAATTCGGGTTTAACGTCGCTTTCAACAATTTTTCAGTCATATCACGACGGTGTCTGGTTGCGACAGGGAGCTCAATGCTCACGTTTATAGTGCTGCCTCACTGAAGTATCATGTCCCAGACACATTACATGATACCACACCCAGTCACATTATCCTGACACTGGATCGACCAGTCCTAGCTCTACCCCGTAAATCTGAGTGCCAAACGAGGAGCAGCTAGTACCATTTTTAACGACTTTGGTATGTCGCGGTCCGGGATCGAACCCGAGACCTCCCGTTCCCCGGAGCGGACACTCTACCAACTGAGCTATCGGGGCCGGTCCCTATGTAGTGTCTGTTTCTATCGCAATAGTTAAGATGAGGTCACGACATGCCTGAGTTGTCCGTAACTTTACGATATGGTTAAGTTGTCTCCATAAATTACGGTACTTTCGAGTTACTCACACTAATCGCTACGAGATGATAAAGATATAGTTAAGGTCGTCGTAAGCCTTAAGAGAGCTTCGAGTGCATTTTTCACATCTCTAAAATGACTACTTTTCTGATGAAAATCCTTGATATTTTTGTTATAAATGCTCAAAACATAGGTTGGGGGTGCTCGCTAGAACCGCCTCAGTGAGGCGGTTCTAGCGAGCACCCTCAACCTATGTCTTGGAGCAGAAATAAGAAAAATAAAGTATACCCCCGTAAACCCCAGTTTTCTCTATATAAAGTGGGGTTTAGTTGGGGGGGGGGGGTCTTCATTTCACGGACTTGTTCACGTGACGTTATATTGGCGTTTACGGGGATGTTCATTATTTTCCGTATTTTTCCTCGTTAGGACCCCGTCGTGTAGGCGGTTCTAATGAGCACAAACAATCTAAATTTGGACTAGAAATAAGAAAATTGTCGAAGATTTTCATATGAGAGATTGTAGTTCTTGGTATATCAATAATTACAATTCTCCATCATTATGTGCATTTCGAGCGATTTGATTGGATAAATTAAATGTTGTGAAACTCGATAAATTCCATGCAGGTAGTAATATAACGTGATGTCAAATAACACGTTTAGAGCCCGGGCGTTACGTCATAGTTTATGAAGCGACGTCAACAGCGTTCAACTAAAAAAAGGATAACTATTGAAAAAGTAAATGTTAGAAGACTGAATTTAAGGACTTTGTGTTTTTTTCGCTTGGGTTTCTTTCAAAGATGACAGCTTCTAACTGAATAATTATTCCGCCGGCGAATCACTCACAATCGATGTGTAAACTCCGGCGAATCGCCTACAAACTCAGCACATAGATAAAGTCCACAAAAATGAAATCCGTTTCTATATAAAAGACGCCATTATAGCGCAGGGTTGTGCTATTCCAAGGTGATATTCTATGAGGTAAATCAGAGGTTTTACGTAAATATTGTTCATGGCGACACGTTTCTGCAACGTCACACCATCGTCGGTGCAATGTCATGATGTGTATGCAACGTCACATCTACGTTGCACCGACGTTGATCGTGTTGTTCTATAGACAAGTGTAGCATGTAATAGACAGAACGTTCACAAACGTTCACCTTGAAATTTCTTCATTTTAATTCAAACATTTCTGCATTTTTAGTCCCAAACCGCCTCGGCTCCATACTAAAGTTAAACATTATAAAGGTGAACCACGCTGGTCAGATACCAAGCCGAGAATGGGGTCCCAGGTACAACTACCATATTCCAGGATTGGGCAAACAAGACCTTTATATGCTGCATCTATTACATCCTGAGGGCACTGATGAAGATTTCGCCTCATGAAACCAAGCGTTCTATTTGCCTTAGTACACATGTTGCTAATATGAGTATTCCATCTCAAGTTGTGTGAGATTGTCACTCCAAGGTATTTAATGGAGTCCACATTCTCGAGGACCGTTCCCTCTAAGGTGTAAGAAGCCTCAACGTAATTAGATCTCTTCCTAGTTATCTGCATAATATTGCATTTAACTGGCTGTAATCTCATTCCCCATTTTCGGGCCCAACATCCTAATCTATCTATGTCAACCTGAAGTTTTAATGAGTCACCTGTATCTCTAATTTCCCGGTAACAAACACAGTCATCTGCGAAATGTCTTATTTCTGAGTCGATGTCAATGGAAATATCATTGATGTACAGGGAGAACAAAAGTGGACCAAGAACGGTCCCTTGCGGGACTCCAGACAAAACCGGAGCCCACTCTGAAGATTCACCATTAACAACAACCCGCTGTTTTCTGTAGCAAAGAACGGAATTTATCCATTTGAGGGGCTTTCCCCCAATTCCATAACCAAATAACTTAGAGTTAAGTAGTTCATGAGGAGGGGTGTCTAAAGCCTTCTCGAAGTCCAGAATAAATGTG
Source organism: Lucinisca nassula (assembly GCA_963580285.1). Lineage (NCBI taxonomy): Eukaryota > Metazoa > Mollusca > Bivalvia > Lucinida > Lucinidae > Lucinisca > Lucinisca nassula. Next base: position 2,729,726 of record OY757024.1, on the reverse strand, counting down.
TCCAACTGTCCCCATTTGTCCAAGATTTTTACCCAGTCATTAATAACTGTGCTTAGCTAAGTTTCACAACTGTGCCTTTTCATAAATGCATTTTGTCTGTCTGACAAAAGTTTATGTTCGTCCAAGTGGGCCATGATGTTTGAGCAGACTTTATGTACCAGCAATTTACACAGAACAAAAAGTCAGAGACACAGGGTGATAATTATGGGCAAGAGCCCTATCTCCCTTTTTAATAGGTAGACAGATGTTTGCTAAGAGCCATTCTTTGGGGATTTCACTCGTATCAAGAGACTGTTGAAACAAGTGTGCAAAAACTGGACCCAACTCATTTGCTAGTTCCTTCAGGACTCTAGGATGAAGCTCATCAGGTCCTAAGGCCTTACTCGGGCTTTTAAAAAGCCTTGAAGTAACTTGATCACTCCTGCAGCTGTCACAACAATATTACATGTGTTCATGAATGGGACCGATCTTCCAGTCAATGGAACCTCCGTGAACTCAGTTTTATTAAACGCATCACTGATAGTCGGGGATTTGAAATTCGTAGCACCCGTATTTAAGGAGTTTAATGCACCTTATTTTCTCACACTTAACTATGATGTGAATTTATTAAGAGGTCTCCCAGCATCTTGAAAATGGAGTTAGAAAATTAAAAAAAGTGGGGAAAAAGACATAAAAAGGGGAGATAAATGCACCTACACTCTTTTCTCATTTAAACATCCAAACAAATCCAAACGACATCTCTCAAACTACAAGGCCAGTTGGAACCAAATTACATGTGAAGTCGCCATGGGGTGGAAGAAGAAACATTTATTCTGAATGTCTGGATCACATGACCAAAATGTCCACCATGTCCATATATGGTAAAAACCTTTGAAAATGCCCGTTCTCAGGAACCAATGGACCGATGACCTTGAAACTTGGTATATAACATTGGGGTCCCGGGCCCGTTCAAATTTGTTCAAATGATGACATTTGGTTGACCTTGACCTTTCTTATGTCAAGGTCACATGCGGTCACTTAGAGTTTTGTATGGGAAAAACAGGATTTTCTGGTTCTGTTGCAGCTTATGACATCAGAGTTGAAATTTGCAACCAGCTAAATGATCCTGGGGCCATAACATTACATATTTCTTTTTTTTTTTTTCAAAAACTACTGTGCTAATGGATACCAACTTACATATACTGCATTAGTGTGGTCGAGAAATCAAAGTTTGTTTGAGGGATCTGTGTGATTTTCACACCAGTATATGGCCAAAAGTGATTTTGAATTCTGCATCTCAGGAAATTCAAGACATTGGTATGTAACATTTTGGACCGTCCTAAAGTTTAGGCCTGCTAAGTTTGTTCACAGCTGACCATAATGTATGCGACGGCAACAAAAACAATGGTTGATTTAAAATAATTTGGCAGCAATGATCCTGGAATTGGCCTCTACTAAGCCATTATGGTCGGTTAAAATAAATGGCCACCAAGGGTGGGATGATTTATGCCCACTTTAGCTCTGGTGAGCGTAGTTTCCTATCGGCGGCTTGTTTATAACTTTGTGTTCAGGGTAGTTATTTAAGGTCGTTTAAGCTTGATGGCAAGCGTAAACCATATTAAATTGGCGTTGTCATGATACAGCAGCCACAGGTTTCTGCTTTACTGATTGCGCTTGTTAGGTTATCTTCTATTGCTTAGCTGCATTTTCCAGCCTTCATAAACCATTTATCCGATGACCAGTGGTGGTTTGGTATGAAGTTTCCATCATAGCAATACCTCTGAAAGACGACACTGTTCAGTGAAGATAACAACGCGACCATATTTCAGTCTTTTTTCGAAGGGTTGGCAGATTTTTGTCCAGTATTTCATAATTGAAGGAAAGATGTATTTGAATCAGTTTACGCCTCCAGCCTCCTTTTGACTGAAGTTCTGCGACATTTGTCTGCAAACAAAAATAAACATTATATAGTATTTGGTGGAACGACTTTACATAAAAGTTTTATAGGGTTTTTTTACCATTAATTTGCTGCAGAAAAAGATACTCTACTACATTTAAATATCAGGATCTAATTCTCCAACTGCGGATTTGATATACGCCAGCTTATTTGCTGATTGAATGGCTCTGGTTTGCAAACAAAAAAGAAACATTATATAGTATTTGATGGAACGACTTTACATAAAAGTTTTATAGTTTTTTTTTACCATTAATTTGCTGCAAAAAAAAAAGACACTCTACTACATTTAGATATCAGGATCTAATCCTCCAACTGCGGATTTGATATACACATGCTTATTTGCTGATTGAATGACTCTGGTTTTGGTCGGTCTTTTGACAAACATGCGCAAATTGTGGTCACCAAGTTACATGAAGATTCAGGAAAGATCAGTCGAAAGTCTGTGTTGAACTCGATGTTCCCACTCTTAGAGAAGAAGCTTGATTTACGTAGGAACCGTAACAATTAGTATGCCAAACATCGTCCCTGTTCAAAATATTTGACATATTAGGCGTTAACCTCAAGTAAGTTAACCTTTCATTTAGTTCAATGCAATTCCACCAGATCGCATGAAGGTAGGTAGGCCTGATGCTCTGTCTCTGGAAGGGCTAAACGGAGCCTAACTGCAGCATTCTAGCTATTCCACGCTGTTGAGTCCTAGTCGTTGTCTCATCTCTTTGTTCCTTTTATTTTATGTTCGCGGAGATGTTGCATTGATGCGCTAGAAATCCATCATGCAGACTGAACACTTATCGGTTTTAATCAAGACAACCAACGGCGAGGACTGAGACCACCTTAACTCAATTAAAGTGTCCACCCTGAACCCCAACACCCGTAAAACTTCTTACTGACCCCGTTCTGTTGTTGTTTATTATTTTTTAGTTGGTCTTTAAGATGTATGTATTGCTAATGCTTTTTTTATTTTTGGATAGCCGGTTGGCCATGTGGGGAGATAACTGTCCTTCTGGCTTTCCATTCGTGACGTTTTCATTTTGGTTATTTGAATGGGAGGTGCGGGGTATTTTGTATAGATTCCTGATCATTGCCTACACTCTGTTTTTCAAATCATGATAGCTCCTGATGGCTTGACATAGGTCTTTTTGGCAAATCTGTATGGGACAACTGGGGTGGCTGGTTGAGGCAAACGTGGCATTTACCTTGCGTCAATAGGGCATCCAACTGATACTGGCTTACAGCTGGACAAGGCCTGCTGTTCTTGCAGCAGGTAAGGGTAGAGGGGGAATACTGCTATTTCTTCTGTTTCTGCACTTCTATTTATATTCCTCTTTCTCCTCTGTCCCTCACTTTCAGATGCTCAACTATCTCTTCTGTCGCTTTTCCCTGGGAGAGGAAACACAATGACCAAAATAATTGGCGTGCCTTTAAGCCCAAAACAATAAATATATGGGACAAATATCAGTAAAAGGAAGTAGTAAAAGGTAGATGAATAACAGATTAATCAGTGCATCACGTGAACAAGTCCGTGAAATAAAGACCCCCCCCCAAAACCCCATTTAATATAGAGAAAACTGGTGTTTACGGGGATAACATTATTTTTCTTATTTCTGTTCCAATGCATAGGTTGTGGGTACTCGTTAGAACCGCCTCATTGAGGTTCTAACGAACACCCTCAACCCATGTTTTGAACATTTATAACAAAAATATCAAGGAATTTCATCAGAAAAGTAGCCATTTTGGAGATGTAAGCATGTACTATGTCGCACGGTGGGTGAGTTATCGTAGTGTATGACAAAAGACACAGGATAATTAAGAGCCAATGGTGAATAGAGGAACAAGGTTATCGAAGGCAGGTTGCCCAATGAAAAGGTAGAAAGTAAGTGCAGGTGACATCTTAATATGCACGTTTACAGGTTATACCACTACTCTTCGAAAAGGGAAGAAGGAAGAATGTTTAAGGGGGTAGCTATACATTACACTTAAGCTCGGGTACTATTTATTTTTAATCGTGCGACTTACCAGAAAATAAGTTACCCAGTAAGATTTCAATAGAGACCTTGTTGTGGCCAGTAACATTTACGTGTTTAAAATATAATAATGTCGATGTTAGTTGGGGAGCCTCCAGCACAAACCGGAAACTTTGTATAATGAATCTTGAAATATACAATGTATTCATTAAATGTTGATAGATTCAAGTCACAAGTTTAGAGAATCACTTGATAGTTCATCGCTGACAAATATGCTTGGTGAAGTATATTCACCTCACTAAATAAAAACCAGAAGGAAATGGTCATCAGTAACTTTTCAAAAAATATATCTGTTGGCCCCTGTCATGATGCATCTATGACCAGCCAGTAAAATAATTATTTTATGTATGTTTTAATATGGATTTTTAGCACGATCTGTGACACAGCAGGAAAAACAAGCAAAAGAGTTCATAGGTATCTGAGTCCCTTGTTCATGCCCAGATTGACACAGAGTCATCAAGTTTCACATGCATATGCAAAAATAACAGTCCTGCATAATGACGAAAAGAATTTGTTTAAAAAGGTTACTAAAAATCATTTAGCGCAAAAATAGTATAAAATTTACCAAATTTTTGGGGGTAAAATTTCAATGGTCAAAATTTATGGTAACGCCGGATGTAATTACGTCATATCATGCATTTTGGTGTCTTCGAGTATTGACAAATATTTTGGCTGATGCAATAAATCAACATGCAGTTGTAAGCGCAAGCTACAAATAACTAAACGTAATCGAATTATACCATTCGCATGGGGGTGGGTGTAAACTCATAGAATTTTCAACCTCTTTTCCCCACCAGATTTGCTAAATAATCACATGTCACATAGGTTAGGCTTCTATCTCAATGAAACACCACAAACAAAGCGTGAGGATTTTGGGTGCATTAAATTTTTCAAAATCTGGTCTCAAATCCCGGACTATGAATTGACCAACTAGTTCCTCTGCCTTTTCAGAGTCTGATTCAGCAACCCCGTTCCCTCATCTTTTATTAAGGGGCGGGATACCATGCCTGAGAAAGTTCAGAATAGAGCTGCTAGATTTGTAACAGACAATTACTGCTTTGAAACTGGGAGCATGACTGGAATACTTGGAAAATTAAAATGAGAGTCTCTCAAGAAAAGGAGAAAAGACAGTAGGCTAATCCTTTTATATAAAGATCTAAAGGGTGCTGCCAGCATTCCAACAGATGACCTTATTCCCCAGCTAGACACTGTAGAAATCACATGCGTTGGCGTTTCAGACCCGTACTGCAAGAACTGACATTTATAAAGAGTCGTTCTTCCCCCAGAACCATTAGAGATTGGAATGCCCTTCCCGAATCGATTATTTCGACAGCTGAAGGTGCTGATGATTGTGTAGCTAAATTTACCTCTTTTGTTAGAGCTAGGGACTAACTTCCCACATCACAGGTCCTGGTGTATGAATGTCATTTGACGTGTCACCAGTAACAATTCTGATTCTGTTTCTGATTCTGACTGCCTACCTCTCGCTCTGCGGCTTTTTTTATTATTCTTTGGTGACATAGTTCAAAATAGCACCATCTGATTGGTCCAGAGCAGATTTCAGTGGTCCTACGTCAGAGTTCAAACTTGGTCAGGCACATGACCACGGTTATGAAACATCCTGGACTTTAATAGTCACAAGAAGTTATTCGGCGGTCAGGCCCCCAAATATAGATGCAGTTAAGTGTTGTGAACTGCTTTTAAAAGGTCAGAAGGATGCCCCTGTCATGCTTTGTCATAGTGCATACGCGTGACTTGGTAGTCCTACTGTACTGACTGATCAAACAAATATCTACATGTAAAATCAGTTGGTGGGTGAGACAACCTAAATTATAACATACCCCGCATACTTGAAAAGAAATGTCGTTCTTGCTCAATGCATCAGCTACATTTCTCTTAGACACTATCATCTTATTTAAGAAATATTAATTAAAACACAAATAGTAATGTCAAAACAGTGTTCATTCATGGTCACTGATTTTTTTAATTAATAACCTTAATAACTATAATATATGAATATCTCTGGATTAATTAACTAACAATTAATTAATTAACACTGAAAGAATTAATTTACAAAACATTGAATGAATAATCTTTGACCATGAGTCACTATATAATCGTAGTTCACTGGTACACGCTAGTCTCTTGTCTTCTTCTTTGAATGGATTCAACAAGATCCCATGGACCCATCAGAACATAGGTCGTTGACCCTATCCGAACTAAAATACGTTGTCGATCGCCTGAGTGATCGCGGACACCATAGGTTGATGATCGCCAGGTTCACCATATGCGTAGCGTTAGATCTCGGATGCTGTGTTTACCAACAGCATACGGGATGCTGTTTTTACCAACAGCATACGGGTCTGACCACCCGGTTGGTCAGTGTAAGTTCTGGTCGCCATGTTGACCAAAGCGTCGTTGGAGTTGTCTGATCACCCAGTTGATCAGTGTAGTTGGCGTCGTCTGGTCACCCAGTTGACCAGTAACGTAGAGGTTGTCTGATCAACCAGGTGATCAGTTTATTATCGTTTGGTCCCCCGGTTGACCAATACTGTAGAGCATTAAGCGTTTCCCAGGACAACACAACTAATGTTAACTATGTACTGTTATTAAACGTAGGTATGTCGACAGTTTATGTCATATAGTGGTGACACATAACAATTTCCCATGTGTGTTAACATAACAAATTGACAAATATGTATATACAGGTTGCACATGATAATGTTCGACAAACTTTAAAAACAAAATTCGCCTTTTCTTTAGGTACTGCCGTGAAGACCACTTGTGAATCTGGTACAGGAAACTTCTTCTTTGTGATAGCCATTTCGATATCTTGGTCTGAGTTGTCGCCCCTTTCTCGCCCCTCTTGTAACAGCGATGACATACATGTAGCTGCTTCGTCGTCGTAACGTCGGTTTTCAAACTTGTCGTCGTTTGTGGCATTGCCAGACATCATGGTTATCTGTCTTCGTTCACTAGTTTTTTGCTTATTTTGCAGCAGTTTTGCAAGAAATATTTTGCTGCACTTCTAGTAAATACTCACTGACAAAGCAAACACTTTTGTGATACCAATGATAACAACCACATAACCCAATGTTGGAAATGAATTTGTGTTCATATCTTCCATTGGCCTAAGTTGATCTAAATGGCCAAGTAAGGAATCAAGAGGAAACTCCTCTAAGCTTTTCAATTTCCTTGGAAAGTAGAAGTGGAGGCAATGATCAGGAATCGATACAATTACCCCACAGCTCCCATCAGAGACACCAAAGGTGGAAGTTTCAAAGTTGAATTCTTACGAAATTTCTTTGTTTTATTTTATCCCAAACTTTAAAGTAGAAGTAAAACAAAGATCAGGAATCGATACAATTAACTTACTCCACCAATCAAAGACACCAAAGGGAAACACAAACATGAAGCGACCAGACCATAATGGAAACCTAAACAAAGGAAGGCCATAAGGACAGTTACTTTCCCACAAAATGGTCATATGGCCATTCAAAATAAAAAGACACAAGTGATACACGCAGTAAGAAACAAACAACAACATAAATAAACCGCCACAGAAGAACCGCCCTGGAACGGTCAGTGGAAAGATTTACATTGGGGGGCTTAAATCGATTTTACGTGGCCACAATCCTCGCCCTTTCTTCCGTCGCGATTTAGACAAATAATGTTTTCTGTCCGCATGAAGGCCTCCTAACTCATCAGTGCAACATCTCCGTGAACACAAATAATCAAAGAACCACAGAGGTGAGACAACGGTGAGGACTCGACAGCAAGAAACCACTGAAATGCTGGAGGAAAAGAAAACCAACAGTTAGACTCCGATGGGCCCGACCAGAGACAGAGCATCAGGCACCAACCAACATTACCTTGAATTAGATCTCTCTAATTCTTAATAAGCCATTACGTTGGAACCGTCATAGAATCTGAGGCCTGACCCACCGGCGTGCAATTAAAGAGGGAAGCAAAGTTGCCAACCGTGATTGGGTTAACTACCATGCATGCAGTCTGTCGTATAACATCCATGTTGTACCCAATCTAATTATATCGAAGAATGATTTTACGAAATTTGGTGCTAAAGTCATTGCGGTTATATATTTTTAAATTCTGAAAAGGTATTATGCTTTAGCATTTCATTTACAGGGCTTCATACATTTTCAAGTGTAAGTCTCTCATAGAATCCTGTGAGCGTAAATGCCCTAGATGTCGCAATGCAATTCTTGTGCACGTTTAGGAATCCATAAGGTGGTGTTACCATGAATTTCCTTTGATCTGATCCTTTATCGTCACATGGTATGTTAAAGGTTACGGTTTGTTTGGTAATTATTATGTTTACATCGTGAGCCAGAAATTTAACAGATGATAGCCTAGAATGCTGCAACCAAACATCACAGTTTTGCTCGATATTCTTTTTGTCTTCTATGAAATTGCTTTTTATGGAACTTGTGCCAATATTAGTGTTCCTTATGGGTTTCCTTACATTACAGATTTTGAGCGTAAGATCACTGCACTGGAATGCGTGCTCCTCATCCAATAGGATAAACTGAGTTTTCCAAGGGTTGACAGCCAAATAAGACACCTCAAGCTTATAGTAAACTCGAAGTTCTTTCTCTTTAGATCGCGCTGTGCCTAGCAACGGTGCTGGCAATGCAATTGCTTGAAATAGATAATAGTGCTGCGTGAACTCCATTAGTGGAATGTTAATCGTAATTATTACTCGGTTGTCCTGAAAGAGTGTCATGCACTTGAAGTATTGGAAGTACTCAAAGAGATGAGTGCGAGGGTCGAACGGTAACCCTATCGTTTTGGGTAAGCGTTCTTGAATACTCATCAATATTTTCCATAGGTTGGCAGCGGTCACAGTACTCGGTGATAAGCGATGTATGATTATCGACTGTACTTGAATTTGTAAGTGCAAGTAGAAGTACATTGACCTAGTTATTGCCTGTTTTATTTCCTCAATTACTCGGGTTATTCTAGCAATTAGAATATTCATTTGCTCAAGCGTTTTAATGCCTTGTTCCAGCTGATCAGAGATGTTTATGATGGTATCCTCTATAGGTAGCTTTGCACTAAATACGGGAGGTACTGGATTTTATCACTTTCGGACAGAGCTTTTAGTCGCAGTCTAAATACCAGGCAGGCTTCCATTGGATAAATATCCCATGTTTCATTTCAATGTGAGAAAAGGATAGTTATAAGGAAATAAAATGATGTGTGTTTTATAATTATATCTGCAAGCTAAAAGAACTTGTTGCTGATTTTATATTGTCACCTCTCCTTTAAAAAGCCGGCTTGTATTCACTGCGAATCTGCATGTAAACAAACATGGCGGACCATAACTTGAAAAGGAGACAAGCAACATGTGGATTTCTTCTCATCAACTTGTTGAGCTAGGATAGCTCTATAAATGAGTAAGGTTTGAAAAGTTTTGTATGTGTAGTTTTTATGGGAGCATGTAAAAGGTTACTATTGTCGCCTATGGAAAATATTTAGTGGTAAGCTCCCTATACCAAAAGTAGAAAAAATAGTCCTTCACTCCAGTTTTCAGTCATTACATCATATTTTCACCCATTGGTAGGTTCTATCCAATTCTGTATCATAAAATGGATATTCCTGGCATGTGGTTTGCCACAAGAATTGTAAAAAGTTTAAGGTTAGTGGTAACTAAGTCTAACTGGGTGCATTTGATCAGTTTTTGCTTCTGATCTGTGCATTGTGGGGGTGGGGGGGTGGTACTTTAATGCATGCATAGTAGTTAACCCAATCACGGTTGGCAACTTTGCTTCCCTCTTTAATTGCACGCCGGTGGGTCAGGCCTCAGATTCTATGACGGCTCCAACGTAAAGGCTTATTGAAAATTAGAGAGATAATGTCGGTTGGTGCCTGATGCTCTGTCTCTGGTCGGGCTCGACGGAGTCTAACTGTTGGTTTTCTTTTGCTCCAGCATTTCAGTGGTTTCTTGCTGTCGAGTCCTCACCGTTGTCTCACCTCTGTGGTTCTTTGATTTTTGTGTTCACGGAGATGTTGCACTGATGAGTTAGGAGGCCTTCATGCGGACTGAACAAATTATTTGTCTAAATCGCGACGGAAGTAAGGGCGAGGATTGTGGCCACGTAAAATCGATTTAAGCCCCCCAGTGGAAATCTTCCACTGACCGTTCCAAGGCGGCTCTTCTGTGGCGATTTATTTATGTTGTTGTTTGTTACTTACTGTGTGTATCACTTGTGTCTTTTGGTTTTGGATGGCCATATGGCCATTTTGTGGGAAAGTAACTGTCATTATGGCCTTCCTTTGTTTAGGTTTCCATTATGGTCTGGTCGCTTAATGTTTGTATTTCTTTCCCTTTGGTGTCTTTTATGGGTGGAGTAAGTGAATTGTATCAATTCCTGATCTTTGTTTTACTTCTACTTTAAAGCCATGTTAATCAATTGTTATTGGGTTTGTTTTGGAAAAAAGCTTACAGTAAGTGTATAACCGGATACACAAGAGAATGAATCTACTCCATCTGGAATTTAACAGTAAGGTTACATGGTTTATGGCCTTGGTCTCTAGCCAAAGCAAAACTTCAAAATTGTCTCTGCTGCAATATCGCGATAAGTTTTCTCATCTATTATTGGTTCTAATTGATTAGATCATGTTAAAGGATCTGAACAGATATGTATCCACTGTTTCACATGGTATTAATGCATTTATAATCATTTTTGTCAAAGTTTTATCATTAAAATATCCTCAAAATGCCATTTTTACATAAAATAGGGGATATAGGTGTGACATCAGCCATAAATACCAGTTGGTATGCTATTAAGGCATAGTTTAGTGCATTTTAGGATTGAAGTGTTCCAACGACATAGGAGAAGAACCACTGATGCAAGCCGGTGTCTGGGTTCCATTCCAGAAAGAGGTAAAATTTGCGCTTTTTCACAAAATATGGTTTGTTCGGCTTTCATTGTAGAATCTGAAAGCGATAACTTTTTCGCAACTTTCAAAGATTCTTTGCCACTGAACATTTATTATGCATGCTTAAATTATTAGAAATGATATAAATTTCTATTTGACAATGCTTTTGATGGATCATAAAGACAATAAGGGTTTGGTATAGGTAGCTTTGCACTAAATACGGGAGGTACTGGATTTTATCACTTTGGACAGAGCTGCAGTCTAAATACCAGGCAGGCTTCCATTGGATAAATATCCCATGTTTTATTTCAATGTGAGAAAAGGATAGTTAAAAGGAAATAAAATGATGTGTGTTTTATAATTATATCTGCAAGCTAAAAGAAATTGTTGCTGATTTTATATTGTCACCTCTCCTTTAAAAAGCCGGCTTGTATTCACTGCGAATCGGCATGTAAACAAACGTTGCGGACCATAACTTGAAAAGGAGACGGGTAACATGTGGATTTTTTCTTATCAACTTGTTGAGCTAGGATAGCTCTATAAATGAAAGAAGGTTTGAAAAGTTTTGCATGTGTAGTTTTTGTGGGAGCATGTAAAAGGTTACTATTGTCACCTATGAAAAATATTTAGTGGTAAGCTCCCTGATGGAACCAATGCTATCGATTATCTCGTTTATTTTTTCCTAGTTTCCTTGACCTCTAACCTGGTTACATTTAAGATTGAAATGGATTGCTGGAATGCATGTGCCAGGTCCAACTGATTCTGTGCTAGTACGTTAATATTTCCCTGAATCTTTTCGACGTCTGTACTAGTTAAGACCCCAAACAGACTGCTCATTCTAGTTTTAAACTATGCTGCATGACTCAGCGAGAGTATTGAATGTTAAAAATTCCCTCTCTTTCCTTCACTCGAAATATTAACAATGGAAAGTACCTAAGCGAAGCGATATTCTATTTTAGCCTGTTCAATTTCTAAAAATAGACACTTTGGAAAGTTATGTAATTTTTATTTTTCCAAATAAATTGGTCTGACTTCGGTTCCTAAACGCACACCTAACAACGTATCTGGCATGATTGTGAAAAGCGTGGTATTGTGTATGTAAATATTCTATCATTAGCTTCTGTGTTGGATCTTGATTTGGGCAAACTTTGTGATACTTTGTTTTGAACACTACATGCATTTGGAAATTGGAGTATTCGTAAAGAACTCTTCAAACGAAAACACATCATATATACATAGTTGGACATGAATTCGCTTATGAGGAAATGGAAATGCATGCTGTAACCCAGCAGGCACACGTCTCAAGGGCAACGTCAAATAAACGTCGGTGCAACGTCACGACGTTGCACCGACGGAGATGTGATGTTGCATAAGTCATGACTTGCACCAACGTTGATATGACGTCACAATTACGTGATGGGTCCGCTGGGAAATTTTATGAAACTCCAGGTTCTTTCAGCAATAGGGTCTGAATTTCTTTATTCCATGCCTGCGAACAGCAAAGGCTCTCACGAGACTGCAAGCACGAAAGCGGCCGCGTTAAATCGAATTAAGCCATCCCCCCACCCACCCCCCGGTGAAATACTTTTCACTGACCGTTCCAAGACGGTTCTTCTGCCGCGTTTTATTTTTGTTATAGTTCGTCTTTCAATGTGTGTATCGCTTATATAGTTTTATTTTGGATAGGCAACTGGCCATTTTGTGGGCAAGTAACTGTCCTCTTGGCTTTCCGCTATTGATGTTTCCTTTAGGGTCTTGTTATAATTTCATGCTTTTGATTCTTTCCTGTTGGTGTCTCTGATTGGAGGTGTGAGTTAATTGTATCGATTCTTGATCATTGCCATCACTCCTATTTTGTTGATCGCCTATTTAATGTTGAGCTGGTTCAATTTTTTTTTAAACTTAGCAAAGCCTTTCCTTTAATATTTAAGAGACATTGGAACATCTGGCATATTTTTCCCGCCATTTTTCAAAGGGATACAACTCTGGGGACTTCCTGTTCACTTTTGTATGAACTCTATCTCAGGGAAAAAGGGGGCTACTCTCAAGGAAATAATTTTCTCCACAGGAGCATATTCTTTCCTTTAAGACCCCTATTGACATGGGAGATAAAAATACTTTTGCAGGAGTTGCCTCCTGTGATGGTGTATCCATTCCATTTAAGGTTAGCCTAGTTGCTCTTAACACTGAACCGTTAAAGAGGTGTTTTCTTTCAACCTGGTTAACCCAATATGACGCGCAGAATCTTCTATTTTGTTCGTTTTGAAAGTTAAAGAACAACATATTTTGTTTTATTCATTTGTAAATTTTATAAATTTTATGAAGCTACAAGCAATACTATTTGCATTTCCAGTGTAAAGTCTGATGTATAAAACAATGTAGTTCATACTTCCATGAACGCATCCAGTCACATTATTTTCAGAGACGTCAAGGACGTCAGTCTAAACTATGGTTCTCTTCGATCTGATTGGGCGATGGCGACATCAACGCTGTTCCGCTCTTTGTAGAAAAAAAACATCGTGTAAATGTTTTTTCTACTTTAAAAGTTTGCCATATAAACATTCTGTTTCGCCCATAGATGAAGAACAAAGAATGTAAATATAAGAAATAAACTTTATTTTTCTGCTGTTTATGAAACTATGAATGACAGCTTGTCGCTAGCAAGGTATACATGAACCCCTTCGGAGTTCATTCGCTTTGCAGGCGACCCACCGCGTTCATACTTTCATGAACAGCAGAAAAATTAAATTCATTTCTTAAATGAAGACGCTGGTAAAAGCGCAGTGTCCCATTTCTGTAAAACGGAGTTCGACAAGTTCAGTACAGGTCTACAGTTTTGCCCAAGAATTTTGCTCCGATTGGCAGTGCTCTGAGTTTTAGGTTATCACAACATCTCAGCAGGGAGCTAATTTATTAGACAGCTTGTTTCTGGTAATGGGAAGGAACAGGTGAAAGTTATTCAATTGTTATGTGCAGTATACAATTTTAATGAAATGAAGCACTACATTATTATTCAGTGTATCCTTATAAGTAGTAATTGCACAATCATAATTATGTAAAAAAAATTCTTATTAAATTTTTTATATATATTTTTTTATAAATCTTTTTTATTGTGTAACGGTTTGTTTGTTTGATTTGAGGTTTAACGTCCCCGTCAACACTGTAAAAGTCATTTTGGAGACGTTGCTTCCAATTTTGTGGGGCTTTTACCCAACATTGAGATGTAATGACATCTCAAGCCCTGCCGCCCAATGAAACCAATAGGGTTTATAAGCATGGACGGGCCGCAGCAGTAATTATCACCATGTCAGAAGAAGACAAAAGGTAATTGAGGCATATTTTCTTATTTCTCCATGAAAAAAGACATTATGGGACTGATTAAAATTGCCTCACTAAGTCTATTCTTATGAGAACTGTTTATAACTCTTACCATGCTGCATAAATTTATTAGCTACACACATTTTTTCAATATCGACCAATGAAGTTTCTTGATATTTAATGTATTTATTCTAATTTGCAAACAGTGTAGATTCTGATCAGAGAGAAGCCATCTAATCTGTATCTATACTGTTTGTATAGGTAGGTGTTGTCGTGTTCAGTTGGATATGGGTAAAATTACCATATCAGTTTTCATCAAATACCCATCTTAACTATTCTATTACATCAAATGAAACAAATATCAATGATCAAATATCATGTTATTGTTTTCACAAGAATAGAAATTCAGTTTTGAAGCTTAAGCCTAAAAATGACACTTTTGTTAAAAAAAGGACTGAGATTCAGAAAGTACCCATGGGAACCACTGAACAAGAAATTTTGTTTTACGCTTTGGGGTTTCAAAACTAAAAAAATAAAGGAACAGTTTGATCTTGGTCAACACTGTTTGCATAGATCAATGACTTGTACGGTAACCAGCAGACAACAAACAGACATTTATTCACAAGGGTTAGGTGAGGGAGAGGGAGGGATGGGGTGAGTTGGAATATTTCTTTGCGCGTGTACTTTTTAGCTCACCTGGGCCGAAGGCTCCAGGGGAGCTTATATTTTAGTGGATCCTCCGTCGTCCGTCCACACTTTTGAGCAGATATATCTCTGCAGCCTGCAGGCTGATCTCAATCATTTCTCATCTGTAGCATGCCTCTGGTGGGGCATTGATGACATAAGCTTTTTTTTTGAAATCACATGAAAACTTTGGTTGCTATGGCAATCACAAGGTCCCAAAAACTTACAATGGGAAAATGCTTGTCATTTATCATAGACTTATGCCCCTTTGATGAAATGCCGATTTTTGACCTTGTCATCACCGTAGACCCTTCAGTTTTGATCGAATCTTTCTGAAACTTATATGTAAGGTGGCTGGGGATAAAATCTCGAAAGAGTTCGAAAACCGACCAAGTCTGTCCATTTAGGGTAGGGTAACGTCCCTTTGATTGCTGAAATTGCTGATTTTTGACCTTGTCATCACCGTAGCCCTTTCAGTTTTGATCAAATCGTTTTGAAGGTCGTAGTGCCAAAGCGTTAATCCAAAATCATTAGACATGGACTCCAGAAAAGTGTAATCAGGCGTCCGCGGATAGTAAGCATTACTAGGTAAGCATGCTTCGCCCACCATGTCCATCGACCCGAACGAAGAAAAGGTGTAACTGCCGAGAAGGGTATGTCCGAGATTTTGGAAGTCTTCTTATGGCTTTCCATTGGCAAGAACGGATCAACAAGATCATGGTGCCTCCCATAGAACTTCTTTAGTGTTGATACCAGTTTGGATTTTGATACCCCTGGCATAACAACCTGGTAGTGAGCACCTTCCCACGTTCCATAAAGTCCTGATACTTGGAACAGGCTCTAGCATAACGGATAAACTGTGAAACGTAAACTCCTGTGCTTGTGCAGACGGGATATTACTGCTCAGGAAGGGAAAGTTAACAATGGGAAAATTGAAGTCATCTCGTTTATCGTACAGCCTAGTAGTAAGCTTCCGGTTGTCAATATAGAGATAACAATCCAAGTATGAGGAGGAGGTTGCAGTCTCTGTTGTTTCCTTAATTTCAGTTCACGTGGATTGATGAATTCCAAGTACTCTGCAAATTTAGGATTTTTCAGAGACAATAAATCATCTATATATCTGTAGGTAAAATTGAATTGTTGTGCAATGCGTTTCTTGCCTGCTTTGAGGAGACCTTGTACAAACTCCGCCTCATATGAGTACAAGAACAAGTCGGCAAGCAACGGTGCACAATTAGTACCCATTGGTATGCCAATTGTTTGCTGAAATAATAGGCCACTGAACTCCACGAAAATATTGTCAATTAGATATTCCAGCATCCTTATAACATCTGCATCAGTGTACTTTTGTGGTGCATCAGAGTGATCTCGAACGAAGTATGTGTCTGTGTAGCCAAGGACAACTTATATGTAACGTGGCGGGGGATAAAATCTTTGATGAGTTCGAAAACCATTCAAAATGGTCCATTTATCACAGAGTAACGTCCCTTTGATTGCTGAAAATGCTGAATTTTGACCATGTCATCACCGTAGCCCTTTCAGTTTTGATCGGATCTTTCTGAAACGTATATGTAAGGTGGCTGGTGATAAAACCTCGGATGAGTTCGAATACCCGCCAAGGTGGCCTATTTATCATAGAGTTAGCTCCCTTTGATTGCTGAAAATGTTGATTTTTGACATTGTCATCACTGTAGCCCCTACAGTTTTGATCGGATCTTTCTGAAACGTATATGTAAGGTGGCTGGAAATAAAACCTCGGATGAGTTCAAATACCGGCCAAGGTGGCCTATTTATCATAGAGTTAGGTCCCTTTGATGGATGAAAATATCGATTTTTGACCTTGTCATCACCGTAGCCCCTTCAGTTTTGATCGGATCTTTCTGAAACTTATACGTAAGGTGGCTGGGAAAAAAACCTAGGATGATTTCGAATACCGGCAAAGTTGGCCCATTTATCATAGATTTACGTCCCTTTGATTGCTGAAAATGCCGATTTTTGACCTTGTCATCACCATAGCCCCTTCAGTTTTGATCGGATCTTTCTGAAACTTATATGTAAGGTGGCTGGGGATAAAATCTTGGATAAGTTCGAAAACAGGCCAAGTCAAACCATATATTGTAGAGTTATATCCCTTAGATGGCTTAAAATGTTGATTTTTGACCTTGTCATCACCTTAGCGCCTAAAGTTTTGATCGGATTTTTTCTGAAACTTTTGTGTAAGGTGGCTGGGGATGAAACCTCGGACGAGTTCGAAAACTGGCTAAGTCAGCCCATTTATCTTAGAGTAACATCTCTTTGATTGCTAAAAATGCCAAATTTTGACCTTGTCATCACCGTAGCCCCTTCAGTTTTGATCGGATCTTTCGGAAACTTATACGTAAGGTGGCTGGGAATAAAACCTTGGATGAGTTTGAATACCGGCCAAGTCGGCACATTTATCATAGAGTTACGTACCTTTTATTGCTTAAAAATGCCTATTTTCGACCTTGTTGGCACTGCTGGGGCAGCAGTGCTAACAAGGTCGAAAATAGGCATATTTAATCGGATTTCAGTTTTAATCGGATCTTCATGACTTACAAACAAATAAGTCAGGCAGAAAAGCTCGGAGGAGTTTGAAAACTCGTGAGGTTTGCCTATTTGTCACAGAGTAATATCCCTTTGATTGCAGCAGTTAATTGCTTATTTTTGTACTTGTCATCACCATAGCCCCATCAGTTTATATCGGATCTTCTTAGCAAGTCATGAATAAAAGCTTGAATGAGTTTGAAAACTAGTGAGGTCAGCCTCTTTATCGTAGAGTTACATTCTACTTGATTTGCAGAAACTGCTTACCCTGTCATCACCATGTCCTTCCATTAATCCTTCAGTAAAGGTTGGCATTTCCTGAAACTTTGAATCTGTTAGCTGAGGTGAGCGATACAGAGCCAGCTTGGTCCTTTTGTTTCTGAGATGCTAGCTTGTCTTTTAAGCACAACTGAGCATTAAGTGCTCATTGTGAGCTATTGTGGTCAGTCGATGTCTGCTGTGTGCTGTCCGTCGTGCAGCGTCAAAAATTCGCTTTAAATGCTAACTCCTCCTAAACACTTGGGCCAAATTCAATCAAACTTCATAGTAATGTTGCTGAGGTGATCCTCTTCCAACTTGACTAAATACATTCGCTCCAATGAACAAGATGGCCACCAGAGCTAAAAATAGGAAAATGTTTAAACAACAACTCATCCTATACATTTCGGCCAATTTTATTCAAACTTCAAATGATTATTGCTTCAGTGACCCTCTAACAAAATAGCTAAAGCGGTTCTGCTTCAATGAACAAAATGGCCACCAGAGCTAAAAATAGAAAAAGTCAACAATTTGCATTAGATGCCAACTCCTCCTAAACCCTTGTGCCAATTTCATTCAAACTTCAAAGAAATGTTGCTTAGGTAACCGTCTTCCAAAATAGCTAAAATCCTTTGGCTAAGCTGAGCAAAATGGCAGCCAGAGCTAAAAATAGAAAAAGGTCAACAATTTGATTTAAATGCCAACTTCTCCTAAACCATTGGACCAATTTGATTCAAACTTCACGAGAATGTTGCTTAGGTGACCTTCTACCGAATAAGCTAAAATCGTTCAGCTCTTATGAACAAGATGGCTGCCAGTACTTTCAGAAGCTATGTGACATCTTTGAAATCAGGTGAGCAGGCCGGCCTCGGTAGCACAGTCGGATGCGCATCTGACTGGTGACGTAGGACGCGGGTTCGATACCTGTTGGGGTTGGCAACATTCTTTCGTGGAGATTGATCACGAAATCTTTTCTACGGTCATTCTCTCCCTTCCCCTGATTCAAGAAGGGCAGTTATCAGTTTCTGGCAAAGAATGTTTGCTGTACTGGTTAACCGCTTATGGATAAGCTTGCCCAGGAAAAGTGTGGATAGGTAAACTGACCAGTTCAAAAATGACATAAACAGTGTTGACTGGGCGGTTAAACTCAAATCCAAACAAACAAATCAGGTGAGCAATTCAGGGCCATCTTGGCCCTCATAAGCCTTTACAGAATTTACCTCGGTCCTGGTATTTTCGGTCAATTGTTTAGCAGTCGACCTAAAGTTACTAAGCATAGAAACTCTTCAGTCCACGTGACTTTGTTTGAGTTGAGGTTTAACGTCTCCGCCAACACGGTTAAGGTCATTTTGGAGACGTTGCTTCCAATTTTGTGGGACTTTTACTCGACATTGAGATGAAATGACAAGCCCTGTCGCCCAATGAAACCAATAGGGTTTATTAGCATGGACGGTCCGACTCGCACCGCGGTTCCTGGACAGGCTAAGATTCTTTAAGCGGTTTACCAGTACTAGTGTGTGGGCCGGATTCAGCTCTGCGTGGAAGCATCATGCAGCCCATATATTTCTTCAAGCCCCGATGGGCGGGGGCAATGGTCCATGTTACTATCACTGACTTGTAGGAAAGGTACCTTATTTAAAGAAAATAGCAGTGTTAATTTTATCACAGTGAGATCAGCGTGTTGCGTAGGAATCATGCATTCGGCTAAGCAAACATTGCAGACCTAGATCAGACACTGCAGATCAGGGTCAGCACTGTTTGCTTACAGTATAGGAAGTTAAGGGTCAGACACCACAAAATGCAGTGTGTGATCAGGGTCTATACTTTTAGCTTGAACACCTTTAGCTTAAAAAGTTGAATTTAAGGGATAAACAAAGTCAGGACTTATATTTTCCCAGCAAACACTCAGTGTTTTGATTTATTTTGTATGTAAAACACTGTTAACCGGGATAGGTATGTACAATTTGAAACTAATTAAAGTCTCAACCAAAAAATATACATTTGTAAAATTATTTATTATTATCCATTAAACTCACACATACATGATCAGTTCAATCCATTTTGCTAGATTATCAACATGTGGTTTTATTTTATCCCATAAATTAGCTCCCTGAAGGAGATAACATTTCATGTGCTGAAGGATTTTAATGGGATTCTTGAGAGGGTCATAATGAGCTTAGAAACACCTCTTCTTCTAGAAATCTGGTAAAACCTGCTAGACTGAGTATAATGTTATTTATTTATTTACGTAAAAATGGAACTCAATTTCTCACTCTTTCAGGCATTCTTTAACCGACTGAACAATAATGGCGTTATTCGGCAAAGGTAGACGTCTTCAAAATCTAGTTTCACAGGAAGCAGATTCTGCAAGCCCACTTTCGCTAAGATGTATGTTTTGTTGCACGGAAAAGAGACTTCTTTCATTCCACAATATATCAGAGGGTGACCACATAAAACAGCCGGGAGAAAATTTGTCACACAATATCGGAACGAAACTTAAACGATTTTATGATCACCACATGATAGTTAAAGAAGTCCATGAAGTGACTGATAGCGGTTCATCTGCCATATTAACACTGATAGAGTTTATAACAACACCCTTTAATGACACCGCCAAAATACGAGAACACACTGTTCAGAAACGGCTCATCCATGACGAAATCTACGTCATTACGTACCGTCATAAAACCCATTCTCCACAAGAAATAATTCGGAGAGGACAGAGGCTTATTAAAGAAGACTTAAGCTACAATCCTATATTTCGAAATTGTGAGCACGTTGCGCGATGGTGTGTATGTGGCAATGACGCTAGTTTCCAAGCAGAGAATTTCTTTGAACATGGAAACGTATTCCTGAATTTTTTAAATAATTATTTTCTCAGGGTAGCAGCCTTGTCCACGGATGACATTTTTGTTGCAGCAAAGCAGACTGGAATAGAATGTATAACTATTGTTAGTATCATTCTGCGCGAATTGCTAAAATCATGTGCAGACACCAAAGTTCTCACGAAACTCTTGAAATGTGGAGAAATATGTGGAAGTTGCTGTAAACGACGCAAAATGGAAATATGGATCAAGTTTTCCGTACTTCTAACGCTTCAGACAGGAGGACTTATCGCCACTACCTACATCTCTGGCGTCAGTATACAATCTGTTTTGGGCACTCTTATGGATATATTTACATTGCTTCTAGTAAAACAAGTGCCAAAGCTCATGCAAAACATATACTCACCATTTATTGGCAGAAAAGTTCTTGTAGATTCATTCCGCAAAATTTGGGTTGGTGATGTTATTTCCTGGCAGACATATGGCATTTATCATGATGGAATAGTCACCCGTATTTCTGTCTTGCGGAGAAGTAAATACAAGAAGGCAAATCTATCGGTCATCCATTACACTGCGCCAGGTTTGTTTAAAAAAAGCAAAGTTGTGGAAGAATCTATCACAATACATCTTGACCGTGATAAACTGAGACTTCATGACTATACAGGTTACGAGTTCAACGAACCAGAAGTAGTCATACAAAGAGCAAGACAACGACTTGGAGAAACCAAGATTGGTTTGACAAACCGGTCAGCACACTTTTGTCACTGGGCGAAGCTTAAATGTACAGTAGATACCGAAATAAACACTGACAACATTGAACGAAGTAAGCTTGCATACCTTCGTCCACTAGATCCAGAGTCTGAAGATTCAAACGTACACCCTATTATTATAAATCATGAACGTACGCGGCCTTTGGTCGATATCAAAGCAGGACGGTTTGTCCAGATTGAACGCCCCTTCACAAGTAAGGAAATAGCCAGGGAGAGGGTCGTGATACTTGATGATATTCAAGCTGGTCATCTTGTCCATTTTACTTTCAGAAACCTTCCTCATCATGGTGTATGTACTTCTGTTCGACCTGGGCATAAGCCGTCCATCGTCCACCTAGACGTTGTTCATTACGGAACGACAAAGGCTGTGTGTGAGGACACGTTTACCTTGGACCTGAATAAGGTTGATATTATCGTGGTGAAGATTCACCCTGTGTATAAATTCAAAAAAGAGGATATAATTCGTCGAGCAAGGGCTAGAGTTGGACAGGGTGGGTACAGCCTGTTGCGTCATAGATCGCGACATCTTGCCGAAGAGATTGTGTACAGGGACAAAGATCAACGTATATACTCATTCAGCGAAGTAAAGCCTGGAGATTGTGTAACGTACAAATATTGGGCTCGCTCACATCAGGCGGTTGTCGTTGGTGTAGAGTCGGGGCAAACCAAGGGTAACAACGAAGGGTATCTCACGCTTGTACATTATGCTCGGGATTCCTTGTTTGGAACGCGATATATAAAGCGGGAAAGGGTATTCTTTAACCTTACAAAATCTTCTGTAGTAGTAAAAGCTTTCCATGGACTAGTGGTTTATCCGGACCATGAAGTGGTACAAAGAGCCCTGCACAGAGTAGGAGAACGAAAGTTTAATGTGATTGGAAATAATTCTTCCGACGTAGTACACTGGGCAAAAGTTGTTCAAACTCCTTGCATAGTTAATACTATAACAATGGATGATTCTGATACAATGTCTACTCCAAGAAGGGGCAGGAATCAATATTTATTGTTGCCAAAGGTTGGAGAGCCTTTTGACACGCATTTCCAGAAAGACTGGATCAAAACCTGGAATGAGCTTCTTCCTGGTGAAATTGTAAGCAAGGACGAAGTAACCGGAATTGTTTCTCAAGTGCACAAGCAGAACAATGAGTTGAAAGTCATTCAGAATGTAACAACAGATAATAAGTCAGAAATCCATAAAGGAAGAGTCACAGAGATATCAGTCAAATTAGATCTTCGTACAGACTACATATACGTGTACCGATGTGACCCTAGAGTCGCCAACCGACCTTCTGTGAGCTTAAGAAAGGCAAACCAATTGCTTGGTTTGATCATTCCTGGGATGGGCGAATGGGGATTTTGTAAAGACTGTGTCTTGAAACATTGACAAATGTGTATGTAAACAAAACATTACGAAAACACGCCTATACAAATACACATTTACCTTTAATGTATTCCCATTTAAAAAGGGATTTTCCCATTTGAATCCCTTTTTTTTAGGTATAAAGTCCAAATATGACATTGTCATATATCAATTTTGGTCCTCTTTTGGTCTGACAGCTTGGATGGAACAGAGGTAATTTCCTCTCTTTAGAACGGTCATTTTCCAATTTTGACCCTGTTCGATGCCGCACGTTAGAGTGCCTTTTTCAGGGTTACCTTCCTTTTCAGTTGTACAGAATACCACATTAAACAGAGGATTTTTCCTCTGTTGAGGCTCTGTACAGAGTCAAGAAAGTACATGCCAAGGGTTTCAACTCTGAACAACAGAGGATGTTTCCTCTGTTCTTATATATTCAGTTCACAGATTTTTCCTCTGTTGAAAGAATTTTTTTAGAACATTGCCCAAGTCAAGGCATCAGGCATACTATCCGAACAGAGGATTTTTCCTCTGTTGAGCTGGACCCTTAAAAGGAGTTAACTCCAGCTGAGATTTGTTATTTAACATTATTCCGCACATGAAAATATATTGAAAATCATTTCAGCTCAACAGAGGTTTTTCCTCTGTTCTGATATATACAGTCCACTCGGGCAACAGAGAATTTTGCCTCTGTTGAAAGAATATTTTTAAAACCTTGCATATGGCTCAGCACACGTCAAGGCATCAGGCATACAATCCGAACAGAAATTATTCGGAGAGGACAGAGGCTTATTAAAGAAGACTTAAGCTACAATCCTATATTTCGAAATTGTGAGCACGTTGCGCGATGGTGTGTATGTGGCAATGACGCTAGTTTCCAAGCAGAGAATTTCTTTGAACATGGAAACGTATTCCTGATTTTTTTAAATAATTATTTTCTCAGGGTAGCAGCCTTGTCCACGGATGACATTTTTGTTGCAGCAAAGCAGACTGGAATAGAATGTATAACTATTGTTAGTATCATTCTGCGCGAATTGCTAAAATCATGTGCAGACACCAAAGTTCTCACGAAACTCTTGAAATGTGGAGAAATATGTGGAAGTTGCTGTAAACGACGCAAAATGGAAATATGGATCAAGTTTTCCGTACTTCTAACGCTTCAGACAGGAGGACTTATCGCCACTACCTACATCTCTGGCGTCAGTATACAATCTGTTTTGGGCACTCTTATGGATATATTTACATTGCTTCTAGTAAAACAAGTGCCAAAGCTCATGCAAAACATATACTCACCATTTATTGGCAGAAAAGTTCTTGTAGATTCATTCCGCAAAATTTGGGTTGGTGATGTTATTTCCTGGCAGACATATGGCATTTATCATGATGGAATAGTCACCCGTATTTCTGTCTTGCGGAGAAGTAAATACAAGAAGGCAAATCTATCGGTCATCCATTACACTGCGCCAGGTTTGTCTAAAAAAAGCAAAGTTGTGGAAGAATCTATCACAATACATCTTGACCGTGATAAACTGAGACTTCATGACTATACAGGTTACGAGTTCAACGAACCAGAAGTAGTCATACAAAGAGCAAGACAACGACTTGGAGAAACCAAGATTGGTTTGACAAACCGGTCAGCACACTTTTGTCACTGGGCGAAGCTTAAATGTACAGTAGATACCGAAATAAACACTGACAACATTGAACGAAGTAAGCTTGCATACCTTCGTCCACTAGATCCAGAGTCTGAAGATTCAAACGTACACCCTATTATTATAAATCATGAACGTACGCGGCCTTTGGTCGATATCAAAGCAGGACGGTTTGTCCAGATTGAACGCCCCTTCACAAGTAAGGAAATAGCCAGGGAGAGGGTCGTGATACTTGATGATATTCAAGCTGGTCATCTTGTCCATTTTACTTTCAGAAACCTTCCTCATCATGGTGTATGTACTTCTGTTCGACCTGGGCATAAGCCGTCCATCGTCCACCTAGACGTTGTTCATTACGGAACGACAAAGGCTGTGTGTGAGGACACGTTTACCTTGGACCTGAATAAGGTTGATATTATCGTGGTGAAGATTCACCCTGTGTATAAATTCAAAAAAGAGGATATAATTCGTCGAGCAAGGGCTAGAGTTGGACAGGGTGGGTACAGCCTGTTGCGTCATAGATCGCGACATCTTGCCGAAGAGATTGTGTACAGGGACAAAGATCAACGTATATACTCATTCAGCGAAGTAAAGCCTGGAGATTGTGTAACGTACAAATATTGGGCTCGCTCACATCAGGCGGTTGTCGTTGGTGTAGAGTCGGGGCAAACCAAGGGTAACAACGAAGGGTATCTCACGCTTGTACATTATGCTCGGGATTCCTTGTTTGGAACGCGATATATAAAGCGGGAAAGGGTATTCTTTAACCTTACAAAATCTTCTGTAGTAGTAAAAGCTTTCCATGGACTAGTGGTTTATCCGGACCATGAAGTGGTACAAAGAGCCCTGCACAGAGTAGGAGAACGAAAGTTTAATGTGATTGGAAATAATTCTTCCGACGTAGTACACTGGGCAAAAGTTGTTCAAACTCCTTGCATAGTTAATACTATAACAATGGATGATTCTGATACAATGTCTACTCCAAGAAGGGGCAGGAATCAATATTTATTGTTGCCAAAGGTTGGAGAGCCTTTTGACACGCATTTCCAGAAAGACTGGATCAAAACCTGGAATGAGCTTCTTCCTGGTGAAATTGTAAGCAAGGACGAAGTAACCGGAATTGTTTCTCAAGTGCACAAGCAGAACAATGAGTTGAAAGTCATTCAGAATGTAACAACAGATGATAAGTCAGAAATCCATAAAGGAAGAGTCACAGAGATATCAGTCAAATTAGATCTTCGTACAGACTACATATACGTGTACCGATGTGACCCTAGAGTCGCCAACCGACCTTCTGTGAGCTTAAGAAAGGCAAACCAATTGCTTGGTTTGATCATTCCTGGGATGGGCGAATGGGGATTTTGTAAAGACTGTGTCTTGAAACATTGACAAATGTGTATGTAAACAAAACATTACGAAAACACGCCTATACAAATACACATTTACCTTTAATGTATTCCCATTTAAAAAGGGATTTTCCCATTTGAATCCCTTTTTTTTTAGGTATAAAGTCCAAATATGACATTGTCATATATCAATTTTGGTCCTCTTTTGGTCTGACAGCTTGGATGGAACAGAGGTAATTTCCTCTCTTTAGAACGGTCATTTTCCAATTTTGACCCTGTTCGATGCCGCACGTTAGAGTGCCTTTTTCAGGGTTACCTTCCTTTTCAGTTGTACAGAATACCACATTAAACAGAGGATTTTTCCTCTGTTGAGGCTCTGTACAGAGTCAAGAAAGTACATGCCAAGGGTTTCAACTCTGAACAACAGAGGATGTTTCCTCTGTTCTTATATATTCAGTTCACAGATTTTTCCTCTGTTGAAAGAATTTTTTTAGAACATTGCCCAAGTCAAGGCATCAGGCATACTATCCGAACAGAGGATTTTTCCTCTGTTGAGCTGGACCCTTAAAAGGAGTTAACTCCAGCTGAGATTTGTTATTTAACATTATTCCGCACATGAAAATATATTGAAAATCATTTCAGCTCAACAGAGGTTTTTCCTCTGTTCTGATATATACAGTCCACTCGGGCAACAGAGAATTTTGCCTCTGTTGAAAGAATATTTTTAAAACCTTGCATATGGCTCAGCACACGCCAAGGCATCAGGCATACAATCCGAACAGAGGATTTTTCCTCTGTTCAGCTGGACCCTTACAAATGAAGGTTTGCAAGGAGTTAACTTCTGCTGAGATTTGTTATTTAATATTATTCAGCACGTGAAAATCTATTGAAAATCAGTTCAGCGCAACAAAGGATTTTCCTCTGTTCTGATATATACAGTGCAAGCGGGCAACAGAGGATTTTTCATCTGCTGAAAAATATTTTTAGGACCTTGCCAAAGTCAAGGCATCAGACATACTATACGAACAGAGGATTTTTCCTCTGTTGAGCTGGACCCTTCAAAGGAGTTAATCCTGCTGAGATTTATTTAACATTATTCCGCACGTGAAAATCTTCTGAAAATCAGTTCAGCTCATCAGAGGATTTTTCCTCTGTTCTGATATATACAGTCCACGCGGGCAACAGAGGATTTTTCCTCTGTTGAAAGAATATTTTTTAAAGTAGAAGTAAAACAAAGATCAGGAATTGATACAATTAACTTACTCAATCCATAAAAGACACCAAAGGGAAAGAAATACAAACATTAAGCGACCAGACCATAATGGAAACCCAAACAAAGGAAGGCCATATGGACAGTTACTTTCCCACAAAATGGCCATATGGCCATCCAAAATTAAAAGACACAAGCGATACACACAGCAAGCAATAAACAACAACATAAACAAATCGCCACAGAAGAGCCGCCTTACAAATGGCTCAGCCCAAGTCAAGGCATCAGGCATACAATCTGAACAGAGGATTTTTCGTGAAAACCAGTTCATCTCAACAGAGGATTTTTCCTCTGTTCGTATACATGTATACACAGGAGTTTCCCTCTGTTGAAAGAATACTATAGAACCTTACATATGGCTCAGTACAAGTCAAGGCATCCGGCATACAATTCTCTGTTCAGCTGGATCCTTACCAATGAAGGTTTCCAAGGAATTAACCCCTGCTGAGATTGTTATTTAACATTATTCTGCATGTGAAAATCTATCGAAAATCAGTTTAGCCTAACAGAGGAGCTTTCCTCCGTTCTGGTATTATACAATGTATTTCTAAGACCTCTATACTCGTGGAGAGTAGTGGAAGAATGGCCATAGAGGATCGCCTTTATGAAGTTGAAGGGAAGGGCATGGCCAGCCCAAGCGCAACGTTGGGGACCCCAGGTTGGTGTCACTGGATATGTCTTATCTTAAGGGACAAGCTTGTATGTGGTTATGTTGAGCGCTGTGGTGCAGTTGTAAAACATCGGATTTGAGATCGAAGGGTATCCGTTTCGATCCTCGCAAGCGCCAAGTGTTGTTTCTTTGAACAAGAGACTTTATCCACATTGTCTAGTACTGGTTTCTACACAGATAAAGAGGACCACATGGAAGATTAGTACCAGTACTAAATGTGTTACCCTCTATAAATAAGGTCGATTATTATTATTATTATTATTATTATTAGGCGATCGCTATGGACAGCCGGCTGTCGATAGCGAATTCGCTATTGACAGCCGGCTGTCGATAGCGAATTCGCTATTGACAGCCAGCAAACTGACTTCATGAAAATGGGTTATTGCAAATTTATTGTATGTTTTACATTATAAACATTTATGGACAGGTTATTTAAATATAGATTATTCATTCTCCTAGTTGAAATATGGGATTTATAAACTGAGGGAGGTAAAACAATCCGATAAAGAAACGAGTGCGAAGCACAAGTTTCTTTAACGGATTGTTTTACCTCCCGAGGTTTATAAATCCCATATTTCAAATAGGAGAAATGTATAATCTGTATATTACATGCACTTCCATAGACTTTTAGGAGAGTTTGGATCTTGAATTTTGGATCTGAATGCCCGTTCAGTTGACTGTTTACAGCTCATGTAAACTGTCCAATCAGCGAAGTGTTACAGAATCTGGGTGGAAGAACAACTGGATGGGCGCCATTTTGAAAGCGCTTTCTACAGTTTTGAACAAAAATAGAAGGAACAAAGTGTTTCAGTGATAAAACAAGTAAAACGTTAGATTAAATAAAGCAAAACTTACATCCTAATCAATGGTCATATCCATGTTTTCTTTTGTTTCAGCGTTGCATCCGACTCAAACGTCACGCATTCTGAACGTCTGTTGATATTTCTTAGACGCCATTACAATGACGTCATGAATAACGTCGCCGTGATTGAAACTTTCCCGCGTTTGAATAGAACAATTTCACTGTAAAGGGGTATCTCGTATCTTGTACATAAAGTAGTTCCAGCTGAAGGGATTTATTTCCCCGGCTAAGAGAAAATATTTCTTCTTAGCAAAAAGGAAAATACCAAGTTTATGTCTGGTAGAAATCATGGTATTTCTCTGTAATGCATGGAATATTATAATTTATTATATAATGGCTTCAGGTACTGTGATTATCCTGTCAGTTGGTCTTTACCATGGAACCTGCTAAAGTAGTGATATTACCAGCTGTTCCAATGATTTGGTGACTGTCTATCTTCTGATACATATCGTTTCTAAAATATTGTGAAGCCTTATTAATCTTCTTAATGCAAACAAATATTTACTGTTTTGCCTGTGACCGAGGCCATTGTTAGCGGAAATTCCTGAGTTTTTAGCTCACCTGAGCCGAAGGCTCATAGGTGAGTTTATGGTATGGTAAGGCTCCGTTGTCTGTCTGTCGTCTGTTGTCTGTCAACATTTTCAAACATCTTCTCCTCTGGAACCCCAAGGCCAATTGGAGTCTTTGTTTTTATTTGTTTGAGGTTTAACGTCACCGTCAACACCGTAAAGGTCATTTTGAAGACGTTGCTTCCAATTTTGTTGGACTTTTACCCGACATTGAGATGAAATGACATCTCAAGCCCTGTCGCCCAATGAAACCAATAGGGTTTATTAGCATGGACGGTCTGTCTCGCACCACGGTTCCTGGACAGGCTTAGATCCTCTAAGCGGTTTACCAGTACTAGTGTGCGGGCCGGATTCAGCTCTGCCTGGAAGCATAATGCAGCCCATATATTTCTTCAAGCCCCTATGGGCGGGGGCCGCCAATTGGAGTCATATTTCATGTGGAGCATCCATGGGATGGGGGAACGAAAGTTTGTTCGCAGGGTCCAGGTCACGTGACCAAGATGGCCGCCATGCCCATATAAGGTAAAAACCCTTCAAAAATCTTCTCCGAAACCAGTGGGCCCATTGGACTGAAACTTGGGATGTAGCATTAGGAACTCGGATCCATCATATTTTGTTCAAATGATGACCCTTGGATGACCTTGACCAATTTTAGGCCAAGGTCAAATTTGGTCGCATAGACTTTTGTATGGGGAAAAGTCAAAAACGTGTATTTTTTGGAATCTTTTGCAGCCTGTGATCTGAAAATTAGTAGATACAGTAAGCTAAAAGGGTGGATGACACTACATGAGTATTCAAGGTAAAGGTCATTCTTTGACTTTTGTTCAAGGTCATTCAGAAACTTATTGGACACGTTTTTCAAGGAAAAATTCCGTCCTTTAGAATAGTGATGTCTGTGCGGGCGTCCGCATCCCGGTTAACCTTTTTAGTTAATTTTTCTCAGAAACTACAAAGCCATTTGTAACGAAATTTCATATTTAAGTTTTTAAGAACAAGGAAACGACAATAAATCAATATGAATTTGGTCACATGACCAATATGGCCGTCATGCCCATATAAGGTAAAACCCCTTCAGAAATCTTCCTTCTCTGGAACCAGTGGGCCAATTATCATGTAACTTGGTATGTGGCATTGGGGACTCGGTGGCCCATCAAAATTTATTCAGATGATGACTCCTGAATGACCTTGACCTATTTTAGGCCAAGGTCAAATTTGGTCGCATAGACTTTTGTATGGGGAAAAATTCAAAACCGTGTATTTTTAGCTCACCTGTCACGTAGTGACGAGGTGAGCTTTTGTGATCATTTTTTGTCTGTCTGAGTGCGTGCCTCCGTCTGTCCATCCCTAAACAATTTCTTCAAACAACATCTCCTCCTAAACCACTGATCGTATTTTGACCAAACTTCACAGGAATGATCCTTAGGTGGCCCCCTTTCAAAGTTGTTCAAATCGTTCTGGTCCGTTGTACATCTAGGTCACAGAAGCTAAAAAATAGATTTTTTTTTTTTACTGAAAACTTTGAAAATCTTCTCTGAAACCGCATGGGCCAGGTCTTTGATATTTGGTATGAAGCTTCATCTAGTGGACCTCTACAAAGATTGTTCAAATTATAGCCCCAGGGTCAAAAATGCCCACGCGTCGGGGCCCACCAGTTTTACATAGACTTATATAGGTAAAACATTTAAAAATCTTCTTGTCTGAAACCAGAAAGCCCAGGTCGTTGATATTTGGTATGAAGCTTCATCTAGTGGACCTCTACCAAGATTGTTCAAAATATAGTCCTGGGGCCAAAAATGCCCCCACTGGTTTTACATAGGCGTATATAGGAAAACCTTTAAAAATCTTCTTGTCTGAAAAGGCCCAGGTCTTTGATATTTGGTGTGAAGCTTCCACTAGTGGACCTCTACCAAAATTGTTCAAATTATAGCCCTAGGGTCATAAATGCCCCCGCACCAGGGTCCACCATATTTACATAGACTTATATAGAGAAAACCTTTAAAACTATTCTTGTCTGAAACCAAAAGGCCCAGGTCTTTGATATTTGGTATAGGGCTTCATCTAATGGACCTCTACCAAGATTGTTCAAATAATAGCATTGGAGCCAAAAATGTCCCTGCGCCGGTACACTCTTGTTTTACATAGGCTTATATAGGAAAAAAACAAATTTAAAAATCTTCTTGACTGAAACCAGAAGGCCCAGGTCTTTGATGTTTGGCGTGAAGCTTCATCTAGTGGGCCTCTACTGAGATTGTTCAAATTATAGCACTGGTGCCAAAAAAATGCCCCCGTGCCACAGCTAACTGGTTTTACATAGGCTTATATAGGAAAACCTTTAAAAATCTTCTTGTCTGAAACCAGAAGGCCCAGCTCTTTGATATTCGGTATGAAGCTTCATCTAGTGGACCGCTACCAAGTTTGTTCAAATCATAGCCCTTGGGCCAAGAATGTAATAGGGACACTGATACTCAGGTGAGCGATTCAGGGCCCTGTGGGGCCTCTTGTTTCACAAGTTATCTATGCATCATATCATGGCCAATCATGCATATTGAAAGCGAACAGTTTAATAGGACAAACTGACATAGTAAAACTCCAAGGTCCACAACAATTAACCATTGTCCTGCTGAATGAATTAATTTTGCCACACCCATTTCTGTCTGTTAACCAAATAATTTGCAGAATACACAATGTATATGAATATGTCCAGTTCACAAACTGAATAACAAACATTTAGATACTGATCAGTTGGTTTATTCAGAAGCCATCTGATCTGGATCTACACTGTTTTCAAAAGGTAGGGGTTGTTGTGATCATCAGAACAATGGTTAATAGTGATCTGTTTGAGATGTAGATAGGACAATCCACAATGTTATTTTAGTTCCCTCCCATTTGGGCTTGAAGAAATAGATGGGCTGCATGATGCTTTCCACAGACCTGAAACTGACCCGCACACAAGTACTGGTAAACCTCTTAGAGGATCTAAGCTAAGCCTGCCCAGGCAATGCGGTGCGAGTCAGCCCGTCCATGCTTATAAACCCTATTGGTATCATTGGGCAGCAGGGCTTGAGATGCCATTTCATCTCAATATCCGATAAAAGTCCCACAAAATTGGAAGCAATGTCTCCAAAATGACCTTTACAGTGTTGATGGGGACGTTAAACTTCAAATCAAACAAACAAAACAATGTTATTTGTTTCCAGCCCATTTAACGTTCCTTCAGAGCTCTAGACCCATTTTGTCTAGTCAGTGGTTAAAGAACAGATACATGTCAACTGAGAATCAGACAAATGGGCCTTGGTGTGGACATCAGTCTTATGCTAAGGCGGGCTTAAATGTCTATCAGACTAAATGCTAAGTAAACTGTTACAAAAGCCTGATGTGAAACTGAACTGCACCACAGCTATAGATAAGGAGGAAAACCTAGATATTTAGATAAACTTTCCTCAAGACTGTTGATAACCTGTCATTTCTGGTATCTGTTGGAAAAGCCTCAAGGCAATTCTAACATGTACCCATAACATATTTTAATGCCAGAAGTAATCTCGTTACTCCTTCTCTAGAGCTCTAATGTGCCTTCTGCTATGTTGGGATAAGGCTCATGTGTGACATGAAAATGTCTTTTCTTTTGTGCACATATACTCAGCTGTACACATTGCTCCAGATTAGCAGCTCCTAGTATATCTATCCAATTCTGGAATTAAAAGAAAGGCGATCGGTATTGACAGCCGGCTGTCGATAGCCAACAGCCAAAATTTTAAAAGTGATCTGCTAACTTGTACAGTAACAAGAGCTGTCGTATGACAGCATAGCTCACCTGTTTCCTGCCTTCGAGATATAAGGTAAAACTACTGAACCATGAAATATAGGTCACACTCAGCTCGATATATTTTGAGGTCAATGATCAGGTCACATGGAACATTTATTCCAGATATTACATTTCTGAATCAAATTGTGTCAGAAATATAAGGCAAAATCATTGAAACATGAAAATAGGTCACACTGACCTAGATATATTTCTATGTCAATCATCTGGTCACATGAAACTTATAATTCAGGATTGAAGTTTCTCAAGAAAATAGTATTCAAAATATTTGGCAGACTCACTGAACAAGGTTGGCAAAAAAGCGGGAAATACTCAAATTTCCCTGGACGGTGGGAAATACAGGGAATTCCCGGGAAATACAGGGAATTCCCGGGAAATACTGGGAAATATATATTTACATGGGTGGTGCCAATTGAGACTGCTTAATATACCCGAACTACCTAGCTATTTGAAAGCAAAATTATTTCAAGTTCATGCAGGGCTTGAAAGTTCTTCTTGTCTGCTTGCAATTACAGAAAAAAATGAAGGACAAATAAAATGTTTATCTAGTCCTTATAACATTTACCAGAGTTTACAGTACACTTAGTCATGTAGGACAAGTGGAATTTTGAAGAATTTACCAGCCCTTTTTATATTGAATAACTTGAAAGAGCTTCATATATTATATAGACCCTTGCCTTCATATAGAGTGTATATAATTTCTTTTCAAATGTGATTCTAAAATATAAGTTTTTAACTTTCAGCTATTTCCCTTGACTTGTAAATACATGTAATATTAATACTTTGGTGAATATCTGTAGATAATTATAGACACCTTTCATGCTTAAATTAACTGTTCTTTAACAAACAATTAAATTATCACACCTTTTAGCATTAGGCATGTGATTACTTGACAAACTTGCAAACAAACCTTTTTTCTAGTGTAAACATCCTTAAAATTCAAAACATCCAAAACGTTGTTGTAAATCTCAAAAATAAATAAATAAATAAAAAAATGAACTGTGTGGTTTAGTGTTATACTAAAGCATACAAAACATGTAGTTTGATCCAATGGCAAACTCTCTTAAAATAGCTAAGTGATTCTGATCTGGGTCTGCACTGTTTGCCCAGGCATGTCTGTCCCAAATATTGGAATCAATTCCTGATCTTTGTTTTACTTCTACTTATTATGGTATTTCATCTTCTTAAGCATATGGGTGATTTGAACTAACTCTCTGCACCCTACATAACAACAGATCACTTTACATTTATGCTTGTGTTTGGTTGAGTAATGGCAGACTTTTGACATGCATGTATGGGGAGGCATATTGCATACCTGTGATAATTTTTTGAACTGGAGGGAGATTTGCCTTTGTGATAAGGGAGATGAAAAGAAGATATATATGGAAATTCTCATTTCAAATGAGGGAGACTCCAAAATTATACTAAAATTCAGCATTAATTGTACAAAAATAGCATCAAAATGATGGAGTCTCCCTCCTTATGAGGGAGGTATCGCAGGTATGATATTGCAAAAAAAGCTAACTGTTCATTATTTCAATTAAATTACATGAATATTAACAGAGTTTTTCTGTGAAAGAACTAAACAAAAATAATATTTCCCACTATTTCCCAGTATTTCCCACTTTTGCTGACATTTGGAGTATTTCCCAGGACGGTAATTACCGGTAAATACCAGTGGCAATTCCCGCCACCGGTATTTACCGACCAACCTTGTCACTGAATCATGATATATAGGTCACATTGACCTATATGTATTTTGTGCCCCCACGTCAAGGAAATCGACTAGTGACGTCATAAATTGGGAATTGTAATGACGTCACTCGTCACGCTCTTCCGAGCTGTGATTTGTTGTAGAATAAAACACAGTTATTTTCCATTGCCTATATAGGCGCGCTGTGTTAGAATTGACGTTAGACGGTGTAACGTCATTTTCTCGCATCGAAAACGTTAGAAAAGGATATAAATGCATATGTTTCAGTCGATAATTTTAGCGGGATTTCTTCTAACAATGGCGAAAAGTTGTGAGATTTTGAAGGAAACACCAACATTATTGCCGATTTTCAGCGTGTTAGAATCGAAATAGATCAGCTCTAGCCAGTGATTTGTTGGGTAATAAATCACAGTTTGTCTGTCAGGTGTAAGTAGACAAATCACGCGCGCTACGCGCTCGTGATTTGTCTACTTTACAACTGACCTCCAAACTGTGATTTATTACTCAACAAATCACAGCTAGAGCTGATCTATTTCTTAAGTAAAACCAATAAGTCTCACCACTTCACTTGGGAGATTTAATAATAAGAAACACGGCAAAACCAATAAGTATCTCGCTTTGTTTGGGAGACTTAACAATAAGAAAGGCAGCAAAACCCTTCGTTTTGGTGGCTCAATAAAACAAAGGATATTCCCATGTTGAACTGTACATTTACCCTTTTGAGATCCTGTGTCAAGGCTTCAAGATCCATACATAACAGAACAATCTTCCTCTGTACAGAGATATTAACGGCCCCGCCAATCGGGGCTTGAAGAAATATATGGGCTGCATGATACTTCCACGCAGAGCTGAATCCGACCCACACACGAGTACTGGTAAACCACTTAGATGATCTAAGCCTGCCCAGGCAAAGCAGTGGGAGTGTCGGACCGTCCATGCTTATAAACCCTATTGGTTTCATTGGGCGACAGGGCTTGAGATGTCATTTCATCTCAGTGTCGGGTAAAAGTCCCACAAAATTGGAAGCAACGTCTCGAAAATGACGGGGACGGAGACGTTTAACCTCAAATCAAACAAAAACAAATTTACAGTACAGATGATATCTTTTATGCACGGGCCCCTGTGGCCTAGTGGAAAAGAGCGCTGACTCTTAATCATTAGGTTTCAGTCTTGAAATGGGTGTAAAAATAGTCCTATGCTTTTCATCACAATATTTAAAAACAGTCGATTTCCTTCAAAAGCCAACATTTTCTTTGGTGTTACATTTTAATATTGCAAAGGAACGGTTGATGTTCTGTCAGAAACAATTTTTCTTGCACCCCAGACAAGGAAATCCGTGATTTTACCCTGGGATAGAAATTTATGTTCTGACCCTGGTGTTCCGACCCCAAATCGAATATAGTCGCGTGTTTGATAAATGCACTGGTTGATTACAACCTCATGTGCGGCGTCGTCATGCGTGACGTCACTAAACATTCCTGTTGTGTCATCACAAAATGGCGGACGTTGGTAACCGAAGTGACTGCAGCATTGAAATTCCGCGCTAAGAAATGGAGGGTATGCAAGAAAAAGAATCCAATATGGGCGTGAGGGGTGAATAGAAAAATCCGTCCCTCGGGATCACTGTCCGGCATCCGACTCGGCAAGCCTCGTGATGCCGGACAGTGACCCTCGGGACGGATTTTTCCATCCACCCCTCACACCCATATAAGATTCTTATAATCCACATTGATCTGTCTCAATAAGAAAACAAATGTCTGTGTGGTACCATATTGATCTATTAGTTTGTGTGGTACATGTAGAAAATTTCAATAAAGTTTATAAACAGGAAAATTCCCCTGTTTGTTCAAAAATAGTTTGTGTAAGTTTTTGAGCAAAAATAAGGCAGGTAATGTATACACCCCCGTAAACCCCACTTTTCTCTACATACAATGAGGTTTAGTGGGGTCTTCCTTTCACCGACCTGTTATCGTGATGATGTTTAGTATAAACAACTTCAGTATTCAAGGTCAGAGAGGAAATCCTCTGCTAGGCTAAAATCAAATTTAAAACACGTCGGGCTCTGCAGAGCAAAATACGGTTCACGATAAACAATTTATTCCACGACACTTTTCTCTAGGACAACGGTCAACAGAATAATTCCTTAGTTGAAATATTGAGGGAATTATTTTCACACCCACACACGATAATTTTCACATGCAAATATTTTGTTCGATGCTAAATCTTAACCCTTGTCCTGCTGTATATTTATATATGCCACACCCACTACCGATTATCAACCAATCAGATTACTTGATGCAAATTATTGCAACAAATTCACAATCTGAATGGCAAACAATGTAGATCCTGATCAGATGGCTTCGTCAGAAGCCATCTGATTTGGATCTACATTGTTTCAAAGATAAGGCATATCCGGGCTCAGCAGGACAAGGGTTAACTCGCCAAACCCATGGCCTGTTAAAAGCGATATCATAATCGCTATAGCTCAAAAGTGTGGAATTAAACACATTCGTTAAATTTTCGATGCTTCGAAAGTGTACGTACCTTACACCTTCTATATTATGTGCTTTTAAAACATTTGTCTTAAGTTTAGATGATCTTAATAGCGGAATTTCGCTGTTCATGTAACGGCCCCCGCCCACCGGGGCTTGAAGAAATATATGGGCTGCATGATGCTGCCATGCAGAGCTGAATCCGTCCCGCACACTAGTGCTGGTAAACCGCTTAGAGGATCTAAGCCTACCCAGGCTAAGCGGTGCGCACGAGTCTGACCGACCATGCTTGTAAACCCTATTGGTTTCATTGGGCGACTGGTCTTGAGATGTCATTTCATCTTAAAGGTGCATTATTGAGCTACCGGGTCTCAAATTTTTTTTCTGGTTTTTATCTTCAATGCATACTCCTTTTTCATGTGTACACTTTTGGAGCCAAATACAGCTTCAGAACTTTGTGAAAATGGTCGTTTTCATTCGTGTTTAGCCTTCGCTTTGAACATGTGTTCGGAATTTCTGTTCTAAAAATAAATCTGTCACTTTACACATACATGCCGACAGTATCGTCTCTGAGTGTCGTTACTTATGGCATGGTATTCAGCGTCATAATTTTTCCGATTCAGGCATGGCCTAAGCAAACAAGGCCAAAAATAAACGTCACATAACGTCATATATGGGGATTCTACTTTTGTCACGAACTAAAAATAGATCTCACTAGTGTTCGAAACCTAGTCAGGGAATCCCTGTCAAACTCGTTTACCTATCATCATAATTGTTCGCATTTTTGCATAAAATGCATTCATTTTTATTGTTTTAAAGAAAAATACCGACTATATGTATTTTATTTTTGTAAACATTTTTTCCAGATATCTCAATAATGCACTTTTAATGTCGGGTAAAAGTCCCACGCCATTGGAAGCAACGTCTCCAAAATGACCTTTACAGTGTCAACTTGACGGAGACGTTAAACCTCAAATCAAACAAAAAAAAAACTGATTATGTGAAGGGTCGATAGTAGACCAGTGGACTAAAGTGGCCTCATTCATGATTTAGAACTGTACAGTAGACTCTCGTAGGCTTAAAGTATTTTCCATGACGGGTCACGTATATTTATGCTTAACGTTATAGCCCCCCCCCCCCCCCCCCCCCCCTCGCGCCTATCGGGGCTTGGAGAAATTGATTCGGCTGACATGAGTACTGGTAAACCGCTTAGACGGCCTTAACCTGCCCAGGCAGAGTTGTGCAAGTCGGACCGTCCCTTCATATAATTATACCCTTCTGTTTTGTGTTGGCGGCAGCGCTAGAGATGTCATTTCATCAATGTCGGGTAAAAGTTCACAAATTGGAAGCAGTGTCTTAAGAATAATATAAATAACGTTGACGTGGACGTAAAACCTCAGTTCAAACAAACAAACATAATGCTGTGTAATGCCCGTGCAATTCATTAAAAATGTTTGTTTATCGGTCGAAAAAAACAACAACAACAACACATTGTATGCTAGGCCCCCGCCTATCGGGGCCTGAAGAAATAGATAGGCTGCATGATGCTTCCACGCAGAGCTGATTCCGACCCGTCACACGAGTGCTGGTAAACCGCTTAGAGGATCTAAGCCTGCCCTGAGGCAATGTGGTGCGAGTCGGACCGTCCATGCTTATAAACCCTATTGGTTTCATTTGGCGACAGGGCTTGAGATGTCATTTCATCTCAATGTCGGGTAAAAGTCCCACAAAATTTGAAGCAACGTCTCCAAAATGACCTATACAGTGTTGACGGGGACGTTAAACCTCAAATCAAACCAAAAACCAAACAAACAAACAAACATTTTATGCTTATATATTTTCGTTTGGTATGGCATGCTACCATAACCTTTCATGTCACCAAACAAAGCTATCTCATGCATCTGGTTCATAGGTTAAATGTAAAGGTATCTCTCTGTTGCACTCTCGACCTATAGAAACGATGAGTGTGTGAACTTGGCTTGGGATTCGCGGCTTGGAATATCGATTTTGCCTAACATTCACTTTTTTTACTATACTTTACTACTACGGAATAAATCGAATTCCAAACTCCATACTCCAAACTCCAAGCCAACTTCATGCACTTGAAACGATTATAGTATAACTGTCCAGAAGACCTGAAAAATCAAAATCAGAAAAACAATCAAATACAATCGGTACATAAAATGAAATATGCAATTTTGTTTAATTGTATGGGAACAGGAGAATACTGCGGCCTTCACGAATTAGTCGTGTTAAGCGGAAACGTGTCTTCGGATGTGTTTGCCCAGAAGAGTTTTTGTAGGTACGCAGGCTGATTTGACTGTTCAAAGGACGGGCATGTCCGAAGACGCATTTCGTTTTGTGCATATATTACCTTTGTATGTTTGTTTATTTGATTTGAGGTTTAATGTCTCCGTCAGCACTGTATAGGTCATTTTGGGGGCGTTGCTTCCAATTTTATGGGACTCTTATTCCGACATTGAGATGAAATGACATCTCATGCCCTGTCGTCCAATGAAACTAATAGGCTTTATAAGCATGGACGGGCCGATTCGCGCCGCTTTGCCTGGGCAGGCTTAGATCCTCTAAGCGGTTTACCAGTACTCGTTTGCGGTCGGTTTCGTAGGCTATTAAATATTTTATGTCCGTTTTCATGAACTTAACTATGTTTCTTTGTTTGATTTGAGGTTTAACGTTCACGTCAACACTATTTAGGTTATTTTGGAGACGTTGCTTTCAATTTTTTGGGACTTTTATCCGACATCGAAATGAAATGACACCTCAAGCCCTGCCACCCAATACCCCCGCCCCCACTAGTGTTTATATGCATGGAGTGTCTAACTTAGATCTTCTAAGCAGGTTACCAGTATTCATGTGCAGTCAGTTTCAGCTCCGCGCATGGAAGCACCATGCAGCCCATTCTATTTCTCCAAGCCCCGATGGGCGGGGTCGATGACCTTATTGTGACTATGCGTGTTTAACAGCATAGGAAAGGCCGAAAAATACGCAATTTACACACCTCTCTTCAAATCCAATAAAACATAAAGTGGGAGTTACAAGGGTATAAATTATTGCCCAAAATGTTGTCAAAACATGGACGAGGTTGACAAACGAGCACCCACAATCTACGTTTTGACTGGAAATGTTTTTTGTTGTTTTTTTTTTTCATCTGAAAAATCCAAATGCTAGTTTTAGAGAATTATAAGGAATAATTTTGGCAATTTTGATGCGTGTGTGGATGTGGGGGAGGGGCGCGATTCTAATGAATGTCCACAACATTTCTTTCTTGTAGTAATTAGAGGAAAAAGGTCTATTACATAACCTTATTTGAATTTTTATTAACGCCAAAGTCCTAATAACGGCCAATATTTAGGGAACGAACATTACCGTTATAAAGAGGATCATCTGTAACAACAACAGCAGCAGCAGCAGCAATACCCACAACAACTAAAATGATAATAATAGCAACAGTAATATGAAAATGGCGATAATGTTGATAGAAGTAATAATCACTTTTCTTTGTACTCGACCAAAGACATATTAAATACTATTTGTCCTTGTTTTGCACCAACATTGAAACACTGCTAGAACAACGTCACTGCCGCACATGAAAACGCGTTCCAATCTGATACTGTTTGTACTGGTAGTCATTCAGAAGCCTCTGTGGGGTAGTGGTTACGCTAATCGCCTTGTAAACCAGGGGCTGCAGGATCGATCACGGGCTTCTCCAGACTTTCGAATGAGTCTTTAAACCGAGATCCCGTCTCCGTATGACCTTAGCTATTGGTGGGACGTAAATCTCTAGCACTCACGTGTAGTTATTCATCAGCTGTTCATATCGGAGAAGAGCCACATTATAGCATTTTATGAGCCGGGCACGATAAAATTTATAAAGATATGCTCGCCCTGCGAAGAGTGGAAGACCCAGACCAGGCCGCGCCTCCGCGCAATCTGATAAGTGTTTTCGATGGCACCATAAAAAACAACTAAGATTTCCTAGCCACCGACAAACCGACTACGACCAGACTGCGCTTCATTTAGCTTCATTTAGCGCTAAATACTAAAACTAGCGGTTTTGTTTTCCAGGTTATTTCTTATTTCTACTGTAAATGTAAATTTTCTGCTGTAAATGTAAATAGGTAGCGCTCGTTAGAACCACCTAAATGAAGAGGATTTTATGAGTACCATTTCGATAACACACCCGTGCGACAAAGTGCATTTTTCACACCTCCAAAATGTCTACTTTTCTGATGAAAATCCGTGATATTTTTCTTATTTATACTTCAAACATAGGTTGTTGGTACTCGTTAGAACCGCCTCATTGAGGGGTTCTAACGAGTACCCACAACCTATGTTTTGGAGCAGAAATAGGAAAAATATGGCATACCCCTTTAAACCCCAGTTTTCTCTATATAAAGTGAGGTTTAGGGGGTGTTCATTTCACGGACTTATTCACGTGATGCCACATTCTGTGTAAGGGGTATGATAAATACCTGGTAAATTCCGTAAACCTCACTTTTATCAGTATAGGTGGGGTTTAGAGGGGTGTTCAACACACTGGCTGTATGAATGTAAATGAAGCCATGGCAGTTGATATACAGGAGGTTGCATTCTAGCAATAGTTACCTTGCGTAACAAAGATTATGACAAGCAGTAATCATGTATATTGTACGAAAAACATTCCTAGATGTGAAAGGGCTAAATTAACCCATAACCCATATTTTCGTGAAACCCCAATCGCCATCGCAGAACTTATACAGCCTCTTGATATATGAATCGCCAAACAAACCAAATGCCATCTTGTTCTGTGAAAGAAAACTTTTGTGTTTGTTATTTTTAGCGACACTGATCACGTTTTTTTAGCGTGCTGTGTTTTCACACTATGTTAGAATCTAATTTATTTAATACATAGCAGTGAAATCAGTGCATATCTGAATCAAATAAAAGTGATATTTTCACACTGTGAAAATATAAATGATATTTTCAAAGTGTGAAAAATAACATGACGTCGCGTCTGAGAATGTAATAACGCCATGTAATAAATTCGATATGCAAATTCAGTAGTTAGATACGCCCAGTAGCGTTACATGTACGGCGTCCTTAACGCCGTCGCGTTTACTAATGGCGGAATATTGACATTTTTGTAAAACAACCGTGAATAAAAAGCGTTTTAAAGGTGCATTATTAAGCTATCTGGAAAAAATGCTTCCAAAAATAAAATACATATAGCCGGTATTTTTCTTTAAAACAATACAAATGAATGCATTTTATGCAAAAATTCGAACAATTATGATGACAGGTAAACGAGTTTGAGAGGGATTCCCTAACTAGGTTTCGAACACTAGTTAGATCTATTTTTAGTTCGTGACAAAAATAGAATCCCCATATATGACGTTATGCGACGTTCATTTTTGGCCTTGATTGCTTAGGCCATGCCTGAATCGAAAAAAAATATGACGCTGAATACCATGCCATAAGTAACGACCCTCAGAGACGATACTGTCGCCATGTATGTGTAAAGTGACAGATTAATTTTTAGAACAGAAATTCCGAACACATGTTCAGAGCGAAGGCTAAACACGAATGAAAACGACCATTTTCACAAAGTTCTGAAGCTGTATTTGGCTCCAAAAGTGTGCACATGACAAAGGAGTATGCATTTAAGATAAAAACCAGAAAAAAAAATTTGAGACCCGGTAGCTTAATAATGCACCTTTAAATGCCATATGAC
Organism: Lucinisca nassula; assembly: GCA_963580285.1. Classification (NCBI taxonomy): domain Eukaryota; kingdom Metazoa; phylum Mollusca; class Bivalvia; order Lucinida; family Lucinidae; genus Lucinisca; species Lucinisca nassula. The sequence continues at coordinate 2,686,960 of OY757024.1, read as the reverse complement.
AAATAGAATCTTGCATTCGTGTTCATGTATTATTGAAGTTATTAAACTCGTTGAGGAAAACGAATAAAATGCTCGGCGAAGCCTCGCCTCTTATCCCTTTTCCTCAATTCGTTTAATAAATTCAATAATACATGGACATTCATGTAAGACCCTCTATTTAAACCGTGGAACCTATAAAAAACAAAAGAGGATCTTATACACAAGATGTCATTTCATATGAAATTTGTGAAACGAGCCTTCGGTGAATTTCACAAATTTAATATAAAATGACCATGAGTGTAAGATTCTTTTTTTTTCGATTTGAAATTGGATTTCATTGTTGAAAAATTTCAGTAAGCATTTCGATAGGATACATAGATTTGTCCCTATCTATCTATCTATCTATCTATCTATCTATCTATCTATCTATCTATCTATCTATCTATCTATCTATCTATCTATCTATTTAATCTATCTATATATATATATATGTGTGTGTGTGTGTGTGTGTGTGTGTGTGTGTGTGTCCGTTTGCCTGGGTGTTTTTTTTTTGTTTTTGTTTTTTTGTCTGTGATGAATGAAGATGGAAATTATAGACAAAAGTAAAAAAGCGGGGATAGTGAGAGTACATAGAGGATCTTACATGAGTGCTAATGTATTATTGAATTTATTAAACGAGTTGAGGAAAAGGTATAAAATGCGGGGCTTGCCGAGCATTTTATGCCTTTTCCTCAACGAGTTTAATAAATTCAATAATACATGAGCACGAATGCAAGATTCTATTTATCATATGACATTTAAAACGCATTTTATTCACGATTGTATACAAAAATATCAATATTCCGCCATTAATAAACGCGACGTCGTTAAGGGCGTAGTACATGTAACGTTACGAGACGTATCTAGCTAATTTGTATATTTAATCCTCTAGTGGATTATCGAAAATATTACATGGCGTTATTACACTCTCAGACGCGACGTCATGTGATAAAATAGTATAATGGCAATAGAGTTTAAAACATTTAAAGAAATAGACAGGTAAAAACAAATTAAAACACACACACACACACTTTCGGAATGTAGGGGCGGGAATGGTGCAGTTTACCAACTCCATATTTCAAGGATTGAAAAACATACAAGCGACTTAGGGAGGGCATTCCACTGAACTATTGCGAGTGGAAAGAAGGGGTGTTTGTTAAAATTCCTGTACATGTTGACCTGATGGAAAGTAACGGAGTGGTAATGTTTGCTGCCCATGCTATATGGTGATTGTAATCTGGCGTGGATATTGCCACAAATCCGAAACTAATCTATATCATTTTCAGATTCCACACTCAAGTTCAGAATGATTATTTAAAGTCTGTTTGCAGAAATACACAGACGTTCATTTTAATCCTGTTTATACAAAATGCAATATATATTCGCTCTATTACACATTTCATCACCACAGTATAGTAAACCAATGGCCCTTGAGAGTTTAAAATCAAAGCGTGATCCGATATTTAGGGAAGGCAAATTTCGCGTACGTTTTGTCACGGAATTTAAAAAATATAATGTTTGTACGAATTTCAGACGGTTACGACTATATGTTTTTCTGGTAACATGAAGTATAGAATTTAGAACAGAATTGTAACTATCGACAAATGTAAAATATCAGCTAAAACATGGTCGAGTTCAACATTAAATGTGCAGTCTTTGAAAGACTGCATATTTTCGTCAAGACAGCATTATGAATGATTTACATATGCATCTTCTTGTGAAATTTTGATCAAAAGATCACACCTGTGTGATATATAAAGTGCCTGAACATGCTTTCTCAATAAATAGGTGCAATAGCTATTTTCATATATTGTCTTGTGAACACCTTTCGGTTGGGTCGGCAATATTCTTTCGTGGAGGCTGATCATAAAGTCTTTCCTACGGCCATTCTCTTCCTTCAGCTGATTCGACCAGCCCATTGTTAGTTTCTGGCGGAAGAATATGCTCTGTACTTATTAACCGCCCATGTGTAAGTCAGCCCTGGAAATGTAGTAAGGTACACTGATTGACTCAATATGACCTAAACAGTGTCGACTGGGCCGTAAAACACCTAAACAAGCAAAATAACATTCCGCTTAGACACCTGCGCAAAACATTGAATTCTTTTATACAGTAAAATACCGCTATTGAGACCACTTAAAATTAAGACTAAATCTGCTTTAAAAGGCTAATTTTGAATGCACTAAATATTTATTTGTGTTTTCTGCCGACAGTGTCCTCTGGTCAAGGATCACCTTTGGGACTGTTCAAAAGTGGTCGTTAAGACCACTTTTGAACAGTCCCAAAGGTGGCCTAAATTATGAATTTTACGGTATTATCCAAACACGTCAGTATGATGAACCCCCAAACAAAACCCAACTTTATAAAGGGACGGAATCGCGACGGAAGTAAGGGCGAAAATTGTGGCCACGTAAAATCGATTTAAGCCCCCCCCACCCCCCCACACACCCCCCACACCCCCAATTGGAATTCGTTTCCGCTGACCGAGGCGGTTCTTCTGTCGCGGTTTATTTTTGTTATGGTTTGTCTTTGGGTGTTTGTGTCGCTAAGTTATTCTATTTTGGATAGCCTATTGGCCATTTTGTTGGAAAGTACAACTGTCTTTTTGGCTTTCCGCTGTTGGTGTTTCCATTAGGGTCTGTTGTTTCATGTTTGTGTGTCTTTCCCGTTGGTGTTTCTGATGGGAGCTGTGGGTTACGTTGATTGTATCGATTCCTGATCATTGCCCCCACTTCCAATTTTGGTTAACAGGAGTATACGTAGTTTTCTTATTTCTGTTCGAAGACATATAGATAGTGGTTGATCGTTAACAGCGCCACAAAGAGGCAAAGGCAAAGGTCGTGAGTACTCGTTAGAACCGCCGGTTCTAACAAGTACTCATAAACTATGTTTTGAGGATAAATAAGAAAAATGTCAGGAATTTTCATCAGGAAAATAACCGTTTTGAAGGTTTGAAAACGGCACTGAGCCACACAGTTATGTTATTGTTTTTGTCTGTTTGAATGGGGGGAGGGGGTAACGTCCCCGTCAACACAATTTAGGTCAAAAAGCGGTTTTCCAGTACTCATGCGCGGTCGGTTTCAGCTCAACGTCAGCAAACACACAAAACAAAGCGAACAGGGGCCTGAAGGTTGCCTAAGTAATACCCCTTTATAGGAAAAATGACCCCCTAAATAAGGAAAAATTCGCTCGAGAAATTTTCATAAGGAACACTTGTGTGAAGTAATATTGAAATCGGTAAAGAAATGTTGGCGCTAGAGCGATGACAATTTTTTTTTTCTAAAAATAGCCACAGTGACCTTGACCTTGAGGCTATGACCTTGAAAGTAGAACTCGCTCGAGATATTTTTATAAGGAACATTTGTATGAAGTTATATTGAAATTGGTGAACAAATGTAGGCGCTAGAGCGATGACAAAGTTTTTTTAAAAATAGCCAGTGACCTTGCCCTTGAGGAGGAGTGTGTCGGGATGGACCCAATGTCTGTATCAGTCAATGCATCTTATCATAAGGAACAATAATATATATGGTTAAGGGGTGGGGACATGGATAGTTTCTGAGATATAAAGACTTTAATGAAGCAAAAGGGGCGGGGCATGACCCAGGGGTGACCGTAGGGACCCAAAGTCTGTGTCATGGAATGTGTCATATCATAAGGAACAATAATGTATATGGTTTAGCTGTTCGAATCTGATTAATTTTCAAGATAATTAGACATTTTGACAGTTTTGCATACTAATTCCTATATGACAATTTTGACCTGTTAAGCAATCTGACCCCACGGCCCACCCAGGGACACGACCATGGGTCAACTTGAACATGAACTGATAGGTCTTGGTCTGAGCAAATGTCATACCAAATTTCAACTTTGTAGCACAACAGGTAAAAAAATATGAGCTCCAATGCGAGCCCGAGGTTTGAGCTCGACATTTCAGCCCGAGGTGGTTACGAACGTGACTTACAAACGTACGCACGTAACATCACGGCGAATCGCTATATGCCCCATCTCCTGCCAAGGCAGGCGGGGGCATAAAAACTTCAGATTTCTCAAAACAGAATGGTGCGTTTTATAAAAGATCTTGGACCTGGATCACACATTGGCTTTCCAGAACTTGAAAGTTTAGGAATGTTGAATGTAGAAAATAGAGTAAAACAACTTAGCTAGTTACATCATGTCTTTTGGGTCTCAAATGGAAACTTGTGTTACGTAGTGGGGTACCGTAGACCTATGTCGTATAGTGTTCTTTGTTTTAGTACTTCGCTTTTCAATACAATAAAATAAAGTCTTTTCAAAGTTTCTAAGTTTTAATTTTCATTTCACTACATTTCCGCGACAGCCCAAAATGTGTATCAGATTAATTTCAATCTGATACTTTCAAAAATGAGATCTATTATAAGCAGCGTGGATCTCTCTACATCTTTTAAACCCAAATTCAGATCTAACTAACGTGTTCAAAACTGGACCTTTTATATGTTCTCTGAGCATTTCTAACATTTTACAATTCACGTTTACACCCTTATTGTTTGTGCAAACGTCAATCATAATGCATATTTTCAGGACGCTACCACGCAATTATTTAAAGGTTATTGTTTTCCTAAATTCCTTTAAAAGCTTACTGCACCTGTTTAATTGACATAACATTAAAACATACACCCCAATGACTGACATAAACCATAATATGTACTCGGGTGATAGGCATATGTATATACAAATACCCCTTTTTGAGTGGCGTATCCGTATACATTTTAGAATTATGTAACTTTTGTTTACTGCACCTGCATGTCTATAGAAACTGATAAACACCAGGTGGTTACTGCGTAATCACATATTTCATATGTCAAATGACGATTTGAACTCAGTCCAGTTGATTTGAAACCGTTCCAATATAAACAATACATGTAAATCAAGTTTAGAAAGTATAATGCATCAGTTTATAGCCTGTTAGCAAAAACCAATATTTTATAGAAAGAAAGATTCACAATTAAGCTTTAACAGTTTAGATAGTAAAATAACTGTTAATATGATATGCCTTTACGACCCACCAACACTATAGATCATACAAGGGTAGTTTCTTACAGCCCTTCAACATTATATGTCATACATGTTATACATGTTATATGCTCAGAGAACGACTATGTTATATACCTCCCCTTTTTTATAATAAATTAATTTTCTTACACAAGAAAATTAATTTATAATCGTAAACATCCTATCTAAGATAATTTGTGTCCAGTTGATCACGTTAGTAAACAAATTAAGTATTTGCATTACACTCAACAAGCTTCTAATATATGTCACACTCAAACAATAATATAATCTTATAACAATACAACAAGTGTGACCAGGATATTAACCATGAAGCCTGATATATTAATTCACATTTAGATCAACACCCTTTTCTAAGTGTGAACAGGATATTTCTCTAGAGGTGACTAGAATTATCAAACATATGCAAACGTATATGCACCTCATAAATGTCACTAAATAATGTTATTCCGTGTAACTCCACAGTCACTCAGTTTTCTTGTCTCTTCTCTAAAGTTAACACTCTAGTCTATGAGTCATCTGAAAACATGCAACTAAAACACACACACAAGAATAACACAACACTATAAAATTAATCACACTAATAAGAATAAAGTTTTTGTCCATTTAAACATCTTCCCTCGGCAGCGTTGGCGTTGGTATAGGATATATAGGTACCCTATCTTTCGGAATAAGAATCTTGTCGTCCTCCGATGATGGCTTCGTGTGAGCATTTATCACCATATGCACTGGGTATGGTTGCTTCTGCTCCTCCTCCCGTTCACCATAATATGACTGCATGACTGTAACATATGACTGTAAAGAAATTATGTTTAAATGTTCAAACCCTACTCTTATTTAAAATCTTCACCTATGCGCACCTTAAGGGTAACACAAAGGACTTTACACAACTTAAAAGTCAATAAAATGTCAATCTTCGACAATGCATGACCTTAAGGGTCATACAAAGTACACAAATACATGTAACAGTATCTCTTACTGTTAAAATAACCAGGAATATTTCAAGTGACCTGGATTCACTAATTAACTAACAACTATAACGACGAGGATCCTCTATTTACATGTACAGATCACTGCCACTTAGGACAATTCTGTAGTCACATCCTTGGACACAGGCCAAGCGAGTGATGCATCCGTCCGCTTGAAGGGTTTCTGTCCTTCAGAACTGTAATCGACGTTCCTTTTCTCCAGCATAGCGGACATCTCTATCGCTTCACAACCACCATGTGAAGGAGAACATTTTACATTTACATTCTCAAGGTCATGCATATTAGCCTGCCGTTTACCAATTGTTTGGCCCAAATTACAAGTACTTTTATGTTTGACTATACATACTATACTAAATATTATAAATGACAACGCGGTTACAGTTACAAAAGCATATGTCCAATGGTTTGTACCTTCCTTATCATCTACCTGTACAGTTTTATATGCTCTTGTTTCGCGTAGAAAACTTTGCAATGGAATCTCTTTCAAGCCTCTCAAATGCGATGGAATATTAACTGGCTTTAATTTGTCAAGTTCAGCTTTGGAATTGTTCCAAATGAAAAACTGTGAAATATTATGCAGTGACAACAAAGCTTGTAAAGGATCTGACCTTTCAAAAGCAGTTTGTTTATCAAAATATTCAGGCAGCTGTAAGTATTTATTATAGGCTCTGCAAGTGTTATTTAACTTTAAAATGTCAAATGGAGATTTAATTTTAATGCCACTGATTCTATGTTTATTTAACTGACAGTTAACTGTAAATATTAATGGTTTATCAGTCACAACTATCCACGCACCTGCAAACAAGTATTTTGTGGTTGGCAAAACCTGATCTAAAATAATAACTTGTTTACACAATGTTTTAATGTCATGCTTGTTCCGTGTAAATAAGGCCATAACACAAAATTTATTAATGTTTGTTTGATAGTACGCAGTCTCTGGATTACAAAACTGCAAATGATAGGTATTACACATTTGATAAGTATTTTCAGACAGCAATGAAAATTTTGATCTGTCTTTTGAGACCAACAGCAATTCAGTTTCAAGACTATATTTTACCAAGCTGTTAGTGCTAATTAATGGTAAAGGTAAGTTATGTACCTTATACACTTCATATTCTTCTTTTGTATTAATTAATGGAATTTTCAAAACAATTCTAATCTCATTATCTTCTAAGTAGGTTATACATGTCAAAGTCTTATAAAAATACCAAATATCTTTTCGGGGATTTCTTGGTAACTCAAAATTGTTTGGAAGTTTTGATTCAACTTCGACCAGTAGCATCTTAAGATTTCGTGGTGAAATCGTAGATGTTGATAAATGATGCATAGACAACATATTAAGTTCTGCTTTAAGACTTTCCAAATAAGTCATACCATCTTGAGTTGTTAATCTTATCTCATCAAGAATTAATTGAAATTGTAAATATGTATGTATGAACTGTTCAAGTCTTACAAACTTCTTTTCAAAAGTTTCTTGCAATCTCATGATTGACCTATCTAGCTTTTGAACGACTATAATTAAATCCATTATAGATCTCCTATTTTCTGCTACTTGCATTCTCGTTAAGTTTAAGACAGATAAACTTACATCTAAATCATGTATAATTTGTTCTTGATTGCTTGCCAGATATCTTATATTTCTGTTTATATCGTCAAGGTCGTCTTCCGAAACTGTGCCGAATAAAGAACTCATTAACTGACCAATAATTGGAAGAAGTGACCTTTGACCTCTTTTCTTTAATGAGAGTGCTTTGTATTCCACAAACTGACTAAATAAATCAGTATACGAATCAGTCAATATATCTACCTCAACATGTAAGCTCTTAAAGGTTTCTACATAACCTGTAAGGTTAGAGTTTTGGTAGATATCTGTGATTGCTTTCACAATACTGTCTGTAAGTTCAAGATCATTACTGATCTGATTAATAAGGGTTTCAAACGGTCTTAAGTCATGTACAAATGTCACAGACCAGTGCGCGTCATTTATAAAAATCTCATTAGTCTTCTGAAAAACAACATTTTCAGACGTAAATAAGCCAAAAGAATGGCTAATAAGCAATGACCAAAAGAAATATGTAAAATACACTGTGTTCATCTGAAATGAACAAGTAAAACACATTTTACTATTTACAAAAATTAAACTTCAACTGCATACACAGAAGCAACGAGGTCTCTTATAACATATTTGATATTAACCTCAATAACTGTTTCACGCCACTACTTTTGTTTTGTGACTGCTTTGTTTTCCTTTTCACTGTCTTGCGAACTTTCTTAGGCAACTTGATCTCATTGATGGACATCTTATCAACATCAGAATCAAGTGCACAAGAATTATCTGAAGCGTAGATTTCGGTTTCGCCAGAGTATGGATCTATTTCAGAGTGTCTCTCATCATCACAATCCATACCCCTAGCTGATTCCTCATCGCTACTATTCTTACAATTACGTTCTCTACTCTGAAGGCGATTTCTAAGTTCCATTAAGGGAATATCTGATTCATTGTCAGAGTTCTCTCTTTCCCTTCTGTACCTTTTAACTAACTTTGCTATCGGAAGATTCTCATCCGAGTCAGAGTCAGAATCAGAAGATGCAAGTTTTTTTATTATCCGCAACTCTTTTCGACAATACATCATGCAAAGTTCTATGAAATCTTTCTACCTTCGCATTACTTTGTGGGTGATATACACTTGTCAAAATATGATCTATCTTAAGATTCTCTAAAGTTTCCTTGACAATTTTGTTAACATTTTCTGTTCCATTATCTGACACGATTTGTAACATACTACCAAATCTAGGGAATATTTCTTCAATCAACAACTGAGCTACTGTATCAGCAGTTTTGTCTGGTACAGCAAAAGCTTCTGGCCAACCAGAATACCAGTCTACAAAAGCAATAATATACTTGTTACCTGATAAAGTTGTTGGATATGGTCCAGAAAGATCTAGGCTAACTTTTGCCATAGGATATGGGGGAATATCCGTTTCTTGTAAAGGTTGACTGATTTTCTGTAAAGATCTTGTCTGACAAATTGTACACTCAGCTACATACTTATTCAGCTCTTTGAATAAGTTTGGCCAATAATATTTTCTACGAACAGAATCAAAAGTTTTCTGTACACCCATATGCCCATTCTGATCATGGTACTGTTGTATGATAAACACTCTGAGATGTTTTGGAACAAATAATCTCAAATATGGATCATCATCTACATTGGATATATAATAAACTAGATCATCTATCACAAGATAGTGCTTCTGAACATCCTTGCTTTCATTACCATTCAAAATCATTTCCCTGATTTTTGAAATGTCATCATCCCTACTCTGTTCAACAACTATGTCAAAACCACCTTTGGTGAACTCCGACAAATCACACTTCTCTAACGACTCATCGTCTGGCAATTTACAGCTAGCAAAAGCTCTGGGATCAAATTGATTTGAATCTAAAACATTGACCTCATATAAGTTTTCATTAACATCCATGACATTTTGTTCCTCACTGTCCTCACAGCTCTGAGATACATTGTCTTTTTGTGCATTGACATTGTCTGGATGTCTCGAGAGTAGGTCAGCACAAGTGTTTGTAGTACCACTAATGTATTCAATAGTGCAGTTATATCCTGCCATACTCAAAGCCCAAAGTTGTATCTTCATATTCTGCATAGGAGATTCAAGAAGATATTTCAATGGTTTGTGATCAGTTTTAATCACGAACTGAGCATTGTGCAAATAATAATCTAATTTCTGAAGTGAGAAATGAATAGCATAAGCCTCTTTTTCAACCACTGACCATTTGCACTGCGATTTACTAAGTTTATGAGACAAATAAGAGATTGGTTTCTCTTCACCATCATATTCTTGTGTAAGGCATGCCCCTATACAAGTATCACTAGCATCTGTATAAAGAGTGAAAGGTTTGTTTGAATCTGGATATGCTAAAAGTGGAACAGAAGTCAAGCTTTCTTTCAAATATTCAAAAGCTTTCTGATGTGTCTCAGACCATTTGTAATGTGCATACTTCCTAGTTAAAGCTATTATTGGTTCAGCTATCTGAGAGAAGTTTGGTATGAACCTCCTGTAATATGAACACATCCCAATAAAAGATCTGACTTCTCTAACACAAGTTGGAACTGGTAAAGATCGAATTGCTTCAACCTTCTTTTCATCTGGTTGAATTCCATTTTCACTAATTACGAAACCAAGATAATTTGTTTCTAATTTAAGAAAACTACATTTCTTAAGTTTCAGTTTTAAACTATGCTGTCTGAGCTTGCCAAAAATAATATCTAAATGTTTCAAGTGTTCTTCCAAAGTTGCACTGAAAACTAAGATATCATCTAAGTATGCTGTTGCAAAGTGATTACACTCTTGTAACACAATAGACATGAGTTCCTGGAAGACAGCTGGAGCGTTAGAAAGGCCAAAGGGCATTACATTGAACTCAAATAACCCTTTGTGACATGCAAAAGCTGTTTTCTCTTTATCTTTCTCATCCATGGCAACCTGCCAATAACCACTCTTAAGATCTAAGGAACTGAAGTATTTTGCTTTACCCAATAATGCTAAAATGTCATCTATCAAAGGTAAAGGATATGAGTTTTTCTTTGAGATTTGATTAAGCTTCCTAAAGTCTACACAAAATCTTTTACTACCATCCTTTTTGTCAACAATAACAACAGGAAATGACCAAGGGGATCGAGATCTTCTGATAACATCAGCATCATTTCTTCAATAGCCTTATCAACAACTTCCCTATTCTTAATTGGCGTTCTATATGGTCTCATTTTAATAGGCTCTTGATTACCTGTATCTATTTGCATCTTAACTGTATCAGTTTGACCTAATTCTGAGTCTTTGTTTGCAAATAAGTCCTGATTTCTTAAGACTAACTTTTCTATATGTGTTATGTATTCCTTTGGAACGTCTAAGTCCTTAAGATTTATTTTAGTATCTACATTTTTATTTTGACATACTGAATCTACATGCATCATGTTTTCACTTTGAATGTCTGAAATTTTTGCCAAAAGACCATGCCTATAAATTTTAATAAATTTGTTTGTATTGTTTACAATTAATAAAGGTAAAGATCTATCTCTAGCTAAAGTTGAGACAGTATTAATAATTTGTAAACCTGGTTGATTAACTAAAAATCCCTTGTCAATTTGTTTTACTTCATATGACTCACCAACAGGTAAGTCCGGGTTTTCTCTAACCTTGCCATAACAAATCATAGCAGTTTGTGGTTTAATTACGCATGTTCTTTTCATCCTAACTGTTGATGCAATGTGTATGTCTTCCTCTAAGTTTACATAATGTTTACCGTTTATCCTTATACATTTTAGGTCAAAGTAAATCCTAACATTATTTTGTTTAAGCCAGTCCAAACCCAATATCAAGTTTCTATTCAAATCTCTAATGACATAGAAATCTTGGGACATTTCGGTACCACCGATGCAGAATTGCACAGTAATGCATCCATCGCATTGCAGTTCAGAGCCGTTTGCTGATTGTAAGCTCACTCTTTTGCTCTGCAATTTTGGCTTGTTTTTAAGCTGATCATATATTCTGCGATGCATTAATGAACACTCCGCTCCCGTGTCCACAAGAGTTCTAAACTTTTGCTTTCCTATCTTCACAAGACAAGAATTTGGACTACCTGAAACACTAACCTTATAAATTTTCTGAGGTTTAGTATCATGTATGTTATTTTTACTACTCTTTACACCGACCTCCTCATGTAAAGAGTGACCTAGTTTTCCTGATGACCTGGGGTTTTACTTGGTTGAAACCTACTTCTTCCATGCCCTATAGGTTTTCTATTTTTCTCTTCCTTCCTGCAGTCCCTACTTATGTGGCCTTCTTCACCACAAGACCAACATTTAATTGGTCTGTTTTGAGTGCTATTTACCCTTCTGTTATTATTGTACGGATAACGGCGACCTCGTGAAAGGTCAACCTCCATAGGTGTTGTTCTTGTGTTGGCCCCTTGCCAATTGTGATGGGACATCGACACTCTTGTCCTTAAGTTTTGTTCATTGGTGGCAATAGCCACAGCCCCCTGCAAAGTGTCGGGCTCATCCCTTAATATTTTCATCTTCAGTTGGTCATTTGTAAGACCGTCTACGAAGATATCTATTAACTGCCTTTCAATAGCATTGCCTCCTTGGTTATCGTAGGCAATTTCAGCTAAAGAAAGTATTCGCTCGGCATAAACCTGTATGTTTTCACCAGGCTTTTGCCTCACGGATCTCAGCATGGACAGAGCAGTTTGAGAGTCTGTCACATCCGAAAATCTCACAGCAAGTTGCTGTTTAAGCTGAACCCAATTATTATCTGGGTTAGCTTGCCTATAACGGTGAATGAAGCCACTCACCGCCCCACTTGACGACTGATAAGCAATTAGCTTTTTCCGTCCGTCAGGCACATTTACTAAGGTCGCATACTTTTCTATTGACCTTATCCATTCTCTATAATTTTTAGGATTTCCGTCAAATTTAAAGACTGTATTTGAGATTCCCTGCGCAGTCAAAGCATTTGAAACACTATTCAGTTCTAAAGTTAAATTATTAAAAACTTGAGCAATATCTGGTGCTTGACCTTGTCCTTCCGCCATTTTTAAAATTAGTTAAATAAACTAAAATAATTTTCTAAAATAATTTTTACATATTTAACACAGCTCACACAAGGCAGACTACTTTTTGATCATTGGTAAACTTTCAGCATACACACATGCGTAGAAAATGTAACAAGTAAAATGTCCTACCTGTGGTCCTTGTTGACTTTCCATCCTCGTGGTCCTGTGTTTAATCCTAGTTCAATCCTGGGAACTTTAAGCACCAAATTAGATACCACACTGTTACGTAGTGGGGTACCGTAGACCTATGTCGTATAGTGTTCTTTGTTTTAGTACTTCGCTTTTCAATACAATAAAATAAAGTCTTTTCAAAGTTTCTAAGTTTTAATTTTCATTTCACTACATTTCCGCGACAGCCCAAAATGTGTATCAGATTAATTTCAATCTGATACTTTCAAAAATGAGATCTATTATAAGCAGCGTGGATCTCTCTACATCTTTTAAACCCAAATTCAGATCTAACTAACGTGTTCAAAACTGGACCTTTTATATGTTCTCTGAGCATTTCTAACATTTTACAATTCACGTTTACACCCTTATTGTTTGTGCAAACGTCAATCATAATGCATATTTTCAGGACGCTACCACGCAATTATTTAAAGGTTATTGTTTTCCTAAATTCCTTTAAAAGTAGAAGTAAAACAAAGATCAGGAATTGATACAATTAACTTACTCCATCCATAAAAGACACCAAAGAGCTTACTGCACCTGTTTAATTGACATAACATTAAAACATACACCCCAATGACTGACATAAACCATAATATGTACTCGGGTGATAGGCATATGTATATACAAATACCCCTTTTTGAGTGGCGTATCCGTATACATTTTAGAATTATGTAACTTTTGTTTACTGCACCTGCATGTCTATAGAAACTGATAAACACCAGGTGGTTACTGCGTAATCACATATTTCATATGTCAAATGACGATTTGAACTCAGTCCAGTTGATTTGAAACCGTTCCAATATAAACAATACATGTAAATCAAGTTTAGAAAGTACAATGCATCAGTTTATAGCCTGTTAGCAAAAACCAATATTTTATAGAAAGAAAGATTCACAATTAAGCTTTAACAGTTTAGATAGTAAAATAATTGTTAATATGATATGCCTTTACGACCCACCAAAACTATAGATCATACAAGGGTAGTTTCTTACAGCCCTTCAACATTATATGTCATACATGTTATACATGTTATATGCTCAGAGAACGACTATGTTATACTTGTCCTTCGTGTTTATCGGAAAACATTTTCAAAGTCTCAGACCTGCGCAGATACAACACCAGAGGCAGTGCAGAAAACTTTGTTGTTCCTAGGATCAATGACCAAGCGGTTACCACCTTCTTCTACAATGTTTTCAAAGATTGGAATGTCCTACCTTCTCAAATTAAATGTCTTAGTTCAACTCAGACGTACAAAAACTCAGTTAAAAGACATTTGACGTCTCAGATGAAAAATAGAAGTGGAGGCAATGATCAGGAAACGATACAATCAACCTAAAGCTCCCATCAGAGACACGAAAGGGAAAGATGCGCACACATGAAACAACAGACCCTAATGGAAACACCAACAGCGGAAAGCCAAAGGGACAGTTACTTTCCCACAAAATGGCCAATAGCCATCCAAAATAAAATAAGCGACACAAACACCCAAAGACAAACCACAACCAAAACAAACCGCGACAGAAGAACTGCCCTGGAACAGCCAGTGGAAACGAACCCCACTGGGGGGGGGGGGGGGCAAATCGACCCCACGCGGCCACAATCCTCGCCCTTACTTACTTCCGTCGCGATTTAGACAAATAATTTGTTCAGTCCGCATGAAAGTCTACTTACTCATCAGTGCAACATCTCCGTGAACACAAATAATTAAACAACCACAGAGGTGAGAAAACGGTGATGACTCGGCAGCAAGAAACCACTGAAATGCTGGAGCAAAAGAAAACCAACAGTTAGACTCCGAAGCTTGCTGAAACTGATATATTCTGTTTTTTTATCGACTTATCCAGCTCGGTTAATAGTTAATATTTGGGTGAACTCAATCAACCTTGTTTTTGTTTCCTTTTCCAACGATGAATCAGTGTACTGGTGCGACATCGGTCTTTATAGGTTTAATTGAAGTCCTCAAATAGGTGGTACAGAGGTTGTGAATGGTTTTCCCAATGGAGCGACCACGCGGTAGACGTTTGGGCTGGCACAGTTGCTGGGGCAAAATGAGTGCTGTTTAGACATTGGATCTGCCACATATCCTCTGTCCCTAGCATGGCCTTTTAGTGCCTGGCGCGTGTATCGGGTGGCCGAGAATATGAGAACCTCTAAAGAAATTAAGACTGTGATAAATTCCTTAATGTGATATAAACTAATATTTCCCTTCATTTATTTATTTATTACTATTTTTTATTTTCGTTTTATTTATTTTTAAAACTATAACATTCCACCTGATTTACCTAATGTGTTCACCTTTTACAGTGATAAGTGCTAAGCTACTTTTTTTTTTATTTCTAGTCTACTTAATTTGTTTTATAATCATATTTATTTCTTTATTTCTTATTTTGAATTTTTATAAAAAAAAAACATTTAAAGATAATTAGTCATATTTCATGTTATATTCAAAATTTGTCCTTGTTTATTTTATATGTGTATGTTGTGTTGATTCTACTGAATAAACATAAATCAATCAATCAATCAATCAATCAATCAATCTCTAGCATCAGTGGAAAGTGCATTAACCACTGAGCTATCAGGCTCCACTAAGCTGCATGCTGTGATAAATATATTATCTTTCTTTTCTTTCTTTCTACTGATACTGTGTCGGTCATATTTGCCCATTACCGCAGGTGTACATTACATATACTCCAGGTTTGCAGAATAAAAGGCTACACAGTAATCATGTAATTTTTTTCTCCTATTACTGCTACTCATCACATCTTAGCATTACGAGCAGGATTTCCTGGGTGATAACCAGTATTTTTTAAGCAATGTGGATTAAGTGGCTTGCTCAAGTGCACAACACTTTGGTCAGCGTGAGGCTCGAACCCGCAACCTCTTGATCACAAATCCGATGCACTACCACTCCACCAAAGCGCTCCACTTTGGTAGGGTAGGGATCTTTAACCTGCACAGGGGATGGTTCTCCCTGCACAGGGGGCTTCCAGTTAACGTCCTGATCCGAACGACGGTGCACTTTATGACATTCAAACCTGCAAATGATGACAATCAGAATCAATGGAGCGTGTTCGGACACCAAAATTTTATCGCCGCTGCCGGTGATCGAACCAGGGACCTCTAGCATCAGTGGCAAGTGCGCGAACCATTGAGCTATCATGTTCCACCAAATTTAAAACCTGTTTGTTGTTTTACACTATGTTTGCTGAAGTAAAATCCCTAGTGGGCTTATGTAATCTTGTTAAAACTATTCGATTTTAAATAAATATTTTATGACTATGTCTATGAGTATACAAGATACAAGATACAAGAATTTTATTGCGAATTTTCGGCCCACGTAGGAGCACATAAAGAGGCATATTATAATAATGGATAAACCAAGTAGACAATCAAGGAAAGAATTCCAAACGACAGAGGCATATGAAAAAAAAAAAAAAACTTGAAAACCCAGTGTAAATGATATCCGGGTGATATCATCATTATCCTAAGTATTGGGACAGACAGTCCTACCCAAACAGTGCAGACCCAGATCAGGAGCAGTCTGGTCAGGGCCTACACTGTTTGCAATTTCGTCTGCACCCAAGGACCCGCTTCTGTATCATAAAACAAGCTTGTGCTTATACAAAAATTGCTTGTTTACATTACGATAACTCGCCCGTGCGACATAGTGCATTTTTCACATCTCAAAAATGGCTACTTTTCTGATGACAATCCTTTATATTTCTCCCACAATTGCCCAAAACACAGGATGTGGGTGCCCGTTAGAACCGTCTCATAGAGGCGGTTCTAACGAGCACCCACAATCCATGTCTCGGAGCAGAAATAAGAAAAATAAGAAAAATAATGAATACCCCCGTAAACCCCAGTTTTCTCTATATAAAGTGGGGTTTGGGGGGGGGGGTCTTCATATCACGGACTTGTTTACGTGATGAATTTCTTTAATATGGTTTACCACAATGATCCCAAGCATCATGACAGATAGTCCTAATCAAACAGTGCAGACTCAGATCAGACTTACCCAGAAGGATCATCCTGATCAGGGTCTACACTGCTTGCCATTCCGTCTGCACCCCCACTGTTTCATGAACCAAGTCCGTCACAACCCCAGAAAAATTACAGCAAGCCCTTAAGATGCCCGAATTTTAAGGATCCTTATGGAAGTATAAGCTCTCAGACGAGACTTTCAACAAGACGCCGAAGCATACTGTGCACTATAAAATCTTCTCCTCTTCATTTATGGGTGTAAGTTATCATGTATAAAAATTGCCAGTTTCTTTTTATCGTAATGATCCCAAGTATAGGAACAGCCAGTCCTAACCAAACAGTGCAGACCCAAATCAGACTGCTCCAGAAGAAGCAGTCTGATCAGGGTCTACACCATTCGTAATCCCGTCTGCTCAACTGGACCCGCTGCTCTGTCATGAAATAAGCTTGTACAAAAATTGCTCGTTTAATTTCTTGAATATGTTTTACAGTAATGATCCCAAGCATTATGACAGATAGTCCTAACCAAACAGTGCAGACCCAGATCAGACTGCTCAAGGAGCCGCCTGATCAGGGTCTACACTGCTTGACTGCTTGTCATTCAGTCTGTACCCCCTGCTGTGTCATGAACCAAGTCTGCCACAACCCCAGAACAATCACAGCAAACACTCAAGGTATCCGAACTTTTAGGATTCTTTTGGAAGTATAAACTCCCGGTTGAGAAGTTTAATACAACGCCAGAGCATATTGTGCACTATAAACGCTTCTCCTTTATATTTATGGGTCTAAGTTATCGTGTACAAAAATTGCTAGCTTCTTTAATACATCATTATTTTCACAATTAAGAAGCCAAAAGTACTTATCTGAGTTAGTCATGGAAGTAAAATTTGGGCAAAAGGTAGTAACTGAATCTAATAAAGAGACTCTGGACCTTCCATAGGCAGAACATTCAAGAAGAAAATGTATCTCATCACCAAGTACACCCATAGAACAGCTAGAACACAGTCTATTAGCTCTGTCTATTTTCAGGTACCTGCCTGTTTCAATGTTTAATCTATGTGCAGATATGCGGAGGCGTGTTAAATTTCTCCTGAGTTGATAACTTAAATTTATTAAATAACTTTCCAACCCAAAGTTAGATTTTACTTTGACATATGTATCTAATTTACCCGAAGAATATGAGAGCCTTGAATTATGCCAGATATTTACATATTCCTTTTTTAAAGCACTGGAGAGAACAGAGTGAAATCGGGCTTTACTCATTCTTGACATATCTGATAGAGGAAGGTTTAATATGTTGGAAAACTCTTTAACAGCACTGAACCAGGAACAACTTGTATTATTCACATCTTTTGAAGAGACCAGGGCATTAAATAATAAAGAGCTGGTATCATAATTTTCCACACGATACCAATATTTCAATACTGCTTTGATTATATCAATATAGTAAGGAAACCGCCCCAGCTCAGACATCACTGCAAAGTTGGAACTTTTCCTTTGGGCGCCCAGAATGAACTTTGCAAATTTCAAATGAAGTCTGTCTGGCTCTAAATTTCTGAAAATCTTCTCCAAAGAAATGCCATTTCTAAATTTTGAGCTAGAAGTATTGAAAATTCCCCAGATTTCACTACTGTACAGCAAAATTGGTTTCACAGTATGATCAAAAAGGTGTAAACTAGTGCATACAGATGGTTGCAAATTGAGAATATTTTTACTTAGCTTAAAGTTAGTTTTCAGTCCTTTGTTGTACAGCTGGGATTTGGCATACGAAAAGGATCCTGATGCTGAAAAATGCAGACCCAAATATCTATATGATGATACACATTCTATTTCATTTTGTTGAATAGTAAACCTGTTCTTAATTAATCTACCAGCTTTATTGAATGTAACTACCTTTGTCTTGTCTATATTGATGTCCAGACACCAGTCATTACAGAAAAGTTGTAGTTTATCTAGCTTTTCTTGTAAGCCTTTAGCTGTTTCAGATAAAATAACTACATCATCAGCATACATCAGACAGTGTAAGTCAATAGAATTCAGATGTACTGGGTCTGAGGTTGATGCTAAGTATGAAGGCAAATCATTTATGAATATTTTGAATAAATTTGGGCTCAGTGGGTCTCCCTGTCGTACACCAATTCCCAAACTGAATGATTCTGTAAGAAAGTTGCCTAACTTAACACAGGACTGACTGCTTGCATACATAGATTTTATGACATTATAAAATCTTGTTCCAATACCAAGTTGTAGTAATTTAACCTTGATGCCTGCTGTTACGAGCCAGGCGTAGCAGAAAGAAAAAGCAAACAAGCCTTTTGGAAAATTTTAACAAAATTTATTTACAAGTTAACTTTAACCTGTAGAAGTAAGAAAATTAAATGTACTTAGCTCTGAATGAAATATCCTGAATGAATCTATTTTCCTTGATCCCACAGAATTCACAGTCCAAAATGAAAAGTAATATCCTTTATCAATCCAACACAGAATTTAGAAATAACTTTCCTTATAAGCCCAAACATCAAACTCCAAAGTCTGACTCAATGAGAAAAATCATGCTCTTTTATAGACCCTAAGATTTCTCTAGAATGTTCCACAGGGTTGTGGAATAAGATGAGGTAATCTTCTAAAAATAATGCAAACCTGAACTTTCTGGAAGGTTCTGAAGTACTTTTCCTTGTAAACATGTTGTTTACAAAAAAGAAATTAATCTGTGACTCAGTTTTCTAGAATCTTCTATAAAAAGATTAACAAGATATTTATAGCACTATTAGGTCACAGTGGGGTGAAAGTGGGAATCAGAAAAATAAATTCTTATGCATAACACTCTCCCTCTTCGAGGAAAAGAAAGATTTATGTAATAAAGCTTTCTTTTGCTTTAAGATTAATAAAATATTGAACATAGCATATACAATTACATGTATCTACAATCCACTTCAGTATGAAAGAAAAACAAAATTCCTGACACTGCTTAAGCTCTTGAAAGGGCATCAGGGATAATGTTATCTCTCCCTCTAATATGTCTTATGTCTAAATTATACTCTTGTAGCATGAGACTCCACCTGAGCAACCGCTGATTTTTGTTTTTCATTTTGTGTATGAAAGTCAGTGGATTGTGATCACTGAAAACAACAATCGGTGCAGTAGTAGGGGTAAGATAAACTTCGAAATGTTGCAGAGCAAGAATCAGAGACAAGCACTCTTTCTCTATGGTAGAGTAATTTCTCTGATGCTTATTAAACTTTTTGGAAAAGTAGCAAACTGGATGATCCACACCATTTTCATCTTCCTGCAACAAAACACTACCTGCACCTACGTCACTAGCATCTACAGCTAGCTTAAACTCCTTTTCAAAGTTTGGTGCTAAGAGAACTGGTTCACTCTTGAGTATGGCTTTAAGTTTATCAAAAGCATTTTGGCATATTGCATTCCAATGGAATTTTGTTCTTTTGCTGAGCAAATTTGTCAAAGGCTCAGCAATGACAGAGAAATTATTACAGAACTTTCTGTAATAACCAGCCATACCAAGAAATCGCATCAGCTGTCTTTTGCACGTGGGTACGGGAAAATTTGAGATAGCCTCAACTTTAGCATCAATGGGTTTCACATGACCTTGACCTACAACATGACCTAGAAATGTCAAACTTGCATGGCAGAATTCACTTTTAGCAAGATTTATTGTCAATTTGGCATTACTCAGTCTGTCAAAGAATGCTCGAATAGTCCCAAGATGTTGATTCCACTGGTCATTGTATATGATAGCATCATCGATATAAGCACTGCAGCCTTCCAGCCCCGCAATTACCATGTTTATTAAGCGCTGAAATGTTGCCGGAGAGTTTTTCGTTCCAAATGGCATGACTTTATAGTTAAATAATCCGTCTGGTGTTGTGAATGCCAAAACCTCCTTTGCTCTATCTGTAAGTGGAATTTGCCAAAATCCTTTCAGAAGGTCGAATTTCGTTATGTATTTGGCATTCCCGATGTTATCAATGCAGTCATCCATTCTTGGAATAGGAAAGCTATCTGTTTTACTTAAGGAATTAACTTTCCTAAAATCTGTACACATACGATATGTCCCATCAGGTTTTGGTACAAGAATACAAGGAGAACTCCACTCACTTTGGCTTGGTTCAATAAAGTCATTGTCTAATAGATACTGAACTTCTTCTTTAAGATATTTTTGTTTCACAGGATTCATCCTGTATGGGTGTTGTTTTACAGGTTTAGAACCATTTATGTCCACATCGTGAAATATTTTGTCTGTCCGTGTTGGAATGTCAGGAAATAAGTGTTCATATTCAAAAATCAGCTGTTTCAGTTCATTCCGCTGATTTGGCTCTAGATGTGACAGTTTCTGATCAAGATTCCGTAGAATGTCAGAATTCTGAAGTTTTGATGATGTGGGATCCGACTTCACTGAATTAATATCCTCACAGTCATTGTCACTTGAATTAAGTGGAACAGAGCTAACTAGATTGACTGATGTTAAAGATGTATTGTCCCTATCTATGTATGCCTTAAGCATGTTAATTTGACATAGCTGCTTTAGCTTGCGCCTCCCAGGAGTGTTTATTATGTAATTTACGTCACTGATCTTTTTGTCTACAGTGTATGGACCATAATACCTGGCCTGCAACGATTTCCCTGGAATAGGCAAAAGAGCTAGTACCTTATCACCTGGTTTAAAATTCCTTTCTTTTGTCCCTATGTCATATAGCTGTTTCATTTTCCGTTGGGCTGACTGAAGATTGGTCCGAGCAGCCTCACAGGCTTTTGAAAGTCTAGTTTTGAAATCAGACACATACTGAAGTAAATTCAGGGAGGTGTCATCATTGGAGAGAAATTTCTCTTTGAGAAGTTTCAAAGGACCACGAACAGTATGGCCAAATACTAATTCAAATGGACTGAAGCCAAGAGATTCTTGCACAGATTCTCTGACAGCAAATAAAAGCAGATGGATGCCTTCATCCCAATCCTTCTCTGTGTCAAAGCAATATGATCTTATCATGTTTTTCAATGTTTGATGGAATCTTTCAAGGGCGCCTTGACTTTCAGGATGATAGGCCGATGACTTATACTGTACAATGCCAAGTTCATGCATTACTTGTTGAAATATTCCAGACATAAAATTTGAGCCTTGGTCTGACTGAATAGATTTAGGAAGCCCAACAAATGTGAAAAACTTCACTAAGGCCTTGACGATTGTTTTCGTTTTGATATTTCTTAGTGGAATGGCTTCAGGAAAACGTGTGGAAGCACACATAATAGTCAATAAATATTCACAGCCAGACTTTGTTCTGGGCAAGGGACCCACACAGTCTATAATTATTCGACTGAAAGGTTCATCAAAAGCAGGTATAGGCTGCAAATGAGCCTTAGGTATAGTCTGATTGGGTTTTCCTACCATTTAGCATGTATGGCAGGACTTACAGTGCTGAGAAACATCTGATTTTAACCCAGGCCAGTAAAAATGATTAAGAATCTTGTGATAGGTTTTATTGACACCTAAATGTCCTGACATGGGAGTTTCATGTGCCAAGTTTAATATTTCGTGACGGTAAACCCGTGGAACCACTATCTGGTGGTTGACAGTCCACTCGTCTTCTGCTGAGACGTCTGGTGGACGCCATTTTCTCATAAGAATGTCATTTTTGACATAATAACAGACTGGGGCCTGAGATAATTCCTGCTCATCTAAAGCCCTTTCAAACAAAGGCGAAATTTCAGGATCCTTGTGCTGTTCTATAGCTAGTTGAGACCCGGACATTTTGTCATGGCCTAGATCTAAAGATGAGTTATTCTCATGAAAATCTGTCTGCTTATCAGGCAGGCTTGAAGACAGAGACCTTGTTATCTCGTCATTAAAAGACTGACCCAAAAAGGTATCAGTTAAATCAAAATCCTGTTTCCCATCAGTTTGCTTGGCCTTACGTGACATCGCCCTTGTGACTGCACAAGATGGATAAAGATCAGGAATTTCCTGCTCAATGGGATCAGGCGGTTGGTCTATGCAAGGATTAGTAGTCAAAAGTGGGTTTACCACAACCTTATCTCCAGCTAAGTCATTGCCTAGCAACAAATGAACACCTTTAAAAGGTAAAGAAGGTCTAATACCAACAGCCACTGAACCGGATACCAAGTCTGATGACAAATAAACGTTATGGAGCGGAACATTAACAAATCCACATTCCACACCCTGAATAAGGACACTTTGGCCCAAAGAAGTCTTCTCAGAAAAAGGCAGAGTATCTGCTAGAATAAGAGATTGAGAAGCTCCGGTATCTCGTAAGATTTTAATAGGGGTAGGATGGGCATAACTGTCACCATTTAGTGACACAAAACCATCTGATAAGAATGGTTCATAACACTCCATAACTGTATCAGTCTCAGATAATTTGGTATCAGAAAGAGTTTCCTCCCTTACACAAGACTGTGGTTTTGGCCTTATAGAAGTCAAACCTGTAGGCTTAAGTTCCTCTTGTCTTT
Organism: Lucinisca nassula; assembly: GCA_963580285.1. NCBI lineage: Eukaryota > Metazoa > Mollusca > Bivalvia > Lucinida > Lucinidae > Lucinisca > Lucinisca nassula. Next base: position 2,663,632 of record OY757024.1, on the reverse strand, counting down.
CTCTTTCTTTCCTTCGCTTTAATTTTAAACACTCAGAGATCAAATGACCTGTATTTTTACAATAATAACAAACTACTTGAGATTGAGATAAGGGATTCTGGTCTTTGTTTTCACCAGAAGGTTTGGGAAAATTTGGGCTTCTGTTTTCACCAGAAGGTTTGGAAGGATTCTGGCTTTTATTTTCACCAGAAAGTTTGGGCATAGTACTAGATGTATGGCTATAACTACCAGAAGGATTACTGGGATAGAATCTTGGACCTGTCTGTGGATTATAAGGTTTTCGAGGATAAGGCCTGTTCACAAATGAGACTTTATGAGTCAAAGCATAATCATCTGCCAAACGAGAAGCTTCCTCCAAAGTTTCAACCTGTCTCTCATCGAGAAAAGATTTAATGTCTGAATTTATGCACCGTTTGAACTCTTCAACAAGGACAAGCTGTCTAAGTTTGTCATGATCAGAGCCTACTTTTTTAGAAGAACACCACCTATCAAATAGCTGTTCTTTGGTTCGAGCAAATTCTACATGGGTCTGGGAAATTTCTTTTTTGCAATTCCTAAATTTTTGCCTGTAAGCTTCAGGGACCAACTCATATGCCTTAAGAATAAGCTCCTTGACCAGATCATAGTCTGAGCTTTGCTCGACAGTCAGCTGAGTGTAAATGTCTCGAGCCTTTCCGACAACAACGCTTTGCAAAAGTAAGGTCCAATGCTCTTTTGGCCATTTTAAATTTTCTGCAACTTTTTCAAAATGCAAAAAATACTTATCTACCTCTTTTTCCTGAAATGGCGGAACTAACCTTATGTGCTTTGTGGCATCAAAGTAACTGCCAGAGTCAAAAACAGGGGTATGTTTCACCCTATCCTGACCCTGGAGTTCCATTTCCTTCAGCCTTAATTGAAATTGCCTTTCCCATTTCAATTTGTCTCATTTGCAATTCAGTATGTGAAACCATAATGAGAGACAAAGCAGATGGATCGAAAAGTTCTTCATCAACAAAAAACTGTACCAAAATATTCTTAATTTCATGCTTCTTCATGCTTGTTTTGACAGAAGTGACCCCATAATGGGAAGCAATTTCTAACAAATCTGCCCTTTTGGCCAGATTAAACAACTCCTGAGTAGGCTGAGCCAAAAAGCTTCTCAAATCAAACGACATGTTTGCCTTTTGTATGTTTTATAAAGTAATTATGGTAATAAAGATTGAGGTTAATTTGACAATTTTTTTTTTTGAAATGACAAGCCCAATAAGAAATTCACATGAAATGACAAGTACTATTTCACCTGAAACAACAATTCACATGAAATGACAATCCCCTATATACATATAGGGAAATACCAATCCTGTGAAGCAACTGTCAAGTCTATGTTTGACAAGTTATGACGATTACCTGCCGTCACATGAAATGTCGGTTTTAAAATGCTCAAATGGTTTTATCCCGGACGAGCCCCCAATTTCTGTTACGAGCCAGGCGTAGCAGAAAGAAAAAGCAAACAAGCCTTTTGGAAAATTTTAACAAAATTTATTTACAAGTTAACTTTAACCTGTAGAAGTAAGAAAATTAAATGTACTTAGCTCTGAATGAAATATCCTGAATGAATCTATTTTCCTTGATCCCACAGAATTCACAGTCCAAAATGAAAAGTAATATCCTTTATCAATCCAACACAGAATTTAGAAATAACTTTCCTTATAAGCCCAAACATCAAACTCCAAAGTCTGACTCAATGAGAAAAATCATGCTCTTTTATAGACCCTAAGATTTCTCTAGAATGTTCCACAGGGTTGTGGAATAAGATGAGGTAATCTTCTAAAAATAATGCAAACCTGAACTTTCTGGAAGGTTCTGAAGTACTTTTCCTTGTAAACATGTTGTTTACAAAAAAAGAAATTAATCTGTGACTCAGTTTTCTAGAATCTTCTATAAAAAGATTAACAAGATATTTATAGCACTATTAGGTCACAGTGGGGTGAAAGTGGGAATCAGAAAAATAAATTCTTATGCATAACACTGCATGTACAACCGAATCAAATGCTTTACGAAAATCTACAAAGCATGCAAACAGTTTACCACCTTTCTTATTACAATATATATCAATAAGAGTTTTTAGAATAAACATATGATCGGAAGTACGAGCTTTTTTTTGTAAAACCAATTTGACATTTGTCTATAACAGTATTCTCAGTTAAGAAAGTGTCTAATCTAGCATCTAATATAGTATTAAAAACTTTACCTATAGCATTTGTAATTGAAATACCCCTGTAATTATTTGGATCATATGGGTCATCAGATTAATGCAAAGGTGTAATATAGCCTTCAGACCAACATGATGGATACTGTCCGTTTGATAGACAAGCATTAAAGATTTTCAACAAACATGGTGCCAATGCGGTCTGACTGCACTTAAGCATTTCGTTACAAACTGGGTCTAGTCCAGTTGCCTTGTTGTTCTTCAGCTTAGAAATAGCTTTACATACTTCATTTAATTTTATTGTATTATCAAGACTGGTATAAACAGGCTGTTTTTCCAACTGTGCAGTCAATGTTTGAAATTCTTCTACCCTTGCTTTTTTGCTATCTTTAATTTAGAACTGCCAGTGATCTAAAATGAGAAAGCCAAGTGTCTGGTTCAATATGATCACAAGGGTTACTTCTGCTTTCATCTTTGAGCTACTCGCCTTGTAAACGAGGGATCACAGGATCGATTCCAGGCTTCTCCAGACTTTCGGATGAGTCTTTAAACCGAGGTCCCGTCTCCGTAGGGTTCGCCGGTCATCCGGGTACTTTCGTTTGTCACGTGATAGCAACGAGCACGCAGGTGAATACAAACGCCATTTTGAATAAGCAAATAGTGTAAATAAAACCCAAGTCACTAGCATATTTCTTACAATTTTGATAAAACATGCCAAAAATCTGTAGTGCAGGTGGTTGTACAAATCATCATTTACAACTGGATAAAAAGCTATCGTTCTATCAGTTCCCAAATGGAGAAAAACATCCAGAGAGACGGTATCGGTGGATAAGGGCCTGCAGTCGCCAGAACGCTGATGGTTCAGACTGGATTCCTACATCAAAATATGTTTACATGTGCAGTGAACATTTTATAACAGGTGATTCACAATACATTATTCTTTGGGCCATGTTTTGTTGATAATGAACTGAAATTGTCCTTTCTCTTGGTAAAATTGTCTGTTGATTTCTCTCTAGTGCTCGTATTTCTCCCTTTCAACAACATTTCTGCACTTACCGAGGCGATCCCTTGGAACATCACCACAGGTGTTGGATGGGTGACTAAATTTAGAAATTGATTGTAATTAACTTTAAAGTGTAGAAAAAAAAACTCCTTACTGGGTGTGCTAAAGAAGATGAACAGGGATCCTAAAATGAATGCCTCTGATCTAAAGGTCAAAACAACAACAAGGTCTTTAGAATGTGTGCCTTGTAAATGAACTAACAAACTAGCCTGTCCCCCTAGCCTTGGCATAACCTCGGATCTGGGTTCACACTATTTGCAGAAATGACATATGGCATGCAAACAGTATGGGCCCAGATCAGATGAGCAGTCTGATCTGGGCCCACACTGTTTGCAGAAATGACTTAAAGCTACCGGCAGTCAACGATTTTTTACAGACAAACCGTGTGGACTCAGATCAGACAGCTCCTCTTAGCAATCTGATCTGTGTTATTTTGACAATAAACAGAATGTCAAACCTACCTTGACACTTGGATAGAGTATATTTCCCGAGTCCATGACACCTCCAAATACACAACACTTGACACTAGTCCGTAGACATCGGTTATCAGGCAGCTGTTATTTCACTAAATTGAAATTTCCCGCCTCGTTATTCTTTACTTTTTATCATTTTTACTTACAGTAACATGCATTTTCAGGTTAAAAAAACGATTTTATTCAATGTAATTGATAGCGATCTAAAGGGTAATTGCCGGTCGCTATGTTATTGTTTTCACCTCCAAAATGGCGGCCTATCGGTTGCTACGGGCAGTGACGTCACGCCGGCGAACCCTATTGATTGCTTTTTCGGCGAACTGTCTCGGTAAAAATTTTCGCGCCAAAATGGTCGTTTATCATTCGGAAAGTTCTGCTTTTTCCGTTATGCACTATCGTTCCGAATGATCATTAGATACATGTAAATAAATGGCGGACAAGCACCGTTGGGTTTAGGTTTGTTTTTATTCGTTTGATTTGAGGTTTAATGTCCCCGTCAATACTCCAAAATGAAGACGTTCCCGTTTCTTCCAACATTGTGGGACTTTAACCCGACATTGAGATGAAACGACATCTCAAAATGAAACCAATAGCATGGACGGTCGGACTGACTAGCACCTTGAAGCCTCCGTGGTGCAGTGGTTACGCTACTCGCCTTGTAAACCAGGGATGATGTTCTGATGAAGTCCATAAAATGAAAGTTATGGTCTGTAAAACAACAGAAAAAAATGATTTCAATTTTTCAAATTTTATTGTATGTTAAGACGTACAGTCTAAAGGTTTGCTGGTTTTTGATAATTTTACTTGCCTTACTGACTGTGATATTCTGGCATTTCAGGTGAAAACATTTTTGGCAATTTGAGCAAGTAAACATAAAACCAGAAACGGGCATGTGGCAGGTACAAATAGTGGAATTCCAGTCACTTTCAGCATAGCCTGTTCCACAATACTTAATTTTCTGTTATGTTTTTAGCCTCAAGGCCTTTGATGAGGTGATCTCCCATTTTGGAGAAGGTATAACTTATGCCACTTGGGTCAAATCCGTTTAAGATACTTACCATATTGCAGTGGCGTAAACGCCACAGTCATTTGAATTTGTTTGTTCAGAACATTTAAGGTGCCTTACAAAGACTTTCGGCATCAGACTGAGCATTATGTTTGCAATTGCCATTCCAGTAGCTATTGAAATGTATGGACCGCCTGCACTGTCATACAAATTGACAACACCTACGTCACAATTGAAATTGGAGAAACAAACCCAGTGCAAATTGCCATCATTCGGATGCAGGGAAAAGGTTTAGCACTCGCCCAGTCGCCCAATGCGAGTGAAAATTCCATTGGGCCCCTAAAAAGTTGCAGATGGTCGACCATGAAACCGTTTTTAGATTTCACAATTTTCGGCATTCTTGTGCAAATTAATGAATTATCCTTATACTGTCATCATCATCAACGGATTTTTGATTAACGTGCAGGTACAGGGGCAACGTCCACATAAGTGGCCCCCTTCCAGGTAGCTGGCTTGCTGCACGCATGGCAGATCTTACACCAGATCTCCAGGCTTGTCTATCATGAGGATCGATAGCAGAGAGCTTCCATTCTCTGCAATCTCTTTCTGTTAGCTGCTTCCAGGTCATCTTGGGCCTTCCTGGCCCCCGCTTTCCACTTACCTGTATGTCACAGGCAGTCTTGATTGCACCGTTGGAGCGTTCCACATGTCCATACCAGCGAAGTCTTCTCTCTTTCAGGATGAGGTCCAGGTCCTCAATGCCAAGACGCTCCAGTAACTCACTGGACCTGATGGTGACAGTGTCCTGTGGCTTGACATTGCAGATCTGTCTGATCATTGCCCTGTCATTTCGCTGTAGACGTTGGAGGTTTGGCTTTGTCAATGGCCATGTCTCACTGGCATGGAGCATTGCGCTCCGCACACAAGAGCTATACACACGGCCACGTGTCTTGAACGAGAGGTGGCAGGAAGAGAGAACTGGTAGCAACTCCTTGAATTTCTTCCAGGCTGTTTTCACACGTGATGTAGTTGAAAGGTCGCAACCACCCCCTGCAGAGAGCATATCACCTAGGTAGCAGAAGGAAGCTACAACCTCCAGCTTGTCTGATCCGACTTGAACTTCCCTCTGTGGTCTGCCATCTAAGGGGCGTGCAGTTCCTTGGCACCGTGTACACCTGTACTCAGGGTCCTCTATCAAGCGTTTGAGCCCACTGCATTTCTTGTGCACTTAGAACTTGCAGCCATTACAAAAGATACTGTTGCTGCCAACTCCAGTGCGACATACAGCGCATGGGAACTGGCCTGTACTCTGCAAGAGGTCCAGACCTGTACCACAGATCATGATCTTTGTCTTTCCTGCATTCACTCTCAGCCCTTTCGCCTCCATTGCCTCTTTCCAAGTTAAGAGCCTCCTGACACATTCCTCAAGGGATTCAGCTATGATGACAAGGTCATCAGCATACAGGTCCTCCCAGGGGATTAAGCAGACATGGCCATTGACTGTCTGTTGCACAATTGAAATTAATCCGAAAAATGTTTTGTTTTCTTTAACTTGTAAAAATTTCTTTTTTTTATGCAGAAATCAGCGAGGTAGCCGCCATATTTGTTTATTCAAATCACTCCTTGATTCGTGTATGCCGTTAACGTCGTACAAGGAGCGTGGCTTACGCTAAATACCAGAACAAAATACCACAAAAATGCTTTTATACAAAGCACTATCCAGGATTGATTTGTTTCTTTGTATCGGGGTTTAACGGCCAAATCAAAACTGTTAACCTCATTTTTGAGCTGGTCAGTTTACCTATTCACACTTTGCCTGGGAAATTTTATCCATAAGCAGTTAAACAGTACAGTGCACATTCTTTCGCCAGAATCTGACAACTGCCCTTCTTTAACCAGCAGAAGGAAGAGAATGGCCGTAGAAAAGAAATTTATGATAAATCTCCACGAAAGAATGTTGCCGACCCAGGCAGGAATCCAACCCGCATGCTCCTGATCATCAGTTAGAGGGACATCCAACTGAGCTAAACAGGCCGACCATCCAGAATCGAACAATGTTTTTTATTGTTTTCAAAATTTTAGTCCTGGGCCCCTAAGTTTTTGGCTGGGCCCCAAAGTTTTAAATGTTAGGGGCCCAGCTGGCCCCTGTGAAAAAAATGTAAGTCCTTATCCCTGGGATAAGTCTTTTACAACTTGTACAAAGGGCCCTGAAGCTGGTTGGAACTCGGGCTTGGCAGCATAGAGTATGGACTGCATTCCATGCTCATTTGGGAAATCCTACCACAAGAAAGATTGACTGACATCTATGAAAGTGTCATTTAGCCATCCGTTGTCTAAACTCCCTTTCAGTCTTAAACGGTCATCTTTGGTAAGATTGAGGTTAATTCCATCCCTATTCACCAACACCAGGTCTTCATTCACACATCAATGCTTCTCCTCATACTTTGTTCTGCGGGCCGTTCTGTGAGGTTTGGACTGTCCATCTGTATATATATATGTTCAGGGTCTAGCCTAACTTGTTTTAGTGGTGTTTTCATCTTCTGACCACTTTCTGAATCTGGATCTCATTTTAATAATGTTTTCATATTATGGACACAAATGTCACCGTGTAGCATCGACTCCGGAACTTGTTACTCAAAAGTACCAGATAAATGAGGAAAATGATTATACCGACGGTAGGTAATCGCTTAAGTTGGCGTTATTACGTAGTGTCAGAACTTAAACTCACTTCCCATATTTACTCAACTAATTTTTCTCTGAAATTCTTAAAAAGAAATTTTGGAAAGCTTTGTCAGCTGCCATTTAAACACACAAATGAGTCGGCTGGTACATGGCTGGTACCGCGAAAATTCATGACAGCTTCAACAATCTGTGAATTTATTACAGAAACGGCTTTGACAATCTTCAATTAAGTGGCATCAATAGAAGCCGAATCCTTCGCTGCTTGTAATGTTTTAGTTGTTTTTCACCCAAAGAATATTGTGACTGAATAAACAAGCCGAAACGCGCGAAGGCCAGAGTACGGCAATTTGCGTCACCAGGTAAAATACTGGACGGCAATTTGCTGGGAACAGTACGGCGATTTGATTTGAACAATTATACATAAAGTGCTATGGCGGAGAAGTGTTCTAAATAGTTTCACAACTGTCAATCTTAATATAAACAAAGTTTTGTTGGGTTCGTCGTTACTTTCATTGTCGGTCTCCTTTTTATCAGTAATTTTAATGGGACAGAAGGGTTGGGGATATAAGAAATTGGTAATGACAACAGATTGACCTGTTGTTGTCCTCTAGTTTTTTTTTCAACTTTTATCGATTTTCTTTCTTTCTTCCAGTACGTCTAAACCCCAGAGGGGGACATAAGACGGGTTCCGGCGAACCAAGTGTTGAAGGGTCTTAGCTGAAATAAAAGGAAAGGAAAGTTGGTGAAATGGGTTTGTACAGTGGGAAAAGAGAGTGTTAGTACAGTTAAAAGATAAAAACAGAATTGGGTCTTTTAAGAAGAAGCATGAGCCATCAGGCTAGTTCAGGACTGCTAAACTGAGCCAGAGTAGGAAGCGTTACAACATAGGCAGGTAGAGCATTCCAGTGAATAATAGTCAACGGAAAGAAAGTGTACTTGTAGTAGTCTGTGAGGGTGTAAATCTGTCTGTATGCAAGGAGGTGATTTTGGGCTGATGGTCTAGTATTGATGATGAGGTCATAAGTGATCTTATACATCATGGCAAGACGGTTATCAATGCAGCGTTGTTTAAGGAGGCGCCCATTTAACTCCTTCAGCATAGCTGTAACACTTGAAGTGTAGCTATAGTCATGTGTTGCCCACCTGGCAGCCCTTCGTTGGACTGCTTTCACTTTGTATATGTCAGTGGCAGTGTGGGGATACCATACAGTGAACGCATACTCCAGCTGCGGCCTGACAAGAAAATAAAAATCTAAAATGAGTTCCTTTAAGAGCAATGAAAACATTCATAAGAAAGAAGATGGGCCATACTACGTAGTTTCGGCTAATAAAGCCTCAGTAGTGGCCCTGTTATGATCCGGCAACGAAAGCCAGAGGAAACGTACTGCAATTTTGTGAATTTCAAATCGGCAGTCGATTCAAAGACTGATATAAATCAAAATGGGGTCCAAATAATTAAAAACCTGTTTAGAATATGAGTCTAAACCAATAATTTTTTTCAGATTTCTCAGAATATTCACGCTGATCTCAAAGGACCAAAAGTAAAATATAAACTGCACTATGGTTGATGTACGGGGAGACGTTTTACCGCCGCCACACGGCACAACACCAGCTGCAGTGAAGGCAAATAAAAATCTAAAATGAGTTCCTTTAAGAGCAATGAAAACATTCATAAGAAAGAAGATGGGCCATACTACGTAGTTTCGGCTAATAAAGCCTCATCAGTCTTATTTGCAACTGATTTCAGGTCCTTATTATGGACCCGAATGTTTCTTTTCAAGAATCAAAGGGTCTGATTTGCTTTCGTAGTTATGTTTTCAATGTGGGGGCTGCTGTTTAGATCATCAGAGATGGTGACCCCAAGTTACTTCTCGTGCCATGCAAGAGGTACACATTTGGGATGGGGTTCTTACGTCGGGTAACATGAAGGCATTTAGAAGGATTAAAGTTTATGTCCTACATCTTTTCTCTGTGACATTGTGCCGCCGTGAAACCGTATGTTTGTACAACATTTTTGTTCTCATGTTATCATATGGTATAACTGGGAGAAGTAAATTCGATTTGATTTGATTTGGACATACCTTATGATCGCGAAATACTTAACTGCCTTGGAGTGCAGATCTTGTGACACCCATGTTATTCAGCTTCTTTATGACATTGTCAGATCATGATTAAATGGTCAACAAATAGTTCTTATCTTGGGTTTAGCAAGGCTTTTGGCTAGGTGAATCACCTGAAGCTCCTTCGCAAGCTACAGGTACATCGAAACAGTAACATGGATTAACTATCCAGTCGGTTAAGTCGTTTCTGATTGGGAGAGGTCAGGCAGTTGAACTTGAAGGTGAGCCCTCAGATGAGGTTCCAGTTACTTCAAGTGTACCGCAAGGATCAGTTCTAGGCATCTTGTTATTGTTATTATACCTAAACGACCTGTCCGATTACCAATACCCCCCCCCCCACACACACACACCCCACACCCCACCCCCTAGAGGGACTTAGACCGTCCAATCATAAGAATCTCACTGGGACATGGAATTCAAACATAGAAAGTTCAAGTTTTGCACATAACCTGGCCAAGAACTCCAAAGTAGAAGTAAAACAAAGATCAGGAATCGATACAATTAACTTACTCCACCCATCAAAGACACCAAAGGGAAAGAAACACAAACATTAAGCGACCAGACCATAATGGAAACCTAAACAAAGGAAGGCCATAAGGACAGTTACTTTCCCACAAAATGGTCATATGGCCATCCAAAATAAAAAGACACAAGTGATACACACAGTAAGTAATAAACAACACCATAAATAAACCGCCACAGAAGAACCGCCTTGGAACGGTCAGTGGAAAGATTTCCACTGGGGGGCTTAAATCGATTTTACGTGGCCACAATCCTCGCCCTTACTTCCGTCGCGATTTAGACAAATAATTTGTTCAGTCCGCATGAAGGCCTCCTAACTCATCAGTGCAACATCTCCGTGAACCAAATATACTGCATAATCATGCCCTCGAAATTGTTTCATCTGCAAGGTACTTAGGTTTCGATCTATCCACCAACATGAACGTCAACATACATGTCGATAGAATCTCTTAAACTGCTAATTTAGTCCTTTGTTTTATTTATCTAATATCAGAACAAAATAAAACTGCGTTCGGGAAGCAGCATACAAGAAAGTATTCCGTCAACACTTGAATACGTCTGCACAGTATGGAGCCTATGCACACAGTCCTATGCCCATTAACTCGAAATGATGTAGCGTTAAGCCATCCACTTGGCTCTGAACAATTATTTAACCTACGACATGCAGCCTTATCTTGGCTAGTACTCCTTGCAGCAGAGAAGATCACTTGCCTGCCTCATTTATTTATATAAAATTATTCATGGCATAGTTGCAGTATCTCCCTCCCCTTATTTCTAGCAACCAATCGAAACACGCGTCACAGCATGAGCCACCCACTCGTATTATGTTAATTGTTACATGTATGGCAATGGAACAGATATACTCCCAATATTATTGTGATGCCTGCATTAAATAAGTTCAGCGTGGAAGTCCGGCCTCTTGGTCAGAAGTTGCCATGAACACAGCATACCTGTTTTAACCTGCTTTTACCTAATCTATTGTCAACATTTAACACCATCACCTTTCTTCATTTCACTTTCATACTTTTAGTCTCACCATTCATATTCATTTAACACGAACAACGCGCAGTCATCCAGCACAAATTCAAGCAAAAGTAACTAATCACAGAAGATTCCCGCTTGCTATTGTCCATTTGACTGTCGCTGACCTTGTATAAAATCAAGGTACCGGTAATTTATAGCATCGCTAGTCCACCTTTTAGCTTTTTATTCTCCCTTATTTTATTATGACGTGCGGTCCTTGTGCAAAAAGCAAAATATATAGACTTGGCTCGTGTGCTGCGGCATTGACAAACAGTGGCTACCTAATCATTAAATCAACTTCTTTAAGGAGTTGAACTTTTTTTAGATAAGTAGCCCGTTGGCCATTTTGTGGGAAAGTAACTGTCCTTTTGGCTTTCCGCTATTGATGTTTCCATCAGAGTCTGGTTTTTCATGTTTGTGTTTCTTTCCCTTTGTTGTCACTGCTGTGGGCTGTGGGTTAATTGTATTGATTCCTGATCAGTGTCTCCACTTCTATTTTGTTGTCTGTGTCGTTGCTTAACTGTACAAATGTGAAATAGATAGACTATTCAAGATGAAGATTGCAACATGCAGGCACTTTCGTGCCCGTCGATTTCGAAAATAATAATAATAATAATAATAATAATAATAATAATAAAACCATTATCCATAACATAGAATGCGATTTCAAAAGACTTACGGAAGACCAGCATGAAAACATGCCTATACAATTTTGACCGCCATAAACCCCAATTTTATTGATTACTTAAAACTGGGGTTTTTAGGGATGTACATTATTTTTCGCATTTTCTGTCCAAAAACAGTGCCCACACTATATGTTCTGAACTGCAATATGTAAAATATCAGATTTTTTATCTGAAAATTTTCAATTTTTGATGGAAAATTTTTCAATATATTTGAATAGGCATGTTTTCGGAATGCAAACAAGCGAACAAATAATAGCCGCAGTCATGATTTAAAATAACTGGAGTATAGCATGCATACACCAGGACCTTCGTTAGAGTAAAGTCTCTTTCGCAAAAGGAATAAATACATAATAACATAAAATAACTATCACAAGAACGACGTAGAAACTATTTGAGCACATTAAAAAGACACTTTATTTCGTAGAAAAAAAAATTCATTTCAAGAAGGTAAAGTTCCGTTAAAAGGGGGCAGACTTTGTTTCTACATTATTTCCTAAGTATTTACAGTAGTAAAAGAAAGCAAAAGCAATGACAAATAATTCTCAAGAGGAAATATGGCCCTGGTGTATATTTCACAACTTCAGCTGTTACATGCACAAATAGATTGGTTTACGATCAGTACTAGCATTAGAAACAATCCCTGGCTGAGTGATGAAACCAAACATGATAATAATCATGGTTGTTCGTTCACAACGATGTTAAAATGCTGTCAGTAATTTCCAAAGTGGCAATTTTGTGATACAAGTTGCCGTACTGTTAATTCAGCATTTTCCCCAAGTTGCCGTACTTAAAAATCCAAGTTGCCGTACTCCTTTGTTTTGTGTTTTGTGAAAGAAAACTGCAGCATAAAGCGAACCTTTCAATTAAAACTTATACACAACAACTTTTCTAGCCTTCTGAATGTTCCGGCATGGAAAAAAGAAGGCCAGTGGTCTTGAATCAAAGCAAAAAACATACTTTCCACGAAAAAGATTATTTGTTCTTGGTACCAGCTGTCAATATTCCAGTTTGTTTAGCGATTTCCAGTGAGTTGTTATCAGAATCATGAAAGCAGGCATGAGCTAGATATCTCTCCGACACATATCCATTTTGCTTTAAATGGCAGAATCCTGTAGAAACCTGTAAACAGCTTTATACCTACCTTACTGTGTGCCATGCTTGCGATAAATATTGATTTCGCTGGTACTTTTCAGTAACAAGTTCCGGAGTCGATGCTACACGGTGAATGTCTCCCATAGAAAATGTTGTGCCATACTTAAAGGCTGTTCTCTGTTTGGTACATTCTCCAAAACAAAAGCAAGTTCTCCGAGAATTTTTTCCAATCCACATACTACAACTAAATCTGGCAAACTTCTAATGCAGTTTGACCTTGGTTGTTGGTGGGACTTAAACTTCAAACACTCACTCATTCACCCCCTCACTGGGATTGCGTTAAAATCTTAATATCAGGTAAAAGTGCCACAAAATTGGAAGCACTGCCTCAAAAATTATCTAAATAGTGTTGGCTTGGACACCAAAACCTTGTTGTCAAAACATCAACTCAAACAAACAATTTTTTTTTTTTTTTTTTTTTGGTTTTGGGTTTTACGGCCCTTTCAAGATTATTTCACTCATATTGAGCCGATCGTTAATCATAGGTGGGCGAAAACCAGAGTACCCGGAGAAAAACCACCTGACCTTACGTTGCAGAACTTGGCGTCTCACACGTGACCCGAGCGAGGCTCAAACCCACGGCGGTGAGAGACCTAATGACTAAGAGTCAGCGCTCTTATCCATTAGGCCACGTCAAACAAACAAATACTGCATCACAGGGATTACATTATTATGCCAGTGTGAATGCAAATATGTCCTGCACAATGGTGGGCCTTGCATCATTAACCCATTTTGTACCGGAAACCCCAAAAGGGGTACCTTGGCAAACAGTTTGTTTTGTTTTATTTAAGGTTTAATGTCCCCTTCAACACCGTAAAGGTCGTTTTGGAGACTTTGCTTCCAATTTTGTTGGACTTTTACCTGACATTGAGATAATGTGACATCTGAAGCCCTGCCACCCAATGAAACCAATACGGTTAAAAGCATGGACAGTCCGACTTCCACCGCTTTGCCTGGGCAGGCTTAGAACCTCTAAGCAGTTTTCCAGTACTTGTGTCCGAGTCGGTTTTAGCTCTGCGTGGAAGCATCATGCAGCCCAGTTATTTCTTCAACCACCTTTTGGCCCTTGGTAAACAGTCCAGCATCTCATCAGGGCCTACACTATTCATAATTTGCAGGAATTTCAGCCAATTTCCAAATAAATTTTGAAGGAACACAACCTGACACCCCTTAATTTCTAAATGGACTCCTGGTATATATAAAGAGGAAGATTCCATTTGGTACCGAAAGGGTTAACCATAGGCCATTAGAAAGATAAACAGAACATGACAGCAATGACTGCTGTGATATTGGCTGTGCAGTAGAGAAGGTAGATGAAATAATCCTTCTTAAGGGAATGGGAACATCTAGCACATTTTTCCACAATTTTTCAAAGGGAGATAACTTTCGGAACTTCCTGTTGGCTTTTCTATAAGCTCTGTCCCTATTCACATAAAGGACAAACATACTTTAGCATGTGTTGCCTTTCCTGAAGGTGATCATATTCCCCTTAATTTACAATAAGTATAAAATGAGCCAGCGCATGACAAAACCTACAGTAAGACATGTGCGCCCAACGGAGACTCAGATCAGCCTGTTCATCCGTGCAGTCTGATTAGAGTCTTCTGTGTGTGCTCTAAGGATAGCTTAACGCCCAATGCTCCTTCAGGCAGCAAGAAAAGTATCTGCTTAGACTATATGGCTGTGCAGGCTGATCTGAGTCTTCGATGGGTGCACATGTCTTATCGTAGGTTTTGTCGTGTGCTGGTTCAAATAAAATTAAACTTGAATTTGCTGATTTTTATAAGCACTGAAGGCATAGAGGCTGCAGTCTCCACCTTTGCCAGCCTCGTTTCATTGCCAATGCATCACGCTAACCAGTCCATGTAATGAACACCCCCGTCAACCCCACTTTATATAGAGAAACAGAGATACAGACTAAGCATTTTGCTTTAGGTGCCCAGATTGCCTTAAATCCAAATTTTACAGTAAGTTAATAGGCATTTTTATTCGAAACTTAGGCCAAAACTTAGGCGTCTTGGGCGACTGGGCGCCTGTTAGTCTGTATCCCTGAGAAAACTGGCGTTTACAGAGTTATATATTATATTATTTTTATTTCTGCGACAAGACGTAGGTTGTGGGTACTCATTAGAATTGCCTCAATAAGGCGGTTCTAAGAAGCACCCAGAAACATATATTTTGAGTACAAATAAGAAGAATATGTCAAATTTTTATCATAAAATTAACCGTTTTAGAAGTATGGAAGAATGCCATCTGTAACACAGATGACGTGTTAGCAAAATGGAATAAGAAGTGGCATGGTCAGGTTGACAGCCAGTTCAATCACTGGGAGCACCCAAGTTTAAGTTTTACATTGGGGACATAACCTGGAGTACCTAGGTACGTGTAGGTTAAAGACTCAATCATCCTACCATAATTTCTCATTCTGCCCCCGCCCATTGGGGCTTGAAGAAATACATGTAGACGGGCTGCATGATGCTTCCACGCAGAGCTGAAACCGACCAGACTTGAGTACTGGTAAACCACTAAGGGGATCTAAGCCTGTCCAGACAAAGCGGTACGTCCGTGCTTGTAAAACCTATTGGCTTAATTGGGCAGCAGGGCTTGAGATGTCATTTCATCTCAATGTCGGGTAAAAGTCCCACAAAATTGGAAGCAACATCTCCAAAATGACCTATACAGTGATGACGGGGACGTTAAACCTCAAATCAAACAAACAAAAAGGTAATTTCTCAAACCATGCTCCCTCATCTCGAATAAGTCCAAGACGTAAGGATAACACAAGTGTGTGACATTCACCTTATTTGCATTATCTGCTGGTTCCTAGTCTGAAGGTTATCAGTGTTGGAAAAACAGGTAACCAGACCCACCTGACCTTAAAAGGTCAGGTGGGTCTGGTTACCTGTTTTTCCAATATTGACAATGTGCAAGCTGGGAGCTAGCAAATAATGCAAATATGGTGAATAGTGTAATTTCTTTCATATCTCCAAAGAAATTTTTCTGATAATTTCAAAACTTTCTTATAAAAGTTACATGTTCTCATCAGAACGCCCTCAATGAGTCGCTTCTGAAAAGAACCACAGCATGTGGGCTGAAATAATAAAAATAATGGAAACCCCAGTCAACCTGATGCTCAGCCATGTTGATTTTTTTGTTGGCACTGACAGATGCGATGAGATCAAGTGATTTGCAGAGGAGTTTCGTTTGTGTTAAAGCTTTACATCCCTATAAACACTGTTTAGGTTATTTTGGAGACGTTGCTTCCATTTTTTGTGGGTCTTTTACCCAACATTGAGATGAAATGACATCTCAAGCTCTTCTGGCCAAAGAAATCGTCAGGGTTTAAGAAGCGGTCCGACTCACACATACCTCTATTCCTGGGCAGGCTTAGACATAGAGGACCTAGGTAAAATTCATCCATATATATATTTATACCCCCGGCATACGGAGTATGTCAGGGGGTATATAGTTTTCGTTTTTCCGTCCATTCGTTGGTTCGTTCATCCGTTTGTTCATTAGTTTGTTCGTACTTCCGTCTGTCCCACCGTTTGTCAACCTTTACGTCAATGTTTTGCGTTAAACCTTTTTGACAGCTGATATCTCTGTAACCACATGTTAGATTCTCTTCATGTTTGGTAAAGGATATCTCTATAGCATTACCTTTCATATGGAATATCTAAGTCCCTGGGTCAAGCCCCTGGGTGGGCTGTCTGTCTGTCCGTCTGTCTGTTCATCTACTTTTACTTCAAAGTTTTGTGTTAAACCTTTTTCATTGATGATATCTCTGTAACCACATGTTCGATTCTCTTCATGTTTGGTAAACAATATCTCTATACCATTACCTTTCATATGGAATATCTAAGCCCCTGGGTGGGCTGTCTGTCCGTCTGTCTGTTCATCTACTTTTATGTCAAAGTTTTGTGTTGAACCTTTTTGATTGCTGATTTCCTGTAACCACATGTTAGATTCTCTTCATGTTTGGTAAAGTATATCTCTATACCATTACCTTTCAAATGGAATATTTAAGCCCCTGGGTCAAGCACCTGGGTGGGCTCTCTGTCCATCTGTCTGTTCATCTATTTTACGTCAAAGATTTGTTTTAAACCTTTTTCATTGCTGATATCTCTGTAACCACATGTTAGATTCTCTTCATGTTTGGTAAAGTATATCTCTATACCATTACCTTTCATATGGAATATCTAAGCCCCTGGGTCAAGCCCCTTGGTCGGCCGTCTGTCTGTTCATCTACTTTTATGTCAAAGTTTTGTGTTCAACCTTTTTCATTGCTGATATCTCTGTAACCACATGTTAGATTCTCTTCATGTTTGATAAATGATTTCATGATGCATGTCCCTGCCCCTCACCCATGGTGACCTTGACCTCAAGGTCATGGACTTAGAAATTTTACATTTGGTTAAAGTTTTATGACAAATGTAAGAGATGCCTGTATGTTCTAAACTCTAAGAAAAATTCAAATGATACTTGCATCAATGTTGCATACCAGTCCAAAGATTTCATTATTGCATACCCCACCCTGCTGCTTCATTAACTTTGATCCCTCACTCCCTTGGTCCATTTAGAAATTTTATGTTTGCTTTAGATTTTATAAGCACATTTATAGATTCTTATAGCTTCTTGACTTCTTCATTCATGTTACATACAAGCTCGAAAGATATATCAGAGGGTGGCACTGGCTGGGGGTACACATGACCCACTGGTCGCTTTCTCTGGTTTCCCAGTGATCATCACATTAACAAGTCCGTGAAATTAAGAACTCCCCTAAACCCCACTTTATATAGAGAAAACTGGGGTTTACGGGGGTTATACATTATTGTTCTTATTTCTGCTCCAACACATAGGTTGTGGGTACTTGTTAGAACCGCCTCACTGAGGCGGTTCTAACGAGCACCATCAACATATGTTTTGAGTATTTATAAGAAAAATATTGAGGATTTTCATCAGAAAAGTAGCCATTTTGGAGATGGGAAAACTGCACTATGTCACATGGGTGTGTTATTGTAATGTTATGTTCTTTTTTTAGATGGTTGAATAAGGATATTTTGGTCTAACTAAGAGGGGAAGGACTCATCGCCAGTCATGGTTCTATTTCACAATGTTAATGTAGGCCAGAAGGTTGGTGTGAACCTAGGCTGGTGTGAAGTCAGAGGTGCAGTAGGTTATAAAGGTTCTCTGTCAGGGAAGCAAGGTGATTGGGTTGGTGTACATCTGGAGGAAAAAGGTAAAACACCCCCTTAACCTCTTGATAGCACTTAAGGGGAATGGATACACCTTCAGGGGAGGCAACTCCTGCAAAAGTATCTTTGTCTCCCATGTCAAAAGGGGTCTACTCTTAAATGAAAGAATTTGCTCCTCAGGAGCAAATTCTTTCTTTTAAGAGTTGACCCTTTATCAGTGGGACTGAGCCTACAGAAAAGCAAACAGGAAGTCCTAAAAGTTGTCTCCCTTTTAAAAATGTCGGAAAAATGTGCCAGGGTTCCCATTCACCTTAAGTTGGGGTGTAAGGCATTCATTATGAAAACCTCCTATTCAAATACAGTGAAACCTGTCTTTGCAGCCACCTGTATTAAGCAAGCAACTTGTCTTAAGCAAGCAGGCTTTTGGTTCCCAAAAATGGCAAATGCATTGTTACTCACCTGTATTAAGCAAGCACCTGTCTTAAGCAAGCACATTTTGTCTATCCCTTAGGCGCTTGCTTAATACAGGTTTACCTGTATATTGGTAAACATTTACCGCCAAATAGGGAAAGTTTTCATGTAAAAATCCCGATATTTTTCATATTTCTGCTCAAAAAACATAAATTGTGGGTACTTGTTAGAACCGCCTCAGCGAGGCGGTTCTAACAAATATCCACAATCAGTCACCCCTCAATGTATACCCCTGTAAACATGGTAATTTGTTTGATTTAAGGTTTAACCTCCCCGTCAACACTGTAAAGGTCATTTTGGAGATGTTGCTTCTGGTTTTGTGGGACTTTTACCAAACATTGAGATGAAATGACATCTCAAGCCCTGCTGCTCAATGAAACCTATAGGGTTTATATGCATGGAAGGTCTGACTCGCACCGCTTTGCCTTGGCAGGCTTAGATCCTCTAAGCGGTTTACCAGTATTTGTGCGCAGGTCGTTTTCAGCTCTGCATGGAAGCATCATGCAGCCCATGTATTTCTTCAAGCCCTGATGGGCGGGGTCTGTGTAAACATGGTAAACCCCAGTTTTACTATAAAAGTGGGGTTTAAGGGGGTCAAAATATATATAGGCGTGTTTTTGTGATGTCATACATGGTCTAGAGATCATCTTCATACACCGATGTTATATAGGTCAGTTGCTCAAGTTACGTTTTCTTTGGCAAAGTCATAAATAAAAAGTCTTTGTCAGCCTCAATAGCATAGTGGTTAACAAGTTCGACTTATGATCGAGAGGTTGTGCGTTCGAATCCGGCACCCGGTATCGAGATGTGTCCTTGGGTAAGACACGTAATGACACTGCCTCCACCCAGGTGTAAATGGGTAGCAGTGGTGTAATAGTCACTGCCCCTCTCTCGCCCGCGTGAAAACACTGGAATGAGTGTTCGAGAGCAATTAAATAAGCTTGAAGCTTTCATCGCAATCAAACTAAAATAAATTAGTATAAACTAAAACTAAACTAAAAAGTCTTTGTCATTGGAACATTCCATAGCATAAAGATGGCTGTTTTATGTTAAAATGTCTATACATGTACATAAGTAAAAAGTCAATATCATTTTTGCACTGCATTTTCTACATATTTTGATTTTGGGTTGGTTTGGATCAGTTAACCAGCCCAGTAAACTCTATTAACCCATTGTATGCAGGAAACCCCTAAAGGGGTACCTTGGCAAACAATGCAGACCCAGATCAGATACCGCAGTATGCGGCGTCTGATCAGGGCCTGCTCTACATTATGATAACACAACAGTGCGACATACTGCATTTTTCACATCTCCAAAATGGCTACTTTTCTGATGAAAATCTGTGATAATTTTGTTATTTTTACATCAAACATAGGTTGTGGGTGCTCGTTAGAACCGCCTCTTTGAGGCGGTTCTAATGAGTACCCACAACCTATGTCTTGGATCAGAAATAAGAAAAATAATGAATACACCCTGTAAACCCCAGTTTTCCCTATATAAAGTGGGGTTTAGGGGGGTGTTCATTTCACGGACTTGATCACGTGATGATTTGCTGACAGAACTTTCCGTCAAAAAATAGAATAAAAAAAACAAAATAGGCCTGACGCCCCTTATAAAAATTATGACAGATGGACTTGTCCAACATATATCAACAGAAGAGTGCACTAGTATACAAAAGGTTAATGCGCATGTGACCGAACAAGTGACAAGAAGACTAGGCATGGAGCGGGAGTGACAGGTCTAGCCTTTTTTTCCCGAAGAGGATGTATGTATGTATTAAGGTCATGCTGAAACAGTCTGTTTGTCTAACAACACTTTCCCGGGACAGGAACTGACAACTGCCTTTCTTTAATCAGCAGAAGTGAAAGAATGAATGACGAGAGAAAACTTTTGATGATTATTCTTCCGGACTTTGGGGGGGGGGGGGGTCAAACCTGTGAACTTCTGATCACCACTCAGATATGCATCCGACCGAGCCACTGAGGTCGGCTCGCATATTTGGTACTCTACCTTGGCAAACAATGCGCACTGAATGATCTATACATTACGTTAACAAGTCTGTGAAATGAAGACCCCTCTAAACCCCACTTTATATAGAGAAAACTGTTGTTTACAGGGGTATACATTATTTTGCTTATTTCTGCTTCAAGAAATAGGTTGTGGGTACTCGTTAGAACCACCTCAATGAAACGTTTCTTAAGAGCACTCACAATCTATGTTCAACTCGAAATAATCAAAATGGCACACATTTTCATCTGAAAGTAGCCATTTGGGAGATATGAAAGAATGCACCTTGTCACGCGGATGTGTTATCGTCATGAACAGTAGTATATATGGTGGGCGGCTTCTAGAGTGAAGTGTGCCAGTACGGCTATTTTATATACTACTGCAACATTATGATAACATACCTGTGCAATGTAGTGCATCTCCAAAATGGCTACTTTTCTGATGAAAATCTATGATATTTTTCTTATTTGTACTGCAGACATAGATTGTGGGTGCTCGTTAGAACTGCCTCATTGAGGTGGTTCTAATAAGTACTCACAACTTAAGTCTTGGAGCAGAAATAAGAAAAAATATGTAAACCCCTTAACCCCAGTTTTCTCTATATAAAGTGGGGTTTAGTGAGATGTTAATTTCACAGACTTGTTCGCGTGATGAATGGTCAGTGAAGTTTGAAATTTCAAGAAAGTCAGGGACATGTCAGGGAATTTTTGTGATTTTAGGACAAACAACTCTATTGATGTGACAATTTTGAGGTTTTGTCATGATCAAAACTTTAACTTGCTACAGAAATGAAAGGAATTATTCATTATTAGTCATCATTTTTTCCTGTTTATATCATTTTTTTCTGTTTATATTTAATCCTTTTTGTGCGAAATGGAACCTTCCTCCTAATATATAGCAGGAGTCCATTTCAGAATTTATGGATGTCAGGTTGTGTTTTCGTCAAAATTTATTTGAAAAATGACTGAACTTTTAGCAAACAGTGGAGGCCCTGATCAGACGCAGTGTTCTGTGGTGTCTGATCTGGGCCTGCACTGTTTGCCAGGGTATCCATTTTGGGGTTTCCGGTACTAAATAGGTTAAAGATACCGATATAGTCCTAGGGTTGCAGTTTTAAAATACATCTTCCCAACCACAATTGGAAAGTAAGAGCTTCTTAGAGAAGACAAAACTTAACAATACAGCCAGACTTCATAAGCTCGAACACCTTTGGAACCATAAAATTTGGGGTTGATCTTAACGCCGGATGGGGAGGCATAATATACCAATATTTCACGGCCCCACCCATAGGGGCTTGAAGAAATATATGGGCTGCATGATGCTTCCACGCAGAGCTGAATCCGGCCCGCACACTTGTACTGGTTAACCACTTAGAGGAACCGCGGTGCGAGGCGGACCGTCCATGCTAATAAACCCTATTGGTTTCATTGGGCGACAGGGCTTGAGAAGTCATTTCATCTCAATGTCGGGTAAAAGTCCCACAAAATTGGAAGCAACGTCTCCAAAATGACCTTTACAGTGTTGACGGGGACGTTAAACCTCAAATCAAACAAACAAAAACCAATATTTCAATTTTCTTCATAATAAATGTGTACTGTGTCTAATCATTAGAATCGCAGCATACATTTTCAGATCAAATAAGCCTATTATTCCAAATATATTTATATCTGCAGTTATGCAATTTTTTTCCCAGGGACTCAAGAATGAATTCGAAACAGGCATGGTAAACGAGCCATCGGTGTTGGAGCAGACAGTTTCACTCATTTGAATCATTAGCTGGGCAGAAGTTTCACATGTTATGCTGAGCTATTTATTTTCCCTGAAAAATAAAAAAAAAAAATTACCATGTGCTCTTAAAATTTATGTGCTACTTTAACAGTTTAAACCATTTAGTACCGGAAACCCCAAAACGGGTACCCTGGCAACCAGTGTAGGCCCAGATCAGACGCCGCAGAATGCAGCGTCTGATCAGGGCCTACACTGTTTGCTTAAAGTTTAGTCATTTTTTCCAAATAAATTTTGATGAAAACACATTCTGACATACCTAAATTTTGAAATGAACTCCTGCTATATATAAGGAGGAAGATTACATTTGGTACAAAAAGGGTTAATGAAATGTTTTAGTGACTGTCTGCTATTGTTTCAGTTGGTAACTGTGATGGTATGGTACATGGGCACAGATATTTCCAGTGTCCTGATGGGTATGGTCTGTTTGTCAGAGCCAACAGACTCAGATTTATACCAATTCAAAGAAGGTAAATATTGAAACAGATATGGTGGATATTTAGTGATAATAAATAATTTATAGGACAACTTTTGTCAATTTTCCATAAAAACCTATGTTGTGGGTATTCAGTTGAACTGCCTTGGCGAGGGGATGTTTTCATTAGTTTAACCCTTTTTGTACCACATGGAATCTTCCTCCTTGTATATAGCAGGAGTCCATTTCAAAATTTAGGGGTGTCAGGTTGTGTTTTCATCAAAACTCATTTGGAAAATGGATGAACTTTTAGCAAACAGTGGAGGTCCTGATCAGACGCCGTTCTGCTGATCTGGGCCTGCACCGTTTGCCCTGGTACCCGCTTTGGGGTTTCCGGTACTAAATGGGTTAATTATTTCATGCTCCTGTTTCGTTCCTTTTGGTGTCTCTGCTGGTAGGTGTGGGGTAATTGTATCGATTTCTGATCATTGCCTTCATTTCTGTTTTTAGCTCACCTGTCACATCGTGACAGGGTGTGCTTTTTGTGATCACATTTTGTATGTCGTCCGTGTGTGCATGCGTGCATCCTTCCATCCATAAACATTTTCTTCAAAAACGATATCTCCTCCTAAACCACTGATCAGATTTTGACCAAACTTCACCAAAATGATCCTTAGTTTGTCCTCTTTCAAAGTTGTTCAGATGGTTCTGGTCTATTGCATATCTAGGTCAGAGGAGCTAAAAATAGATTTTTAAACTGAAAACTTAAAAAATCTTCTTCTCTGAATCCGCAAGGTCTTTGATATTTGGTATGAAAAGGAGAAGTAAAACAAAGATCAGGAATCGATACAATTAACTTACTCCACCCATCAAAGACACCAAAGGGAAAGAAACACAAACATTAAGCGACCAGACCATGATGGAAACCTAAACAAAGGAAGGGCATAAGGACAGATACTTTCCCACAAAATTTATATGTTGTTTTAACATAAATATTTGTGATCTATACTCACGACAATGTAACTTATGCTACCCTCTATTCCCCCAGAAGCGCCGACTTTGACTACCAGCCGTTCAAGACCACCGCAACCTTTATTCCCCACTTGTCACCCAGTGACTGAAAATCACTAACCGTAAAATCACGGACTTCGTGACAACATACCTGTAAAATAACCTCTTTGCGAGGAAATTAAAACAGATAAGCGGGGAGGTTGGGAGTTATATAAATATATAAATAAGGGCCTTGTCGTTACATTGTCGTGAGTATAGATCACAAATATGTATGTTAAAACAACATATAAAATTTGTTTCTCTAGTACTCACGACAATGTAACTTATGCTAATAGATTTAATCTTACATGGATGGTGGGGAAATCTGATAAATTCACAATAAAAATAAGAATAAAGGAACTTACCGATTTCTCATGAGGTAACGTTGTGCAACTGAAGGTGGTCCGATTATTAGGACGACAGTGGATCGTATGTAAGGAGACTCCAGGCTGGTAAGAGAGCAAAATGCCCGAAAAACCCGGTCATGTCGAATTTGACACTTACAATTAGGACTTTAGAAAAAACATGCGTGCTGTTTTCCCGGAAAGTCCAGACCCAAAGCAGCGTTGCAAAAGCACTCCCCTAAAGAGGAGTGAAACAAAACGAAACCTCAATACAAAATGAGCGAAAAAACGCTAAAAAATGGTCAAAATATAAACTTTACTTTCATTTTTTGACCACAAATGTATTAATCCGCTGTGCATATTTATGACGTCACAGAAGGCGGGACTAAATAATTTAACACGGTGTTCAACCGTACGGTCAATGATCACCGGACAAGAATTAAACAGAAGAGGAAATTACTTTCTGTGATGCCACAACAGGGCCCAGAGAAAATAACTTCCCATTGATCCCAGCTGTATCTCTTAGATAAAACTTAATAAAGGAATTCTCAGAGCGCCAAAAACCGGCTCTGAGAACAGCATCCAAGGGGACCCCATTTAGCCAAGCAAAACTTGCACTCAAAGCCCTTAGCTCATGAGCACAAATCTTGTAAGATTTGGAACTGCCTTTTTGATCATAAGCAAAACGAACAGTCTCCACAATCCACCTGGATATAGTAGAAGGACTTATTTCCTTGTCATAATTCTTAACATAGGAAATAAAGAGTCTTTCTCTTTTTCTCCGAAAACTTTTTGTCCTTCTCAAATAAAAACGCAAAGCACGAACTGGACACAGAAATGTGCCAGAACGACCTTTATCCATAGAAAGAGCTGGAATCTCAACAGGAATTCCCGCTACAGAAGGAACCTGATTTTTAGCCAAAAAACCAGGGAAAAAATGAAGTTTAACAGAGTTTCTGTCTGCTGAAAAATTTACAGAGCCGGAAGAGGCAGATAGTGCATGAATTTCACTACGCCTCCGACCTGAAGCAAGGGCGATCAGAAAAACTGTTTTCTGAGTCAAGCATTTGAGTGAACAAGAAGACATAGGCTCAAAGGGAGACTCTTTGAGACAGTCTAAAACAAGAGAAAGATCCCAATGAGGAACAACCCTGCTTACAACTGGTTTTTCCAATTCCATACTCTTTATGATATCAGAGAGAACAGGATCGGAGGAAAAATCGACTGAAGATAAATGCTTCAGCGTAGATGAAATGGCTGACCTGTACCCTTTAACAGAAACAGGAGACAGCTTCTTCTCTTCAAACAGGAAGATAAGGAAGTCTGCCAAAACCATTACAGATGGATCGATGGGATCCATCTCCCGTTCGAGACACCAATCCATCCAAGCGTTCCAACGGTAATTGTAGAGAGACTGTGTGGAAGCTCTTTTAGCGGCACAGACTCTCTCGGCAGACCTTTTAGAAAATCCTGCCTTCTCGAGACCTCCCTGCAACACAACCAAGCGTGCAGGTTGAATATTTCCGGTTTCGGATGAGCCAGACGAGAGTGTGGTTGGATCAAAAGATCCCGCCGACGAGGGAGTTTGATCGCTGGAGCAACCAGCAGAGACAACAGCACTGGAAAGCACGGGTGACTTTCCCAGCATGGAGCTATCAGAATGACCAAGCATGTCTCTTTCTCCATTTTCAATAGCACCTTCAAAAGAAGGGGAATGGGAGGGAATGCGTACGCTAACATTCCCTCCCAGGACTGGGACATAGCATCCACTGCCCAAGCTAGGGGGTCGTGAAATGGAGATATAAAGGTCGGAAGTTGATTGTTTAGTCTCGTTGCAAACAGATCTATATGAGGGACTTCCCAGAAGTGAAAAATCTGAGACAGTGTGCCCCTGTGGAGCGTCCACTCTGTATGAATTATCTGCCCTTTCCTGGACAGAGAATCCGCAAGAACGTTCAGTTTGCTTGGAACGAATCTGGCCGTGAGGGACACCTGTCGCTTCGCACACCATGCTAGCAGCTTGGTTGCCATAAACGACAGGGTTCGAGACCTGGCCCCCCCTCCTTTGTTCAGATAAGCCGCCACGGTTGTGTTGTCTGTCGACAACAACACCTGGCAGCCCGAAATTATCTGACAAAAGGACTTCAGAGCTAACCAAACTGCTCGGAGTTCCAGAACATTTATGTGTTCTTTGCTCCATTGAACAGACCACTGGCCTGAAACTGAGCGATCGTCCAAATGGGCACCCCATCCAACCAGACTCGCATCCGTGAACAGATAGAAATCTGGTTGTGGCTGAACCAGCGGAACCATAGCATGAAGAAATTCCTTGTTCAGCCATTGCTCTACTGCTTGTCTGAACCAAGGACCCAGCGAAATACGGTAGTCCCAAGACTGAGTTGCCTGAGACCAACGGTCTTTCACATGCCATTGTAGTAAACGTTTGTGAGCCCGGCCATAAGGTAGAAGACGGGCCACAGATTCCATCTGTCCGAGTAAAGAATGAACTTCCCGGGCAGACGCTGACTGAGAAGCAAACATCTTCTGTATACTTGCTTGCAATCTTACTATCCTGTCCAGAGAAGGTCCGATCCCACCCTTCTCCAGATCGAAACGAGCACCCAGGAAACAGAATATTTGACTGGGAATTAGCTCTGATTTGTCCCAATTCGGGACAAATCCGAGGTTCAAAACCGTCCTCAGTAACCGATCCCGGTGCTGAATGGACAGGAACTGAGAGGCTGAAGGCTGAAGCCAATCGTCCAGGTATGCATGCAAACGCATTCCCTGGAGACGACAGTGCTTCACTACCGTTTTCACTACTCTGGTGAAAACGTAGGGGGCTGGAGAGAGCCCGAACGCTAGAGCTCGAAATTGGTATGTTCTCCCCATAAAATGGAAGCGGAGATACCTCCTGGACTTCCTGTGGATCAGAATGTGGAAGTATGCATCCTTTAAGTCCAGTGATATGGCCCAGTCGTTCTTCCGTAATGCAAGACGAACTGAGTCTACAGTTTCCATTTTGAAATGAGGGGCAAGAATGTACCGGTTCAATCTGGAAAGATCGATTACCGGTCTCCATCCTCCTGATTTTTTCTGAACCAGAAATAATCGGCAGTAAAAGCCCCCCTTCGGGTGATGTGAAGTGACTGGTTCTATGGCACGCTTTTCCAGCATAGATTCTATCTCCTCTTGAAGGAGTCGAATTTTCTCTGGATCTGCTGGAGGTTTCCTCAAAAAATGAGGAACTACTCTGGCCAATTTGGGTTGGACACGAAATTGAATTCGAAACCCGCTTCTTATCACAGACTGTGTCCACTGTTCTGTGGTGATCTTTTGCCAGGCCTGACAAAAGTGATACAGTCTGCCACCGGTGGGAATGTCCGGTTTTGGCAAACTGTACTTGATCGAGCCCGATGACTCCAAAGAGTCCGGGCAGGCCTGGCAGAAGCGGGCACCCCTATTTTTGATTCTTGTTCCTCTTCCCTTTAGGTTTTCTAAACCTGCTGGGATGAGAACTTTGCTGCGGAGCTTGGGTGGAGGCAGCCGGTTTGGAAAAAACCTGACGCTGTCCACTCTCTGAAGAGCTAACAACTAATTTGACATCTTCAGACTTAGCTCCGGTCTTTCTTTTCTTCTTAGGGTGAGGAGGAGCCGCTGCCCTCTGCAGACTTCTCCTTGTCAAGTCCTCCTTATAAGATTTTGCCACTTCTGGAATCTTAGAGCCAAAAAGGGTTGAAGACTCCAAAGGCTGAACTCTAAGTGAGGCTTTTATTGAAGAGTCCAAGGCACACTTGTCAAGATACGCATCGCGTCTGGCAAGCAATGGACCACTAGCCAGTCTAACTAATACATCAAACAGATGCATATGTGACTGAGCTAGAGCTTCCAAATACCTACGCACTTCCGCCAGATCTGACTGAGAAGGCGTTGAGCTCCCCAATGCTGAAAGAATGCCATACAGAAACATATCAGCATGGGAAGTAACATGTAAACCTGCTCTTGCCAATTTCTCCCAAATCTCCAGGTGCGACAGCTGGATATTGTGAGAAGTAGGCAATGATGCCCCCTGCTTAAGAACCTCTCTGAACGATGGATCTATTGGGGGAGGATTTAGTTGTAAAGTAGGATCCGCTATTCTATACGAATCCTGACCAAACACCTTAGGTTTCATCATCAAACTGGGAAACCTATTGGTCCCCATGCCCTTAGGATAACTGTCCAATGGTGATCCTTGAATAGGATTGGGTCCTTGGATTTTCGAATTAATTTTGGAAATTTGCTCCAAAATTAAACGACTTTGAGGAAGGACCGGTTGAACAGTTTCCGTGGATTTCTTAGTAAAGAAGTCCAAGGCTGACGCACCTGATTGGGGTTCAGGTTGAGCCACTTCGGGACAAAGTTGAGGACCTAGCCTTCTGCGTAGCGAGTCCAAGGCCTCAACATATGACAATTGTGCAGCCAATGAAGGTTGTACCAAATTGTCACCCTCATTCTCTTGATCACACGATTCATCAGCCGAATCGTCAATTTTCTCTCCAGGTTCCGGCCTGAGAAGTATTTCCGGTTCCTGAATAACAGAGGGAATATTATCAGTGGACTCTGTAACCACTGGGGATTTAGCCTCTGGGCCCTTATCCCCAACGTCAGTACTATCCTCATTACAAGTTGACTGACGGGTTTTATCCACGTTTGATGGATTAGAAAGAGATGAAGAATTTCTTCTAACCCTTCTATCACGATCTTCCGATGAAGAAAGGGATCGAGACCTTTTCCGACTGGCGGTATTGGTACTCAATTCCTCAGACAAAATTTGACGAATCAAATTTCGCATATCCGGTTGTACACTGTGAACTAAATTTTCACGAGTACTAGAACATGAAAGCCCACTCGCTGTGCTTACAGAAACCAGCGGGGGATTACTTTCATTCTGGAACCTAAGCCTTCTTGTTGGTTCCAGAAAAGGTTGACTTGAACCGCTCGACCTGGAAGGTGAGCGGGAAATCTGCCTACGACCATGCGAAGGGGAGCGTCTGCCCCTATGACGGCTGGTCGTTTTAGAGCGTGAACGTTGGTCTCCAGGAGACCTGTGGACACGTCTGGAGCGACGGCTATGGCTGAGCCTGGAGCGACGGCTATGGCTACGCCTGGAGCGGCGGCCATGGCTACGCATGGAGCGGCGGCTATGGCTGCGCTTGGGTCGCGAGCCATGGCTGCTGAAAGAACCCGAGCTTGATCTTGAAAATCTCCGAGAGCAAGATCTAGAGCGACGGTTCTTCGTAGTACTATTTGAGCGGTAACGGCCGCGGCTACGGGAACGAATAGCCGAGCGGCTTTTACCACGGCTTCGAGAGCGGTAGGCTCTTGGACGCCGGTAAGTACTTAAAGACGGGGAACGATGGGCCCGCCTCGAGCGAGAACGGGAGCCATGGACCCTATCATCGTGTCGAATGGCCGGACGTCTCAATGGTGATTGAGAAGGTCTGGGCCGCTGGTCACCTGAATTACCTTCAGATTCCCTTCGACACGTAGACTGGGAAGAGTTTCCAGTACCGTTTCCAGCTGTGGAACACTCAGGAAGAGGAGCCCCAAGGTTTGAACCAGCGGTCAAAGCAAGGGAGGAGGGAACTTCCACATCACTAACCGTTTGGTCGGTGACAACAGGAGCCTCGTTACCCTCTTTCAAGGGTCGGGAGAACTCCCTAGAAGCACCCTCCGTCTGCACCTTTTCCCCAGTCTTGTCTAAGTTAGACCGTCTGGACATCTTAGACACGGCCTTAATAGATTTGGACCATGTCAAAGTTGACCAGTCGGAACAAACATCACAGGGATTATCCTGAGAACAATCCCTGCATGAATGGCAAAGAAGGTGGTTGTCCCACTCCGCGAGGAAGCGTGAACAACCCCTTCCTTGCTTACCTGAACATCTATTTAGCATTTCAACTGAACTCCAAATTCTGAAATAAAACAGAAAAAAGAGAAAACAGCACGGCAATAACAAAAAGTCTAAACAAAATTTGAAAGCAAACCGGGGGTAATAGGGCTGCTCGAGCCTAGGAATACCCTGGATAAATTATCCAACACGTCCTTTCACTTCGAAAAGCGCCGAGCAAAGAGGAAATTTTACAGGTATGTTGTCACGAAGTCCGTGATTTTACGGTTAGTGATTTTCAGTCACTGGGTGACAAGTGGGGAATAAAGGTTGCGGTGGTCTTGAACGGCTGGTAGTCAAAGTCGGCGCTTCTGGGGGAATAGAGGGTAGCATAAGTTACATTGTCGTGAGTACTAGAGAAACAAATTGGCCATATGGCCATCCAAAATAAAAAGACACAAGTGATACACACAGTAAGTAACAAACAACACCATAAAAAAACGCCACAGAAGAACCGCCTTGGAACGGTCAGTGGAATGATTTCCACTGGGGGGGCTTAAATCGATTTTACGTGGCCACAATCTTCATCTAGTAACTTCATCTAGTGAACCTCTATCAAGATTGTTCAAATTAATAGCCTTGGGGCCAAAATTGCGCTGCCCCGTGCCAACGCTTTACCTACCGGTAGGCTTATTTTGAGAAACCCTAAAAAAAAAAACTTCTTCTCTGAAACCGCAAGGCCCAGATCTTTGATACAATGTCTTTGTTATGAAACTTTACCTAGTGGACCTCTATCAGGATTATTCAAATTATAGCCTTGGGGCCAAAAAAATGGCCCTGGCGGGGGGTGGGGGGGGGGGGGTGGGGGAGGGAATAGCCCCGCCCCAGGGCCCAATGTTTTACATAGGTTTGTAAAGGGACAACCTTAAAAATGTTCTTCTCTGGAACAGCAAGGCCCAGGTCTTTTAAATTTTGTACAAAGATTCATAGAGGACCTGTACCAAGGATGTTTAAATAATAACTTTGGGGCCAAAAAAGGCCAGGCCCCGGGGCCCAGATGTTTTGCATAGACTTTTAAGGAAAACCTTTAAAAATCTTCTCATCTGAAAACAGAAGGTTCAGGTGTTTGATATTTGGTATGAAGCTTCATCAAGTGGACCCCTACCAAGATTGTTCAAATTATTGTCTTGGGGCGGGAAATGGTCCCACCCCCAGGGCCAAACTGTTTTACATTGACTTGTGTAGTGAAAATCTTTAAAAATCTTCTTGTCTGAAACTAAAAGGCCCAGATCTTTGATATTTGATATCATTTCGAAACACACCCATTCAAATATATTGAAAATTTCACCACAAAGAAAAACAACAAAAAAAAAAAAACAATTTTTAGACAAAAAATTCTGATATACA
The DNA here is from genome assembly GCA_963580285.1 of Lucinisca nassula. NCBI lineage: Eukaryota > Metazoa > Mollusca > Bivalvia > Lucinida > Lucinidae > Lucinisca > Lucinisca nassula. Next base: position 2,632,168 of record OY757024.1, on the reverse strand, counting down.
TTTCTGCGCAAAACATTGATTGTGTGTACTCGTTAGAACCCCTCTGTGATGTGGTTCTAACGAGTACCCACAATCTATGTTTTTGAGCAGAAATAAGAAAAATAATGTATACTCTGTAAACCCCAGTTTCTATATAAAAGTGGGGTTTAAGGGGGTCAAAATTATATAGGCGTGTTTCTGTGTTGTGAAGCTTCATCTAGTGGACTTCTAAGAAGATTGTTCAAATTATAGCCTTGGGGCCAAAAAAGGCTGGCCCCACCCCGGGGTCCAAGTTTTACATAGACTTTTATTAAAATTGTCTTTTCTGAAACCACAAGGCCAAGGTCTTTGATATTTGATATGAACAGGGTGTCCACGGTCAGGGAAAAAGTCAGGGAAAAAAATATTTTTTCAAGGTCAGGGAATTGTCAGGGAATTTTGAAATTGGTCAGGGAATTTTGAAATTGGTCAGGGAATTTTGAAATTGGTCAGGGAATTTTGAAATTTTAGCACAAGTCAGGGAAAAGTCAGGGAATTTTGAAAAAATATGTCCATGAATGATAAAAAACATCAAAAATAAAGGCTAAGGCAGTTTTTTCATGTTTGGCATTTACCTTGATAATAATAATTATAATAATAATAATAATAATGATAATGTCTTGTCCTCTTCTTAAGTATTGCATTTGGTAAATTATTCTTTGAGAAGAAACTAAAGGGTGGTAAGGGTTGGCTATAGGGGAGGAGGAGGCCAACAGATCTCTTTGTATTTGGACATGCATTTCATTAGCTCGTGTGAGCTAATAGTATGCCAATGCTCCGGCGTCCGTCGTCCATTCACATTTTCAAATAAGTATATCTTTAAAGCAAAAAGGCCAATCATGATTAAATTTCATATGAAGCATTATCAGGTAGGGGGAAAAGATGCATAATGTTTTGGGGCAGATCAGATGGAAACTCTTGTTGCCATGGCAATATAAATCTCCCATAGACTAAAAATGGGCAAAAAATCTTCTTCTCTGAAACCACAAGGCCCAGAGCTTAGATATTTAGTATGTAGTAACGTCAAGTGGTCCTCTACATAAATCTTGCCAATCGTGCCCCTTGGGTCCAAATTGGCCTCGCCCCGGGGATTCTCAGCTCTAAAAATCTTCATCTCCGAAACCATAAAGCCCATAGTAAGCAGCAACGTAAAATGGTCACCTACATAAATCCTGCAAATCATGCCCCTGGGGTCAGAATTGGCCACGCCCCAGGGGCTCATAAGCTCCCATAGACTAGCACTGGAACAAACTTTAAAAAGGGTTTTCTCTGAATCCACAAGGCCCAGAGTGAGTGAGTGTTTGAGTTTTATGCCCCACCAACAGCTAAGGTCACAAGGCCCAGAGCTTAGATATTTAGTAAGTAACAATGCCAAGTGGTCCCCTGCATAAATCCTGTCAATCATGCCCCTGGGATCTAAATTGGCCAAGCCCCAGGGCTCCTTAGCTTCCATAGACTTATAATGGATAAAAAAGCTTCTTCTCCAAAACCATAGATCTTTACTTTGTAGCAAATTAAAATGGTCACCTACCTGAATCCCACCATTTGTACCAATCATGCCCCTGAGATCAGAATTGGCCACGCCCTGGTGCTCATCAGCTCCCAGACTTACAATGGAAAAACTTTAAGGCCCAAAGCTTAGATATTTAGTATGTAGCAAAGCCAAGTAGTCCCTTACATAAATACTGCCAGTCATACCCCTGGGATCTAAATTGGCCAGGCCCCGGGGCTCCTAAGCTCCCAATTTTCAAATAAGTATATCTTTAAAGCCAGTTGTCCAGTCATGATTAAATTTCATGTGAAGCTTTATCAAGTAGGGTGAAAAGAAGCAAAATGTTTTGGGGCAGATCAGATGGAAACTCTTGTTGCCATGGCCATATCTCCCATAGACTTACAATGGGATAAAACATAAAAAAAATCTTCTACTCTGAAACAATAAGGCCCAGAGCTTAGATATTTAGTATGTAGCAATGTCAAGTTGTTCCCCTACATAAATCCTGTCAGTCATACCCTTGTGATCCAAATTGGCCACAACCTGGGGCTCCTTAGCTTCCATAGACTTATTATGGAAAAAAACTTCAAAAATCTTCTCCGAAACCATAAAGCCCATAGCTAAGATATTTAGTATTTAGCAGGGTAAAATGGTCACCTACATAAATCCTGCCAATCATGCCCCTGGGGTCAGAATTGGCCTCACCCCAGGGCTCAGAAGCTCCAATAGACTTACAATGGAAAAAAAAATCTTCTTCTCTGAATCCACAAGGCCTAGAGCTAAGATATTTAGAATGTAGCAAGGCCAGGTGGTCCCTTACATTGATCCTGCCAATCATGCCCCTGGGGGTCCAAATTGGTCACGCCACGGGGCTCCTTAGCTCTCATAGATTTATAAAGGAAAAAGCTTAAAAAATTTCTTCTGATACCATTAAGCCCATAGCTTAGATATTTACATTGTAGCCACGAGAATTGGTCAGCTACATAAATCCTGCAAACCATGCCTCTGGGGTCAAAATTTGGCCTGGCCTTGGGACTCATTAGCTCCCATTAAATTAAAAATGGAAAACACTTTGAGATCATAAGACCCAGATCTTAGATATTTAGTATGTAGCAGTGTCAAGTGCTCACCAACATAAATCCTGCCAATCATGCCCCTGGGTTCCAAAATAGCCATGCTCCAGGGTTCATTAGCTCCCATGGACATGTAATGGAAAAAACTTCAAAATTCTTCTCTGAAACCATAAGGCTCTGAGCTTGGATATTTCATATGTAACAATGCTAAGTGTTCATCTATATAAATCCTACCAACCATGCCCCTGGGCACCAAGTTGGCTACTCCCCAGGGCTCATTAGCTCCCACTTGACTTATCATTAGCTCCCACTTGACTTATCATAAGGCCCCCGCCCATCGGGGCTTGAAGAAATAGACGGGCTGCATGATGCTTCCACGCAGAGCTGAAACCGACCCGCACACCAGTACTGGTAAACCGCTTAGAGGATATAAGCCTGCCCAGGCAAAGCGTCGCGAGTCGGTCCGTCCATGCTTATAAACCCTATTGGTTTCATTGGGCGGCAGGGCTTGAGATGTCCTTTCATCTCAATGTTGGGTAGAAGTCCCACAAAATTGGAAGCAACGTCTCCAAAATGACCTATACAGTGTTGACGGGGACGTTAAACCTCAAATCAAACAAACAAACAAATTGACTTATCATAATAATAATAATAAAAAAAAAACTTAAAAAAAATCTTCTTTAATGAAACCATAAGGCCCAGAGCTTAGATATTCAGTATGTAATCCTACCAGCCATGCCCCTATGGGCCAAATTGACTATACCACGAGCCCCATTAGCTCCTGTAGAGGCCTCTGTGGTGTAATGGTTATGCAATCTGTCTGATAAACAAAGGATCGCAGGATAGATCCAGGGCTTCTCCAGACTTCCAGATGAGTCTTTAAACTGAGGTCCTGTCTCGGTATCACCTTAGCTGTTGGTGGAATGTTAAACTAATGCACACTCACTCATTAGCTCCTGTAGACTCATAATATGAAAAATTGAGAAATCTTCTTCTGAATCTATTAGGGCCTGAGATTAGATATTTAGTATTGTTGCAACATCAATTGGCCATCAGCATAAACCCTGCGAACCCTATGGCGTCCAAATTGGCTACTACCCATGGCTCATTATCTCCCACTGATTTATAATTGGAAGAAAAATCTTCTGCTGAGACAAACAGCTTTCTTAAATGTTCCTCAGGTGAGCGATTAGGCTCAATGAGCCTCTTGTTTCAAAAATTTCATCCAGCAATACAAATGATTTATGTAAATACACGTACATGTATGTGTTTAGAAAAAAGAAAAATAGAAAATAAATTCAAGGGAAAATACAAACATAAAAAACAACAAAGCAAACAAAAACATATTTAAAGAGTAAGTCAATTACAGCTGGTATTGTAAAAGGAGAAAAGGGTTGGCTGTAGAGGAGGAGGAGGCCAACAGATGCTAGAACTTAATGTGCACAATGTCAAAAATGTTGGTCAGGGAAATTTGATTTTAGTCAGGGAAAAGTCAGTGAATTTTGCTTTACTCAAATTGTGGACACCCTGATGAAGCTTCGCTTCATCTGGTGGACCTCCACCAAGTTTTTCAAATTATAGCCTGGGGGCCAACTATCACCCTGCCCATGGCTTCAAAACATAGACTGTAGGTTCTCATTACACCCCCACAAACGAAGTTTGTGGGGGTATATACTGTTTTCACTTTGTCCGTCCGAAAGTCCGTTTGTCCATAACACTTTGATTTTTTCCTGCATAGCCTACATAATAATTTAAGGAATGTCACCATATTTTGCATAAACATTGACATTGATGAGCTGCTTATGCTACAGAAAAATAAGATTCTAGGGGCTAGTGTTGTTAGAGTTATTCCCCTTTGTAATTTTTAACTAATTGTTCTGGCCTGTACCCAGATGTGCATGTACGGTGAACTCAAATCCTCCCACAGTTTCTGTCTAAGCAATCTGATTCTTAGCATACACTTTCTAAATATATTGAGTATGTGCATGAAAAAGTTTTATGTTGGAATTTTATTTTTTGACAAATAATTGCTTTTTGAACTTAGCCATTTTTGTGCAATTCATGGTATTGTACCCAGAATATGCATGTACGGTGAACTCAACTCCTCCCACAGTTTTAGTCTAAGGAATTTGATTCTTAGCATACACTTTCAAAATGTATTGGGTATGTGCATGAAGAAGTTTTATGTTGGAATTTTATGTTTTGACAAAATAATTGCTTTTTGAACTAAGCCATTTTTGTGCAATTCTTGATTCTTGGTATTGTACCCAGAATATGCATGTACGGTGAACTCAACTCCTCCCACAGTTTTAGTCTAAGGAATTTGATTCTTAGCATACACTTTCAAAATGTATTGGGTATGTGCATGAAGAAGTTTTATGTTGGAATTTTATTTTTTGACAAAATAATTGCTTTTTGAACTTAGCCATTTTTGTGCAATTCTTGATTCTTGGTATTGTACCCAGAATATGCATGTACGGTGAACTCAACTCCTCCCACAGTTTTAGTCTGAGGAATTTAAATCTTAGCATACACTTTCTAGATATATTGGGTGTGTGCATGAAGAAGTTTTATGTTGGAATTTTATTTTTTGACAAAATTATTGCTTTATGAACTTAGCCATTTTTATGCAATTCTTGGTATTGTACCCAGAATATAAATTTAAGGAATGTCACCATATTTTGCATAAACATTGACATTGATGAGCTGCTTATGCTACAGAAAAATAAGGTTCTAGGGGCTAGTGTTTTTAGAGTTATTCCCCTTTGTTATTTTTAACTAATTGTTCTGGCCTGAACCCAGATGTGCATGTACGTTGAACTCAACTCCTCCCACAGTTTCTGTCTAAGCAACCTTTTGTTTGTGGGGGGGGGGGGGGGGGGGGGTATCTAATAAGCAGTGCTTATTCACTTTTTTCATTAGAACTGCCTCATTGTGGTTGTTCTAATTGGAACTCATTATCTTAATTCTTCACATAGACTGTGTGTTCTCATTAGAACTGCCTCATTGTGGTGGTTCTGATGAGAACTCATTATCTTCATTCAAAACATAGACTGTAGGTTCTCATTAGAACTGCCTCATTTTGGTTGTGCTAATGAGAACTCATTATCTTAATTCAAAATATAGACTGTGGGTTCTCATTAGAACTGCCTCAGTGTGGTGATTCTAACGAGCACTCCAGATCTAAGTTTGAAGCAAAAATAAGAAAAAATAGGACAATATTTCATAAGAAAAAGTCATTTTCAAAACTGTGAAAGAAAGTATTACACCGCATGGGTGTATTTTCCCTATTGGTCACTATTGCAACTTAAGGATGCATAGCTCAAGGTATGGTGCTATTTTTAAAATTACTGATATTTTTCTTATTCCTGCATGAAAACAATTATTGTGGGTACTCATTAGAAGTGCCTGGTTGAGACACTTCTAATGAGTACCCACAACATATGTTTTATGCCGAAATAAGAAAAATAATTTTTGGATACTCCCTCTCTTGTCAGGGTCTATGGGATGAAAAGTTTAATATTTCCATCTGTCTTCCAGCTTGTATAACAAGTACCACAGAGTGTCCTCACAGTCATATGCAGATGAAAGATTATTTGGAAGCACTGAAAGTAAGTACCTATTAAGAATAAAAACCTAAAAAAAATGCAGGAGGTAATATATATTCACTAAAAATACCAAAGTTCATTTTTTTTCTTTGTAACACAAACTCATAGTACATACAATGAATACCCTGGAAAACACACGTGGTATTTACGAGGTTATACATTATTTTCCAGTCACAATTTGACTTTTACTGATCAGCTTTGTAGAGTGGTTGCATAATCCTCACCTAAATTTTTGTCTACTTATTTTGTCATACCAAATATACATAATACCAGATATAAAGGCATGGAATATATATATATACTAACCACCCTGCATATCTGCACAAACTGAGCAGCCATCATTGCCCAAAAAGTCGACTGATCTGTGGAAGACTGTGTACATACAGTAATGCAGTCTGTGGAAGACTGTGTAGATACAGTAACGCAGTCTGTGGAAGACTGTGCAGATGCAGTAATGCAGTCTGTGGAAGACTGTGTAGATACAGTAATGCAGTCTGTGGAAGACTGTGTAGATGCAGTAATGCAGTCTGTGGAAGACAGTGCAGATGCAGTAATGCAGTCTGTGGAAGACTGTGTAGATACAGTAGTGCAGTCTGTGGAAGACTGTGTAGATACAGTAGTGCAGTCTGTGACAGATCTGTGGAAGACTGTGTAGATACAGTAGTGCAGTCTGTGACAGATCTGTGGAAGACTGTGTAGATACAGTAGTGCAGTCTGTGACAGATCTGTGGAAGACTGTGTAGATGCATTAATGCAGTCTATGGAAGACTGTGTACATACAGTAATGCAGTCTGTGGAAGACTGTGTAGATACAGTAACGCAGTCTGTGGAAGACAGTGCAGATGCAGTAATGCAATCTGTGGAAGACTGTGTAGATACAGTAATGCAGCCTGTGGAAGACTGTGTAGATACAGTGATGCAGTCTGTGGAAGACTGTGTAGATACAGTAATGCAGCTTGTGGAAGACTGTGTACATACAGTAATGCAGTCTGTGGAAGACTGTGTACATACAGTAATGCAGTCTGTGGAAGACTGTGTACATACAGTAATGCAGTCTGTGGAAGACTGTGTAGATACAGTAACGCAGTCTGTGGAAGACTGTGTAGATACTGTAATACAGTCTGTGGAAGATCTATGGAAGACTGTGCAGATACAGTAACGCAGTCTGTGGAAGACAGTGCAGATGCAGTAATGCAGTCTGTGGAAGACAGTGCAGATGCAGTAATGCAGTCTGTGGAAGACTGTGTAGATACAGTAGTGCAGTCTGTGACAGATCTGTGGGAGACTGTGTAGATACAGTAATGCAGTCTATGGAAGACTGTGTAGTCCATAGACTGTGTAGATACAGTAATGCAGTCTGTGGAAGATCTGTGGAAGACTGTGTAGATACAGTAATGCAGTCTGTGGAAGACTGTGTAGATACAGTAATGCAGTCTATGGAAAACTGTATATATACAGTAATGCAGTCTGTGGAAGACTGTGTAGATACAGTGATGCAGTCTGTGGAAGATCTGTGGAAGACTGTGTAGATACAGTAATGCAGTCTGTGGAAGACTGTGTAGATACAGTAATGCAGTCTGTGGAAGACAGTGCAGATGCAGTAATGCAGTCTGTGGAAGACACTGCAGATGCAGTAATGCAGTCTGTGGAAGACTGTGTACATACAGTAATGCAGTCTGTGGAAGACAGTGTAGATACAGTAATGCAGTCTGTGGAAGACAGTGCAGATGCAGTAATGCAGTCTGTGGAAGACAGTGCAGATGCAGTAATGCAGTCTGTGGAAGACTGTGTAGATACAGTAGTGCAGTCTGTGACAGATCTGTGGAAGACTGTGTAGATACAGTAATGCAGTCTATGGAAGACTGTGTAGATACAGTAATGCAGTCTGTGGAAGACTGTGTAGATACAGTAATGCAGTCTGTGGGAGATCTGTGGAGGACTGTGTAGATACAGTAATGCAGTCTATGGAAGACTGTATAGATACAGTAATGCAGTCTGTGGAAGACTGTGTAGATACAGTGATGCAGTCTGTGGAAGACTGTGTAGATACAGTAATGCAGTCTGTGGAAGACTGTGTAGATACAGTAATGCAGTCTGTGGAAAGTAGAAGTAAAACAAAGATCAGGAATCAATACAATTAACTTACTCCACCCAGCAAAGACACCAAAGGGAAAGAAATACAAACATTAAGCGACCAGACCATAATGGAAACCTAAACAAAGGAAGGCCATAAGGACAGTGACTTTCCCACAAAATGGCCATATGGCCATCCAAAATTAAAAGACATAAGCGACACACACAGCAAGTAACAAACAACAACATAAATAAATCGCCACAGAAGAACCGCCTTGGAACGGTCAGTGGAAAGATTTCCACTGGGGGCTGAAATCGATTTTACGTGGCCACAATCCTCGCCCTTACTTCCGCAGTGATTTAGACAAATAATTTGTTCAGTCCACATGAAGGCCTCCTAACTCATCAGTGCAACATCTCTGTGAACACAAATAATCAAAGAACCACAGAGGTGAGACAACGGTGAGGACTTGACAGCAAGAAATCACTGAAATGCTGGAGCAAAAGAAAACCAACAGTTAGACTCCGAAGGGCCCGGCCTGAGACAGAGCATCAGGCACCAACCAACATTACCTTGAATTAGATCTCTCTAATTCGCAATAAGCCTTTACGTTGGTACCGTCATAGAATCTGAGGCCTGACCCACCAGCGTGCAATTAAAGAGGGAAGCAAAGTTGCCAACCGTGATTGGGTTAACTACCATGCATGAGGTCTACCTATAATATCCATGTTGTACCCAATCTTTTTATATTGAAGAATAATTTTACGAAATTGGGTGCTAAAGTCATTGCGGTTATATATTTTTCTGAATTTATATACTAAGTCACCATAAAATTCGGGTTCTGATAGACCTTGTTGCAGAAGAGATTTAAGTCCAATATTGAATTTTGAAATTAAATCAGAAAAGGCTTTGCGTAGTTTATGGTACCGATAACCCTGATTAAGAAGTTTAGCCGTTAATAATTTATTACGAGTGTTGAAGTCCGTTACATGACTACACACTCTAGCAAATCGAATTAATTGCAAAATATAAACGCCATAGGATGGCGCACGAGGAACATCTACATCCAAAAAAGGAAAATTTACAATCTCCAAATCAAAGTCATAGCGTTTATCATAAATTTTGCATGAAACAAACCCACCTACAATAGATAGATGTAAATCCAAAAACGGGGCCTCGGTATCAGAAGAATTTGCTTTATTTAACTGAAGTTCTTGGGGGTAAATCTGACTGATCAAACCATCGAAATAGGTATTATCAATATTTAATAAATCTTCTAAATATCTAGAAGTGGAGCTAAAAGCTTCAATTATTTCAGATTGGTTATCAATGGAAAGCGACAACATGAAGTCTCTTTCATAACAATAATACCCATCGGAATGCCCACAATTTGTCTAAATAACTTAGTACCGAATCTAATATAAATATTGTCAAGTAGAAAGGTGAGGGCATCACACACTTTCTGACATGACCAAAGTGTATAATTCTTATGCTCTTTAGAAGTGAAAAATGCATTTCTGACATTACATGCAAGATAGAGAGAATCTTCTCTGTGAAAAGCCCATTCAATTAAATCATTAAGCATTCTTTTATAAGATTATGAGGAAGTGTAGTGTAAAGAGTGGAAAAATCGTAAGTAGACAGACTTGAAGCACGAAAATGTCTGGATTTCAATTTAAATTTTTTATAGACCAAAACAGATTTCTTCCTGATCTTTCAAAGACTTTATCACAATATTTAATCACATGCGTTTTAATAGCAGTAAGACAGGAAGTTAATAATTTAGAAAGCTCAGTGGTAGTGCAAGAGCCAGAATTTGCAATAAACCGTGCTTTGTAAGGTCTTTTATGAAGTTTTGGTAACCAGTATAGTGTAGGAAGCTTGTCTTGGCCTTCGGTAACACACAGAGCAAACTTGGTGGCTGAATGACAAACATGTTTATCTACTATAGCTCTCTCTTCAGCTAAAGGCTGAAATTCATAGGCCTTAGTACCACCAAGCTCCTGCTTAAGCGTGTTAACATAGTGGAGCTGTCACACAACGACGACGTTGTTAGCGGCCTTGTCTGCAGGGGCCAAAACAAACTTCTTATGAAATTCTTGAATACCTAGTTTAAGATGACGTTAATGAACTTAAAAATGAAAGCATAGAGTGGCGTCCATGATTTAATAATATAGTTGACAGTCACTTCAGTCTAGTATTGTTTCGTTTAAACGCACATGATTTACGTTTAAAGTTACCATTTTTCCTGGTGCCGTGAGATCTAGTGAGATCTGTGAAGTTACAGTTATGGTGTCTGTGGAAGACTGTGTAGATACATTAATGCAGTCTGTGGAAGACTGAATAGTTACAGTCTGTGGAAGATGGTGTAGATACAGTAATGCAGTCTGTGGAAGACTGTGTAGATACATTAATGCAGTCTTTGAGAGATCTGTGGAAGACTGTGTAGATACTGTGAATGTTCCAAATGGAATCTTCCTCCTTATATATAGGAGTCCATTTCAAAATTTAGGGGTATCAGGCTGTATTTTCTTCAAAATTGATTTGGAAAATGGCTGAATATTTTGCAAATAGTGTAGGCCCTGATCAGATGCCGTGTTCTGCGGCATCTGATCTGGGCCTGCACTGTGTGCCAGGATACATGTTTTGGGGTTTCCGGTACAAAATGGGTTAATTCAGCATAGCTTCAAAAAGGGCAGGGTTTTGTTTGTTATTGCTTGTTTACCGGTAGTTAGTGTTTAATGGCCATGTTAACACTGTAGGTCACAATGAGCTTGTCAGTTTACCTAACCAGACTCTTCCTGGGTAGGCCCATACATATGCAGTTAATTAATCAGTGTACAGTCTTTTACCAGAAACTGACAACTGCCCTTCTTTAATCAGTGGAAGAGAATGACCCTAGAAAAGATTTCATAATCTACATGAAAGAATGCATGCTGCCAACTGTGGCAAGTATTTTAACTTGTGACCTGATCATCAGTTAGATATGCATCACACAGAGCTACTAAGGCCTAACCCTAACCCAAATCACCATGCAGTATGCACAGTTGATAGTCTGTGAAGTTGTCTCAGTACACCCTGCTAAAACTAAATACAGTAGAATTCCGCTATTAGAACCACCTAAAATTAACCCTTTTCCTGCTGAATATTTAAAAATGCCACACCCACCACTGATTATCAACCAATCAGATAACTTGATACAAATTATTGCAACAAATTCATAAACTGAATGACAAACAATGAAGATCCTGATCAGATGGCTCTGATCTGGATCTACATTGTTTGAAAGATAAGGCATATCCGGGCTCAGCAGGACAAGGGTTAAGACTTTATCTGCTTTCGAAAGCTTATTGAGAAGGTGTCAGTTATTCTTTGTGTATTCCACAATCAGTATCTCCTAATAAGAGACCACCTTTGGGACAGTCCCAAAGGTGGTCTTAATAGCAGAATTTTACTTTATCACTTCACACAAGCACCAGGAGCACAGCGCCACGTTTTGGGGCTCAGAGAAAAAGATTGAGCTGCATGATGCATCGACGCACTGCTCAAGTTGATCAAACATTTGAGTACTAGTTAACTGCTTCAAAGGTCTATGCCTGCCAAGGCAAAATTGTGCCAGTCAGACTGCTCCTTAAACCCTAGCTGTGTCTTTGGGCAGTAGAGATTGAGATATCATTTCATCACAATGTCAGGTCATTACGAAAATACCCCTATTCAAATACATTGAAAATTTTACCACCAAAAAATGAAAATTTTCAGATAAAAAACTCTGATAGTTTTCATATTTCTGCTCAAACGAGGTGGTTTAACGAGTACCTGCAATCTATGTTTTTGAGCGTAAATAAAAAAAATAATGTAAACCTCAGTGAACCCCAGTTTTTCTATAAAAAATTGGGGCTTAACAGGGTCAAAGTTATTCAGGTGTGCTTTCGTGATGTAAAATTCTCACAAAATCAGAAGCAACATCTCCAAAATGACCTGAATTGTGTTGACAGGGATGTAAAACCTCAACTAGAAAGTAACAAACAAAACACTGTGAACACCAACCCCAATTTAATATCGAGAAATGTTTGGTTAACAGGGGTATTAGGGATGGGTATTGTCAGAATTTTCGTATCCCGATATATTGCGATACAGTCAGTGCGTATCACGATACGTATCACGATATATTATGCAGCAATCTGAGCCAAAGTCGGCCATTGTGATTTATTTTGGTTTCACTCGTTTAAGCTAAATTATAAATTCTGGGCAGCTTACGCTAAACGACGTATACAACAACAGCCGTACAATTTACCGAAATCCTCACTCGGCCTACGCTATTAACGGGTTACACAAAAAGGGTGGGAATTGATTAAAATACGAAATTTTGCCACGGAGATAATTTTATGTGTACCAAACTGTATTTACCGATCAGTTTCGAAAGAAAGTGTGAAAAATGGCCGAAAACAAAAAAATACCGAAAATATCGGTACTGGCGGATAGTATTGGGATACGAAACCTTTTCTGAACCATATCGCAATATACCGATATACCGATAATACCGCGCATCACTAAGGGGTATACACATGACCCTCACTATAATGACAGTTAGGGATGGCTAATCGGAGCTGAAAAGATGATCAATTCGCAGTCCTGTCATTGCGATAGATAATCGATTAGTAATCACTAAGGTTTTTGTAATAATTTTACCTGTCTGACTTTCAGTCTGAGCATGACTCTTTCCATATGTTGCACTTAACCATTTGTATATTTGAACATACAGGCCTGAGCAAAAAGTGTAGACCCAGATGAGACGCCGCATAATGCGGCGTCTCATCAGGGTCTGCACTGTTTGCCACTCATCCAGCTATTTTAGGCATAACTTTGGGTTGTAAATTGAACCTATCAAGTAATCGATTAAAAGCAAATCAGAAATGATAATCATTTTTGTGAAGTTTATCTATCGATTAATCGAGTATACGATAAATAATGTCAGCCTTAATGACAGTATTTGTTTCCTAGCAATTTGCCACTATAGCGAAGTTATTGCTAAAAAGAATCACAGTAAGGAGTAGTTTGTTTGTTTGTATCCGAGTTAAACAGCCCAGCCAACACTATTTTAGGTCATTTTTTAACCAGTCAGTTTACCTATACACACTTTTCCTGGGCAGGCTTATATGTAAGGCGATTAACCAGTACAGTGTGCATTTTTTTGCCAGAAACTGACAACTGCCCTTCTTGAATCAGTGGAAGGGAGTTTTGTTTGTTTGATTTGAGGTTTAACGTCCCCGTCAACACTGTAAAGGTCATTTTGGATATGTTGCTTCCAATTTTGTGGGACTTTTACCCGACATTGAGATGAAATGACATCTCAAGCCCTGTCGCCCAATGAAACCAATACGGTTTATTAGCCTCGCACTGCGGTTCCTGGACAGGCTTAGATCCTCTAAGCGGTTTATCAGTACTAGTGTGCGGGCCAGATTCAGCTCTGGGTGGAAGCATCATGCAGCCCATTGAGCAGAAATAAAGCAAAACAATGTATACCCTCATAAACCCCCGTTTTCCCTATATAAAGGCGTGTTTAGAGGGGTGTTCATTTCACGGACTTGTTCACGTGATGTGAATTCCATTAATTCAGCCACTGAAGCTTATAGTGTAACATAATGATTTGTCATATTTCAGAACCAGAAGTGATCAATGGCCCCTATGACCCAGTAAAGATCTCTGGAAAATATCACAATAAAGTGACAAACAGTAGTTATGATGGTAAGCTTACAGAATGTAATGGTTATGGGACAAGGTACACAAGTATTAGCTTTTACAAAAAAGCTTCAGTCTACACTTAGACCACATTATTTTTTACGCTCCTCGAAGGGAGAGCGTGTAGTTGCTGCTTTGTTCATCCATTCGTCCGTCCGTCACTTTTGTCCGGAGGACATCTCTAAAAGTATTAAAGATAATTAAGTGAAACTGATAGAGGGCCATGAGGGGAATCACAGAATGCAAGAATATAATAAAACATGATACATTGATAAATGGCCGTCAGAGGAAGTGCAGGGTGCAAGAACCGGAACTCTTTCACACTTAATTACAGAATTATTTCCCTTTTCAATTTTTGCTTTATTAAGCTTGCCCAGAGCATATCTCTAAAAGTTTTAATGGTAATTTAGTGAATTTAACAAAAAGCCTAGACCCTGATCAAACAAGTGTGTTCGGAGCTGTCAGATCTGGGTCTTTATTTGGTTGCCAATGTCAAAAAAACATTTCCTGAGCCAATGTTCATCACGAAAAAAAAACACGAATATAATTTTGACCCCTTTAAACCTCACTTTTATGTAGTAAAACCCGGGTTTACTGGGGTATATGTTATGGTTCTTATTTCTGCTCAAAAACATAGATTGTGGGTGCTAGTTAGAACCACCTCATCGAGGCGGTTCTAACTAAGACCCACAATCAATGTTTTGAGCACAAATACAAAAAGTATCAGAATTCGTATTTGAAAATGTTAATTTTTTTTTGCTGGTAAAATTTTCAATGTATTTGAATAGGCATTTTTTTCATAATTTGTTTTCCAAATGTTTTCTTTGCACAGTACTCATGACATCACATTGCCAAGAAATTGCCAAGAAAGGTGAGGCTATAAATAGCAGCTACCTGGATTTTTTACAGTCACATGACCAATATCAGACGGGAAGCTTCTGTAGTTAGTATCGTCCCAACAAAAAGGTGTAGATTCAGATGAGATTGAACATAACAAGCCGTCCCATCAGGATTTACACTATTTGCCAGTCTGTTAATGATTTTGACAAAAAGTCCTTTTGACAACAATTGGCATATCCTTTTTAATGTCTCCAGGTAGCGATAGTGGAGACATATTGTCTTGCCCTGTTTGTTTGTTGGTTTGTTTGTTTGCTGGTTTGACATTTGCTAGTCTGTTAATGATTTTGACAAAAAGTCCTTTTGACAACAATTGGCATATCCTTTTTATGTCCGCAGGTAGCGATAGTGGAGACATATTGTTTTGCCCTGTTTGTTTGTTGGTTTGTTTGACCACTTTGACATTGGTGTTAACTTTTGAACCATTTCAGATACAGCCATGTAGGTTTATTTATTTGGCATGTAGGTTTCTTGTGACAAGAGCTTCCCACTCCTGCAAAAAAATTGACCTGTTACCTTGACCTGTG
The DNA here is from genome assembly GCA_963580285.1 of Lucinisca nassula. Taxonomy (NCBI): domain Eukaryota; kingdom Metazoa; phylum Mollusca; class Bivalvia; order Lucinida; family Lucinidae; genus Lucinisca; species Lucinisca nassula. The sequence goes on along the minus strand of OY757024.1, from coordinate 2,616,740 downwards.
ACCTACTTTAAAGAAAAAAATGGCATTGGCCATAACTTTTGAACCGTTTCAATTTGGCATTTTGTTTCCTTGCCACAAGGGCTTCTCAATCATGCAAAACGTTATGACCTGTGACTTACTTTAAAGAAAGAATTGACCTTGGCCCGGGGACATGATCGTGTTTCTCAAACACATCTTTTTCAAAATTTATAGAGGTCACTTTTATAATACTAAGTATTTTGAGATAACTGTCAGAGATAATGTAATAATTTTATTACATAGAAGTAATTTGAGATAACTTTCACAGAAAATGTAATATTTTTAAAACAGCACATTTCGGTTATCCCTAAGTTGCTTGTTTATCACAGATATGACTGTTTTTTTTTTCTTTTTTATTCTACCAGATAGTAATATGTTCCAATCAAGGAAATACCACCCTCTCAACCATTCGATCAGCAACACGATGCCAGCAGCTACGATGAAACGTCCACGTTCTGTGATGCTCACATATTCTTCAAAACCAGTCCATGCAGAGTATGAAATTGAAGATCCCTGGATAACCAGTCCATCCATACCAAAGACACACATGCCATTTTCTGCGCTAAAACGTCAGGTTAAAAGAGGATGGGAAACAACGCACTATGTCCGCGAAATGTCAGTGGGAACTGGCAGAGACTCGATGAAATATACACAGTGGAATGACATCTCCGCATAATTTTAGTCTGCTCACAGTTTTAATGCTCCTGCTTATGTACCATAATGATCCTAAGTATTGGTACAGTAAGTGAGTGTTTGAGTTTTACATCCCACCAACAGCTAAGATCATACGGATATATAGATAGTGCCGGTTTTGAGGTAATCTGTTAAAAACCCTCACAAATCATCTCTTCAACCAGCACTATCTATATATAAACACATCTTACCACATATATATTTTACCGCAGTATTTTGAGCAGACAGATAAACCGACTATTACATGTCAATTTTTCTTTACCACACTGATAGTTGGACATCAAAGTCCAAAAGGGAAATCACCTACGGACTATTTCAGTATTTAGAAAACCATTCACTGGACAAAAAACTAGTCATTTATTTACGTTCAATTTCTTACTATTCTAGTACAAGCCGTGATAGCCGAGTGGTCTAGATGGTTTGGACTGTAAATGGTGGGGCATGAGTTCGAATCCCGGTAATGACATAAAAATCTTTTTATAATGGAACATTGAATAAAAATGATGACAGCGTAATCGGTTTCAATAAAAAGCGTTTCTAAGCGATAAAAATGGGTTAAAAAAAAGAAAAAAATACAAAAAAATCCTGATAACACTGTAATCGGTTTAATTAAGAAAGGTTACTAAGCAACTCGTAGAGAACAACAAATAATTAAAAGTAATATCCAAAATCTGCTCCGATAAAAGTCGCGGATAGACACTATATAGAAACATATTAAAAAGAATTTTGAAAATTCCACTTTGGGGCAAAAACTTTAACCCCTCCTGAAAGTGCCTTTACATAATCCAATGACCACCAGATTTTGCACATATAACAAGACTTTAAGGCTGTATAACATATTAAAATTCCAAGTTCCTATGACAACTTTTGGAATTTCAGAAAGTCTTTGAGTCTTCCTAAAAGTGGAATCCCATCAACCGATTAGTCTCAAATTTTGCATATGTATTTGGGTTGCATATATACATATTATCACAAAATTTCAAAGTTCTAGCATCATTTTGGAATTTCCTGCAAGTCTTTGAATTGTTGTAAAATAACATTGGTTCAACTAATTACCACCAAACTTTGTACATATGTTTCAACATACAAAATGCACATTCTTATAACATTGTAGGTCGGAAGTGAAGCAAAAAAAAAAATATTAACTTTCATATTTCGGTGGTGGGTCATTTACTATTGTAATTTTATTGAATAAAATCAAGCATTTTCTATCTTTTTTTCATTTCATTCTTTGCTTGAGCCTTGCCTTCCTCAATAAGTTTCTTTCTCTCACTTTCACTCAGTTTTGAATGTTTTGAATGTATGTTCTCTTTCAGTCCTGAATCATCCTCAACACTCTATCATACTCAATCTTGCAATTTCCTGCTTAAAAGGTTTTATAGAGTTAAAATATCTCTGTTTTTCTCTAAAATTCTTTCCACCACACTTATCACAGATTTGATATTTTGCTGTAGTACCTTTACCACATTGTAAACATTTCACTACTTTACTTTTGTTATGTTTTATAATAAAATTATGAGCCTTGCAGTATATAGAATGCTTTACTGATTTGTTTTTACATGGTTTATTTGAACCTAACGGCAACATAGCACATATATTTTGCATCTTTGCTTTTTCTATATCCATTTTTATTATTATATTTAAAAATTTTTTTTATAGTTTAAAAGAAAACAAAAAAATGAGTTCTGTAGAGAGACTAATACAATTGCATAGTGAAGGAAGAATTAGTGATGAGGCTTTAGACAAGGGTCTTAAATCCTTAGATATTGAGAAACAGAAGAGTGATGCACTACAACAAACTTCTACATTGGAAAATCTGCGTAAAAGACGTAGAGATAAAAAGATAAGAAAACGACAGCAACAAAATGCTGTTAAAACAAGTGAAAAAATTAATGATGAAGATACTAAAGAGAAAAATGTTCTGAAACTGGTTGATAAACCATTATGCAATTACTTCAAAGCGTATGAAATAGATGCTCATAAATATAAAGACCCAAATATTTTGTTTAATGATAAAAAATCTGTCATTATAGATAAAATTAATGAAAACATTAAAGAATACAATGGTATTAAATTTTCAATTGGGTTATCTATAAAGTTTTTTAAAGATGAACTTAATGGTGAAAGAAAAGAAGTTACCGGTGCATCACACGGAGAACAATGTGCAGTTCTTGATGGAAATAATTTAGATGAAAACTATAACAAACAAACAACTTATATACAAACATGGATTGAAAAATTCACAAATACCGCAACGGGTTTAGAAATTGACCATTGTATCAAACTTTATCTTAATATAGCAAAATATGAACCACTCAAAGGTTCTTCGTATATTTCTCTTCCAAGTGCAATAGCAAATAAAAAAGCAATAATTAATTTATCAAATGATGATGATAGATGTTTAGAATGGCATATACTTGCTTCTAAATACCCAAACAAAAACAATCCAAGTAAGTTATCAAGTTATCGTAAATATTTAGGCACATTAAATATGGAAGGAATAGACTTTCCCACACCAATCTCACAAATACCAAAAGTTGAGAAACAAAACAATATAGCAATCAATGTTTATGGATACACATTAACAAAAAAGACAGAGAAACTTACTATATTTCCATATCATATTTCAAATCAACCAAATGAAAAAGAACGAATTAATCTGCTTTTGATAACTGAAGATGTTGAAGAGGAAATTGATGATAGTGAAGAAGAAATGATAGATGAAGATTATAATCCTGATGACTATCCTCCTGATGAGTCAAAAACAAAATATCACTACTGTTTTATTAAAAACCTTAATAGATTACTTTACAATCAGAACAATAAACACAAACATAAAACACATTTCTGTGATAGATGTCTTTATGGTTTTACAAGAGAAGACCTACTAATCAAACATAAAGAAGACTGTGAAGGCATAAATAAATCTCCAATGCGAATAGAAATGCCATCAAAAGGTCTTATCAAGTTTAAAAACCATCAAAATCAAATGCCCGTTCCATATGTTATCTATGCTGACTTTGAAGCACAAATCAAACCCAAATCACAACAAAAAGGAGATAAATCAGAAATAACAAGCGAACACGAAGCGTGTGGATTTGGATATCAAGTTCTTAGATATGATGGTAAAGCAGACAAACCAGTAATATACAGAGGTGAAGATGTTGCAGAGGTTTTTCTAAATCATTTAAAATGTGAAGTGAATAACATCAACAACATCTTTAGACATCCTAAACCATTAATAATGCCAACAGAACAGAACATACAAGATTATGAAAATGCTTCCCATTGTTGGATATGTGAAAAAGAAATTAATAATGAAAAGAATCCAAAAGTAAAAGACCACTGTCATTTCACAGGAGAATATAGAGGACCAGCACACAAATCCTGTAATCTCAAACTTGCAATCAAACCAAATAAAACCAAAATTCCAGTTATCTTCCACAACTTAAAAGGTTATGATAGCCATCTAATAATGCAGAAAATACACAAAGCAAGTGGAAACATTACTTGTATTGCAAATAATTCAGAGAAATTCATCTCATTCAGTATTGGACAACTGAAATTCTTAGACAGTTTTCAATTTATGGCTTCCTCTCTTGAAAAGTTGGTAGATGGAGCAATTGGTGTAAAGACAGAATGTGAAAAATGTAAAGGTACAGAAGAAATAAACATCAATGAAAATTGGTTATTAACAGCGAAATGTAAAAAATGTCACAATACAAGATATAAAAAACTCAACAAATCAGACTTACCATTAACTGTAAAACATACAACTAACTCACATCTTCTTGCTCGTAAAGGTATCTATCCATATGAATACATTGATAGTTTTGATAGATTTGATGAAACACAACTACCACCCATAGACAAATTCTACAGCAGTCTTACAGATGAAAGTATCAAACAAAAAGACTATGAACACGCTCAAAAAGTATGGAAACAATTTAACTGTAAAACACTTGGTGATTATCATGATTTATATCTCAAAACAGATGTTCTCTTACTTGCAGATGTTTTTCAAAAGTTTAGAGAAACCTGTATGAATAACTATAAACTTGACCCTCTACATTACTACACTGCACCTGGTCTATCTTGGGATGCTCTTCTAAAATACACAGAAATAGAATTACAACTTCTATCAGATTTGGATATGCATCTTTTCATTGAAAAAGGAATGAGAGGTGGAATAAGTATGGTTTCTAAAAGACACGCAAAAGCAAACAATAAATATGTAGCAGATTATAATCCAAATGAAGAAGACAATTACATAATGTATTTAGATGAAAATAATTTATATGGTCATTCAATGAGCCAACCAATTCCATTTGGTGGTTTCAAATGGATAACTAATAAAGATTTAATAGATGGAAAACTTCCAAAATTACAAAAAGGTAGAGGAAGAATATATGAAGTAGATTTAGAATACCCCAAACATTTACATAAACTACATAATGACTATCCACTTGCACCTGAAAAATTAGCAATTAAAAAAGAATGGTTATCCGACTATCAAAATGAACTAATTGAAAATAGTATGTTAAAAACAGAAAAACTTGTCCCCAATCTAATGGATAAGAAGAAATATGTAGTACATTACAAAAACTTAAGACTATACAAACAACTTGGTATGAAAATAACAAAAATACACAGAATATTAGAATTTGATGAGAAACCTTGGATGGAACCTTACATACGTCTGAATACAGAATTACGTAAAAAAGCAAAGACTACATTTGAAAAAGATTTCTTTAAACTTATGAACAACTCAGTATTTGGCAAAACAATGGAAAACATACGTAAAAGAGTTGATATTAAATTAGTCAAAACAGATGGCAGTGAAAATGAAAAAATCCGCAAGATAATAGCCAAACCAAACTTCAATCGTAGAATAAAGTTCTCTAATGAGTTATCTGCCATTCAAGTGAATAAAACAAGATTAACTCTCAATAAACCAATATATGTTGGCTTCTGTGTTTTAGATTTATCAAAACATCTTATGTATGATTGGTATTATAATACATTGAAAAAGAAGTATGGTAATAACTGCACCTTGTTATACACCGACACAGACAGTTTATTAGTAGATATCAAAACCAAAGATGCTTACAAAGATATGTCTGAAATGAAAGATGAATACGATTTCTCTGATTATCCAAAAGAACATCCACTATACGATGAAACAAACAAGAAGGTCATAGGTAAGATGAAGGATGAATGTGCTGGTGTTCCAATATCAGAATATATTGGTCTTCGTCCTAAACTATATTCAGTATTAAGAGCAGATGAACAAGTCATCAAAAAAGCGAAAGGAACAAAAAAATATGTAATCAAAAAACAAATCAATTTTGAAAACTACAGAGATGCATTATTCAACAAAAAGAAATACACACACTCAATGAACATGCTACGCTCAATGCATCACAACATATATGGATTAAAAGTAAATAAGACTTCACTTTCTCCTTTAGACACAAAAAGATACATAACTGACGATGGCATTACGACATACGCGTATGGGTATCAGCCGGAACAATAAGTAATTCCTCTTTGACAAACCCTCTCTTAGGTGCAGGAGATTTCAAATAATAAACTCTTATTCCCTGTGTTATAATATGATAGTCAATCTTATGAATATCAACAGACCATACTGGGTCAGTAGCCCTTCTCTTTCCACCACCTTCTAATTCTCCAGGTTGATACAAATATCTAACATTTACATAAGGACAAATTTCAGCATCAACTTTTCTTGTTATAATTGGAGGAGGTTTTTTCGTCTCCTTATTTAATGCTTTAATAACATCAGATAATCTCTTAACCCATTCTCTGTTTCTTTTTTTAGTATCAATCTCTTTAGCATACTGATAACCAAACAATCTTTCTGCTAAGGTTCTATTAAATCTTTCTACTATTCCTTGGTCTCTGTGTATTTCTTTTCTACCTCTTCTTATTTTGGTATTATGCTTTTCCATCAAAGTTGAAACGGAACTCATAAATTCTCTACCAGGATCAACTTGCAATAGTTTAGGATACTTCAAATGTCTTTTATAAATCTTCTCAAAAGCATTTGCAACTTCTTTACTATCTTTCGACGTCAAAGGTTCGGCTTCTTTATATCTTGTTCCAACATCAACCACTGTCAATGCATACTTGTATGTCTTCCTACCAATAGTATCGTGAGGTAAAAACAACAAATCAGCCTGATGAACTTCATTCTCTGCAGACACATCAAATTTTGGTCTTATTATTCTCTTAGGTGCAGGTAAATATATTTGCCATACTGCTTGTTTCTTTAAGAACTCTAATGCTTGTTTCTGACTAACCTTTGCTTCTTTTGCTAACTTACCAACAGCTGAGTGTCCTTTCCAGAAACCTTTTGGACTATAGTATATCTTCTCCATTTATTTATATTTAAGAAAAAATATTTATATATAAAAAGATGTCAAAGAATGCACAAACGCAAAATATAGCACAATTGCTTGATGATGACTATACACCTACAAAAGAAGAGTTTGAAGAGCTGTTAAAGGAACAAAGTCAATTTGACACAAAGAAATGGACTGATTTAGAAATCAACAACATTTATACAATCACCGACTACAGAGAAATTAACACAGACAATGGTGTGAGTGTAATTTTAACTCTCAAAGACAATGGTGAAGTATGGAGTCCTGCACATCTCACAAAGAAGATAGAAGGTAAAGAACCACCATTTTATGTAAGACCACTTGGTTTGAAACCATGTAAGAATAATAAAAAAAATAAATATCATGCTTATGATTTAGTTTTTCCAAAGAAAGATTATGTCAAAAAATATTTTTTTTTTACCTACATCAACTTCCAAGCAACAAATCCTGTCAATGCCATACCACCAACAACAAATGCAATCTCTCTATTTTTCTGGTCTTCTGATGGAGTGTAAAAATCACTCAATGTAGGTTTTGGTGGTAATGGTGTGGATAAATTATCTGGCAATTGTTTTCCTGTAATATAATAATATTGTTTCATAGCAGTGTCAGCATCACTGAACTCATCCACAGCATGATGTTCCTTCTTCAGTTGCTCATTAATAAAATCCAATCTTTGTGTTCTCTTCTCATTCCATGCAGTTGTTGCTGATTCTAATTGTTCCATCGCTTTATCATGTCGTTTTCTCTCTTCATCACTATTACTACCCATATGTGAAAATAAATAATTACTACCTGAAAAGGCTAAGGCGTTTGTAATTGCTCCTCCAACCATTAATGCTACTGCACTTGCCATTTTTATATAATGAAAAAAAAAATATTAAAATTACTTCATAATATCTGCAGGAATAATACCTTGCTTAACAAGCATATCCTTTGTTGCCATTGCAAGTAATATATCAATGGACAACATACCAATATCTGTCATATTAAAATCTACTTTTGGTGCTGGTCTTTTCAATAGTTTTCTACCTAATTCTGAATATCCAACAGTTAATACAGTTTCCACTCCAGCATGATATAACATGTTTGCAATTTGTTTTCCGTCTATTGAGGTTGTCATTTTTTTTAATGAGAATATTATTTTTTTAAATTAATTAAATTCAAATGGGTCAATTTCTTTTTGTTGTATAATAGGTGCAGGTTGTTGCATCATAGGTTGTTGTTGTGGTACAACTTGTTTAGACTTGTACATATACAATCCTATTCCAACAACTCCAACTGTTATGCATAATGGTATATAATTTTTGTATATATTTATATTCTGTGAATTTGGAGAGCCGACATCATCATCTTTTGTTATAGATTTTAATTCCATGTTTTCTTTCTTTATAGTTTCAGTCTCCTTTCTTCTTAATTCTGCATTTCTTTTTCTTGCTTCTGCACCTTTCTTACCAGCAACTACTCGTCTTGGGTCTTTTGTTTTAACTTCAGTATCACTCATTTTTTTCTAAGGAGATATTTTCTTTTTTATTAAAATCAATATGTCTTGCTGTTGTTAGCATTGCAGTTAATGGAGCAAGGTACATTCCATATCTATAATACAATTCACAACACGAACTTGTCAAAGCGTGATTGATAAAAGGGTCTTCCTCTAAGTCTTGTATCAGTTTAGGTGGATTAACAACATTGAAATACTTTGATACACCCATCACGTATAAGCTAATGAAAGAATTACCCAATGTCTTAGTCATACTTGCTCCCAATCTTGCTTCATATCTGCAGTAAAGTTTGTTTATTTGTTCTGCTGTCATTGTATCAATGTCTGATAGTTGTAAGTCTTTACCAAGATACTGCTTACTACCACCACCAGCAACAATGGCTGATAATCGCTCACGTTTTGTTTCTTGTTCATTATTTTCTGTGCTTTCACATTCAATGTCTTGTAATAATTCTTCAGCATTCATTTTTATTTTATGTAATTTATTTTTTATTTTTAAAAAATAAAACATCGCATATCCGACTATTGATAAGATTGCAGTGTTTGTTATGATTATTGATAAGATTGCAGTGATTGATAATATTTCTAACAGCATTGTTTTTTAGTATTGCTATTTTACTTAAAACATTGCATAAGCATTACTTAAGATTTGCTACAGCATTGTATAAGCATTACTTAATCATTGCATAAACATTACTTAATCATTGCTAAAAAAATAATCAATCAACCAACCAATAACCAGTAGGCTGGTCAGTCTTCAAAATTAACTTACGATGCTTCTTTTTTTTCAGTTCTTCTTTTATTCTCTGTCGTTCTTCCAAAGTTGGAATAACATCATTCTCTCTTAAACAATTTTCAAAACTATCTCTATCTTTTGTGTAGAACATGCATAGCCATTTTGTTTGTTCTCTTAAATCTTTTAACACAGAATTATATCTCTGCGAAATAACCCACACTGATTGTTCTGCATGCCTACCAGAAAATGCTAATTCTGATAACATATCTTTTTTCTTTGTTAGTTCTTTCGTTGCACTGCAATCATCAATAATGTAGAGAGTAGAATGACCAGCATATTTATTAAAGAACATTCTTAGTAGTTCTTGTAGTTTTTCTTCTCCATTAACAATAGGATTAACAATTGTTATATTTTTTGTTTTAGGTTTCCTGACATCACCAATCCACTCACGATTTTTATAAGCCTTGTTCCATTGAATGGTTGGGCAAAGTATAACAATATGTTTAAATACTTGACGATATTCCTCTTCCAAAAGGTCAAGGACAAACTCTGTTTTCCCGCATCCAGTTTGACCACATATAATAGCACAATGAGGATATTTTGGTAGTTCCATTTTTATTTGTAAAAAAAAAAAATATTAATAACTGACTTCTTTAAATCTACCATCTTCAAAGTTGATTTGTGCATCTTGTATAACAAACAAATAAAGATTGATTGGTTCATCTGCTCCTGCTTCTTTCGTTATTTGTATTGTAATACCTTCTGATGCATTTTCAATTCTTCTTCCAGAACCATGAAGTGTATTATCATCAGTTGAACGTAAATCCAACCATAAAGCATACCTGTTCGTTAGATATTTTTCTATTGTTGTATCAGTAAAATAAAAATCTTTAACGACCATACTTGTTTCTTTGTTTCTTTTTGAATTCAAAGCAAAGAATTTATTTATTTCGTCCCAGTGTTGGTGGGACTTCATTCCTTGACTATACAATTGATTCGGAATCCCTTCTATTGTCATTTCCACTTTTGTAATTTCTGGATTATAATATTCTTCTGTGCTGGCCCTTTCAGGATCTTCGAATAGCATAAGAATTCCTTTCATACTTCTTGCAGGAACATTTAGATTGATATTCCATAGTGTATCAGATTTGTTTTTAGTTATTTTTCTGTGTCTTAGTATTCTGTCATACAAAATAACCATTTTACCATCAACTTGCTGTCTTATTTGTCTTGCTAATTCAGTATCAGAAACAATATCAAATTCCAAACAAATATTTTTGATTGTATAAGTTGAAGTTGCATCGCCTGATTTAATTACTTTATTATAATCATTGAATGTAAGTTCATATTCAAGTCTATCTCCTAATCCTGCTTGATAAAATGGCATATGGGTTTCCAATAATTCAAAATCAAGTGGGATGCAAAACCTGTTTCCATATGCTTTTGCGATGGCTTGATCTTCTTTATCTGCTGTTGCGTTTCCTGCACCCACTCTATGTCTCAACATGTTCTCTTTGCCAACGCCTTGATATACCATATTTACACGTTCTGTAATAGTCTTCCATAAATCAATATAACAATGATAGATGTCACTATCGTCAATGGACATAACTTCATTTCCACTTATTCTAATTGTTGTTTTCTTAATTATTGCTCTTCCTATGTTTTGAAATATAGTTGCATTTGCATCTTTAGAGGTTAGTTCAATTTCAAATGCTAATCTGACTGTTCCGGGAACAATAACATCATTACTACTTAGATTAGGAAATCTCACTAATAATTGTTGATTTTGGTCAATAGTTGAAGGGTTATTTGTTATTACTACACTTTGACGGATACCTCTCACACCTCGTGGTTCTCTTAATTTTCTGTAAGGGTTTAGTTTATCTCCGTAAGCTGACATTTTTTTAAAAGATAAAAAAATATTTTTAAATAATAAATAAATAATGGCTGAATATGAAAATCCTGAGTATGACAGGGAGGATTATGATGAAGAAGCAGAAACATCTTTTACAGATGAAGAGCAGTTTCAGAGAACATTAAATAGTCAGTTTGCTGGTTTGAATGATTTAACCGGTGATGATTGGAAAACTCTGCGTAATAGCATAGGTCAAACCATGATAGATAGATTTTACGAAAGGAATGAAGAACCTAAACGTAAAATCAAAGGTTTGTCTCTCAAGAAAGATGATATAGGGAGACCAATGTTATATGTTAAAGATGAAGGTGGAAAGAATATTGCATTAACATATTATCGTTCCAATGCACCAGATGAAATAGCAACATTTTTATCATTTAATACTTTGCAAAGGAAATATGGTGTTGATTTTGTTAGGAATGTATTAGGTGTAGATGATTTTAAACCATCTGCTACAAGAATTAAAGAAGGTAGAAAAGCATTCACACAATTACTTCAAACGAGAACTCAAATAACACAAACAGAAGAAGAAATACCTTTACAAGATATATCATCACAAGAACAAACTCAAGAACTATTAAATACAACAGTTGATGTAGAAACTGCTGTGAAAACATTGGAGACATCATTTACTAATGAACAAGAAACACAAACAGATTGGACAAAAAGAGAGATTGATGGAATAGCAAATGCAATGACAACAGTCAAAGAAGAGATAGCAAATGAATTGGCAAAACTGAATGAAACAAATAAAGACTTAGCAAAAGAAAATACAAAATTAGAACAAGCCAAAGCAGACAATGATGAATTTCAAATAGAAAGGATAAGTAGTCGAATCAAAGAGTTAGAAAGTGAGAGAAGTGCAAGATTGGAAGTTATTAATGTTAATAAAGAAAAACTACGTAGTCAGGTAAATAGAATCAAAGAGACTATAAACAAAGTATTAAAAGAAGACACTACATTGGGTGAAAGAATTAGAACATTATTCAGAGAACAAGGCATTACAATTGTTAGTATTTTAACCGCTTTTGGAATGATTATTGGAGTTATTGTTGAGGCTGTTATTCCTACTGGTGGTGGTACTACTTCAACCCCTCCTTCTCCACCAAAAGGTGGTGTTAAAGATTGGGTTAAGAAACAATTATCAAATCTTGGTAAATTACTTTCTACCCTTGCAGGAAAAGTAGCTACTGCATTACCAGGTGTTATTGGTTCTATTGTGTCTTGGTTGTTGTCTTCTGCGGGTAAAGTTGTTGGTTGGTTTGGAGAACATTTATGGGCATTAGTTGTATTGGTTGCTGGATTGTTATATGCATCTGCGAGAGAGTTTATAAGAAAAAAAAGAACTTAATAAATTTCATACATAATTAATAGTCCAATTACTATACTTCCTACTATTAATGCTGTTTTGTTGTCTTCATGTTGTATGGCTTCTTTTTTTTCTGGTAGAGATTGATGAGATTGTGGTAGAGATTTATTTGTTGGTGTGCCTTGTAGAGATTGTGGTAGAGATTTCTTTGTAGTAGATTGGTTAGCAAGTTTGTGATGATTAAACCAATCTGCTATTCTAGCATCGGAGGTACCAGCACCATCAACCCAACTTTTTGACAGATTGTGTTTCTTTGCATAATCAACTGCTTGTTGATGATAATCTGGTAGAGATTTCTTTGTTTGTGTGCCTTGTATAGTTGCAGGTTGTGTAGCAGATGCAACAGGTTTAACATTTACATCAATATTGAAACCAAGTGTTTGATTTTCTGTTGCAATTACAATTTTATTATTATATCCAGCGATAGTACCAACTTGTAAAACCATATCACTGGGAGACATATATAATCCAATACCATAAACAAAATCTACTTTACTTCTTGCATATTTGAGTGTGTTTTGATATCTTTGTATTTGACTTGGTAAATCAACTGGACTATTAATAGCGTCTTCAATGTTAGCAAGAAATTGTTTCTGAGCATCAAATCCTGTGCCTATTTTTAGAATTTCTACACGTGTTTGAGATTGTGCTGCTAATAGTGCCCATACAAACATTCTAATACTTTCGTTAATTCGTTCAATACCTGTTTTTGTTAATCCTTCTGATTTGTCTAATATAAACATTGTCCAGGCGTCACTTATATCTACTGTATGTTCTATTTTATCATTTGGATTAAAGAATGGACCTTCACTTCGATGTTCTTGTCTATATTTTCCACTTGGTTTAAAATATTGTGTGTAACTCCCTAGACCACTGCATTTAGAACTACTTTCTAATTTTTGCCTCCAATCTGTATTAGGTGAAACATTGAATTCATTGCATAACTTTTGATAGACAGCTTTGTCGTATGGATTTTTGTAATAACAAAATGATTCATCTGTTGGTAAAGGTGTTTTAAGTTCTTTCAAAATACGAGCAATACAATAATAAACATCAAATGTATATATTGTTTTAGTTAGTCCTGAAGTGTTTTGCAAATGATCTTGATAACTTACACCACATCCTGCAGTGGCACACCAGACAGCAAAATTTAATTGACATTGCCACCAGTCAAATGATGAATGAAGCCATGTATTCCACGGTTCATTGGTGTGTAATGTTGGATTTTGATAGTTTTGAAATAAGTCGGGAAACGTTACTGGAAAATGGTCGTCTTTATTAACATAAATCGTTTGTTTTATAAGTTCAATATTCTTTTCGGTATATTTAGTATTGGGGTTATATGATGCATTGGAATTGTACTTGAATTCTTTAGGTATCATTTTTATTATTGATTATATATAAAAAATAAAAATGTATCATACAATTTCGAATATTGACAAGACAATAAACTTGCAACAATACATTGATAACAGAGATGGGAATAAACGTATTGGTTTGAAATCTATAACATATGGTGTTGGATGGTATAATGTTGTTGATGAATATTTGCAGAAGACTAAAGAGAGACCTCATAAGATTATAGATGGTTATTATAGTTTCCAACAAATAGCAGATTTATTTCAAAGTAATAATATTACATTATCTGTAAATGAAACAAATGGAATTGCTTCTTTAATTACACCGGATGAATTGAAGATAAGCAAGGGCTTAAAACAAATGTTGGGGTTTGGAAATAAGCGAAAGTTTGCTGTTAATGAAACTCATTATGGTGAGAGAGCTGTAGATTTTGCTGTTTATAAATCATTGTATGTTCATTTGGAACAGATTAATACTTCAAATAATTATTTAGATGGTATGCCGAATACTGTGTTGGCTGTTGTTCCAGTGGAAAATAAAGAGTTTGGAGAGATAACAACAGTGAGATTTGAGCATCCAGAATATAAGTGTTTGGTGAATGATGCTATAGCAGAATTGAAATTAGAAATCAGGGATGAAAATAACAACAAGGTAATTAATCATCTACCAATTAATTGCGTTTTGGAAATTATATAATTATAATAAAAAAATGAGTATATTTGGTGTTAAGAGAAAACACGTAGATGCATTGGGGTTGAAACAAGAAATATTTAATATGAGAGGTCAAGCATTTACACAAATAAATACATTGAATGATAGACATACAGAACTTCAAAATAGAGTTCGGGATATACATGTCAATCATCGGTTGTTATACAATAAAGTTGAAAATATGTCAGACAAAAAATTGATAAGCATCTGTGCAGAGAGTAAAGGATCATTGCAGGAGAATGAAGTGTTTAGTTTTGGTAATGGTGGTAGAGAGGTAGGTTGTGGATATGTGATGAACTTTCCAGGTCAAATATTGGGTGTGGGGTTATCGAGTAAAAGAACAAAAGGTGATGTATCTGTTGTTGTTTCTATAAATGGAAATCCACAAGCAGGATATGGTATATTATTGAATAATATTTTAAGGAAACACGATAACTTTGATACACCGTTAAAGGTTGAAGCTGGTGATGCAATTGATTTTGTTTGCCAGACTAATAATGCTACGTGTGTCAATACTGTGGCTTCGATGATAATTGAATTATTTATTGAATAAAAAAAAAAAAAAAAAAAAATATATGTTATCAAGAAAAAAATGAAACAACCTACTGCACCGCTATATCCAGAGTTGCCTGTTGAAGATGGGCAAAATTATAGATTACAGAAGATATCTGAGATAGAGAAGACATTAATTAATGAGAGAGATGTGAGAAAAGCATTATACAAGAAATATAAGCGTGGAATAAATATTACTGACGGTGTTGATACAGGTTTGATATCAACAAGTGTTATTTTGGCAGGTGTTGGATTGGCTGTTCCAATTATGTTGCCTTTAGAGATTGGTGCTGTTGTGTGTGGAAGTTTGGGTATTTTTGTAAAGTTAGTAAGACGTAGATTACATACAAAAGCACAGAAACATTATGAGATTAAAACTATTGCTGATAGTAAGTTGAATAGTATAAAGGATTTGATTTCTAAGGCTTTGACAGACGGACAGATATCTGAGAATGAATTTAAACTTGTGTTGGATGAGTTGGACAAATATAATAAAATTAAAGACAATATACATTCAAAACAAACAGGATTGAGTGAAAGTGAGAGAAAGAAACTTGTTGAGGAAGGCAAGGCTCAAGCGAAGAATGAAATGAAAAAAAAGATAGAAAATGCTTGATTTTATTCAATAAAATTACAATAGTAAATGACCCACCACCGAAATATGAAAGTTAATATTTTTTTGCTTCACTTCCAGTTGGCCTACAATGTTGAAAAATTATAAGAATGTGCATTTTGTATGTTGAAACATATGTACAAAGTTTGGTGGTAATTGGTTGAACCAATGTTATTTTACAACAATTCAAAGACTTGCAGGAAATTCCAAAATGATGCTAGAACTTTGAAATTTTGTGATAATATGTATATATGCAACCCAAATACATATGTAAAATCTGAGACTAATCGGTTGATGGGATTCCACTTTTAGGAAGACTCAAAGACTTTCTGAAATTCCAAAAGTTGTCATAGGAACTTGGAATTTTAATATGTTATACAGCCTTAAAGTCTTGTTATATGTGCAAAATCTGGTGGTCATTGGATTATGTAAAGGCACTTTCAGGAGGGGTTAAAGTTTTTGCCCCAAAGTGGAATTTTCAAAATTCTTTTTAATATGTTTCTATATAGTGTCTATCCGCGACTTTTATCGGAGCAGATTTTGGATATTACTTTTAATTATTTGTTGTTCTCTACGAGTTGCTTAGTAACCTTTCTTAATTAAACCGATTACAGTGTTATCAGGATTTTTTTGTATTTTTTTCTTTTTTTTAACCCATTTTTATCGCTTAGAAACGCTTTTTATTGAAACCGATTACGCTGTCATCATTTTTATTCAATGTTCCATTATAAAAAGATTTTTATGTCATTACCGGGATTCGAACTCATGCCCCACCATTTACAGTCCAAACCATCTAGACCACTCGGCTATCACGGCTTGTACTAGAATAGTAAGAAATTGAACGTAAATAAATGACTAGTTTTTTGTCCAGTGAATGGTTTTCTAAATACTGAAATAGTCCGTAGGTGATTTCCCTTTTGGACTTTGATGTCCAACTATCAGTGTGGTAAAGATAAATTGACATGTAATAGTCGGTTTATCTGTCTGCTCAAAATACTGCGGTAAAATATATATGTGGTAAGATGTGTTTATATATAGATAGTGCTGGTTGAAGAGATGATTTGTGAGGGTTTTTAACAGATTACCTCAAAACCGGCACTATCTATATATATATACGGAGACGGGACCTCAGTTTAAAGACTCATCCGAAAGTCTGGAGAAGCCCGGGATCGATCCTGCGATCCCTGGTTTACAAGGCGAGTAGCGTAAACACTACACCAGGGGGGCTTCCAATTACTGGTACAGCTAGGCCTAAGCAAACAGTGAGATGGTTCTAATGAGTACCCACAATCTATATTTTTGAGCAAAATTAAGGAAAATAGTCATACCGCCATAAACCCAAATTTTCTCGTTATAAAGTAGGGTATAAAGGGGTGTTCATTACCTGATGACTTTCAATCATTTTTGCTGTTAAGTTATCCAATCAGACTTGTACCGTAAAAATCCTAAAAATTGGGACACCTTGAGAACTTGCTGTAATTCTCCTAAAATTTTAACAAATTTGTTTCTGGATCCAGTAAGGAGTCCTAAAGTTGTAGAAGCAATGGCTGAGGAGCAGTCTGATCTGGGTCTTCACTGTTTGCTTAGGCTTATCTGTCCGAAAACTTAGGATCATTACTGTATATCCCATATATATTTACTGCAATAGCACAGTATCTGTGATATATATGAATATTTATACGAATGTAAAAATAGATGTTTAAAGTTTTATTTTCTATTAATACCAAACGGCCCCCGCCCATCTGGGCTTGAAGAAATAGATGGGCTGCATGACGTTTCCACGCAGAGCTGAAACCGACCGCACACGAGTACTGGTAAACTGCTTCTAAGAGGATCTAAGTCTGCCTAGGCAAAGCGGTGCGAGTCGGAACGTCCATGCTTATAAACCCTATTGGTTTCATTGGGCAGCAGGGCTTGAGATGTCATTTCATCTCAATGTCGGGTAAAAGTCCCACAAAATTGGAAGCAACGTATCCCGAATTACCTATACAGTGTTGACGGGGATGTTAAACCTCGAATCAAACAAACTATTTATACCAAAATATTTCCCAGGTATACATACTAACAGTGGACTGTCAATAATGCAAGCTCATAAATACCAGCTTTGAAGCCTTGGTAGTGTAATGGGTAAGCTACTCACCTCATAAACCAAGATTTTTAGGTTCACTTCCAGGCTTCTCTAAACTTATGGAAGAGGTTTCATTTACATATGACCTTTGTTGTTTTTGGGATCTATTGTTTGTTTGTTTGATTTAGGGTTTAACGTCCCCATCAACACTATAGGTCATATTGGAGAGGTTGCTTCCAATTTTTGGGACTTTTACCGACATTGAGATGAAATGACATCTCTGAGCCCTGCCGCCCAATGAAACCAATAAGGTTTATATGCATGGACGGTCCAACTCGCTCCACTTTCCCTGGGCATGCTTAGAACCTCTAAGCAGTTTACCAGTATTCACGTGCGGTTGGTTTCAGCTCTGCGTGGAAGCATCATGCAGCCCATCTATTTCTTCAAGCCCCGATGGGCGGGTATTTTTGGGCTGTAAAACACACACACACACACCAGCTGTTACAGTTTGAGACAGAATGTATAAAAAGCATGTAGAAAATTCATACAAGAATTTTCAAAATACCTGTAATTTAGATTTGATTTTGTACAAAGTCTTCCATGTAGGCATGTGCCCAAAGGCTTGCCACTTAATCCAACAACCAAATGCTGATCACAACAACTGACCTCTGCTTTGCCATCTGCTGGTTACCTTTAAAGTATTTTTTTGCAAACATTGTGAACCCAGATCAGACTGCTCCCATAGGAGCACTCTGATGTGGGCCCACACTGTTTGCCTGTATGCAAAAATATTTTTAAAAAGGTTGTAAAAATATTCAGCAGACCACATAAGCAGACCACATTTTCAGATGTATTTTTTCTTGGCGTCTTAAGGGTTAATCACTTAATGTGCAGTCCAGTCTTTAATACCTTTGGGACTAAGAAAATTTGGATCATGTTAGAATAAATAGATTGGCATCAGAAATGGTATTTACAATCAGCTGAATGGAAGTTTATCAGTTCCAAAGGTCAAGGTCATTTACCAACCTTTGTTTTGGATGGCTCAGATTCAGTATTTTTATCTTCCTCTTCACTTAAACTACTTGGCCAATTGAAACCAAATTACATGTGGAGCCTCTATGGAATGAGGGAACGAAAGTTTGTTCGTGAGGACTGGGTCACATGACCAATATGGCCACCATGCCCATATATGGTAAAAACCTTTAAAAATCTTCTTCTCAAGAACGGAATGGCCGATGATCTTGAAACTTGGTATGCAGCATCAGGGACTCTGGCCCTACCAAGTTTGTTCAAATGATGACCTTTGGTTGACCTTGACCTGTTTTACATCAAGGTCAAATTTAGTCACTTAGACATTTGTATGGAAACATGGCAAAACTGGATTTTTCTGAATGTATATTAGCTAGTGGCATCAGAAATGGTATTTACAATCGGCTGCATGGAAGTTTATCAGTTCCAAAGGTCAAGGTCATTTACCGACCTTTGTCCAGGACGCCTCAAATTCAGTACTTTTATTTTCTTCTTCACTTAAACTACCCGGCCAGTTGAAACCAAATTATATGTTGAGTCTCTTTGGAATGAAGGAACGAAATTTTGTTCGTGATGACAGGGTCACATGACCAATATGGGCCGCCATGCCCATATATGGTAAAAACCTTTAAAAATCTTCTTCTCAAGAACCAAATGGCCGATGATCTGGAAACTTGGTATGCAGCATCAGGGACTCTGGCCCTACCAAGTTTGTTCAAATGATGACCTTTGGTTGACCTTGACCTGTTTTATGTCAAGGTCAAACTTGGTCACTTAGACATTTGTATGGAAAAATGACGAAGTAGTGGATATTTCTGATTGCCTGGTAGGCTGTGACATCAAAAATGATATTTGCAGTTAGCTGAAAGGAAGTTTATTAATTCCAAAGGTCAAGGTCATTACTGACCTTTGTCTTGGATGGCTCAGATTCAGTATTTTTATCTTCTTCTCCAGTAAAAGAGCTGTGCTGATTGAAACCAAAATACATGTAAAGCATCTATGGGGTTGAGGCAGTTAAACATTCTTCGTGGTATTGTTGTCACATGACCAAGATGGGCACCTTGCCTGTATATGGTATAAACCACATGACCTCTGGTGAGCGTAGTGGCCCATGGGCCTCTTGTTCTTATTTCTGCTCCAAGACATAGGTTGTGGGTACTCGTTAGAACCGCCTCAATGAGGCAGTTCTAATGAGCACCCACAACCTATGTTTGGAGTATAAATAAGAAAAACATCACAGATTTTCATCAGAAAAGTAGCCATTTTGGACATGTGAAAATATGCACTATGTTGCACTGGAGTGTTATCGTAATGATAGATTTGTATAGAGTATCTGATATTTCAGAAGTTTCTTCATATTCACACCTTTAATTCTTATACATGTAATTTATATATATCATAGTTTTCATATTACATGCACATATTTTTGGCAATGTCAAGTTTTTTTTTTCTTTCAGACTGCTTTTAAGATGTGATAGTCTTGCAAAATAAAGATGTTAAATAAATCTGGAAGTTATAGAATTTCTGTCATTCCTCAGTCCTTGAATTTGGTATTGTCAGTCATATACAGTCATCAGTTTAAGACTTTAATCATAGTCAACCCGCTTTTTACCAACATTCGATATAACCACAAAACTTGTACGAACTACAATTTCAATGGAACAAATCCTTCGCTCAAGATGAAATGATTAATCGATTAATGGAGATATTCAAAAATACTGTAATCAGTTAATACTTCCAGAAACAAATTTGTTAGAACTCCTTTGCCAAATTTTGTGGAAACTGGCGGCGAGGCGATTCTAACAATGTCCACAACATTTGTTTCTTAGAGTGACTAAGAGAAATCCTTTATTACTGATTATACTAGTCCCTATTGGGATTCTTTATAACGCCAAATTCGCTTTAGCGGCAAATCATTACTTAACAAAAATTGTTGTTATAGCTAGGGCCCCTGTACCAATCTAATAGACCCCAGCATATATAGAGAAAAGAAGGGTTAACAGAGGTATGTGTTGATTTCTTGTGTTTATTTGTTTGATTTGAGGTTCCACGTCCTTGTCAACACTATTAAGGTCATTTTGGAGATGTTGCTTCCAGTATTGTGGGACATTTACCCGACGAGGTGAAATGATACCTCAAGCCCTGTCACCAAATGAAACCAATAGAACTTATATGCATGGATGGTCTGATTCACACCACTTTGCCTCAGCACGTCTCTAGATATGCCGTGGATATTGGCGGAATCCGTGGAATTAGTTCCGTGGTGTATTTGGACTGAATTTTTTAGTAAATCCGTGGAATTCCATGAAAACTGGTGGCAAAATAGTGGAGATGAAATGATGTAAAAAATCTGCGGCATTCTACGGATATGTGCCACCAAATGCCATCAATTTCCATGGATTCCATGGAACTGATAGAATTCCACAGATTTATACAGATTCCGTAGAATTTCATGGCATGTGTATGGAGTATTCGGACGGAATCTGTAGAAACATTCCGCCAAAATCCGTGGTTTTCAGGAGAAAGCCCCAGATTCCCATAGAAAATCCCTTGTAATCCTTGAAGGCCATGTTCAAATAATGTTCTTGTGCTGACTAGTTTATTTCAGTTCTGGTCAAGGTCAACCTGAAGTCATCATTTGAAAACAACTATGGATTGGCTTGAGTCCCCATTTTGATAAAACAACTGTGCAACATACTGCATTTTTCACATCTCCAAAAAGGGTACTTTTCGACATTTTTATGCCCCTGCCTATTCGAAGAATAGCGGAAGGGCATTAAGTTTTAACCCTGTCCGTCCATTCGTTCGTCCATCCCGACATCGTGTCCGGGCCATAACTTCTAAACCATATGGAATATATTCATGAAACTTCACAGGTGCATTCATCACTGTGAGACGATGTGTCATGAATAAGGAAGACAACTCTTGCATTTTTGGTTTTTGGATTATCTGCCCTTGACTTAGTACCATATAGTAAACCGAGTCCGGGCCATAACTCCTAAACCGTATGGAATATATTCATGAAACTTCACAGGTGCATTCATCACACTGAGGCGATGTGTCATGAACAAGGAAGACAACTCTTGCATTTTTTGGTTTTTGGATTATCTGCCCTTGACTTAGTACCATATATTAAACAATGTCCGGGCCATAACTCCTAAACCGTATGGAATATATTCATGAAACTTCACAGGTGCATTCATCACACTGAGACGATGTGTCATGAAAAGGAAGACAACTCTTGCATTTTTGGTTTTTGGATTATCTGCCCTTGACTTAGTTACATATAGTAAACCGTGTCTGGGCCATAACTCCTAAACCGTATGGAATATATTCATGAAACTTCACAGGTGCATTCATCACACTGAGACGATGTGTCATGAACAAGGAAGACAACTCTTGCATTTTTGGTTTTGGGATTATCTGCCCTTGACTTAGTACCATATAGTAAACCGTTTCCGGGCCATAACTCCTAAACCGTATGGAATATATTCATGAAACTTCACAAGTGCATTCATCACACTGAGACGATGTGTCATGTACAAGGAAGACAACTCTTGCATTTTTGGTTTTTGGATTATCTGCCCTTGACTAAGAACCATATAGTAAACCGTTTCCGGGCCGTAACTCCTAAACCGTATGGAATTATTCATGAAACTTCACAGGTGCAATGTCACACTGAGGCGATGTGTCATGAACAAGGAAGACAACTCTTGCATTTTTGTTTTTTGGATTATCTGCCCTTGACTAAGCGCCATATAGTAAACTGTGTTCAGGCCATAACTCCTCAACCGTATGGAATATATTCATGAAACTTCACAGGTGCATTCATCACACTGTGACAATGTGTCATGAATAAGGAAGACAACTCTTGCATTTTTGGTTTTTGGATTATCTGCCCTTGACTTAGCACCATATGGTAAACTGTGTCCGGGTCATAACTCCTAAACCATATGGAATATATTCATGAAACTTCACAGGTGCATTCATCACACTGAGACGATGTGTCATGAACAAGGAAGACAACTCTTGCATTTTTGGTTTTGGGATTATCTGCCCTTGACTTAGAACCATATAGTAAACCGTGTCCAGGCCATAACTCCTAAACCGTATGGAATATATTCATGAAGCTTCACAGGTGCATTATCACACTGAGATGATGTGTCATGAACAAGGAAGACAACTCTTGCATTTTTGGTTTTTGGATTATCTGCCCTTGACTTAGTACCATATAGTAAACCGTGTCCGGGCCATAACTCCTAAACCGTATGGAATATATTCATGAAACTTCACAGGTGCATTCATCACACTGAGATGATGTGCCATGAACAAGGAAGACAACTCTTGCATTTTTGGTTTTTGGATTATCTGCCCTTGATGCATATATTTTATGATTGATTTGAAGTACATTTGTAATATTTTTTATGAATGGCATTTGGCGGGGGCATCTGTGTCCGATGGACACTTTTTCTAGTTATTACTTATACTGCAAACATAGGTTGTGGGTGCTTGTTAGAACTGCCAAATTGAAACAGTTCTAACCAGTGCCCACAACCTATGTCTTGGAGCAGAAATAAGATAAATAATGTATATCCCTGTAAAGTAGAAGTAAAACAAAGATCAGTAATTGATACAATTAACTTACTCCATCCATAAAAGACACCAAAGGGAAAGAAATACAAACATTAAGCGACCAGACCATAATGGAAACCTAAACAAAGGAAGGCCATATGGACAGTTAATTTCCCACAAAATGGCCTTATGGCCATCCAAAATTAAAAGACACGAGTGATACACACAGTAAGTAACAAACAACAACATAAATAAATCGCCACAGAAGAGCCGCCTTGGAACAGTCAGTGGAAGATTTCCACTGGGGGGCATAAATCGATTTTACGTGGCCACAATCCTCGCCCTTACGTCCGTCGCGATTTAGACAAATAATTTGTTCAGTCCGCATGAAGGCCTCCTAACTCATCAGTGCAACATCTCCATGAACACAGAAATCAAAGAACCACAGAGGTGAGACAACGGTGAGGACTCATGTTCTTTATATAAATTGGGGTTCTGAGGGTGTTGACTTCACAGACATTTTATCATGATATCTAAGTTTTCATATATGAAATTTGGTTACAAAATACCCAGAAGTTTCTAAGGAAAAAGTTTACAGTTTATATATCTGAATGACCTTGTGCTAAGATCAAGACCTTAAACAACTCCTGTACATGTTGCATGTACTCATTTAGCTATCTGCGTCTACCAATTTACAGATCACAGGCTGCAACACCTGGTGTTTGAAAAACACAGAGCCTATGTGACCAAATTTGACCTTGACATAAAATAGATCAAGGTATCTCTGTCCAAAAACCAAGAACCTTTACAATAGTATTTGTATTTCAACTTTAAAACTTGCTTATAATCTACAGAAATAGTGAAAGTGACCACCAACCTTACATTCAAACAACTAAGATCTGTCATGGCATTTCCATGCACTGCATATATGTCTTTTAGAATATTCCATTTACGTGTAAAACACAAAAAACTAGCACATGTAGGTCTGTTCCATAATTTAAATTCACAATTATGTCTTATACTGCCTGTCTGCTTCTTTACAGATGCTAAAAAGGACTAAAATTTTTGGTTCCAAAGCAATAAAAGAGATTTCAGTTATAACAGATACAATCTTGTATCTATGACAACAAATTCTGCTGGGAGTTGGTCTTAAAATTTGCAAGTGCCGCCAATTTCCGTCCCTGCAGTTGGCTATCTTATTTTGCCATCATTTTTCTGTCTTCAGAATTGACTAAGTTTAACTTTCCGCGGCATCTTCTTCATAAATCAGCAGAAAGTTGTCAATGATTTCCTTGTTTCCGTAGAAAATTATTGGATTCCGCGGACATCAGTGGTAAAGAAAAAGATAGAGAAACTGCCACCTGCTAATTCCGTGGAATTCCATGAAAAATCAGCCTGTTTTCTGAAAATTCCATGGCAAATTCTGTAGAAATCCGTGGATTCCGCAGAAAATCAAGAAATGGCATGGCATTTTTAAAGATGGCGGGTGGGCAGGCTGAGGCTGTCTGAGCAGTTTACCAGTACTCTTGTGCGGTTGGTTTTAGCTCTGCGTTTGAGCTCTATACAGCCCAATCTATTTCTCCAAGCCCTGAATATGGATAGGGGCAAGAATATATATAAGTTTTCTGTAATAAATCTCAGAATTTTTTATCTGAAAATTTTCATTTTTTGGTGGGGTCTTGGGGAAGAATATCAATAAGTTCATTTTTTGGTGGTAAACTTGTCAATATATTTTAATAGGCATGTTTTCGTAATGGTATGCATCTTATTATCCCGCATGGGTGTGCTTTCTTATTTTTATTTTGGCTTTCATACTTGGTGGGAAAGTAACTGTCCTTTCAGCTTTCCGCTGTTGGTGTTTTCCTTGGGGTCTGTTGTTTCATGTTTGTGTTTCTTTCCCTTTAGTGTCTCTGATGGGAGCTGTGGGTTAATTGTATCGATTCCTGATCATTGCCTCTACTTCTATTTTGGTGTAGCGAGACATAGGAACAGATATTTAATTGAGTTGGAACTTTGTGATTATTGAAGAATAGTTTTTGTCAGTTCTCCATAAAAACCTATGTTGTGGGTATTCGGTTCTAATGAATACCCACAACATAGTTTAATATGGAGAAATAAGAAAAACTCTTTCAGTTGTCACAAAATACTTACCTTATCTGTTGTTATGAACTGTTACTGTGTATTTGTGGTGTGGGTACATGTGTTTGTGTGTGTTTGAGTGTCCATCCAACAACTAGGGTCATATGGAGACGGGACCTCAGTCAAAAAACTCATCCTAAAGTCTCATTACGCAAACCTTCCTATTCAAATACATTGTAAACCATTACGCGAAAAAAACGAAAGTTTTAAGATGAAAAATTGTGATATTTTTCTTATTTCTGCCAAAATATAGATTGTGGGCACTCATTAGAACCACCTTATCCGGGGCACTCGTTAGAACCGTTCTACCATAAACTACGCAAAGCCTATTCAAAATTTTATAGAAGCCATTCTGATTTAATTTCAAAATTCAATATTGGTCTAAAATCTCTTCTGCAACAAGGTCTATCGGAACCCGAATTTTATGGTGACTTAGTATATAAATTCAGAAAAATATATAACCGCAATGACTTCAGCACCCAATTTCGTAAAATCATTCTTCGATATAAAAAGATTGGGTACATCATGGATGTTATACGACAGACTGCATGGTAGTTAATCCAATCACGGTTGGCAACTTTTCTTCCCTCTTTAATTGCACGCCGGTGGGTCAGGCCTCAGATTCTATGACGGCTCCAACGTAAAGGCTTATTGAGAATTAGAGAGATCTAATTCAAGGTAATGTTGGTTGGCGCCTGATGCTCTGTCTCTGATCCATTTTTTATGCTTTAGTTGATATACAATAGGTACCTCTTGTCATCGCAACTCCTCTTACAGTTTTATACCAATCATTTAGAAACTTTGCGTGTGCTTTTGCCATGGTTTGAGGATTTGCATGTGCTTTTGACATAATTCTCAGAATATTTTTTTTCACTTTTTGCACATTATGAACTTAGCCATTTTTATGCTTTAGTTGATATACAATAGGTACCTCTTGTCATCGCAACTCCTCTTACAGTTTTATACCAATCATTTTGAAATTTTGCGTGTGCTTTTGCCATGGTTTGAGGATGTGCATGTGGTTTTGACATAATTCTCAGAACATTTTTTCACTTTTTGCACATTATGAACTTAGCTGTTTTTATGCTTTAGTTGATATACCATAGGTACCTCTTGTCATCGCAACTCCTCTTCCAGTTTTATATTGATCATTTTGAAACTTTGTGTGTGTTTTTGCTTTGGTATGAGGATGTGCATGTGGTTTGGACTTAATCGTCCGATCAATTTTTATCACTTTTCCACATTGTGAACTTAGTCATTTTTAACCTTCAATTGATATATGATAGGTATTTCTTGTCATCGCAACTCCTCTTACAGTTTTATACCAATCATTTTGAAACTTTGTATGTGCTTTTGCCATGGTATGAGGATGTGCATGTGATTTCGACATAATTCTCAGAATTTTTTTTTCGCTATTTGCGCATTGTGAACTTAGTCATTTTAAGCTTCATTTGATATACAGGAGGTACCTCTTTGTCACCGCAACTCCTCTTACAGTTTTATACTAATCAGTTTGAAACTTTGCATGTGTTTTTGACATGGCATGAGGCCCTGCATGTGATTTGGACTTATCTTCGGATCAATTTTTGTCACTTTTTCCACATTGTGAACTTAGTCATTGTTAACCTTCAGTTGATATATGATAGGTACCTCGTCATCGCAACTCCTCTTACAGTTTTACGTCATCTTAAACTAGGTATTCAAGAATTTCATAAGAAGTTTGTTTTGGCCCCTGCAGACAAGGCCGCTAACAACGTCGTCCTTGTGTGACGGCTCCACTATGTTAACACGCTTAAGCAGGAGCTTGGTGGTACTAAGGCCTATGAACTTCAGCCTTTAGCTGAAGAGAGAGCTATAGTAGATAAACATGTTTGTCATTCAGCCACCAACTTTGCTGTGTGTGTTACCGAAGGCCAAGACAAGCTTCCTACGTTATACTGGTAACCAAAACTTCATGAAAGACCTTACAAAGCACGGTTTATTGCAAATTCTAGCTCTTGCACTGTCACTGAACTTTCTAAATTATTAACTTCCTGTCTTACTGCTATTAAAACGCATGTGATTAAATATTGTGATAAAGTATTTGAAAGATCAGGAAGAAATCTGTTTTGGTCTATAAAAAATTCGAATTGAGGTTTTAAATAAATTGAAATCCAGACATTTTCGTGCTTCATGTCTGTCTACTTACGATTTTTCCACTCTTTACACTACACTTCCTCATAATCTTATAAAAAAAAGCTTAATGATTTAACTGAATGGGCTTTTCACAGAGAAGATTCTCTCTATCTTGCATGTAATGGCAGAAATGCATTTTTCACTTCTAAAGAGCATAAGAATTATACACTTTGGTCATGTCAGAAAGTGTGTGATGCCCTCACCTTTCTACTTGACAATATTATATTAGATTCGGTACTAAGTTATTTAGACAAATTGTGGGTATTCCGATGGGTACGAATTGCGCACCTCTTGTGGCTGATCTGTTCTTGTATTGTTATGAAAGAGACTTCATGTTGTCGCTTTCCATTGATAACCAATCTGAAATTATTGAAGCCTTTTGAAACTTTGCATGTGCTTTTGCCATGGTATGAGGATGTGCATGTGATTTCGACATAATTTGTATTAGCTCCACTTCTAGATATTTAGATGATTTATTAAATATTGATAATACCTATTTCGATGGTTTGATCAGTCAGATTTACCCCCCAGAACTTCAGTTAAATAAAGCAAATTCTTCTGATACCGAGGCCCCGTTTTTGGATTGACATCTATCTATAGTAGATGGGTTTGTTTCGTGCAAAATTTATGATAAACGCGATGACTTTGATTTTGAGATTGTAAATTTTCCTTTTTTGGATGGTGATGTTCCTCATGCGCCATCCTATGGCGTTTATATTTCACAATTAATTCGATTTGCTAGAGTGTGTAGTCATGTAACTGACTTCAACACTCGTAATAAATTATTAACGGCTAAACTCCTTAATCAGGGTTATCGGTACCGTAAACTACGCAAAGCCTATTCAAAATTTTATAGAAGCCATTCTGATTTAATTTCAAAATTCAATATTGGTCTAAAATCTCTTCTGCAACAAGGTCTATCGGAACCCGAATTTTATGGTGACTTAGTATATAAATTCAGAAAAATATATAACCGCAATGACTTCAGCACCCAATTTCGTAAAATCATTCTTCGATATAAAAAGATTGGGTACATCATGGATGTTATACGACAGACTGCATGGTAGTTAATCCAATCACGGTTGGCAACTTTTCTTCCCTCTTTAATTGCACGCCGGTGGGTCAGGCCTCAGATTCTATGACGGCTCCAACGTAAAGGCTTATTGAGAATTAGAGAGATCTAATTCAAGATAATGTTGGTTGGCGCCTGATGCTCTGTCTCTGGTCCGGCCCATTGGAGTCTAACTGTTGGTTTTCTTTTGCTCCAGCATTTCAGTGGTTTCTTGGTGTCGAGTCCTCACCGTTGTCTCACCTCTGTGGTTCTTTGATTTTTTGTGTTCACGGAGATGTTGCACTGATGAATTAGGAGGCCTTCATGCGGACTGAACAAATTATTTGTCTAAATCGCGAAGGAAGTAAGGACGAGGATTGTGGCCACGTAAAATCGATTTAAGCCCCCCAGTGGAAATCTTTCCACTGACTGTTCCAAGGCGGTTCTTCTGTGGCGGTTTATTTATGGTGTTGTTTGTTACTTACTATGTGTATCACTTGTGTTTTTTTTTATTTTGGATGGCCATATGGCCATTTTGTTGGAAAGTAACTGTCCTTTTGGCCTTCCTTTGTTTAGGTTTCTATTATGGTCTGGTCGCTTGGTGTTTGTGTTTCTTTCCCTTTGGTGTCTTTGATGGGTGGAGTAAGTTAATTGTATCGATTCCTGATCTTTGTTTTACTTCTACTTTTTATACTAATCATTTTGAAACTTAGCTTGTGTTTTCTCCATGATATGAGGATGTTCAATGCTTTGGATATAATTCTTGGATCATTTGAGTTCATTTTATCACATTGTGAAATTAGTCAGTTTTTTACTTCACATATATAGGCTATGGATTCTTCTCAAAGCCCTATATTCATCTCTTCTGCCTTAAATAAACTTTTATTTTTTGTGTTGGGCAGGTGGGGAGCAGATGCGACATCAACTTCACCGAAGTTGAATTTCTGGTACAAAAATTAAAGGGGGCTTCATCGGGATCAAAATTATATAGGTGTTTTTTTGTGATGTCGAGAAACCCGGAAACAAACTTATATTTTGGTGGAATCTTAACACAGCACGCCTATATAACCAGTGTTTGTTTAAATTGAGGTTTTACGTACCCCGCCAACACTGTCGTTTTGGAGACATTGTTTCCGGTTTAATGTGCATTTACTCAGCACTGAGATAGAATGACATCTGAAGCCTACAGCCCAAAGAAACCGATAGGATATTGGCATTGGAAAGGAACTGTGATTTATTCTGCAATAAATCACTTGGAAGCAGAGCCTGACCTAAATCGACATGTCTTTGACCTTAGTTGGTCTAACATCATTTTCTTGTATCAGAAAGATTGCAAAAGGAATAAAACGTTCGTGATATAGCTGGTGATTTTGATGGAAGTTCTTCTAACAAAGGCCAACGATTTGGAGAATTTGAAGGAAACAACACGATCATTGTGATTTTTAGTTTGTTGTTTAGAATAAATAGATTGGCTCTAGTATGTAATTTGTTGAGTAATAAATCACAGTTTGTCAGTCAGTTATAAGTAGACAAATACCGAGTGTGTAGCGCGAAGGATTTCATCTACTTTACGACTGACCTTAACTGCGATTTATTACTCAACAAATCACTGCTAAAGCTGATCTTGTTCTTAAATGACAATGGTCAGGAGACTTGTACATGCTGCACAAGGTAGCTCACACTGATTCTTTATCATTAGGTCTCTCACACATGTAGGTTTGCGCCTGGCTGTGGTTATGTGAGACACCAAGGTCTGGAACGAAAGATCGGTCGTTTTCCTCTGGGTACTCTGGTTTTCGCCCACCTCCGATTAACGATCGACTCGAAATATGTGGAATAATCTTGAAAGGGCCATAAAAACAAAACCAAAAAAAAAAACCCTCGTAGCTCTGTCGGAGCGCATCTTAATTACTGGTGATCAGGAGGTCAGCAGCATTCTTTCATGGAGATTGATCACAAAATCTTTTCTATCATTATTCTTTAACTTCCGCTGAATTAAGAAGGGCAGTTGTCAGTTGTGCCCTGTACTGGTTAACTGCTTATATGTAAGCCTGTCCAGGAAGTCAAAGTGTTTCCATTACGATAACGTACTCGTGCCTGATAGTGCATGTTTTCACATCTCCAAAAGGCTGCTTTTCTGATGAAAATCTGTGATATAGTTCTTATTTATACTGCAAACATGGTTGTGGGTGCTCGTTAGAACCGCCTCAATGAGGTGGTTCTAACCAAGTACCCACACCCTATGTCTTGGATCAAAAATAAGAAAAAATTATGTATAGCCCCATAAACCCAAGTTTTCTCTATATAAAGTGGGGTTTAATGGGGTGTTCATTTCACGGGCTTGTCCCCGTGATGCAGTAAACAAACATGAACAGTGTTGACAGGGTCGTTAAACAAACTGCAGAAAATGTTGAAAGGGCTTATCGATTTGGGCCTTTCAAACCTAGCTCAGTTGTTTATTGATATGGTTAGTTTACGTATCTTTAAAACATCATTTTCACACTGTGGTTTGGGCCTTGCTCAGGTCACATGTGAGGCGACAAATTCTGCAACGGAAATCGAGTGATTTTTCTAAGGATACTCCGGTTTTTGCCAACCTCTGATGATTAACAATCGGCTCGAAATAAGTGAACTATTTTGAAAAGCCATAAAACCAGAGCACCAATGGTTCTTAACCGCTCACCTGAGTGCTAAGTATTTATGGAGCCATTTGGTTTCTTAGAGGATATTTGAAGGGTTTTTAGCGTGGCAGCCATCTTGGTCATGTGACCTAAACCATTTGAACAAACTTTTGTTTCTCCATCCCATTAAGGCGTCATATGTAGACAATTTGTCCTAGATATACCCAGCTGTTTTTCAAAACCAAGTTCATTTTGTTATCTGAGTGGCCCTGGACCAAGGTCAATCTGATTGCAACAAGCATCTAAGTTCAAAAAGTTTTGAAAAATTAATTTCCACATTTTTTTCTCATACAAAAGTGCAAGTGGGCAAATTTTACTATGTTATAAAATAGGTCAAAGTCAACGCAGACTCACCATCCCAAATGCTACATTCAGTAACATAACCACTTCTGTAGCTTCATTTACTCATCTAGTGATTGCTTAAACAAATTTAAACTTCACAGTCAACATTGGTTTCAGAAAAATTAACAAAGTCCGCATTCTCCCATATAAAATCATATGCAACCAAATTTGACCTTGACACAAACTGGGTCAAAGTCAAGCTAGAGAAATTATTTGAACAAATAAGATGGACCCCGAGACCCCAATGCTACATACCAAGTTTCAAGGCAATCCGCCCATTGGTTCCAGAGAAGGTTTTTGGTCTGTTTTCACCATACATGGGCATGGTTGCCATATTTGTCATGTGACAACTCAAATTCATTGATTTCCATTTACTTGTACCTATAGGCATTCATAAAAATTTTATTACAAATGGACCAGTGCTTCCTGACATTTGTTTTTCTTTTTCATATCTATATGCTTGACCTTGAATATGAAAAATATTGCAAAAAATACTCGGCTTTGACTTTTTTTCTATACAAAAGCCTAGATGACCAAATTTGACCTTGGCCTAAAATAAGTCAAAGTCATCCAAGGATCATCGTTTGAACAAACTATGATTGGCTTGAGTCTTCAATGCTACATACCAAGTTTCATTAAAATCAACCAACTGCTTCTGGAGAAAAAGATTGTTCACCTTATATTGGCATAGCAGCCATATCGGTCATGTGACCAAACCCATATTAATTGATTTTCATTTCCTTGTTCCTAAAGGTTTTCATAAGAAATTTGGTTATAAATGGGCCAGTTGCTCTGTGGAAAATAAGTTTAAATTTTCGTATCTAGAACGATCTTGACCTTGAATACTCATGTAGTTTAATTTACTCCTTTAGCCATCCCGGGCTTCTCCAGACTTTCGGATGCGTCTTTACACTGAGGTCCCGTCGCCATACAACGTTAGCCGTCGGTGGGATGTAAAACTCAAACACACCCACCCACTCCTTTACCAATTTCCAAATCACAGGCTGCAATACGAGTTTTCCAATACAAAATTCTTTCTGACCAAGATTGTCCCTGTCATAAAATAGGTCAAGGTCATCCAGGTTTATCTCTCAAACAATGACTGGTTGGAGGCTCCAATCAATGGTTCCAGATGAAAAGATTTTAAAGGATTTTTCCATATAAGGGTATGGTAGCCATATTTGTAAATGTGACCAAACTCATACTGATTAATTTTCATTTCATTGTTTGCTTAAACTACGTATTATATGAAATTTGGTTACAAATGGCTCAGCGGTTTCTAAGGAAAATATTTTAATTTTCATATCTACATGACTTTGAGCAAAAGTCAAAGAATAACCTTTACCTTGAAAACTCATGTAGTTTCATCCACTCATTTAGCTAACTGCATATACCAATTTTCAGATCACAGGCTGCAATAGTTTCCGAAAAATACACGATTTTGACTTTTCCCCATACAAAAGTCTGTGTGACCATATTTGACCGTGGCGTAAAGTACTTTCATGACAACAGGCCCTCTGATTCTGGATTTTTTTTTTAATTTATACAGGCATGGCGGCCATGTTGATCATGTGACCAAATCCATATTGAATAATTTTCATTTCCTCGTTCCTGAAAGTGTTTATATGTGTAATTTCGTTACAAATGGCTCAACGGTTTCTGAGAAAACTAAGTTTAATTTTTTATGTCTGAATGACCTTGTACCAATGTCAAAGAATGACCTTGACTTTGGATACTCATGTAGTTTCATCCTCTCATTTAGCTTACTGCTTCTACCAATTTTCAGATCAAAGGATACAAATGTTTACAAAAAATACACGGTTTTGTCTTTTCCCCATACAAAAGTCTAAGTGACCAAATTTGACCTTGGCGTTAAATAGGCGATGGTCATCATTTGAACAAACTATGATGGGCCCGAGTTCCCAATGCTACATACCAAGTTTCATGACAATCAGCTCACTGGTTCCAGAGAAGATTTTTGAAGGGTCTTTACCTTATATGGGCATGGTGGCCATCTTGGTCATGTGAACAAGACTACCAGAACAAACTTTCGTTCACCTATCCCATGGATGTTCCGTATGAAATTTTACTTCATTCAGTCCAGTGGTTTCAGTGCAGATGTTTTAAAATGTTGGCAGACAAAGAACACGACAGACAATGGAGCCTTGCCATACTATAACCTCAACAATGAGCCTTCGGCTCAGGTGAGCTAGTAATAAAAATAAGTAAAATAAAAAAAAACTAGGATGACAGAACGATGTGCGTGTTAAGTAGATAATCTCGTCTAAAAAGGCATTATCTTAACGGGAACAGACTTAAATAAAATGCTATCATCACGAAAACACGCCTATATAGTTTTGACCCCTTGAAAAGTAGAAGTAAAACAAAGATCAGGAATTGATACAATTAACTTACTCCACCCATAAAAGACACCAAAGGGAAAGAAATACAAACATTAAGCGACCAGACCATAATGGAAACCTAAACAAAGGAAGGCCATAAGGACAGTTACTTTCCCACAAAATGGCCATATGGCCATCCAAAACCAAAAGACACAAGTGATAAACACAGTAAGTAACAAACAACAACATAAATAAATCGCCACAGAAGAGCCGCCTTGGAACGGTTAGTGGAAGATTTCCACTGTGGGGCTTAAATCGATTTTACGTGGCCACAATCCACGCCCTTACTTCCGTCGCGTTTTATACAAATAATTTGTTCAGTCCGCATGAACCCCACTTTTATACAGTAAAACTGGGGTTTCCGGGGGTAAACCTTATTTACTTTTTTCTGCTCTTAACTAAAGATTGTGGGTACTCGTTAGAACCGCCTCGATGAGGCGGTTCTAACGAGTACCCACACTCTATATTTTGAGCAGAATTAAGAAAAATATCACAATTTTTCATCTTAAAATTTTCATTTTTTCGGCAATAAAGGTGGCAATGTATTTGTATAGGCGTGTTTGCGTAATGTGCTGGTGAATTATTGATCTGCTATATTAATGTGTGTGTGTGTGTGTGTGTGTGTGTGTGTGTGTGTGTGTGTGAATTCGGGTTTAACGTCGCTTTCAACAATTTTTCAGTCATATCACGACACCGGTTGCGACAGGGAGCTCAATGCTCACTTTTATAGTGCTGCCTCACTGAAGTATCATGTCCCAGACACATTACATGATACCACACCCAGTCACATTATCCTGACACTGGGTCAACCAGTCCTAGCTCTACCCCGTAAATCTGAGTGCCAAGCGAGGAGCAGCTAGTACCATTTTAACGACATTTTGGTATGGCGCGGCCCGGGATCGAACCCGTGACCTCCCGTTCCCCGGAGCGGACACTCTACCAACTGAGCTATCGGGGCCGGTCTCTGCTATAGTAATACATTATTACAGGGTTAACCTTTACCACTCCGCGGGCTAAGTCAGAAGACGACAATTTGCTGATATTTTTCTAAATTTCTTAGAAAACAGGATTTGACAGCTCATGCAAATTGTCTGAAAAAAAAAATCGATTTAATGGGAAAACATGCTACATTTTTGTTTATTGACTTTTGGATATTTTTTTCAAAAAATCCAATCCATGTGCATTTTGCTTAATTCTGTCGGCGCAAAGTTATTGAGACTTGATGATGTGCATCTTTTAGAGTTATGAATCATTCTGTATTGCCCAATTTGACAATGCTTAAAACAAGCATTACTCGATTGAGCCATACTTCAGATTTATTTTAATATTTCATTAATGTCTCCAAAATAAAATGAATGAAATATTGTGTGACCGCCCCGCCCTTCGGGGCTTAAAGAAATAGATTGGGCTGCACGTTGCTTCCACGCAGAGCTAAAACTGACATCACATGAGTGCTTGTAAATTGCTAGGGAAGAGTATGCCTGCCCAGGCAATGTGGTGTAAGTCAGGATATAAGCCTTGCGGTTTCATTGGGCGGCAGAGCTTGAGATGTCATTTCATCTCAGTGTCGCCGGCGAGTAAAAGTTCCTCAAAATTGGAAGCAGCGTTTCCAAAATGACCTAAATAGTGTTGATGGGGATTTTGAACCTCAATCCAAGCAAACAAATAGAAATATTTTTGACGGGGACATAAAACTTCAGTACAAATATTTGTATTTATGCAGTTTTTGTTTCACTTAACACTTACACGTAGCTTCCGGGTGCAGTTAGTTCTATCTATAGGAACACTATCAAGAGTGTGTCAAATGTCTTTTGGAATAAGCATCCTTGATATCAACATATATGCACCATTTGGAAGCCCTCATTTGGTATATCTGAATACAGCCCCGCGTTCTCTCGTAAACTTTAACTCATTTTGGTCTGCCATGTTTGTTGCCCATTCATTCTATATTGTCCGATTGGACAAGGACAATGCTTGATTTAACCGTTGCCCGATAGGGCAATGCTTGTTTTTAAATATTTCCCGCTCGGGGCAATACAGAGTTAGTACAGATTAAAGAATGAGTCAAAACTAAAAAAAAAATGCACATCTTCAAGTCTTGATACCTTTTGACCCACGCAGTTTTCAAAACAAAACACACACAAAAAATGCCTAAGGCTGGATTTCAGAAATTGTCTTTCATTCCATCCAAAAACAAAAAAGAATATAACTAAGTTATATGTATTTTATCCATCAATATAACCAAAGTAATAAAACAATGTGTCAACGCCAGTTTAAAAAGTGTTGCCAACAATTTATTCTTGGAAAATCTGCACGTAATACATGTAGCTTGACCGATGGCTTATACACTCTTAGGTATCTAAAACCTAACTGTCACTAGGGCCCCGCAATTTTTTTCGGGTGTTCTATAGTAATCACCCTGTCTGTCCGATTGTCTGTCCATCCACATTTTTCATGTTTTTTCCTTAATAATTTACAACGTCAAGCTTTAAATATAAGGTCACAATACCATTACACAACTTCATGATAAGTTACGTAACTCTAGCTACAGTACTCTCAGAGTTATGGCCCTTTGAAAAACTTAAAAATGTCCACATTTTTCATGTCATGTTTTTATTGTCGCGCCTGCTATTGGCATGGCGCGATATAGGCGCCGGGTTTTCCGCCCGTTTGTCAAGACATCAACATTTGCGACCACCCTAGCGTTCACCCTAATGGTCGAGTTTATTTCTCAAGAACTGTAAGAGCTTCATTAATGATACTTGGTATAAACTTGTATCTGGGGATGGTAACTTAAATCAAAGCATCCATATTTGACATTGACCTACATTTTATGGTTCGCTGATTTTGTAAAATATTGCGACTACCCTAGCGTTCACCCTAATGGTCAAGTTTATTTCTCAAGAATAAAAGAGCTTCATTTATGATACTTGGTACAAACTTGTATCTGGGAATGGCAACTTAAAACCAAGCATCCATATTTGACCCTTGACCTAAAGTTCATGGTTCACTGACTTTGTAAAATATTGCAAACACACTAGCGTTCAGCCTAATGGTAAAGTTTATTTCTCAAGAATTATTAGAGCTTCATTAATGATACTTAGTACAAGCTTGCATTTAAGAATGGCAACTTTTATGCTAGCATCTATGTTTGACCTTGGCCAAGATGTCATGGTTCGATGACTTTGCGCCCCCATAGGCGCAACATAGCCTTCGGCAGAGTTCTTGTTAATAACTCACAAACCGTCAAACGCATCAACTTGAAACTTTAAATATAAGGTCACAATATCATTACACAATTTCATGGCAAGTAAAGTAACGCTAGCTACAATACTCTCATAGTTATGGCTCTTTGAAAAACATTTTTTACGTTTTTTGTGACTGTGAAAGGTCCGGCGTCGTTCGTCGTCCGTGTGTAAACTTTTCTTGTGAACACTCTTAGAGCCCACAGCTTTGGGCCAGTCATCATCAAACTCAGTCAGAGTTTGTTTGTTTGTTTGATTTGAGGTTTAACGTCCCCGTCAACACTGTAAGTGACCACCATGACAATATATCGGTCAAGTTCGAATATCGGTCATGCCGGGTCAAAAAGTAGGTCAGCAGGAAAACCGTCTGTCAGAACACACAAGAAGCCACAGTTTTGGTTCGAACATCATCAAACTTGCTCAGAATGATAAGCTTGACAATATTTCTGCCAGTTTCGAATATGGGTCGTATCGGGTCAAAAAGTAGGTCAGTTTTCCAAATCATTGAAAAATCTTGTGAACACACTAAAAGCCACAATTTTGGTCCGATTATATTCAAACTTAATCAGAATAATCATCTTGACAATATCTCGGTACAGTTCGAATATTGGTCATGTCGGGTCAAAAAACAGGTCAGTAGATCAAATCATAGAAAAATCTTGTGAACACACTAGAGGCAATAGTTTTAGTCAGATCATCATCAAACTTGCTCAGAATGATCATCTTGACATTATCTCGGTCAAGTACGAATACGGATCATGTCGGGTCAAAAGGTAGGTCAGTGAGTAAAATCATAGAAAAAAAACCTTGTGAACACACAAGAGGCCAATGTTTTTTGTCCGATCATCATCAAACTTGCTCAGAATGATCATCTTGACAATAGTTCTGTCTATTTTCATTATGGGACACGTCGTGTCAAAAAGTAGGTCAGAAGGTCAAATCATAGAAAACCGTCTGAACACACAAGAAGCCACATTTTTGGTCCAATCATCATCAAACTTACTCAGAATGATGATCTTGACAATATTTCTGTCAGTTTCGAATATGGGTCATGTCGGGTCAAAAAGTAGGTCAGTATGTCAAATCATTGAAAAACCTTGTGAACACACTAAAATCCGATTATATTCTGATTATATTCAGAATGATCATCTTGACAATATCTCGGTCAATTTCGAATATTGGTCATGTCGGGTCAAAAAATAAGTCAGTAGGTCAATTCATAGAAAAACCTTGTGAATACACTAGAGGCCACAGTTTTAGTTCGATCATCAAACTTGCTCAAATGATCATCAGACAATATCTCGATCAAATTTAAATGTGGGTTATGTCGGGTCAAAAAGTAGGTCAGTAGGTCAAATCATTGAAACACCTTATGAACACACAAGAAGCCACAATTTTGGTTCGAACATCATCAAACTTGCTCAGAATGATAATCTTGACAATATTTCTGTCAGTTCCGAATATGAGTTATGTCGGGTCAAAAAGTAGGTCAGTAGGTCAAATCATTGAAAAACCTTGTGAACACACTTAAAGCCACAATTTTGGTCCGATTATATTCAAACTTAATTAGAATGATCATCTTGACAATATCTCGGTCAAGTTCGAATATTGGTCTTGTCGGGTCAAAAATTAGGTCAGTAGATCAAATGATAGAAAAATCTTGTGAACACACTAGGGGCCACAGTTATGGTTCGATTCTACAATAAGTATCAGGTGAACGATCCAGGGCCACTATGCCCCTCTTGTTCTTAATAACTTACAAACCGTCAAACGAATCAACTTCAAATATAAGGTCACAATATCATTACACAATACCATGGCATGTTACGTAACTCTAGCTACAATACTCTCAGAGTTATGGCCCTTTGCAAAAAAAAAACTTTTTTTTTTTTCATGTTCTTTCTTAATAACTTACAAACCGTCAAACGCATCAACTTCAAACTTTAAAAATATAAGGTCACAATATCATTACACAATTTCATGGCAAGTAAAGTAACTCTAGCTACAATACTCTCACAGTTATGGCTCTTTGAAAAAAATTCAAACTCCTCTGATAGCGCTGCCGGGGCACTAGTCAGTTTCACTGACAGCTCTAGTTTTCTCTATTATTTTTCATTCTTTTTGTTGTGTAGTAGAACAGTTTTTTTATTAATTGATTATCCTATATTACACGAGGTCAACCAATATTCAAAAATCATAAATCATGTTTTTAAATTCCGTCAATTAATAAAATTGTCATTAATCATATCAATAATTTCGTATTGTCCCAGTTAGAGGTCCTCGGTCAGCTGTATTGGCCTCGGCCTTCGGCCTCGTGCCAATACAGCAGACCTCGGACCTGTAACTCGGCCAATACGAAATTATTTGATTAATAACATTATAGTATTAACCAATCGCATTACTACTCTCATAATAGAAATATCCAATGAGATACATTTTACGATGGTTTTTGCCCACCTGTGATAAACGATCGGTTCGAAATAAGTGAAATAACCCTGAAAGGGCAGTAAAACCAATTCAAATATTGACAATGCCCGTCAAAATCTTTATCAAGGGGGCGTTGTCAGTTGATTTTTTTTTATTTATTTATTAATTTATTTATTTATTTATTTTGTCGAAACGTTTGAAGTATGTTATTAATAAAACTATTTATTGTTTTCTGTTTTCCGTTGCCATTTGAAAAAGTATGAAATTAAAAGGGAAAAAGTAGACTTCGATTTTGAACTTCTTATTGGCTGTCAAAGGGGTTA
Source organism: Lucinisca nassula (assembly GCA_963580285.1). Classification (NCBI taxonomy): domain Eukaryota; kingdom Metazoa; phylum Mollusca; class Bivalvia; order Lucinida; family Lucinidae; genus Lucinisca; species Lucinisca nassula. Next base: position 2,576,409 of record OY757024.1, on the reverse strand, counting down.
TGAAAATGAAGCTTTTTCATTTGAAGATTTTTCTTTGCGCTCATGTTTTAGCTCACCTGAGCCGAAGGCTCTGTGGGAGCTTTGTGATCGGTCACCGTCCGTCGTCGGCGTCGTCGTTGTCGTCCGTCCGTATGTCCGTCCGTTCACAATTTCTTTAAACAACATCTCCTCCTTAACCACTGAAGAGATTCTAACCAAACTTGGCAGAAATGATCCTTAGGTGGTCCTCTCTCAAAGTCGTTCAAAGAATTACATTCCATGCAGAACTCTGGTTGCCATGGCAACAAAAAGGGGACAATAAGAAAAAAACCTTTAAAAATCTTCTTGTCTGAAACAAGAAGGCCTAGGTCTTCGATATTTGTAGTGGACCTCTACAAAGATTGTTCAAATTATAGCCCTGGGGCACACTGGTTTTATATAGGCTTATATAGGGAAAACCTTTAAAAATCTTCTTGTCTGAAACCAGAAGGCCCCGGTCTTTGTTATTTGGTATGAAGCTTCATCTAGTGGATCTCTACCAAGATTGTTCAAATTATAGCCCTGGGACCAAAAACGGCTCCCGGGGACCACTGGTTTTACATAGGCTTATTTAGGGAAAACCTTTAAAAATCTTCTTTTCTAAAACCAGAAAGCCTAGGTCATTGATATTTGGTATGAAGCTTCATCTAGGATACCTCTACCAAGATTGTTCAAATTATAGCCCCGGGGCCAAAAATGACCCCGCCCCGGGGCACACTGGTTTTACATAGGCTTATATAGGGAAAACCTTTAAAAATCTTCTTTTCTGAAACCAGATGGCCGAGGTCTTTGATATTTGGTGTAAGCTTCATCTAGTGGACCTCTACCAAGATTGTCCAAATTATAGCCCTGGGGCCAAAAACGGCCCCGCCCCGGGGCACACTGGTTTATATAGGCTTATATTGGGAAAACATATAAATATCTTCTTCTCTGAAACCAGAAGGCCTAGGTCATTGATATTTGGTATGAAGCTTCATCTAGTGGACATCTACCAAGATTGTTCAAATTATAGCCCTGGGGCGAAAAACGACCCCGCACCGGGTCCCACTGGTTTTACATAGGCTTATATAGGGAAAACCTTTAAAAATCTTCTTGTCTGACACCAGATGGCCCAGGTTTTTGATATTTGGTATGAAGCTTCATCTAGTGGACGTCTACCAAGATTTTTCAAATTATAGCCCTGGGGCCAAAAACGGCCCTGACCCGGGGCCCACTGGTTTTATATAGGCTTATATAGGGAAAACATATTAAGAAACCAGAAAGCCCAGGTCTTTGATATTTGGTATGAAGCTTCATCTAGTGAACCTCTACCAAGATTGTTCAAATCAAAGCCCTGAGGCCAAAACGCCACCGCGCCAGGGCCCACTGGTTTTACATAGTCTTATATAGGGAAAACCTTTAAAAAGTTTCTCGTCTGAAACCAGAAGGCCCAGGTTTTTTATATTTGGTATGAAGCGTCATCTAGTGGACCTCTATATACCAAGATTGTTCAAATTAAAGCCCTGAAGCCAAAAACGACTCTGCCCAGGGGCCAAATGGTTTTCCATAGGCTTATATAGTGAAAACCTTTAAAATCTTCTTCCCTGTAACTAGAAGGCCCAGGTCTTTGATATTTGATATGAAGCTTCATCAGATGGACCGCCCTGGGACCTACATGTTACATGTAATCTCTTAGCTCAGGTGAGCGATATAGGACCATCATGGTCCTCTTGTTATTATCTGGTTTTGATATTGCGAAGTTCAAGAGAACATTTTTTCAACGACGTTTATCGAACATCCATGTGTTTTTCGGTTGGTAATTGATTGATTGTATTGAGGTATACCGACAGTTCAACCCTTGTGGGTCATTTTGTGCCGGGAGAAAAGAGACAGAAGAGATTGTAGAGGAGATGAAAGAGAAGGAAAGCTGCAGAGAGGAGAAAATGAAAGCTGGCTAAGAAACGGAAGAAATAAAAACATCACGAAAACACGCCTAAATAATTTTGACCCTCATGAACCCCACTTTTATATTATAATGTTATTAGTCAAGTAATTTCGTATTGGCCCGAGGCCGAAGGCCGAGGCCAATACAGCAGATCGATGACCTGTAACTGGGACAATAGGAATTACTTGATTAATGACAGTTTTATTAATTGACACCATTAAAAACATGATTATTCAGTGTTAATACGGATGATCTCCGAACAATACAGGATAGTCAATTAATAAAGTTAACTAAAAGTGAAGGCAATGATCAGGAATCGATACAATAAACCCACAGCTCCCATGGGGTTTACAGGGGTAAACCTTATTTTTCTTATTTCTGCTCTAAAATATAGATTGTTGGTACTCGTTAGAACAGCCTCGATGATGCGGTTCTAACGAGTACCCACAATCTATATTTTGAGAAGAAATAAGAAAAGTATCACAATTTGTCATCTTAAAATTTCTTCTTTTTTTTTTTCGGCGAATAAGTTTACAATGTATGTGTATAGGCCTATTTTCGTAATTTATTCTGCTTCAAGCCAATATCAGTTGGTCGCCTCGGTGACATAAGATACATGACACCACCGCCTCACCCCACCACCCCACTTTCTGGTAGTTTGTTGACTTTCCAGTGACAAATTCCTCGGGGTATTTAGTACTGCATTGTGAAAAAACAAACAGACTTAAGAATTGTAAAGTCACACAATTGTTAAGTCTAGTGTCACTAGATAACAATGGAAACAATTTTGGGTTGCCGCTTGCTTTTAACAAGTCACGTCTAATGCTCAGAAAAAAAGTTAAATATTTCCGCATATAAAAATCTTCGCCTTTTAAGAGTCAGCATTACATCGTTTCAATTAAATTTTGCTGCTTTTGTTGTGGTTGTTGCTGCTGTTGCTTTAATTATTATTATTATTATCATTATTATTACTTCATAATATCACTCTTTTTCCTGAATTATTTCATTCCCGTGACTGATTGATTACGGTATTTTGGATTTAACGACACGTCAATTCCTGTGGGTCATTTTGTGTCGTCTCCCAGGGAATTTGTTTGTTTGTTTTGATATTTAACGTTCCCGTCAATACTGTAAAGGTCATTTTGGAGACGTTACTTCCAATTTTTGACGGACTTTTACCCGACATTGAGATGAAATGACATCTCAAGTCCTGCCGCCCAATGAAACCAATAGAGTTTATAAGCACTGACCGTCTGACTCGCACCGCTATTACGCAAACACGCCTATACAAATACTTTGCCATCTTTATCGCCGAAAAATTGAAAATTTTATGATGAAAAATTGTGATATTTTTCTTATGCTCCAAATATAGATTGTGCGCACTCGTTAGAACCGCCTCGTCGAGGCGGTTCTAAGGAGTACCCACAGTCTATATTTTAGAGCAGAAATAAGAAAAATCAGGTATGCCCCCGGAAACCCCAGTTTTACTATATAAACGTGGGGTTCAAGGGGGTCAAAATTATATAGGCGTGTTTTCGTGATGGGCAAGCTTAGTAGATCCTCTAAGCGGTTTACCAGTACTCGTGTGGTGGTGAGTTTCAGCTCTGCGTGGAAGCATCGATTCATGCAGCCCAACTATTTCATCAAGCCCCGATGGGCGAGGTCTGCGCGTCTCCCAGAGAAAGGGAGAAAAAAAAGAAGAGATATTAGAGGAGATGAAAATGAGATACAGAAGAGAAAGAGGAAAATGAATGCAGAAAAAGAAGAAATAACAACAATCTCCTTCGGCCCTTACCTGCTGCAAGGATAGCAAACCTAGTCCAACTATAGGCCTACCGGCCCCGATAGCTCAGTTGGTAGAGTGTCTGCTCCGGGGAACGGGAGGTCACGGGTTCGATCCGTGGCCACGACATACCAGAGTCGTTAAAGATGCTACTAGCTGCTCTTCGCTTGGCACTCAGATTTACGGGGTAGAGCTAGGACTGGTCGACCCAGTGTCAGGATAATGTGACTGGGTGTGGTATCATGTAATGTGTCTGGGGCATGATACTTCTGTGAGGCAGCACTATAAAAGTGAGTATTGAGCTCCCTGTCGCAACCAGACACCGTCGTGATATGACTGAAAAATTGTTGAAAGCGACGATAAACCCGAATTCACACACATACCAACTATAAGCCGCCCCAGTGATATAAGATACAGGTCATCTTTGCCTCACCCAATCACCCCAACTCCTGTGAATGAAACATATGCTTAACGTTGATACAATACAGTAAATTTTACTTTCAAAATATGAAATATTATTAAAAACTGAAATCAAAACAAATCTATTAAACTATAGACATTACATAAACATCTACTTAGCTGGCCTCGGTAGCTCAGTCAGATGCGCCAGGAGGACACGGGTTCGAAATCTGCCGGGGTCGGCAACATTCTTTCGTGGAGATTGATCATGAAATCTTTTCTACGGTCATGCCCTCCCTCCGCTGATTCAAGAAGGGCAGTTGTCGGTTTCTGGCGAAAGAATGTGCACTGTATATACTGATTAACCGCTTACGTATAAGCCGGACCAGGAAAAGTGTGGATAGGTAAACTGACCGGCTCAAAACTGACCTAAATGGTGTTGACTGGGCCGTAAAAATCCATTACAAACAAACAAATAAAATCTACTTATTCAGTTGTTGAGCGCCATCAGCGCATATCGATAACACATCCGTGCGACACAGTGCATTTTTTCCTTTCTCCAAAAAAGGTTAGTTTGACTGATGAAAATCTCTGATATTTTTCTTACTTATGCTCCAAACATATGTTGTTGGTGCTCGTCAGAACCGCCTCGTTGAGGCGGTTCAAACGAGTACCAACAATCTATGTTTTTGACCAAAAATAGAGAAAATAATTAATATCACCTTAAACCCCACTTTTCTGTAAATAAAGTTGGGTTCAGAGGGGTAATCATTTCACGGACTTGTTTAGGCGATGAATGCTAAAGTTTGAGTGCCACCGCCCACTGTATGTAGCCTTCGTCACACGTCACGTGAACAAGTCCGTGAAATGAACACCCCCTTACACCCCACTTTGTATAGAGAAAACTGGAGTTTACGGGGGTAAACATTATTTTTCTTAATCTTACTCCAAGACATAGGTTGTGGGTACTCGTTAGAACCGCCTCAACGAGGCGGTTCTAACGAGCACCCACAACCTATTTTTACGGTATAAATAAGAAAGATATCATGGATTTTCATCCGAAAAGTAGCCATTTTGTAGATGTGAAAAAAATGCACTATGTCTTACGGGTGTGTTATGAAACGGTTGAAAAGGCATTACGAAAAAACACGCCTATTCAAATATATTGAGAGTTTTGCTACCAAAGGACGAAAATTGTCCGATAAAAAATCCCGATAGTTTTCATATTCCTGCTCTAAACATAGATTGTGGGTTCTCGTAGCTGTTCTAACGAGTACCCACAATCTATTCTTTTGAGCAGAAATACGAAAGATAATGTATACCCCTGTAAACCCCAGTTTTAATGTATAAAAGTGGGGTTTGGGGTGTCAGAACTATATCGATATGTTTTCTATTCAGATGTGACACACATATTTCCCCAAGCTACAGATTTAGCATATTCGACCGAACATGAGCATTAATTAGTAAACCGCTTAGAGGGTCTTAAGCCTGCGTAGGCAAAGTGTTGCGAGTCGGGTCATCCCTGCATATAAATCTTTGCGGTTTCTATGGGCGGTAGGGATTGAGATGTCATTTTCAATGTTGGGGTAAAAGTTCCACAATATTTGAAGCAACGACTCCAAAATGGCATCAATAATGTAGGTGGGAACGTATAACCTCAACACAAACAAATACACAGGCAGCCTGTCGATGCAATGTTTATTTGTTTGTTTGTTTTTATTGGGGTTTAACGGCCCAGTCAACATTATTTATAAATAGGCCATTTTTGAGCCGGTCAGTTTACCTATCCAGACTTTTCCTGAACAGGCTTATACGTAAGCGGTTAACCAGTACAGCGCACATTCTTTCGCCAGAAACTAACAACTGCCCTTCTTGAATCAGCAGAAGGGAGAGAATGACCGTAGCAAAGATTCATGATCAATCTCCACGAAAGAATGTTGCCGACCCCCCCCCCCCCCCCCCCCCCCAAATATGGAAGCCGCGTCCTCCTGATCATCAGTCAGACACACATCCAACTGAGCTACCGAGGTGTTATACTTATCAGTCACCCACTATATTGATTGCATTGCAGCACATTGACCTGATAAAGATATGTTATCTCAGGACAAATGAGCTTTATCACGTCAACGTGACATTGCACTTTTACGAATGAACCGGACTACTGGAAAAATGGAAAAATAGTATTTTTACTGGAAAAATGAAAAGATTGCTTGAAAAAAAAATATTTTAGGAAAAATAAAGTCAGCTGATACTAAAAATATCGACCGCCAGAATGCTGGGACGCACTGAGGACCATCAATAATTGATCGTAAATTGCTAATTTAAGAGTGCACAAGGGGATGAACTGATAAATAGAATACCAGATTCGTGTCATTTGATATCAAGTTTATCATGCTCAGCTTCGAGAACGCATGTAGAATCGCTCGGCAAGCCTCGCGATTCTTCAAGCGTTCTCGAAGCCTCGCCTGATAAACTTGATATCAAAAGACACTCACCTGTCTCTGTGTTTGATACCACAGTCAAGGTAATCCTTATTGTGATCGTCTGTTTGGACAAATTGTAATGATTTGTTTGATTTGAGGTTTAACGCCCCCGTCAACACTGTATAGGTACTTTTTAGATACGTCGCTTCCAAATGTTTGGGACTGTTACCCGATATTGAGATGAAATGACATATCAAGCCCTTTCGCCCAATGAAACCAATAGGGTTTATAAGCATGGAAGGACCGGTTCGCACCGCTTTTACTGTACAGACTTAGATCCTCTTAGCGGTTTACCAGTACTCGTGTGCGGTCGGTTTCAGCTCTGCGTGGAAGCATCATGCAGCCCGACTATTTCTTCAAGCCCCGATGGGCGGGGGCCGTCAAATTGTAGTGAAAAAAAAAGATAAGAACTGAATTAAACAATGTTTTTATTTATTTATTTTATTATTATTTCTTTCGAACTTACAAATGCAACAAAAGTTTAAAAACTCTGATACCTTTGCGACCACGAAAGTTTGTTTGAGATAGGGGATTGTTCGAAGTTTTCACCACGAAAACACGCCTATATAATTTTGACCCACTTACATTACGGAAACACACCAGTTAAATACACTGTGAATTTTATCGCCGAAAAGGCGAAACTTTCAGATGAAAATAGTGATATTTTTCTTGTCTCTGTGCAAAATATAGACTGTGTCTCATCGAGGCGATTCTAACGAGTACCCATAATCTATAGTTTACAGCAAACATAAGAAAAATAAGGTTTACCCCTAGAAACCGCAGTTTTTATTTTGTGTGTGTGGGTGTGTTTATATATATAAAAGTGGGGTTCGAGAGGGGTCAAAAGTAAATAGGGGTGGTTTTTTTTATGAAACCACAATTTTATATCAGTAAAACTGCCGTTTGAAGGGATGTACATTGTTTTAAGCCTCACTGAATTATCATGTCCCAGACACATTACATGATACCACACCCAGTCAAATTATCCTGACACTGAGTCGACCAGTCCTAGCTCTCCCCCGTAAATCTGAATGCCATGCGAGGAGCAGCTAGTACCGTTTTTAACGACTTTGGTATGTCGCGGTCCGGGATCGAACCCGTGACCCCCCGTTCCCCGGAGCGGATACTCTACCAACTGCCAATATTGTTCAAATTATACCTCTCGGGCCAAAAATGGACCCATTCTGGGGCCCACTTGTTTTACATAGACTTATACTGGGAAAGCCTTCAAAATCTTCTCGCCTGAAGCCAGAATGCCCAGGCATTTGATATTTGGTACATCTTTGTCTTGTTTCACCAAACTTAGGGGCTTTCAACATTCATTTCTGTGTCCTGTGGCATATAGGTGGGGAGCCGGCTACTTAGCGTAGTAACTCATTACGACTACACACCCGTGCAACATAGTGCATTTTTCACATCTCCAATATGGCTACTTTTCTGATGAAAATCCTTGATAGTTTTGTTATAAATTTTCAAAAAAAAAAGTGGTTGCTCGTTAGAACCGCCTCAATGAGGCGGTTCTAACGAGTACCCACAACCTATGTATTGGAGCAGAAATAAAAAAAAATAGTGTATACCCCCTTAAACCCCAGTTTTCTCTATAAAATGTGGGGTTTAGTGGGGTCTTCATGTCACGGAATTGCCAAGTTCACGTGATGTGTTGGAAGCACATCTGACTGAGAAGCTAGAGGTTGCGGGTTTGAGACCCAATACATGTACTTCCATGGAAATTACTCATGGAATATTTTCTACCATCATTCTTCCCCTTCCGCTGATTCAAGAAGGGCAGTTGTCAATTACTGGTGAATGTATGTGTACTTATTACTGGTTAACAACTTAGGTCTAAGAAGAGGCAAAACAAAGATCAGGAATCGATATAATTAACTTACTCCACCCATCAAACACCAAAGGGAACGAAACACAAACATGAAGCGACCAGACCATAATGGAAACCTAAACAATGGAAGGCCATAAGGACAGTTACTTTTCCACAAAATGGCCATATGGCCATCCAACATAAAAAGACACAAGTGATACACAAAGTAAGTAACAAACAACAACATAAATAAACCGCCATAGAAGAACCGCCTAGGAACGGTCAGTGGAAAGATTTCCACTGGGGGGGGGGGGGGGGGGGGCATGAATCGATTTTACGTGGCCACAATCCTCGCCCTTCCTTCCGTCGCGATTTAGACAAATAATTTGTTCAGTCCGCATGAAGGCCTCCTAACTCAGTGCAACATCTCCGTGAACACAAATAATCAAAGAACCACAGAGGTGAGACAACGGTGAGGACTTGACAGCAAGAAACCACTGAAACGCTGGAGCAAAAGAAAACCAACAGTTTGACTCCGACGGGAGTCTGCCAGGTATAGTGTGGTTAGGTTAACTGGTTAACTGACCGCAACTGAGATAATCCTAATTGGTTGAAAGGCCTCATATCTGCCAAGCACCATCACATTTCTGCCAATGCCTGTTCAACGCAGTTCTTAAATCCCAAAACATTTATTTTCAACAAATTTTAAACATACTATAGTGATATTCCGGTATTAAGATTACTTCTAAAATTTATACATATTCTGCTTTAAAATGCTTATTTAGAAGGGTGCAGTTATTCTTTATTTGTGTTTTCTTCAAACAGTGTGTCTTCTGGTCAGGGACCGCCTTTTGGGATCGTTTTACTATATGGGCCCCGTCAAGCGATTTTGGTACTTATCGCCCATGCGAGCAGCGAAGGTTCAGGCGAGCCTGCGCATCCGCGCAGTCTCGCCAGAACCTTCGCTGCTCGCTCACACAAGCAGTGAATCAAGAGGGACCTTCAGACAGAAAGCCATATCCCTGGCCCCTCTGAATGGCTGGGCATGCGCAGTTAAAATTTGTTATAACGGAATGCTCGAAGACACAAATTCGCTTGGCGGGGCTCATATAAAGGTGTGGTTCAAGTGGGTTAAAATTTTATAGGCGTGTTTCCATGGTGTATAGCGTTGCTATAAATAACCGTTACCTATACATGCTCAACAATAGTCACGTGAACAATAGCAGGCGCGAAACTTCTGTACTTAGCATTAGGAAAACAGGTCCGTGTGAAATAATGGCGTCCAACATGGTGTCATAAATGACAAATATTAGATAAACATCTTTCAACACAGATTGTAGGTGCCAGTTAGAACCGCATATATTGTGTGTGCCCGTTAGAAGCGCCTCAATGAGGCGCTTCTAACGAGTACCCACAATCTATGATTTTGAGCAAAACTTAGGCAGATAAAGTTTACCCCCTTAGACCCCACTTTTCCTTATATAAAGCGGGATTTAGAGGGGTCTTCGTGTCCCGGATGTGTTATCGTGATGGTAACTTTCGGCCCATCAACCCAAAATCATCTAGAAAATGTAACATATGGTTTACCGAAAATTATTTATTTTTTTATTCACCATATTTGCATTATTTGCTGGCTCCCAGCTTGCACATTGTCAATATTGGAAAAACAGGTAACCAGACCGTCCTGACCCTGAAAGGTCAGGGGGGTCTGGTTACCTGTTTTTCCAACACTGATAACCGTCAAACTAGGAACCAGCAGATTATGCAAGTAAGGTGAATTTATTTGGTTTTATGGCCCTTTCAATATTATTTCACTTACATCGAGCCAATCGTTAATCAGAGGTGGGCGAAAACCGGAGTACCCGGAGACAAACCACCTGACTTTCGGTTGCAGAACTTGACGTCTCACATGTGACCCGAGCCAGCCTCTAACCACAGCGGTGAAAGGCCTTATGATTAAGAGTCAGTGCTCTTATCCACTAGGCCACGGAGGCCCGATAGAATATGTTTACGAAGATCCGTGAAAGGTTCGCTAGTTTACAATCTATTCGAGATTATCAAGACAAACTTCAAATGAACATTGTGCGGACAGTGACCTGCGTTGCCCTCGGACCAACTGGAACTGAATAATCTGTTCTCTTGCCAAACAACATTGGATTTCCGGATCATACATTTTCCACCAAAAACAGAAAAGACTGGGCTCGAACCCTCAGATGCATACGCTGATCAGGGTGGTTGCATTATGCAGATTTTCTAATTTTGCGGCGAGCAAATAATCAAATACCTATATCAGTATGACGTACTTCCACCAGATGCAAGATACATTAACCCGATAAAGGATAACGCGAAAAGGTACTGATCAGCGTGCGCATGCGCACTATCAAATCAGACTTCACAGTACAGCGTGAGGCGGTGGGATTTGCGACCTTGAATGGTCAGATCAGCCTGCGCGAATGCGCAGACTGATCTGAGCATTCAACGGTCGCGCTAGCCTTGAAACCAATTTTCCGCGACGCAGTACTTATAGTAATATAGTGAAAAATGTTTATCAGGTGAGAATCATAACAATACGTCACCGTGACAGAAGTCACAGTGCGCAGGTTATCCATTGTTAAGTAGAGGATATAAATATGAGTCAGATTTAAATTTTAAGGTTATTATGCATATTTACTGTCACGGTGTCGAATAGTTTTCCTATAATATGTTATTTATAACTAAGATAGAGGAACAGTAAACAAATCACTACTAAAGAAGAAAAAAAAAAGAAGAGGAAAATAGTTGAATAAAAGCTGCAACACGAGTCATAAATATAAAGAGACAGAGAAAAAAAATAAAGGGGGAAAAACAGAAAAATTAAAAAAAATCCCAGAATTTTGGAAATACAATCATGTGACATTACTCAATGTTCTAGTATATAGTACACATGTACACTTAACAAAAGGAAAAGTAAAGTGAGAGATAGAGAAGTTTTAGAGACGTGTCCATATTTAACGGAGATAAAACGTCCAACTAGTGGCTGGAGATAAGTCGTTGGAGATAAGTTGTTTAAGACAAGGAAGTATGAAGCTGAAAGTATCTGCAATAGTTTCTATTATTATTTTGGAACTGTGGTTTATACAGACTGTTGATGCGGGTAAGCTCTTTCTTTCTTTCTTTTTTCTTTCTTTCTTTTGTCTTTCCTTCTTTCTACTAACGTACAGCAGACTGACAAAAAATGTTATATGATTTTGTTCTTTTTTCTTTCTAAAAACAATGCATCCTAGCTGGCACACGTCGTTAGGGCAATGTCAAGTCAACGTCGGTGCAACGTCATGACGTAGCAAGTTGTATCGACGTTGATGTGACCTCACAATTACGTCATTTGCCTGCTGGGATGTTTCTCTTACACGCTGGAATTCCACACCGCCCCTTGCTTTTTAATTTGAAAACATGACTTATGTGAGGTTATAGAAGGCAATGTGCTGTCTTGAAAAATGCGTATTTTAACAGAAAATAATGCAACAATTCCTTATGTTAAGCCAATTCACGCGAGGGAAAGCGAAATTCCCATTAACACTTACTTGAAGCACTGATGAAATTTCTAGAGCAGAAGACATTTTTTATCAACTAATTAGGCTTACCAGGACATGTGAGCTGTATGCTGGTAGCATGCGGTTTCACGTGAACAAGTCCGTGAAATAAAGACCCCCCTAAACACCACTTTATATAGAGAAAACGGGTTTACGGGGGTAACCATTAATTTTCTTATTTCTGCTCCAAGACATAGGTTGTGGGTACTCGATAGAACCGCCTCAATGAGGCGGTTCTAACGAGTACCCAAAACTTATGTTTGGAGCAGAAATAAGGAAAATATCACAAATTTTCATCAGAAAAAAATACCTTTTTTGAGGTTTGAAAAATGAACTATATCACACGCGTGTGTTATCGTAATGTAAACGATTCGCATGCAGTGTCAAGCTAAAAGACAAATGCAGTGAAACTTGTATCACTCGAATACGGATGGCTCGCTTACTATAGCTATTTCGAGCTTACTCTTAAATGCCTCGAGAACTCGTTCCACAGTTCCAGATCTCCATGCCCCCTACCTCCACCCATCGGGGCTTGAAGAAATAGATGGGTGGCATGATGCTTCCTCTCAGAGCTGAAACCGACTGCTCACGTGTACTGGTAAACCGCTACGGGGATCTAAGCCTCCCTTGTTCTCCCTTCAAAATATACCATTGAAACTTCAGGGGAATGGGAACACCTTCAGGGGAGGTAACTCCTGCCGCAAATTATTTTTGTCTCCCATGCCAACAGGGGTCAATTATTGAAAGAAAGAATTTGCCAATTCTGTCCTTTATTCAGTCGGACAGGGTTTATAGAAAAGCGAACAGGAAGTCCCGAAAAATGTCTCCCTTTGAAAAATGGCGTTAAAATATGCCAGGTGTTCCCATTCACCTTAATGCTGTAAAACTTCAATGGCTCGAACACCAATGGCTCATTTACCATGGCAACTTCGAACTCGTCCTTCGGTCCCTAAAGACTTCTTTCCGGTTACTCAAGATTACAACTTAAGAAGAATTTTCTTATCATGAAAACGCATGTTGTGTGCACTCATTAGAATCGCCTCGATGAGGCTATTCTAATGAGCACACATATCATACCCATATATTATGGAGCAACGGAAAAATATCCCTTGATTAGTCCATTCATGCCTCCTAACACGGCGCTTTACGTAACCCTCAGTGGATCGAACTACCCCTGTCTCAAATATATTTTTTAAGTCTCAAGGGTTTTCGGGATATTGAAGTTCAGCTATATAAAAAAATGACATTTTCTGGATTTTGGTCACACCAATATATGTAATACTCGTATGCATGACGCATAATGAAAATGACCTGGCTTTCAACCTATTCTGCATTTATCACCCCTAAAAGGAAGTGCATTATTTGCTATGTATACACTCTATACACTCCCTATTCCTTGATAAATTTAAATACACCTACTGGTGTGGTTAATTTTAAGTTTTTTCTCAAGGGACGCATAGAAATACCTGGAAAAGTTCTTTAAACATGTTAAACCGTGCATGAGGAAGACGGAAATTTAATCACCATGAGAGAGAGAGAGAGAGAGAGAGAGAGAGAGAGAGAGAGAGAGAGAGAGAGAGAGAGAGAGAGAGAGAGAGAGAGAGATAGATAGATAGATGAAAGTGAAGTATGATGGTTACTAACGCGGTAGACATATCATGATATATGTATGTTCATATAGAGACTATCTTATGAAACGAGCCCCGGCGAGTCTCATAACTTCCATATGAAATGACCACGAGTGTAAGATTCTGTTACTCACATAACAATGCTAAATCGGACATGACACTACTCGCCAAATATTTATTTATTTATTTAATTATTTAATTTGTTATTTGTTTTCTTTTTCTTTTATTTTATTTGGAGCCTGACGTAGTCGTTTCAGTTTTCATAAGCCGTACCCTGCCAGCATAAAACAGCGCGCCAACGTCGGACCGTCAGCGATACGTCGTATCGCTGACGGTCCGGCATTCTTTGATGGTCGGGTAGCCTATGTTAGAACATTTAGGCTATTCATTGTCATCTGGACAGCATGCACATCAAGAATTTTATACCGACTTTGGGAACAGGTAGTCGTCGACTGCAACACCAACAGTCCGCCCAGCAACGTTAATTCCAGGTTCGTACATACTTGTCACTTTTTTCAGTGTACGATGATTATGAAACGACCCACACACGAGAGTGGACTAGCTGGTATAACACAGACAGCCCGAGGCATGGTGAAGGGGACGACGAAAGTATCAATAGTATTAGACGGGTATGTTGATTTCTTCAGTTCTAGAATTCTGGAATTCATGTCTCCCACCAGGATTATGAGAGTCCCGTTGACATGAGGTGTGTTAAACAACGTGGGTACTAGTCGAGTGCTCACTTTATTGGCTACACTCGTGTAATATATCTTATTGGGGCTTGAAGAAATAGATGGGCTGCATGGTGCTTCCGCGCAGAGCTGAATCTGACCGTATACAAGTACTGGTAAACCGCTTAGTGAATCTAAGCCTGCCCAGGCAAAGCGGTGCGAGTCCATGCTTATAAACCCTATTGGTTTCATTGGACGACAGGGCTTGAGATGTAATTTCATCTCAATGTCGGGTAAAAGTCCCACAAAATTTAAAGAAGCGTCCCTAAAATGACCTATACAGTGTTGACGAGGACGTTAAACCTCAAACCAAACAAACAAACCTGATTGGCTGGCTGGTATGGTCATGTCCAGCGATCACATTTTCTTTCAAGAAGGTATTAAAGATGGCATTACATCGAACTTGGTATTTGAGTCTAAATCATAAGATGGGCCCCGTCAAGCGATTTTGGTACTTATCGCCAATGCGAGCAGCGATGGTTCAGGCGAGCCTGCGCATCCGCGCAGTCTCGCCAGAACCTTCGCTGCTCGCTCATACAAGCAGTGAATCAAGAGGAACCTTCAGACAGAAAGCCATATCCCTGGTCCCTCTGAATGGCTGGGCATACGCAGTTAAAATTTGTCATGACGGAATGCTCGAAGACACAAATTCGCCTAGCGGGGCTCAGATAATACCCCGAAGGTCAGTTACCTTCAAGAAGGCTAATATACCTTTATACTTATGATTAGCATAGGTGAAAAATCTCTTTCTTCATTATCTGTCTTTCAGCGTATCTCTATAATTCTGATCCAGCGGTCAGTGGCGTCTTTATTTGCATAAACTTTGATTGAGAAGCGAAATTATTATTATTACTGGTGTTTTGTTATGATAAAAGAGTGAAACAATCAATGGCTGTTGTGTTGGTTCACAAGGGTGAGCAATGAACTTCTTAGACTGGTTCCCTGACTGCATTTTAGGTTTCTTTTCCATTGATAGTTGAGGTTTTACGTCCCCGTCAACACTATTGAGGTCATTTTAGGGACGTTGCTTCCGAATTTGTGGGACTTTTACCCGACATTGAGTTGAAATGACATCTCAAGCCCTACCGCCCATAGAAACCGCTAGAGTTTAAGGAGCGGTCCGACTCGCATCACTTTTCTTGGGCAGGCTTAGACCTAAGCTATTTACCAGTACTCAAGTTCGGTCGGTTTCAGCTCTGCGTGGAAGCATCATGCAGCCTATATATTTCTTCAAGCCCCTATGGGCGGGGGCGTCGACATGTCAAACCTTGTGAATCATTTTATCATTACAAAAATACGCCTAAATAAATGCATTGTAAACTTTACCGCGGAAAATACGAAAATTTTCAAGATGACAATTTGTGTTTTTTTTTTTCTTATTTCTGCTCAAAATATAGATTTAGGGTACTCCTTAGAACCGCCTCATCGAGTGGTGTGATTTTACGACATGTACATATAAATCCATGTGAATCATTTCATCATTGCAAAAACACGCCTATCTAAATGCATTGTAAACCTCGGCTTTACCACCGGAAAAAAAAAACAACAAAAATATGTGATAATTTTCTTATTTCTGTTCAAAATATAGATTGAGGGTACTCGTTCGAACTGCCCCATCGAGGCGGTTCTAACGAGTATCCACAATCAATAGTTTAGAGCAAAAATAAGGAAACTAAAGTATACCCCTGTAAACCCCAGTTTTACTACATAAAAGTGGGGCTCAAGGGGGTTAAAATTATATGGCGTGTTTACGTGATGTGTCGTCTCAGAGAAAGTGTGAGAACAGAGATAGAATAGGGAGAGTTTCACGGAAGAGACAGGTGAGGTAGAGGAAAATTATTGAACATCACGAAAACACGCCTACATAATTTTGACCCCCTTGAACCCCTTTGTTATATGGTAAAACAAGGATTTCCGAGGGTATGCCTTGTTTACATATTTCTGCTCTAAAATATAGATTGTGGGTACTCGTTAGAACCGCCTCGATGAGGCGGTTCTAACGAGTGCCCACAATCAATATTTTGAGTGAGTGAGTGAGTGTTTGAGTTTTACGTCCCACCAACAGCTTAGGTCATACGGAGACGGGACCTCGGTTTAAAGACTCATCCGAAAGTCTGGAGAAGCCCGGGATCGATCCTGCGACCCCTGGTTTACAAGGCGAGTAGTGTAACCACTACAACACGGAGGCTTCTTTCTATATTTTGAGCAGAAATAAGAAAAATATCACAATTTTTCATCTTAAAATTTTCATTTTTTCGGCGATAATGGTGGCAATGTATTTGTATAGGCTTTTGCGTAATGAAGTGAAGAAACTGAAGAAATAAAAAATATTCACCCTCTATATAGATAGAAGACCTTGCCTGACTGCAAGTCAATGTCGGTTGAACGCACTGGTGACGCAAGATACACGGCACCTTTGCCTCACCTAAGCACCCCTAATTCTAACGTACTTCCGAATCATTGCGCATGAAACTCTTTCTCTTTTCTGCTTGTTTGTTTCATTTGAGGTTTAACGTCCCCGTCACCACTATTTAGGTCATTTTCGAGATGTCGCTTCCAATTTTGTGGAACTTTTACCCGACACTGAGATAAAATAACCATGACCTCAAGCCCTGTCGCCCAATTAAACCAATATAATTTACATGCATAGACGGTCCGACTCCCACAATTTTGCCCCCTCTACACCCAAAAATGAAAATTCTGATACAAATTCTGATATTTTTTCATAATTCTGCTCAAAACATAGACTGTCTCATGTGCGGTCAGTTTCAGCTCTGCGCGGAAGCACCATGCAGCCCAATCGATTTCTCCAAACCCCGATGAGCGTGGGCCCCTATTGTTCTCTGTTATTCACTGCCTCTAAAACACATTTCGCCAAACAATAGGCACGAAATGACAATTTACATTCGGTTCTATTATTAATCCCACCGATGGCATGTGACGTAGTTTCGTTGTTTCGTAACATCATAATTTTCGCCTTTCTGTTGTTCCAGACATAATTGTATATGTGCATGAAGTTAGGTGTGTCACGAAATGGCTAGTTTGGAAACATAAGATAATTATTTGATAACAGAATTGTTTACTATAAAATGATGTAACAAAATGATCGAATTCAACACTCAGTCTGCTGAATTTGGATTTCAGCAACGGGCCTTTGCGGCCCAGTGGGTAGGGACAATGAATCTATCCAATATGTTCTTCACTGCTCTGGGTTCAAGCCTAGCTCGTGCCACATGTGATATACCAAGGTCAGATGGTCGTAAACCAAAGCAAAATTCGACAAGGCAGTGTTTAATAACGTCTCCATGCCATTAAAATGGGGGTGCTAGACTAGCTACTAGTCTGCCGCGGGTCCTTTTTTGGTATTTTTATTACATTAAAAATGTATCACCTTCTTAGTACCGCCCCCGCCCATAGGGGCTTGAAGAAATATATGGGCTGCATGATGCTTCCACGCAGAGCTGAATCCGGCCCGCACACTAGTACTGGTAAACCGCTTAGAGGATCTAAGCCTGTCCAGGAACCGCGGTGCGAGGCGGACCGTCCATGCTAATAAACCCTATTGGTTTCATTGGGCGACAGGGCTTGAGATGTCATTTCATCTCAATGTCGGGTAAAAGTCCCACAAAATTGGAAGCAACGTCTCCAAAATGACCTTTACAGTGTTGACGGGGACCTTAAACCTCAAATCAAACAAACAAAAAACCTTCTTAGTAATGGCAAGTCTATTTGGTGGAGTCTCTTAGCTTAGAATTATCAGTTCAAATTGAGACAGAGAGACTAGACTAGCTAAACTTTTATATACTGTTCATTTAAATGCAAAGGTTGATTTTAATTGCATACTATTCGGTTTAACGCCTATAGTGACTAGGCTATGGGGTGCATATAGTATCACCGTCGTCCGTACATACGTCCGTACGCGCGTACGCCCCGTACGTGCACGTCCCGTAGAAAATGGATTCCGTGCGATATCTTTAGAAAAGACTGGTGGATTGGATTCAAATTCCATACACACTGGAGTGGTGTAATGATAAAATACAGGTCAAGTTCGATTTCAGGTAAAATCCGCGAATTATCATGAGAGTTATTGCCCTTTATCAACTTAATTTTTACATGAAAAATGGTTTCCGTGCGATATCTTTTTTACAACTTTGATGGATTGGATTCGTCTTTTTATACAGAGATAATCATAAAATACAGGACAAGTTCGATTTCGGGTAAAATCCGCCTATTATTATGAGAGTTATGGTCCTTTTTCAACTTCAGTTTTTACTTGAAAACGATTGGTGGATTGGATTCAAATTCAATACACGGGTATATTATAATTAAGAGCAGGTTAGGTTCGATTTTGGTTCAAATCCGACAATTATTATGCGAGTTATGCCCCTTTATCAACTTTTTTCACATGAAAAATGGTTACCGTAGGATATCTTTCGAAAACCTTGGTGGATTGGATTCATATTCCGACATGCCTCGTCGAGGCGGTTCTAACGAGAACCCACAATCTAAGATTCTGAGTAGAAATAAGAAGAACGATTCCCCATGTAAACCACAGTTTTTTTTTTTTTTTTTTTTTTTCTACAAATAGTGAGATTTACACTGTTACACGGGGCGGTGGTGTTTACAAAGGGTGTTCGTGCACACGCTATGAAGACCACCTAAAATTAAGACTAACTCTGCTTTAAAAAGCTTACTTAGAAGGTGCAGTTATTCTTTCTTCGTGTTTTCTGCGCACAATGTCCTCCGACCAGGGACCACCTTTGGGACTGTTCAAAAGTGGTCTTAAAGACCACTTTTGAACAGTCCCAATGGTGGTCTTAATATAGAAATTTTACTGTATTTGTTTCATATTGATGCGTCATTAACCTGCAAAATCTGAGGTGAACTTTTCCATTTATTTCCCTTACAGCGTGGTTTTGAAGTCTGTGATGGCACAGATCCACTTGACGCAATTTGTCGCATTACCACAGACACGGCGTTGTTGTTTAACGACCAAACAACGCACTTTACAGCTGACCGTCTCATTATGCCATGCTCCGCCCAGGGAGTGGTTTGCAGAGATGATGACCAAGAGGGGAGCCGTAACTGTAGTGACTATTCTGTTCGGTTCGAGTGTTTAAGTAAGTACATTGTTCATGTTATATTAAGTTACGTTATGTTACGTTATATTACGTGATATGCTATGTTATTATATGTTACGTTACGTTGCGTTATTTAGAGGGTCTTACATTAGTGTCCAATAGAAAACAATGTGCGAGTAGTTCATATTTCCATGAACGCATCGAGTCGCATGCTTTTCAATGACGTCAAGTAACGTCACTCTAATCCACTGTTCTCTACGGGCGTTGGTGACGTCAACGCTGCTCCGCTCTTTGAAGAAAAAACAGCGTGTTAAAGGTTTTCAGCTTTAAAACTTTGCCTATAAGCATTTTTTTTCGCCCTATGAGGAGGGGCATGTAAATATAAAAAATAAACTTAATTTTTCTGCTCTTCATGTAAGTATGAACGACAGCGGGTCGTTCATTTACTTTGTCGCAACCCACTGTGTTCATACTTTCATGAACAGCAGAAAAATAAATTTCATTTCTTAATTGAATTTATTAAACCGGTTGAGGAAAAGGGATAGAATGCGGGGCTTTGCCGAGCATTTTATGCCTTTTCCTCAACGAGTTTAATAAATTCAATAATTCATGAGCTCAAATGCAAGATTCTATTTATCATATGACATTTAAAACGTATTCTAGTCACGACTGTTTTACCAAAATGTCAATATTCCACCATTTGTAAACGCGACGTCGTTAAGGGCGTCGCACGTGTAACGTTACGGAGCGTATCTAACTAATTTACATATTTAATTCACTAGTGGATTATCGAATGTATTACATGGCGTTATTACATTCTCAGACGCGACGTGATATGATAAATGAGAAATCTCAGAAAATCAACACTGAAAATGTCATAAAAAGATAGATTCTATATCATGAAGACATGTCGTATAGGCTGGCTATAGTTAACACTAGTGACGCCGAGAAAAACTACATCTGAAAATGTCGTCTGCTTATGTCGTCTGCTGAATCTTCTCATGAACTTTTTAAAAATATTTTTTGCATACAGACATAAGTGGGGACCCACATCAGACTGATCTGGGTCCACACTGTTTGCAACAATGACTTTTAAAAGTAATCGGCAGACGAAAAAGCAGGCGACAATTGTCATGATTGACATTTAATGGGTCGAGTGCACAGATGACGTCAATAAGAGGAAAACCCTTACCACGTATCTTATCTAGCACGCTGTTTACTGTCACAGGGTATTCTATATCGCTGCATATCATTTCCGTGTCCTTATTTAAGCTAAGCGGGTGCATGCACTTTATTAGTCGGTACATTTTATAAATCAGAAACTAATTACCGAAAAATCCTCTATGAAGACCACCCCTGGGGACTGTTAAAACGTGGTCTTACAGACCACTTTTGAACAGTCCCAAGGGTGTTGTCTGATCAGAGGACACCGAAAATACAAAGAAAAAAAAAACCTACTAAATGAGGATTTCAGAGCAGAATTGGTCTTAATATTAGGTGGTCTTGAGAGCGAAGTGATACTGTATGTCATTGGCCCAATGGATAAGATGTGGGCTCACCACTGTGGTTCGCGTCTCGCTCGATTCACATGTTAGACATAGAGGATCTTACACGGGTGGTCATTTCGCCTTCGGCGAGTTTCATAAATTTCATATAAAATGACCACGAGTGTAAGATTCTGTTTACCATATGACCACTTTAAATTGGTTTTTTTATCGCCTTTGAATTTGACAATTTTTCACCAAAAATGCATTGTTTACATGGACGTCGTCATGACATTACTTTATCCCGCCAAAGTGTTATTACACGTGTAGTCATACGTTTTTTATTACACGATGTTATCCACTGCTTATCAACGACGTCATATTATAAGCCAAGGTCTGCAACTGAAGGTCAGGTCTTTTTCCTTCGGCTACTTCGGTTTTCGCTCGCCTCTGATTCACGACCGGCTCGAAATCAGTGAAATTATTTTGAATTGGTCGTAAAACCCAAACCAATAATAACAAACATGTTCGGATAATTTGCTTCAGTTTTCCTGGTATACCCATTCACCTTAAGCTTGAGAGAAACGAAGAAAAATGCGGTGCCTCCCTACATGTATCAGAAAACAATGCGACCTTTACTGGTTAACCGCTTATGTATATGCCTGCCCAGGCATCACGCAAAAGCGCCTATATAATTTTGATCCCCTTAAACCCCACTTTTATGTAGAAAAAAATTGGGGTTGCAATGGTTAATATCGTTTTTCTTTACAAACTTTCTTCAGAAGCCATCTGATCTGGATCTACACTGTTTGCAAGGGTATATGGGTTGTCATATTCAGCTGGATAAAGGTTAAACAAGTGCTTTATTAAGACCACATTTTGGGACTGTCCAAAAGTGGTCTTAAGACCAAAAGGAGGTCTCCCACTATGCTTTTAAAAGCATATTTTATCTTAATTTAAGGTGTTCTTATTAGCGGAATTATACACCATTTTGAACCCTGCATTTCTCAACCAGTGCGTGCGCCGCCCGAGCGTGTGCATGTGCGTGTGGAGATGATCGTTTTGTTTGTTTGTTTGATTTGAGGTTTAACGTCCCAGTCAACACTGTTTAGGTCATTTTGGAGAAGTCGCTTCCAATTTTGTGCGACTTTTACCCAACATCGAGATGAAATGACATCTCAAGCCCTGTCGCTCAATGAAACCAATAGGCCTAGATCCTCTTAAGCTGTTTACCAATACTCGTGTGCGGTCGGTTTCAGCTCTGCGTGGAAGCACCATGCAGTCCATCTACTTCTTCAAGCCCCGATCGGCGGGGGCGTACCCTATTTTGAACTCTGCTTTTGTGTACCAAATTGTATAATGTGAGTGCATGCGTGCGTGCGCGCGTGCGTGTGTGTGTGCATGTGCTTGCTCGTGGAGGCGGTGGTTCAAGTGAGGAACTTTTGTCACTGCTTTGTTCTCCTGTTATTAAAGACCCATGCAAAAACAAAATAAAATGAATAAATAAAAAAAATAACTAAATAAACATTTTTTTTTTACAAAGAATATAATTTATTAGCTCTGTTGGCAAGGGTAAAGGGTTGACTTCCTTTGGCAGTTTACCTATTCACCTTAAACGAATAAAACAGCAATTCACACACATGTCGTAAGTATGAGTACATGAACGTCTTTTCATTTTTATTTTAACCCGTTTTGTACCAAATGGAATCTTCCTTCTTATATATAACAGGAGCCCATTTCAAAATTTAGGGGTGTCAGGTTGTGTTTTCTTCAAATTTAGTTTGGAAAATTGCTGAACTTTTTGCAAACAGTGTAGGTCCTGATCTGGGCTTGCACTGTTTGCCCGGGTACCCGTTTTGGGGTTTCCGGCACTAAATGGGTTAAGCCTATATCAGGATATATATTATAAACCGCGAATCCTGGTATGTCAACACGAACATTTTAACCTGCTGACTTTAAATATCAGCAGACAACGTTTATAACCATTCTGGGTTCGATGCTTTGTCAATAGACCCAAAGTTACAAAGCACAAAATCTTTCCGTACTTGATGTCCACGTGACCATGATTTGTAGAAAATAAACTCTATTCTTATCACTGTGATGTCAGAGAGTTGACGGTCCTCCGTGGCCTAGTGGATAAGACTGCTGACTCTTAATCATTAGGCCTCTTAGCGCTGTGGGTTCGAGCCTGGCTCGGGTCACATGTGAGACGACAAGTTCTGCAACGGAGGGCGAGGTGGTATTTCTCTGGGTACTCCGGTTTTCGCCCACCTCTGATTAACGGCCGGCTCGATATGAGTAAAATAATCTTGAAAGGGCCGTAAAACCAAAATCAAAAAGGAGAGAGAGAGTTACGTTTTTAAGAGAGTTATCTATAGAAGCTGGAACGAATCATGCCTTGGGTTTTGCAAACTGTCAGAATGCAGGGTTTTGATCAGAGTCTACACTATTTGCTTACAGGACGGGAGTTTACGGGTTAGTTTTGAACAATTTGGCACAGAGATACCATCAAAATGTGTCCTCTAAAATAGTATGCCTTGGAACAACGAGGATAGCATATTATTGCATAGCCTTAGGCGCAAATTATTTCCCCTATTGACATTGGAGACAAAGAAACTTCTGCAGGAGTTGTCTCTCCTGAAGATGTTCCCATTCCCCTTAAGAAAATGAACTGTCCACTGGCAGGTGGCTAACTTATTTAGGGTTATTGTCCTGTGGACCAAACGCAACTTCTCTCACTTTTATCAATATTTGTCAAACTTTTAATGTTGTCAACCCGGGTAAACAAATGAATGAACAAACGCTGACCTTTAATCAGCAGGTCTTTCACCGCTGTGGGCTCGACCCGGCTCGAATAGAATTCTGCCAGGCAACGAAGGTTACGTGGTCATTTTATGGAAGGTTGGGGTAGTGTAAAGGATCTTGTTGTTGTTTTGTTAGCTCACCTGTCACGTAGTGACGAGGTGAGCTTTTGTGATCACTTTTTGTCCGTCGTCCGTCGTGCGTGCGTGCGTGTGTGCGTGTGTGCGTGCGTGTGTGCGTGTGTGCGTAAACTTTTCTTCAAACAACATCTCCTCCTAAACCACTGATCGGATTTTGACCAAACTTCACAGGAATGATCCTTAGGTGGTCCCCTTTCAAAGTTGTTCAAATGGTTCCGGTCTGTTGCACATCTAGGTCACAGGAGCTAAAATAGATTTTTTAAATGAAAACTTTAAAAATCTTCTTCTCTGAAACCGCAAGGCCCAGGTCTTCGATATTTGGTATAAAGCTTCATCTAGTGGACCTCTACCAAGATTATTCAAATTATAGTCCTGGGTTGAAAATTGTCCCCGCCCCGGGGTCCTTTGGTTTTACATAGGCTTATATAGGGAAAATCTTTAAAAATCTTCTTCTCTGAAACCGCAAGGCCCAGGTCTTTGATATTTGGTGTGAAGCTTCACCTAGTGGACCCCTACCAAGATTGTTCAAATTATAGCCCTGGGGACAGAAATGCCCCCGCCCCGGGGGCCTTTGGTGTTACATATGCTTATATAGGGAAAATCTTTAAAAATCTTCTTTTCTGGAACTGCAAGACCCAGATCTTGGATATTTGATGTGAAGCTTCATCTAGTAGACCCCTTTCAAGATTGTTCAAATTATAGCCCTGGGGCAAAAACCGCCCCCGCCCCAGGGGCCTTTGGTTTTACATGGCTTATATAGGGAAAATCTTTAAAAATCTTCTTCTCTGGAACCACAAGGCCCAGATCTTGGATATTTGGTATGAAGCTTCATCTAATGGACCTCTTTCAAGATTGTTCAAATTATAGCCCTGGGGCCAAAAATGCCCCCGCCCCAGAGGCCTATGGATTTACATAGGCTTATATAGGGAAAATCTTTAAAAATCTTCTTCTCTGAAACCGCAAGGCCCAGGTCTTTGATATTTTGTGTGAAGCTTCACCTAGTGGATCTCTACCAAGATTGTTCAAATTATAGCCCTGGGGCCAAAAATGCCACCGTCCCGGGGCCCTTTGGTTTTACTTGGGCTTATATAGGGAAAATCTGTAAAAATCTCCTCTGAAACCGCAAGGCCGAGGTCTTTGATATTTGATATGAAGCTGCATCTAGTGGACCCCTACCAAGATTGTTCAAATTATTTTGCTTGGGCCAAAAATGCCCCCGCCCCGGGCCCTTTGGTTTTACATGGGCTTATATAGGGAAAATCTTTAAAAATCTTCTTCTCTGAAACTGCAAGGCCCAGGTCTTTGCTATTTGGTATGAAGCTTCATCTAGTGGACCCCTACCAAGATTGTTCAAATTATAGTGCTGGGGCCAAAAATGCCCCCGCCCCGGGGCCCTTTGGCTTTACATAGGCTATGTAGGGAAAATCTTTAAACATCTTCTCTGAAACTGCAAGGCCAAGGTCTTTGATATTTGGTATGTAGCTTCATCTGGTGGACCTCTACCAAGATTGTTCAAATTATAGCCCTGGGACCAAAATGCCCCCCCCCCCTCCCCCACCCACCCACCCACCCCCTCCAGGGCCCTTTGGTTTTACATAGACTTATAAAGGGAAAATCTTGAAAAATCTTCTTCTCTGAAACCACAAGGCCTAGGTCTTTGATAATTGGTATGGAGCTTCATCTAGTGGACCTCTACCAAGATTGTTCAAATTATAGCCCTGGGGCCACAAATGTCCCCAGCCCGGGGCCTTTTGGTTTTACATAGACTTATATAGCCCAGATGCAAATTTGGTTTTTCATAGGCTTATGTATGGAATATCTTTAAAAAAATCTTCTTCTCTGAAACTGAAAGGCCCAGGTCCTTGATATTTGGTGTGTAGCTTCATCTAGTGGACCTTTGCCAAGATTGTTCATATTATAGCCTTTGTTGATGTTTGGTATGAAGCTTCACCTTTAATACCTATCTCAGCATTATGCACATTAAAGCCCTGGGGCCAATAATGACCCTCCCTGGGGCCAACTTGTTACACTATGGATCAGGTGAGCGATCCAGGGCCATCATGGCCCTCTTGTTAGTGTTTAAATTGAGGTATTATATCCCCGTCAACACTATTTATGTCATTTTGGAAACGTTGCTTCCGATTTTGAGGGACTTTCACCCGACATCGAGATGAAGGGATATCTCAAGCCCTACCACCCATAGAAACCGCTGGGATTTAAGGAGCATCACTTTGCCACATAAGCGGTTTACCAGTTCTCAAGTTCTGTCAGTTTCAGTTCTGCTCGGAAACATCATGCAACCCAACCTATTCAGACGGGCGCGTATCTTGTTGTTGTAATCCTTAATATAATAATGGCCAGCGAACTCATTAATTCAAAACGCATTCATTCAAAGCGCCTTTTAAGGTGAATGGGTGCTGCCATTGTTATATGGAATTTGTTTGTTTTTGTTTGATTTGAAGTTTAACGCCCCGTCAACAGTTAAAATGTCATTTTGGGGAGACGCTGCTTCCAATTTTGTGGGATTTTACCCGACATGAAATGACATCTCAAGTCCTGCCGCCCAATGAAACCAATAGGGTTTATAAGCATGGACGGGCCGACACGCACCGCTTTGCCTGGGTAGGCTTCGATCCTCTAAGCGGTTGACCGTGGCGTACTCGTGTGCGGGTCGGTTTCAGCTCTGCGTGGAAACATCATGCAGCCCATCTTTTTCTTCAAGCCCCGATGGGCGGGGGCTATTGTTATACGGGAGACAACTCTCACGACTTCCTGTTTTCATAAGAGAATCTTTCCAAAATTAGGTCTGTTCTAACAGAAAACAATTTGCTCCTAAGGAGAACAATTTGCTCTGTTCTAATAGAAAACAAAATGGTCCTAAGGAGAACAATTTGCTCTGTTCTAAAAGAAAACTATTTGCTCTGTTTTAAAAGAAAACAATTTGCCCTGTTCTAAAAGAAAGCAATTTGGTCCTAAGGAAAGGAAAACAATTTGCTCTGTTCTAAACGATAACAATTTGTCCTGTTCTAAAAGAAAACAATTTGTTCCTAAGGAAAACAATTTTCTCTGTTCTAAAAGAAAACAATTTGCTTATCAGGAGTAAATTGTTTTCTTTCAGAACAGAGCATTTGGTAGCGGAGAGCGAGTTGCTTTCTCTGAAATCATGCCTATTCCCCTTATACAGAAAAAAAATATGATCAATGTTATTTACATTAATAACATTTTGTTTACTTTTACTTTAAACGCTTGGTGGCTGATTACGTAAAGTGATTTATGCTGAAGTACATGTAAATATTTTCATTCACAGGTAAGAAAATAAGGATTGTTTTCCCACATGCACTTTTGTGGCAGGCTAAAATTTGATGACTCGTATATATAGTATAATACAATCACGACTGAAATTAAAAACAATTGTGTCCCCATTATGACAATTCCAAAGTCAATTTATTCATTTATGGTAATTTTAATAACAATAGATTCGACATTAATTGCTATCGCGTTATTATGCCGACGCGTATCACTATATAAATTTGACCCCCTTTATTCCCATTTTTTTAAATAGTAAAACTGAGGTTTGCAGCGGGTGTACATTATTTACCTATTTCGGCTCAAAATCTATGATTTTAGCAGAAATATGAAAAATATCAGTGTTCTTTTATCTGAAAATTTTCCGTTTCTCGTCGTCAAATTTTCAATATACAGTGAAATTCCGCTCATGATTAAGACCACCTAAAGTTAAGACAAATTCTGCTCTAAAATGATTATTTAGTAGGTTGCAGTTGTTCTTTCTTTGTGTTTTCTGCATAAAGTGTCCTCAGGTCAGAGACCACCTTTGGGACTGACCACCTCTGGGACTGTTCAAAAGTGGTCTTAAAGACCACTTTTGAACAGTCCCAAAGGTGGTCTTAATATAGGAGTTTTACTGTATTTGAATAGGCGTGTTTACGTAATGTGCAAACCCGCTTTGCGTCAAACGCAGCTTCTGGTCCCTGGATGTTTGTTTCAGAGGTGGGGGGTTCGAGTCTGTGAGGGTTATCATAATGACATGTGAAGTGGCATGTTTGTTTGATTGTTTGATTTGAGGTTTAACAACACTGTAAGTGGCATGATGGGGATAAGTAAGGGACAGCTTTTCATTCAATAGTTTCCTGGGATAAGTTGTTTAAAATCTACCGAAGTCGTGAGTTACCGTATTTTGAGAAATGAATTCTATTTTTCTGCGGTTCATGAAATTATGAACGCAGTGGGTCGCGTGCAAAGTAAATAAACTTTGCTAGCGACCCGTTGTCGTTCATACCTCCATGAAAAGCAGAAAAAATAAAGTTATTTTTATATTTACATTCTTTGCCCCTTATCAATGGCGAAAAATGCTTATAGGGCAAACTTTTGAAGCTGAAAAACATTTATACGCTAAGTGTCTACAAAGAGCGGAGCAGTCCATAGAGAACCATGGTTTAGAATGACGTTACTTGACGTGGAAGTATGAACTACATTGTTTTCTAAAGGTTTACATAAGACTTTAGACTGGAAATGTAAATATTATCATATGACGTCGCGTCTGGAGAATGTAAAAACGCCATGTAATAAATTCAATTATCCATAAGTTGATTAAATATGCAAATTAGTAAGATACGCCCCGTAACGTTACTCGTCGTCGCGCGTTTACTATTGGTGGAATATTGATATTCTTGCAAAACAATCGTGAATAAAATGCCTTTTAATTGTCACATGATAAATACAATCTTGCATTCGTGCTCATGTATGAATGAATTTATTAAATTGAGAAAAAAGGATAAAATGCACGGCATAGCATCTCATTTTATCCCTTTTCCTCTACTCGTTTAATAAATTAAATTATGCATCGCCACTCATGTAAGATCCTCTATATTAAAACCCTGATAACTTAATATGGCAAATACAGTAGAACTTCGATGGCTCGAACACCGATGGCTCGTTTACCATGGATGTGTCGAACCCATTCTTGAGCCCCTAGCGAAATCCTCTACATAAGAAATAGTGATGGATAATTAAGGAGATTTCAGTGTTTTATTTTGCAAATGTATGCTGTTTGTACTCATTAGAATCGCCTCGATGAGGCGATTCTAATGAGTATACACAGCATACATTTTCTTTATAGAACACCGAAAAGATGTCTAAAAGTATCTCGTTATGTCTCCTGACAGTTACCTCAATGGCTCGAACTACGCCTGTCTCGAACAGATTTTCGAGGTCCCAAAGGTGTTCGAGCCATTGAAGTTCGACTGTATTGTGATATTTTTGCAGCAAAAATGTGCAAAAGCTGCTCACATTTTTCAGCGAAAAAACGGCTGAGTTGGATATGGTCCTTGCTAGAACAGATAACAGTTTGACCACTAACGAGCTTGTTAAGCTAAAAATGCTTAGAACAACTGGCCTTTAGTGTTTACTAGCATCCTAAATCTATGTTCTCAACAATAAAAAAAATGCCACAGTTGCCTGATGCATGTGTAAATGAGCTGCTACATGATCTTACTTCAGTAAGTCGCTTGTTTTGTTCATAAATTCGATAATCCACTAGTGGATTAGTTAGATACGTCCTGTAACATTACACGTGCGGCGTCCTTAACGACGACGCGTTTACTAAGCCTGGAGTATTGTCATTTTTGTACATATATCGTGAATTAATTGTGTTTTAAATGTCATATAATAAATAGAATCTTGCATTCTTGCACATGTATTATGGCATTTATTAAACTCGTTGAGGAAAAGGAATAAAATGCTCGACAAAACCTCGCATTGTAGCCCTTTTCCTCAACTCGTTTAATAAATTCAATAATACATGGTATTTTTGGCTTTATGAAACTCGTTGAGGAAAAGCGATAAAATGCTCGGCAAAGCCTCGCATCTTATCCTTTTTCCTGAAACTCGTTGAGGAAAAGGGATAAAATGCTCGGCAAAGCCTCGCATCTTATCCCTTTTCCTCAACTCGTTTAATAAATTCAATAATACATGAACACTCATAAAGATCGTCTATATCTGATGGTTATCCTACGCTAATCAGAAGTTTCCTTCTCTTTTCAGTTGTACACAAACCAAGCCGATCGGAAAACCTCGGAATTATAGCTGTGGCAGCGGGCTTATCCGTCATTGTTCCAATACTCTGCGTGCTAGTCATGCACGTGATGCGTTTGTTAAAAGAACGTCGTAACCAAGGGCAACCGCGTCGAGGATCTACGTCATCTGATGAGTCGCAAGAAGCTTTAAATCAGGATCAGGGTATACAGACTGATATAAGCGATGGCCCACCGACTTATGACCAACTCTTCGGATCGAATTTTGGAAGTACTGATACGTTGCTAGGACGCACTTTCCCACCATCTACGGAAATTAGAAACAATAATGGTGGCGGGAATGTTCCTGGTGTTACTTCAACTAGTCGTGCTGACGGTGAGGAGCGAGTACCATCTCCTACAGGCAGCGTTTTCAGTGTTTCTGATGGAATATTAGACACTTCTTCTTTTGCCACAATTCGAACAGAAAATGAAACTCGGTCTCCAAACCATTTACAATTACCAGGAATGCATATTTCTGTCTTCGATCTGATGACGTCACAAAATGATGTCAGGCGGACGTCACAGGTGTCTCTAGACAGTCTAAGCTATATCCAAACACCACCACCGACATATAAAGATGCATTAGCCCTGTTTGGTTTTTCAAATTGTGAGAATATAAATGGTGAAAAATCATAGCTGTGTATTCAGAGTCGAAGACTGTAATGAAAAACAAAACAAAAACATAGTTGTCTGTACAACTAGACTCTGATGAAAAGGCACAGTTGACTGTTCAGTCGGTCTGTGATTAAAAGTCATAACTATCTGTGCCTTTTCAGTCAAACTGTGATAAAAAGTCACAGTTGTCTGTTCAGTCAGTCTGTGATAAAAAATCATAACTACTGTCTGTTCACTGAAATTATGATGAAAAGTCACAGTTGTCTGTTCAGTCGGTCTGTGATTAAAAGTCATAACTGTCTAGGCATATTCAGTCAAACTGTGATAAAAAGTCACAGTTGTCTGTTCAGTCGGTCTGTGATAAAAAGTCATAACTACTGTCTGTTCAATGATTCTGTGATGAAAAGTCACAGTTGTTTAAGTCAGACTGTGATGAAGAGGCATAACTGTCTATTCAATCAAATTGTGATTAAAGGTCACAGTTGTTTGTTCAGTGATGAAAAACCCTATCAAAGACGGACATAAAACAATGACTATCACGTTCAAACCAAGTCTTTCACTTTTATTTTTGTATCGGAACAAAGCTCATTACGTGTTATGATGAATGTATTTATTTTTCGTATCAATGTTTGACAATCAACCAATCAATTACAATATATAATTTATTCCTATAAGTTCAACAACTGAATGTTAAGAACAGAGAAGATCCTGATCAGATAGACGTGCTAAAGTCATCGCATGAACAAATCCGTGAAATGAACCACCGCCCTAAACCCCACTTTATACAGAGAAATCTTTGATTTACGAGAGAATCATCACGAAAACACGCCTATATAATTTTGACCCCCTTGAACCCCACTTTTATATAGTAAAACTGGGGTATGCAGGGGTAAACATTATTTTTCTTATTTCTGCTCTGGTACCCACAATCTATATTTTGAGCCTGCAGAAATAAGAAAAATATCACAATTTTTCATCTTAAAATTTTCATTTTTTTTCGGCGATATAGGTTAAAATATATAGAGGATATTTACTTTTTTGAGATGAATATCAAAAATATTTCATCGAGTGTGTTGAAAATATCAGAATTTTCACGCGTGCAAAGCACGAGTGGAAATTCTGATATTTTCAACACACGAGATGAAATATTTTTGATATTTATCGAAAAAAAGTAAATTTTCTTTTTATTTTATAATATTTTAGGACACTTACTGTAGTTGATCATCGGGTCTTACGTCACAATTTTTGAATTAGCTATGACGTCACAACTGTTAGTTGCTAAACATAAACATATCGCCATTTTTAATACAGCATTTTTATAGTTCAAAGGATGCTTTTTCAAGGTATTTTTAAGAATTTTTTCATCGATAACTTATGACTTTGGCGAAAAAAAGTAGACCGGGCTGCTACTGTGAAAATAACAAGATCTTGTTATTTTTCACAGTGTGAAAATATCATTTATATTTCACACTGTGAAAATATCACTTTTATTTGTTTCAGATATGCATTGTTTTCACTGCTCAGTATAAAATAAATTTGTATAGGCTGGTTTTCGTAATTAAACTATTTTTTTTATTACTGCTCCAAGATATAGGTTGTGGGTAGATGATGCGGTTCTAATGAGTATCCATAGCCTATGTTTCCAGTAAAAATAAGAAAAATATCACGGATTTTCATCACAAAACTAGCCACTTTGGAGATGTGAAATGCACGGCAGTGTTGTCGTAATGGTAGTACATGTAGGCCTATGTTTGGCGCTGAATTCCAAAGTGCAATAACCGAAAACAATCAGTTTCAATTAATTCTCGTGTAACCATCTCGAAACATCCAAGTTACCAAGTTCTGGTAATACCCTTTGGGTAAACATTGTTTGCAAGTGTAGAGCATTGGTTAACATTCCGTGTCAAATAGTGTAAACTTTGATTCGTTTGTTTGATTTGAGGTTTAACGCGCGGTAAAGGTCAGTTTGGAGACGTTGCTTCCAATTTTGTGGGACTTTTACCCGACATTGAGATAATATGACATCTCAAACTTGAAACCAATAGGGTTTATAAGCATGAACGTCCGACTAGCACCGCTTTGCCTGGGCAGGCATCCTCCAAGCGGGTTACCAGTACTCGTGTACGGGTCGGTTTCAGCTCTCAGTGGAAGCATCACGCAGTCCATCTATTTCTTCAAGCCCCGATGGGTGGGGCCGAGTGTAAACAATGACAATTTGTATTTTTGCTTCAAACCTAGAATCTGGAAATTCGTAAGAACCTCCCTATCTAGGAAAGTCTAAAAATACCCACAATCTAGGGCTGTGGGCAAAATTTGGAATATAATATATGACCATAGAAACACAGTTTTTTCTGAACAAAAGTTGATTTTAAAAGGGTATTATACGAACTTGGTAACTTGATGAAGTTTCGAGATTGTTACACGAAGATTAAGGGGAATGGGGACACCTAGCACATTTTCACGCCATTTTTTAAAGGGAGACAACTTTCAGGACTTCCTCTTTGCATTTCTATAAGCCCTGTCCCACTGAAAAAGGGGTCTACCCTTAAAGGAAAGAATTTGCTCCTTTCCTTTAAGAGTTGACCCCTATTGACATGGGACACAAAAACACTTTTGCAAGAGTTGCATCCCCTGAAGGTGCACCCATTCCCCTTAATTGAAACGATTCAGTGTCACACATACTACTTCAGCACGCCTGTGAATTGATCACCTTTGCAAAAAAGCCTTATATATTGAGAATTTGGTTTTACTAGGTCATACACCCTAGTCAGCAAAGAATACCGGCATACGTCGGACTTAATCGATACGGCATTGACGGTAATCGACTGGTTTTGTTTTTGTTTGTTTGTTTGATTTGAGGTTTAACGTCCCCGTCAACACTGTGAAGGTCATTTTGGAGACGTTGCTTCCAATTTTGTGGGATTTTTACCCGACATTGAGATGAAATGACATCTCAAGCCCTGTCGCCCAAGGTAATCGACTGGTAGGTTTCGTGAAATTTCCGTGAACTACCACGTAGGAGTGTGTGTGTGTGTGAATTCGGATTTAACGTCGCTTTCAACAATTGTTCAGTCATATCACGACGGTGTCTGGTTGCGACAGGGAGCTCAATGCTCACTTTTATAGTGCTGCCTCACTGAAGTATCATGTCCCAGACACATTACATGATACCACACCCAGTCACATTATCCTGACACTGGGTCGACCAGTCCTAGCTCTACCCCGTAAATCGGAGTGCCAAGCGAGGAGCAGCTAGTACCATTTTTAACGACTTTGGTATGTCGCGGCCCGGGATCGAACCCGTGACCTCTGGTTCCCCGGAGCGGACACTCTACCAACTGAGCTATCGGGGCCGGTAGTCACGTAGGAGTGTGGTGCCTTTCTTGTAATAATCACATGGTCCAATCAATTTTTTTATTTGTGTCAAGCTCTTAAGCGATCGTGGTGCACGAAAGGTTCGAAAAGAATCATACTCCACGATCGCTTATGTTCTTGAAAAATAACTCATATTTGATTGGACCATGTAATCGGCTAATACAAGAAAGACACCGCACTCCTGCGTGGAATTTCATGGAAATTTCACGAAACTTACCAGTCGAATATGGCAAGTTAATTGTCAGAAATTACTATAATCATTTTACATTGGTGTGTTTGTTTGTTTGTTTGTGTCAAAGCTTTATCTCCCCATCAGCACTTTGTAGCTCATTTTGGAGACGTTGCCTGCGATTTTGTGGGACTTTTACCCAATATTGAGAAGAAATGAGGCGCCCAAAGAAACTGCTGGGTTTTAATAGATGGTCCGACTCGCACCACTTTGCATGGGCAAGCTTAGATCTTCACTCAAGTTCGGTATGTTTCAGCTATGTCGGAAGCACGATGCAGCCCAATTTATTTCTCCAAGCCCCGATCCGCGGGGCGGATCATGGGTGTGTTTTGTGTGGCAAAACCATATGTGTTCAGCTTTAGTATCGGCGGAAGCTAGACTTCAAGCTGTCAATCATTTCATACTTTCTTGTTGACATTGTTACATACCATTTGCTGCCATTCTGAAAATGTCATAACTTTTATTCAGATCTATTTCACTTCAATAATATGTCCGTGCAATATAAAGAAAATCTTACAATCGTGGTCATTTCGTATGAATTTATTATAGGATTTCAGCTGGTTTTCATTCCATTTGAGCCAGCGCACAACAAAACCTACAATAAGACATGTGCGCCCAGTGAAGACTCAGATCAGCCTGCGTATCCGCGCAGTCTGCTCAGAGTCTTAGCTGTGCTCTCTAAGGATAGCTAAGGGCCTATTGCTCCTTCGCGCAGCAAGAGAAGTCTCCGGTCAGACTACATTGATGTGCAGGCTGACCTGATTCTTTGCTGGGCACACATGTAAGTTGTAGGAAAGGCTGTGCCCCAGCTCTTCTATTTATTATAATCAAATCAAAGTTTTATTGCCAAAGAATTTGTGTTATGCGCCAGCAACCATTACGATCCCGTGCTACATTATGCATTTTTTCACATCCATTACGATAACACACCCGTGCGACATAGTGCATTTTTCTTATCTCCAAAATCGCTACATTTCTGATGAAAATCCGTGATATTTTTCTTATTTATACTGCAAACATAGGTTGTGGGTGCTCGTTAGAACCGCCTCATTGAGGCGGTTCTAACGAGTATTCACAACCTATGTTTTGGAGCAGAAATAAGGAAAATAATGTTTACCCCCTAAACCCCAGTTTTCTGTATATAAAGTGGGGTTTAAGGGGGTGTTCATTTCACGGACTTGTTCACGTGATGTCCAACATGGCTACCTTCTAATGAAAATCCGTGTTGTTTCTTATTTATACCGCAAACATAGGTTGTGCCGCCTCAGTGAGGCGGTTCTAACGAGTACCTACAACCTATGTATTGGAACAAAAATAAGAAAAAATAATGTACACCCCTGTAAACCCCAGTTTTCTTTATATAAAGTGGGGTTTAGGGGGTGTTCATTTCACGGACTTGTTATGTGATTGCTGTTACCAGCGGTGATACGCGCCAGCAACCATGCGCTGTTTATTATTTATCTGTCTGGCAATTTTTGGTGTCTCACCGAGGCGGTTCCAAGGAGTACCCACAACTGCAAAGAAAAAATAAAAAAAATACCAAAACAAAATCAGACAAATCTTATTTTTGAAGCCATGAAATAATTCACTGTGACTTACTTAGTATGTTACCATGTGCGCTTGTGATATTAACGTCATATTTCGGCAGTATTTTTGTAATAAAATGTGATTAATTTGTTTCGTGTTATGATTTGTCATGACTGACTGTATCTGTGCAGTACACATTATGAAACCACGCCCTATTCAAATTTACCACAAAAGTGAACTTTTTCAGATAAAAATTCTGGTATTTTTCTTATTTCTGTTCTAAACATTGATTGTGGGTACTCGTTAGAACCGCATCATAGATGCGGTTCTAACGAGTACCCACCATCTATGTTTTTGAGCACAAATAAGATAATAATGTATACTCTGTAAACCCATTATACTTTATAAAAGTGGTGTTTTTACAGGGGTCAAAATAATATAGGTGTGTTACGTGCTGCGACAGGGGAAAATGTTTCATCAGACAAATGCGCAGAGCAAAGACTCAGATCAGACTGTGCTTCTGCGCAAGATGATCATAGTCTTAGCTTTCCACCATACTGGTGCCTTTTGATCTGAAGTCACTTAGTGCCTGCTATTGCAATCAAAGTACTGAGAGTACTGGTGGGTCGATTGTCTCCGGACAGGCTGGGAAAACAGTCTGGACTGAGACTCAAATTGTTTTGTTTGACCCTAAAATTCCAGATTTTAAGCAAAACGTATAACCCTGATTAGTTGCTGCGTTTTGCGGTGTTTTACCCCCAAATTGCTGTATTGACAGCGTGTTGGGTAATAGCATTAGCGATAGGAACTGGGCGCGTATCATGGGATGGGTTTGGGAAACTGTTGTTGGCTTCTTTGTTTAAACAGCCAAGTCAACGCTGTCTAGGTTATACAAAGCCGACTAGTTTACTTAAATAAATCAGAAAAAAAAATCAATTTATGATGCTAAATATTTGAACATCAGGAGATGGACATCATCATGAAAACATGCCAATATAATAATGACCCCTAAAGCCCACTTTAATATAGTAAAACTAGAGTTTACAGGGTACACATTATTTTTCTTAATTTTCCACAAAAACATAGCTTGTGGGTACTCGTTAGAACCGCCTCGCCGAGGCTATTCTAACGAGTTCTCACAATCTATACTTGGAGCAGAAATATAGAAAATAACAGACATTACGCAAACACGCCTATACAAATACAATGCCACCTTTATCGCGAAAAAAAAATGAAAATTTATGATGAAAAATGGTGATATTTTTCTTATTTCTGCTCCAAATATAGATTGTGGGCACTCGTTAGAACCGCGTCATCGAGGCGGTTCTAACGAGTACCCACAATCTATATTTTAGAGCAGAAATAAGAAAAATAAGGTATACCCCCCGAAACCCCAGTTTTACTGTATAAAAGTGGGGTTCAGGGGGTCAAAATTATATAGGCGTGTTTTCGTGGTGTTTTTTTTTTTATCTGATATTTTCATTTTTTGGTGGTAATATTTGAATAGCCGTGTTTTCATAATGTATTATCAAGGATTTTCAGAACTAGCTCAAATTAGCCATAGTAAACGAACTATTCGTGTTTGACTGTTATCGAATTTGAAACAGTTGTCTCCCCTAAGTTGTATTCTTTGTTCTGAATTACGATATAGTAGCAACATCTACTTGGCAGCTATCACTTGGAGTCTGTCCTGCTCTGTCTTTTGCTGTGTAGGCGGCTACCACACTATGTTTATACAGTTTCGAAAACATAATTTGAATTGCAATGTATGCAAACATCTGTACGACAGCGAACGTTGGTCCGAAAAAGCGAGTAAATGTCAAAACAAAGTAAATTTTATCTTTTAACTTTGTGTAACAGCCCGAAGAATACTTCATTTGTCCATCGATGCGTTCACATTCATTTCCTGTTTTACAGTCACACGAGGTCCACACTTTACTGATTGACTGAGCAGACGAATTATATGTTTCCCGCCATATTGTATAATCATCCAATCCGCAGCATTTATACTGCTTTTGCAACTGCGTCCAGCATTTCACAGCACCACGAAAGTGACGGTCAGTTCTATTTATAGAATTCAAACTACCCAGCATGCCTTGTTTAAGCTGACTGCCCGACTTCGTAATCATAACTCCGGCAACGATGGCGGATACAATTTCAAGTATGATTACAATCACCAACAAGCACGAAAATATCCGAATGAATCCGTTAGCCCTCTGGGTAATGGTGTATGCAAGCGCAGAAATGCAGATGATGATCGTCAAACATCCAGACGACAATTGAATATGGACCGCCAACCAGTATGGTACATTTGTCAGGAAGTCACACTCTTTTACATTTGATACTTCAAGCCAGATTGATACCGCCACAGTGATTATTCCGTGCAACAAGAAGACAACAACAAACGAAAGTGACAGGTATTTAATTGTTACCGCTCGT
Organism: Lucinisca nassula; assembly: GCA_963580285.1. Taxonomy (NCBI): domain Eukaryota; kingdom Metazoa; phylum Mollusca; class Bivalvia; order Lucinida; family Lucinidae; genus Lucinisca; species Lucinisca nassula. The sequence goes on along the minus strand of OY757024.1, from coordinate 2,538,274 downwards.
CTGCTTCCTTCAATACGTGATAACTTTGCTCCCCATTTACACATAATCTATGTATATACATGTGGTCTTTGTTCGTCTGAAACATTCAATACCTGTCAGCATTATTCTCCAATCATAATATATAACTTTCCAATCTCGATTCCATTTATGCACGTACATGCAAGAAAATATCCATGGCGTCATTTCTTCATGAACTTTTCCAAGGCATCACTGTAACTGTCTCTAGATCAAACTCTTGCACTGTAAAATAGGGATGGAAACAAATGCGGAGGCATTCCTATATTAAGACAGCCTTTTGGACTGTTCAAAAGTGGTCTTTAGACCACTTTTGAACCGTCCCAAAGGTAGTCTCTTATTAGGTGACACTGCGTGTAGTAAATACAAAGAAATAAAAAATGAAACCTTCTCAATAAGTTTTTAATAACAGATTCAGTCTTGATTATAGGTGGTCTTAATAGCGGAAATTTACTGTATACGATATCTGGTTTAAACTTTATTTCTTTGTATAATACATACATCTTTTACACACATAATGTTAACACAGAATACAAGTATCATACAAAGGGATTCAGAAAAAAGTCAACAGACTTATTCAAATCTGTATCCCTCGATTACAATATACGATATCTATGTATCCTTTAAGCGTTAGAGCAGACGGCAGTCTATATTTGTTTTTATTTTCTACAGAAAACATAAATAGGGGATAACTGTATTCAAAATTGTTACTTGGGGAGGTGGTTTTACGGTCGGAAATTTAGTTTTACGGCAACGCGCCAGCGGAGCCGTTAAACGGAATTTGCGACCGTAAAACCGACGATGTACCTCCAAATTGACAATTTTCAATACAGTTATCCCCGTTCTAATTTACTCTTTCACTTGTTTTGTTTAAAAAATGCTCATTTTGCCCAAAAGGGCAAGCATGGCAAACTACATAAAACCAAATGTCAGCCAATGAAAAGCGACATTACTTTTTGACGTCGGATTTCCGACAGTATACTTTATCCAATCAGACGTTGCGTTTTATAAGCAAGTGCATTAGAATTGGCTTTTCATGTACATTGGTAACGCCTTATTACAAAATAATGAAATATACGGTTACTTTGAAATGCTGTCTTCTAGGCCTTTGAAGTCACCATATGGTCAAATTCTAAACTCTTGTAAAACCCACGCTGTATTTGCCAAAGATATGTATCATCCATCTGTTCTTAATCAGGTCTGAGAGTTTAGCTATTTTTAAAGACTGTGCATAAAAATAAAGACAGTCTTTAAATTTATGGACTCACGTGTCTCTAGAAAGCCATGCAAATCGTAAGAATTTTCAAAAATTCAAAACTCGCAGAATGTGTATTATATAAACTTATCCGTTTGATGATGAATTTCATAGACAGAAAGTTTTTTCTCGAACTGTTGTCTACTTTTCGAGTATTTATATAAAACGTCTACGGAAGATATTCTTGTTTAGGTTTTCTCCCTTCATGTTCTTTACAACAAGTGTGCCACGCATCAGATGACATATTTCATTGTTTATAGTGTAAGGGAGAAAACCTGAACTACACAGAATCAATTATTAAGTTCTTAAATTATTAATCAACACGAAAACGGGTCATACTCAGTTTTCAGCTACGCGCAGATTATCATGTAATAAAGAAGGTTGCGTAACACATGTTCTGCGATTTTCGAATTTTTGAAAATTCTTACGATTTGCATTGCTTTCTAGAGACACATGAGTCCATAAATTTAAAGACTGTCTTTATTTTTATGGACAGTCTTTAAAAATAGCTAAACTCTCAGACCTGTTAATAGTTCTCCCGCGGCATATCGTGTGGTGGAGAACATAATTATGTCCTTGCGGACTGTCGAATACAAAAAGTGGTAGAACAGTTTTTTTTTTGTATCGATATGTGAGCATGCGAGATGTCTATATAAAGAGTTTTGCAAGGATTTGGTCAGTTTCTAGCGATCTTTTGACCTGATAAAAAACGTCGTTTTCTTCTGTTCACAGTATATCGAGTATACAGAGCTGTAACTCATCGAAATAGTCTCAATACTGTATAGATCGTATATGTTAAAATGATCAATCTCTAATGACGTCACAGAAAATTTCGTCACGTTGCTGTTAGCTCTCCATTCAAATTTGATGTTCAATTTTAAAAGTAAGAAGGAAGCCCGACATTGTGTGGTAAGACATTGACAAATGTGCACAGGTTTCAGAGTTTTTTAGAAATTTTTATCTCTGTTTTTCCTGGGCGTGTTAACCACATAACGAATTGAGAAAGAGCCATCATATTTTCATAATATTGTAAACGGAAATATGTGATTAATAAATTAATATTCTTGTATTGTCACTGTCATGTGAAAACACGTTGTCATGTCATCGACAAACAAAACGTTTTTGTTGTTTTCATCACGAAAACACGCCTATATAATTTTGACCCCCTTGAACCCTACTTTTATATAGTAAAACTGGGGTTTCCGGCGGTATACCTTATTTTTCTTATTTCTGCTCTAAAATATAGATTGTGGGTACTCGTTAGAACCGCCTCGACGAGGCGGTTCTAACGAGTGCACACAATCTATATTTGGAGCGGAAATAAGAAAAATATCACAATTTTTCATCATAAAATTTTCAATTTTTTCGGCGATAAAGGTGGCAATGTATTTGTATAGGCGTGTTTTCGTAATGGTATGGTAGCTAGCTAGGGCGTATATTAGATCGTTACGGTTTAACTTCATTGGTCAGTGAAAGTTACAAGGACATTTTAACCCTTTTCTATATAAAGTGGGGTTTAGGGGTGTTCATTTCATGGACTTGTTTACGTGATGTTAGCTCAGTTCAGGTGGCCGCGGGGTCGACAACCTTAATTCGTTTAAAGTGATCAAATTCGTTCAAAGTGATCATGAAATCATTTTATTAGCTCGTCTTACGAAAGTAAGGTGGAGCTATTGCCATACCCCCGGGCGTCCGTCGCCAGCGGGGTCGACAAACTTAATTCGTTTAAAATGATCAAATTCGTTTAAAGTGATCATAAAATCTTTTTATTAGCTCGCCTTACGAAAGTTTTTGTTTGTTTGATTTGAGGTTTAACATCCCCATCAATACTGTAAAGGTCATTTTGGAGACATTGCTTCCAATTTTATGGGACTTTTACCCGACATTGAGATGAAATGACTTCTCAAGCCCTGTCGCCCAATGAAACCAATAGTGTTTTTTAGCATGCACGGTCCGCCTCGCACCGCGATTCCTGGAAAGGCTTAGATCCTCTAAGCGGTTTACCAGTACTAGTGTGCGGGCTGTATTTAGCTCTGCGTGGAAGCATCATGCAGCCCATATATTTCTTTAAGCCCCTATGGGCGGGGGCCAACCTTACGAAAGTAAAGTGGAGCTATTGCCATACCCCGGGCGTCCGTCGTCAGCGTCAAGCCTGCAAGCTCTTATATGTGATGTTTTACATGTTTATTTTGAATATATAATTAACAATTGGTAAAAAACAATATTTAACATTATCATTGTACTTCATTTTACAGGTTTTTTGTCTTAAATGGGACTTTTTGAAAAGTTAATATTTTCCTCTGTATTACCTCCCTTATTTTCCTGTGTTAAAGTTTACCTGCAAGCTGCGTGAGTTCCAATCCCGAGGGAGGAATGTTTTTTTTTTTCTTTTTTTTTCTTTTTTTACTTTCTCTTTTTAAAAACATAGCGGGTCTGGCGCTCAAGGTCAAGGTCAGTATGGCTATTTTTAGAAAAAAGCATTGTCCTCGCTCTAGGGCCTTCATTTATTGATGGGTTTTAATATAATTTCACACAAATGTTGGGTATAATGATATCTCGAGTGACTTTGACTTTCAGGGTCCGGGGCTTAAGGTCAAGGTCACTACTTTCAGGGTCATGGGGTCAAGGTCACTGTGGCTATTTTTAGAAAAACATTGTCCTTGCTCTTGCACCTTAATTTATTGATGGATTTTTATATAACTGCACACAAATGTTGGGTATGATGATATCTCTATCAAGTTCAACTTTCAGGTTCCGTGGCTGAAGGTCAAGGTCACTGTGGCTATTTTTAGAAAAAAAGTCTTTGTGATTGCTCTGGTGCCTACATTTATGGATGGATTTTAATATAACTTCACACAAATGTTGGGTATGATGATATCTCGAGCGGGTTCGACTCTAAGGGTCTGGGGCTGAAGGTTAAGGTCACTGTGGCTTTTTTTTTAGAAAAAAATAATCGCTCTTGTGCCTTTATTTATAGATTGATTTTAATATAACTTGACACAAATGTTTGGTATGATGATATCTCTAGTGACTTTGACTTTCAGGTTCCGGGGCTGAAGGTCAAGGTCACTGTGGCTATTTAAAAAAAAACCGTTGTGATCGCTCTAGTGCCTACATTTATGGATGGATTTTAATATAAATTCACACAAATGTTGGGTATGATGATATCTCGAGCGAGTTCGACTTTCAGGTTCCAGGGCTGAAGGTGAAGGTCACTATGGCCATTATTAGGAAAACTTTGTCATCGCTCTTAAGCCTTCATTTATTGATGAATTTTAATATAACTTGACACAAATGTTTGGTATGATGATATCTTGAGTGACTTTGACTTTCCGGGTTAGGGGCTGAAGGTCAAGGTCACTGGCTATTTTTTAGAAAAACTTGATCATTGCTCTAGTGTCCACATTTATTGATGGATTTTAAGATTACTTCATACAAATGTCGGATATGATAATATCTCGAGTCAGTTCAACTTTCATGGCCCGGGGCTCAAAGTCAAGGTCACTGTGGCTATTTTTGGATAAACTTTGTCATCACTCTTATGTGTCTACATTTATTGATGGATATAATGTAATTTTACACAAATGCTAGGCTAGGCTTTTTTAATTTGTCTTGCGCGAGGGGATTTCTATCGTCTGTGATGCCTTGTTATTACTTGGAAGTTTGTAGCAGTCTTCTGGGCTGTTGTACAGAAGAAAAAAAAAATGATAACTTGCCCTCATCCATCTTAGGCCCCCAAAGGCGAGCTATGTTGTCTTCTGACAACTCTTGTTGTCATTGTCTCCCTTCCGCCGATTCAAGAAGGGCGGTTGACAGTATCTGGCGCAACTGAACATACACTGTAATCGTTGAAAGCTTATGTTTAACCTTTTTCGTACCAAATGGAATCTTCCTCCTTATATATAGCTTGTGTCCATTTCAAAATTTAGGGGTGTCAATTTGTTTTTTTGTTCAAAATTAATCAGGAAAATGGCTAAACGATTTGTAAACAGTGTAGGCGCTGATCAGACCCCGCGTTCTGCGGCGTCTGATCTGGGCCTGCACTGTTTGCCCTGGTACCCGTTTTTGGGTTTCCGGTACTAAATGGGTTAAGCCTATCAGTAAGAAGTATGGTAAGGTAAATTGACCGACTTTATATGACCTAGTAGGTGTTGAATGGGCCGTTAAAATCCAAACATTTAAGACAGATATGCGCCATAACGTTTAATGGCAATATTTCACCTACTGGTAGCTTGTCCTTCACGTGGAAAAGATCCGGTTTTATGTGTCTGAAGAAAAGAAAAGAACAGAAAAGAATCCTTATAGGATAACACATCCGTGCGACATAGTATAAAATGGCTTCTTCTCTGGTGAAATCTGTGATATTTTTCTTATTTATGCTGCAAACAGTGGTTGTAGGTGCTCGTTAGAACCGCCTCTACACGAGTGCCAACATTCTATGTTTTAAGCAAAAATAAGGCAGATACTTTATACCCCTGAAACACCCATTTTGTTTCTATATAAAATGGGGTTTAGAGGGGTTTGTGTTTCACGGACTTATTATCGTAATCAGTCCATCTATGAAACTCAGGGGTGAAAGTTAATTCATTTCCATGTTAATGCATTATAATTGAGTCCCGCCAAGCGAATTTGTGCCTTCGAGTATTCCGTCATGACAAATTTTAACTGCGCATGCCTAGCCATTTAGAGGGGCCAGGGATATGGCTTTCTGTCTGAAGGTTCCTCTTGATTCACTGCTTGTATGAGCGAGCAGCGAAGGTTCTGGCGAGACTGCGCGGATGCGTAAGCTCGCCTGAACCTTCGCTGCTCACATAAGCGATAAATACCAAAATCGCTTGATGGGGCCCAATTTACAATTACTATCCCAAAGTTCATACCAAACATTGAATTAACATGTCCTTATACAAAGATAGAATGGCCCACTTCTGAAACTAAGGTGAGATCGGGCTGCATGACGCCTCCTCGCAGAGCTCAAACCGACCGAGCCCAAGTATTGATAAACCGCTTAGAAGGAAAGTGGGGCGAGTCGGACCGTTCCTTAAACACTAGCGGTTTATTTGGGCGGTAGGGCTTGGGATGTCTTTCCATCCCATTGTCCGGTAAAAGTTCCACTAAATCGGAAGTAAGGTCTCCAAAATGTCCTAAATAGTGTTAACGGGGACGTTAAACATCAAGACAGTTAAAACACGGTTTAGAATGCTACTTTAAGTACCTTTACTGTTGTAAAAATTTAAACGTACAATATCAATATTTATTGGTTTGAATAGGGAGGCTTTTAAAATACCCGGTTTTAAAATAAAGGAAACAAAATTCAATATTTCATATGATTTTTATTCATATGATCTTGAAGTCACTTGGATACATTGAACACACAATAGTCAACATTGATTCTGCATTTTGCCGCGCTATGCCTAACATGGAATGGTATTTTTTTGTTTGTATTTGGGTTTACATTCCCGTCAAAATCATTTAGGTGATTTTTGAGACATTGTTTCTGGTTTTGTGGGACTTTTACATCTCAAGCCCTACCGCCCAAAGAAACAGTTAGGGTTTCAGATACGGTCCGACTCGTACAACTTTGCCTTGGCAGGTTTGGAACCTCTAAGCGGTTTACTTGTACATGAACTCAAATGTTCGGTAAACACGTCTGTCAGTAGCATTTTACCGAGTTTCTGCTATTGCCAGACGTCTATCAATAGCATGTATACCGAGTTTCTGCTATTGCCAGACGTCTCGCAGCAGCATTTTTACCGAGTGTCTGCTATTACCAGACGTCTGTCAATATCATTTTAACGAGTTTCAGCAATAGCAAGACAATTCGCAATAGCATTCTTACCGAGTTTCTGCTATTGCTAGACATCTGTCAAAAACATTCTTACCGAGTCTCTGCTATTGCTAGACATCTGTCAAAAGCATTTGTACCGAGTTTCCGCTATAGCCAGACGTCTGTCAATAGCAGTTTTACCGTGTTTCTGCTATTTCCTGACTTCTAGCAATAGCATTTTATCCGAGTTTCGGCTATTGTCAGACGGACGTCTGTCAATAGGATTTTTACCGAGTTTCGACTGTAGCCAGACGTCTGGCAATAGAAGTTGTACCGAGTTGCTGCTGTTGCCAGACGTCTTTTAATAACATTTTAACCAAGTTTTTGCTATTGCCAACCAACTGTAAATAGCATTTGTACCTAGTTTCCGCTATAGCCAGACGTCTGTCAGTAGCATTTTTACCGGGTTTCTGCTGTTGCCAGACGTCTGTCAATAGCATTTTGACCGAGTTTCTGTCATAGCCAGACGTCTATTAGTATCATTTTTACCGGGCCAAGTTTCTGCTATTGCCAGGCATCTGTCAGTAGCATTTTACCGAGTTTCTGTTATTGTCAGACGTCTGGCAATAAACACTCGGAAAAAATAACCTTTGAGATATGAAAAATGCACTATGCCTCATGGATATGTTATCGTGATGAACTGCCCAAACTAATGCCACCCGTTCACCTTATCCCTAGACTGGAATCAGTCCAAAAGTTTAACCAATATCTTCTTCTTTGTATAAGCAATGCATTTATTTCTCCTCTCTAATACTTTCTGATTTCCAAAACTTCATTTGGTGCTATGGGATGGAAGTCATTGCTTTTGAGCTGGGTTAAAATCAATAAGACTATTCTTATAAGTGAAATGATTAAATGAATGGACTGTTTCCAGTCTACCTTATCCCCTGCTGAACCCAAACTGGATCAGATGGCTTCTCGAAGACATGGATCCTCATTGTTTGGTATTCCATTGGTGATTTTAAGGGCATTATGATAACACACCCGTGCAACATAGTGCATTTTTTCTCATCTCCAACATGGATACTTTTCTGATGAAAATCTATGATATTTTCCAAATTTATTCTGCAAACATAGGTTGTGGGCGTTCGTTAGATCCGCGTTATTGAGGCGGTTCTACCGAGTACCTACAGCTTATGTCTTAGTGGGGTATGTTAACGTGATGAATACATACGAACAAGTAATTTCATTGGTTGGGAGTAAAAATGGATGTAAAATTACTTTTTTTTGCAATCCGGCAAGGGTTAAAATATATAATTAGCCCAATTTATATGCTTAGTATAGTTACGCAGTTCCGACCCTATAACAAGGTGACGGAGGCGTCAAGAGCCTTATATCAGACTCCGCGCGCTAAAATAGTACATAGCGCACTCACCCCTGGCTTTTTTTTTTTCTTCTTTTTCTTTCTTTTTGTTTTTTAATTCAACTTGTCCCCTTCAACGCTATGGTTCATTTTGGAGACGTTGCTTCCAATTTATTGGGACAAAGTTTACCCGGCATTGTGATGAAATGACATCTCGAGCCCTGTCGCCCAATGAAACCGATAAGGTTTATATGCATGGGCGGTCCGACGCACACCACTTTGCCTGGGCAGGCTTCGACCCTCTAAGTGGTTTACCCGTACTCATGTGGGACCGGTTTCACCTCTGTGTGCAAGCACCATGCAGCCCAATCTATTTCTCCAAGCCCCGATGGGCGGGCCGAGTATACTACCATCACTGAACCTGGATGTGTGTTTGTTTATTTTTTCGCATTCTACGTCCCACCAACAACTAACGACATATGGAGATGGAACCCCGGTTTAAGTCTGGAGAAACCCGGAAACGAACCTACGACCCCTGGTATATTAGTCGAGTAGTTGAACCCTTTTGTGCCGGAAACCTAAAAACGTGTAATTGTCAAACAGTGCGGGCCCAGGTCAGAGGCCTCAAAGAGTTCAGCCATTTTTTAAATAAAAATTGAAGAAAACATAACCTGACACTCCTTAAGTTTGAAATGGACTCCCGCTACATATAAGGAGGAAGATTCCATTTGGTACAAAAAGGGTTAACATCAGCAGCTTGATGCATCCATTGTTGCCAAAAGGTGTTTTCACCCTTTTTGTACCAAATGGGATCTTCCTCTTTATATATAGTACCAGTCCATTTAAAAGTTTAGGGGTGTCAGGTTGTGTTTGTGCGTTTCGCGGCGTCTGATCTGGGCCTGCACTGTTTGCCAGGGTACCCGTTTTGGGGTTTCCGGTACTAAATGGGTTAATCGACATTATAAAAAGAATGGTAACCAGATTAGTTCCAAATGAGACGACTCATAATGACTTATAATGAGTCGTCTCATTGGGATCTACACTGTTTTTGCATAGATACATATATCTGTAAAGGTCAGCAGGGTGGAAAGAGGCAGGTGTATAATTTAGAAGCTTACAACTTACAATCCATAGACTTATTGAAAATTCTACGTAATATGGAATGACCGTCTTTGTAAATCTAAAAAAGGCTTATTCGATTCTGTAAACTGGAAGTTGCATGCAATTGAAAAAAATGGAACAAATTCTAAACACTGCACTGACAAAATCGATCAACCGGTGGGTCGATTGTGCCTGAGTGTAGGTTGGCAAATCAGCCCAGTCTCGCCAGAGCCTTTACTTTTCGCGGACATGCAGAAGAGACATTGACATCACGTGAAGAAGTCCGCGAAATGAACACCCCCTAAACCCCACTTTATATAGAGAAAATTGGGGTTTTAGCCACCAGGTAGTCAATTCCTTGAAAAAAGGAAACCCTTTAAACCCACATTTATAAAGTGGAAAGTAGCGTTTACAAGGGTGTACATCATTTTACTTTTTTCTACTCCAAGACATAGATTGTTGGTACGTATAAATTCTATTGAGGCGGTTCTGACGAATACCAACAATCTACTTTTAAGACCTAAATAAGAAAAACATCAAGTTTTGTCAGATTAATGCCATTAAAGCAAGCCATAAATCATAAGGATGTGTTTCCCTTCTTACAATGAAAACAAAAAAACACTATAAAATTTCCTTTTGCTGTGCTCCCGCCCATTGGGGCTTGAAGAAATAGATGGGCTGCCTGATGCTTCCACGCAGAGCTGAAACCGACCTGCACACGAGTACTGGTAATCGGCTTAGAGGATCTAAGCCTGCCCCGGCAAAGCGATACGAGTCGGACCGTCCATGCTTATAAACCCTATTGGTTTCATTGGACAACAGGGCATGAGATGTCATTTCATCTCAATGTCGGGTAAAAGTCTCACACAATTGGAAGCAACGTCTCCAAAATGACATATACAGTGTTGACGGGAACGTCAAACCTCAAATCAAACAAACAAAACAAAATTTCCTATATAATCTGGCTGTTGATTTATAATACCATACCTGATAATTCCTTCATTAGCGAGAACAATGACACAATTTTAGAATAAAATCCGTCCGTGACTATCCGTATTTTGGTTTCTATTAACTTACTTAGCATGATAAGCACAATATTGCCGAGCTGTCTCAAAGCGCTAATACCACTAATAGAATTCTATGAATCCGATGTTAGCTGATTTCAAGCCCAGCCAGCAAAGGTTTTCATTATGTTAAAACACCCGCGCGACAAAGCGCATTCCTTTGATCCCAAAAATGGCTTTTTGATGATATATTTTTTTCTCATTTCGTTAACAATCATAGATTTTGGTTGCTCGTTAGAACCGCCTCATTGAGGCGGTTCTAACGAGTACCCGCAATCTATGTTTGGGAAAAAAATACTTGTTTAACCTACTTTTATAAAGTTTGGTTTTCAAGCGCGTTTATTACATTCACTTGTACAGCGCCAAACAAAACACCCTATCAGACGGAATTCTCAGTGTGCTGGCTTGTCTGTATTCCCCTCCCATTTTTTGACAATATTGTGTGATTGAAACTACCTTTTTTAGACACGCCGTTCTTCATATTGATCGAGAAAAAGTAGCAATACAAGCTGCAAAAATGTATTTTCTTTCTCAGCATGTTAATGAATATATAAACACATTTATAGAATCATGAAAAAAATACTGGTCGTATTTAGACAACGACACGTCAATCCCCTTGGTCATTTTGTGTCGTCTACCAGAGAAAGGGGGGTGGGGAGTTAGTAGAAAAGATTTAAGTGAGGGGCAGAGGAGAAAGAGGACACTGAAATGAAGAACAGAAACAGAAGAAATAACAACATCCCCCTCTATCCTTACCTGCTGCAAGGACAGCAGACCTTGTCCAACATTTGGACGCCCCAGTGACGAAAGATACACGTCACCTTTGCCTCACTCAACCTCTCCTTTCACTTTATGGTGTAAAATTCTTATATTAAAACCACCGTTGGTACTGTTCAAACGTGGTCTTAAAGACCACTTTTGAACAGTCCCAAAGGTGGTCTATGACCAGTGGACGTTGTATGCAGAAACACAAAGAAGGAATAACTGCAACCAACTAAAAAAGCTTCTTAAAGCAGAATTAGTCTTAATTTTAGGTGCATGGTCTTGATAGCGGAATTCCACTGTATAACATTTCAAGACTTTCTTATCTTGCATACCAGATAAGGAAATCCATAGTTTTAGCTTGGGATAGAAATTCTGTTCTAACCCTTGTGTTCTTACCCTAAATCGAATATTCTCGCGCGTTTGATAAATGTACTGGTTGAATACGACCTCATATTCGCCGTCGTTAAGGTTGACGTGATGCACGTTACGTGCCATCACTAAACATTTCTGTAGTGTCATCACAATATGGCGGACGTCTGTAACCGGAGTGAATTCAGCGTTAAAAATCCGCGCTCACAAATGGAAGGTATGCAAGAAAAAGAATGCTATATGGGTGTGAGGGGTGGATAGAAAAATCCGTCCCTCGGGATCACTGTCCGGCATCACTCGGCAAGCCTCGTGATGCCGGACAGTGACCTTCGGGACGAGATTTTCCCATCCACCCCTCACACCCATATAAGATTCTTATAGTATAGGTAGCTGAACAGGTTGGTTTGACTCGTACCTAGTCAAAAAAAAAAAAAACCGAAGCCAGGTTTTCTCATGATGTGGCCCATGTGACGTTGGGTTCCATGAGATCAAGATGTACAGATCTGTGAAGTACAGTCGAACTTCAATGGCTCGAACACCTTTGGGACCTCGAAAATCTGTTCGAGACAGGCGTAGTTCGAGCCACTGAAGGTTACTGTCAGGAGGCATAACGAGATACTTTTAGTCATTTTTTCGATGTTCTATAATGAAAATGTATGCTGTGTGTACTCATTAGAATCGCCTCATCGAGGCGATTCTAATGAGTACACACAGCATACATTGCAAGATAAAAGACTAAAATCTCCTTAATTATCCCCACTATTTCTTATGTAGAGGATTTCGCTAGGGGCTCAAGAATGGGTTCGACACATCCATGGTAAACGAGCCATCGGTGTTCGAGCCATCGAAGTTTTACTGTATTATAAGCATCTGATTTGGGGTTCTGTTGTAGATGGGCATTTCCAACCCGAGGGATGACCGTGCACAACACCCACGAAAAGTTTCAGTTTACTTTATTTAACGTTATATTTTTTCGCGAACTATACTAATTTAAGAACACCATGATATGAACAGGTATCCAAGGCAAGAACCACAAATTTCCTCAATTGGTGTGCAAGAAATGCCATTCTAACCTCAACTTTATAGAGGTAAAAGTGAGGTTTGTATATGGTTATTTTTTCTGATCTATGATTCAAGTCAAGTAATGGGCATACGCTTTAGAACATGTCAGCAGGTGCTCAGTTGCGTGCGTGCGTGTGTGCGTGCGTGTGGTTGTGTTGGGGGTTTTGCGCACACGCCTTTCTCAACATATTGCAAATACCAGCATTCCATTGATCTAAACCAGAGTCATGTAAATTAATAATTTAAAGCTAATGGAATTGTACTGGTTAACAAATAAAGATATTGATCTTTTTATTGACTTACCAGGTAACATTTTGGGTTTATTAGTTCTGTTTCGAGATACTGTTCGTTTAGACTGAGTGCAATGTAATGCTACATATATATTAAGTTTCTTGACCTTAAAATGGCATTTTAAGGGGAATGGATACGCCTCCATCGGTATCAACTCTTTCAAGGGGTCTTTCATTAAAAAAAAAATATTTGTTCACACGAGCGATTGTTTTAGAGAACACCCCTTTTCCAGAGGGTTTCAGTTTATAATAGGAATGCCAACAAAAAGTTTCGAAGTTATCTCCCTTTGAACTATGGCTAGCCCTATCATTACGAAAACGCGCCTATACAAATACATCGTATATTTTACCGCCGAAAACACCGATACTATTAAGATGAAAAAGTGTGATTTTTTCTTATTTCTGCTCAAAATATAGATTGTGGGTACACGTTAGAACCGCCTCATCGACGCGGTTCTAACGAGTACCCACAGTCTATATTTTAGAGCAGAAAAAACTAAGGTTTACCCCTGTAAATCCCAATTTTACTATATAAAAGTGGGGTTCAAGTGGATTATAATTATATATGCGTGTTTTTGTGATTTTCGCCTTTAATAAGGTGGCTGGTTAATTTAAAAACACATCTCTCCTTTCAGTTCATACATGCATTTCGTAATATATAAACAGAAGATTAAATAATCTCTGTATTTTAAATCTGTATGTTGCCTCAACGATTAAGACTCGACTTTTTTCTAAGTCTAACTCAAACACTTTAGCCGACACATAAAAAAAGCCCTAAGAGTTCTATGGTTTATGTCCTTCTTCAAACACGCATGCGCAGACAACAAACGATGATACTCAATGCCTTTTTGCATGCAGTTACTTCACATATCTTCGACATGCCTGCACGCATCAAAGGCTCGGGCGAGACTGCGCATGCGCGGGCTTGCCAGAGCTTTAGTTCTCACCTGAAAGATGAGTATCTTTTTCCCATGAATTTATTCAGACACAAACAGAGCCAGCACGTACAAAATGAAGCCTTTAGTGCTCAGCTGAATGATAATTATCTTTATCCCATGAATTTGTAAAGACACTAACAGGGCCAGCATATAAAAAAACTGAAGCCTTTAATGTTCACCAGAATGATAAATATCGTATCCCATAAATTCGCTCAGACACTAACAGTGCCAGCACATCAAACACTGAAGCCTTTAGTGTTCACCAGAATGATAAGTATCGTATCCCATAAATTCTCTCAGACACTAACAGTGCCAGCACATAAAACACTGAAGCCTTTATTGTTCAACAGAATGATAAGTATCTTATCCCATAAATTCGCTCAGACACTAACAGTGCCAGCACATAAAACACTGAAGCCTTTAGTGTTCAATAGAATGATAAGTATCTTTATCCCATGAATTTGCTCAGACACTAACGGTGCCAGCACATAAAACACTGAAGCCTTTAGTGTTCAACAGAATGATAATTATCTTTATCCCATGAATTCGCTCAGAAACTAACAGTGCCAGCACATAAAACACTGAAGCCTTTAGTGTTCACCAGCATGATAAGTATCTTTATCCCATAAATTCGCTCAGACACTAACAGTGCCAGCACATAAAACACTGAAGCCTTTAGTGTTCACCAGAATGATAAGTATCTTTATCCCATAAATTCGCTCAGACACTAACAGGGCCAGCACATAAAACACTGAAGCCTTTAGTGTTCAACAGAATGATAATTATCTTTAACCCATGAATTTGTTCAGACACTAACAGTGCCAGCACATAAAACACTGAAGCCTTTAGTGTTCACCAGAACGATAAGTACCTTTATCCCATCAATTCGCTCAGACACTAACAGTGCCAGCACATAAAACACTGAAGCCTTTAATGTTCACCAGAATGATAAGCATCTTATCCAGTCAATTCGCTCAGACACTAACAGTGCCAGCATATAAAATACTGAAGCCTTTAGTGTTCAACAGAATGATAATTATCTTTATCCCATGAATTTGTTCAGACACTAACAGTGCCAGCACATAAAACACTGAAGCCTTTAGTGTTCACCAGAATGATAAGTACCTTTATCCCATCAATTCGCTCAGACACTAACAGTGCCAGCACATAAAACACTGAAGCCTTTAATGTTCACCAGAATGATAAGTATCTTATCCAGTCAATTCGCTCAGACACTAACAGTGCCAGCATATAAAAACTGAAGCCTTTAGTGTTCAACAGAATGATAAGTATCTTTATCCCATCAATTCGCTCAGACACTAACAGTGCCAGCACATAAAACACTGAAGCCTTTAGTGTTCACCAGCATGATAAGTATCTTATCCAGTCAATTCACTCAGACACTAACAGGGCCAGCATATAAAAAAACTGAAGCCTTTAGTGCTCACCAGAATGATAAGTATCATTATCCCGTGAATTTGCTCAGACACTAACAGGGCCAGCACGTAAAAAAACTGAAACCTTTAGTGCTCTCCTGAATGCTAAGTATCTTATCCCATGAATTCGCTCAGACACTAACAGTGTCAGCACATAAAACACTGAAGCCTTTAGTGTTCACCAGCATGATAAGTATTTTTATCCCATAAATTCGCTCAGACACTAACAGTGCCAGCACATAAAACACTGAAGCCTTTAGTGTTCACCAGCATGATAAGTATCTTTATCCCATAAATTCGCTCAGACACTAACAGTGCCAGCACATAAAACACTGAAGCCTTTAGTGTTCACCAGCATGATAAGTATCTTATCCAGTCAATTCGCTCAGACACTAACAGGGCCAGCACATAAAACACTGAAGCCTTTAGTGTTCACCAGCATGATAAGTAACTCATCCAGTCAATTCGCTCAGACACTAACAGTGCCAGCACATAAAACACTGAAGCCTTTAGTGTTCACCAGCATGATAAGTATCTTATCCAGTCAATTCGCTCAGACACTAACAGTGCCAGCATATAAAAAACTGAAGCCTCAGACACTAACAGGGCCAGCACGTAAAAAACTGAAACCTTTAGTGCTCTCCTGAATGCTAAGTATCTTATGCCATGAATTTGCTCAGACACAAACAGGGCCAGCACATAAAACACTGAAGCCTTTAGTGTTCACCAGCATGATAAGTAATTTATCCAGTCAATTCGCTCAGACACTAACAGTGCCAGCATATAAAAAACTGAAGCCTTTAGTGCTCTCCTGAATGCTAAGTATCTTATCCCATGAATTTGCTCAGACACAAACAGGGCCAGCATATAAATAAATGAGGCCTTAAGTGCTCTCCTGAATGATTAGTATCTTATCCCATCAATTCGCTCAGACTCAAACAGGGCCAGCATATAAATAACTAAGGCCTTTAGTCCTCAC
This sequence comes from Lucinisca nassula, assembly GCA_963580285.1. Lineage (NCBI taxonomy): Eukaryota > Metazoa > Mollusca > Bivalvia > Lucinida > Lucinidae > Lucinisca > Lucinisca nassula. Next base: position 2,521,873 of record OY757024.1, on the reverse strand, counting down.
CTGAATGATAAGTATATTTATCCCATGAATTTGCTCAGACACTAACAGGGCCAGCACATAAAAAACTGAAGCCTTTAGTGCTAAACTGAATGATAAGTATCTTTACCCCATGTGTTGGTCATACACTCACATGGTCAGCATGTAAAAAAATTGAAGCCTTTAGTGCTCACCTGAATGATAAGTACCTTCATCCAATGAATTAGCTCAGACACTAACATGGCCAGCACGTAAAAATCTGTATACTTTAGTGCTCACCTCAATGATAAGTACTTATTTCCCATAAATTTAATCAGACACTAACAGGGCCAGCACGTTAAACAATGAAGCCTTTAGTGCTCAGCTGAATGATAAGTATCGTTATCCCATCAATTTGCTCAGACACTAACACGGCCAGCACATAAAAAACTGGAGCCTTAAGTGCTCAACTGAATTATAAGTATTCTTTATACCATGAATTTGGTGAGACAAAAACAGGACCGGCACTTAAAAAATGAATCTTTTTCTGCTCATCTGAAAGATATGGATCTTTATCCGATGAATTTGCTCAAACACTAACAGGGCCAGCACGTACAAAACTGAAGCATTTAATGCTCACCTGAATGATAAGTATCTTTATCCCATGAATTTGTTCATACACTAACAGGGCCAGAACATTAAATTCTGAGGCCTTTAGTGCTTACCTGAATGATAAATATCTTTATTCCATGAATTTGCTCAGACACTAACAGGGCCACCTCGTAAAAACCTGAAGCCTTTAGTGCACACTTGATTGATAAGTATCTTTATCCCAAGAATTTGCTGAGACACAAACAGGGCCAGCACGTAAAAACTGAATCCTTTAGTGCTCACCTGAATGATAAATATCTTTATCCCATAAATTTTCTCAGGCACTAACAGGTCCAGTACATAAAAGAATGAAAGCCCCCGCCCATAGGGGCTTGAAGAAATATATGGGCTGCATGATGCTTCCACGCAGAGCTGAATCTGGCCTGCACACTAGTACTGGTAAACCGCTAAGAGGATCTAAGCCTGTCCAGGAACCGCCGTGCGAGGCGGACCGTCCATGCTAATAAACCCTATTGGTTTCATTGGGCGGCAGGGCTTGAGAAGTCATTTCATCTCAATGTCGGGTAAAAGTCCCCCAAAATTGGAAGCAACGTCTCCAAAATGACCTTTACAGTGTTGACGGGGACGTTAAACCTCAAATCAAACAAACAAACAAACATAAAAAACTGAATCCTTTAGTGCTCACCTGAATGATAAATATCTTTATCCCATAAATTTTCTCAGGCACTAACAGGTCCAGTACATAAAAGAATGAAAGCCCCCGCCCATAGGGGCTTGAAGAAATATATGGGCTGCATGATGCTTCCACGCAGAGCTGAATCCGGCCCGCACACTAGTACTGGTAAACCGCTTAGAGGACCTAAGCCTGTCCAGGAACCGCGGTGCGAGGCGGACCGTCCATGCTAATAAACCCAATTGGTTTCATTGGGCGACAGGGCTTGAGATGTCATTTCATCTCAATGTCGGGTAAAAGTCCCACAAAATTGGAAGCAACGTCTCCAAAATGACCTTTACAGTGTTGACGGGGACATTAAACCTCAAATCAATCAAATCAATCAAATATCTTTATCCCATTAATTTTCTAAGGCACTAACAAGGCCAGTACGTAAAAACTGAAGCCTTTAGTGCTCACCTGAATGATAAGTATCTTTGTCCCATGAATTTGCTCGGACAATAACTGGGCCATCACATAACAAACTGAAGCCTTTAGTGCTCACCCGAATGATAAGTATCTTTATCCCATGAATTTGCTCAGACACTAACAGGGCCAGCACATAAAACACTGAAGCCGTTAGTGTTCACGTGAATGATAAGTATCTTTATCCCATGAATTTGCTCAGACACTAACAGGGCCAGCACGTAAAAAAACTGAAGCCTTGTGTGCTCTCCCGAATGATAAGTATCTTTATCCCATGGATTTGCTCGGACACAAACAGGGCCAGCACATAATAAACGGAAGCCTTTTGTGCTCACCTGAACAATACGTATCTTTATTCGATGAATTTGCCGAGACACTAACAGGGCCAGCATGTAAAACACTGGAGCCTTGTGTGCTCTCCCGAATGATAAGTATCTTTATCCCATGAATTTGCTCAGACACTAACAGGGCGCGCACGTAATAAACGGAAGCCTTTAGTGCTCTTCTGAATGATAAGTATCTTTTCCCATGAATGTGCTCAGACACTAATAGGGCAAGCACGTAAAAATACTGAAGGCCCGAACCGTTGCTCTCAAAACAACAAACTGGCAAAATCGCAAGTGTACAAACTTAAAGCCATACAGAAAATTACCAGAGCATTCGACAAGTTGTTATTATTGTTTTGTTGTTTTTTGTTGTTTGTGTGCGTGCGTGCGTGCGTGCGTGTGTGTGTGTGCGCGCGCGCGTGCGTGATTGTGTGTGTGTGTGTGTGTGTGTGTGTGTGTGTGTGTGTGTGTGTGTGTGTGTGTGTGTGTGTGTGTGTGTGTGTGTGTGTGTGTGTGTGTGTGTGTGTGTGTGTGTGTGTGTGTGTGTGTGTGTGTGTGTGTGTGTGTGTGTGTGTGTGTGTGTGTGTGTGTGTGTGTGTGTTATTGTTGTTGGTGGTGTTTATTTATTCATTCCTTTTTTTTCAGTTTTTTAGACGATTCACATGTAATGTCAAGCATTAGTAAGAATAATGTCTGCACATCGTCATTAGCGCTCAAAGGGTGAATTGATGACAATCCTAAACCAAACAGCGAATGGCTCACTGGGGAGAACGTCGGTTAAGTGTCGCCTTGGTCGCAGCTGATGTAATGGAAGAAGATAATATCAAAGAGAGAAAATGGAGAAGTCCAGAAAGTTGTCTCCCTTTGAAAAATTTGCGGAGGAATCTACTGAGGTTCCCCTTTTCTTTAAGCCTTTACAGTTTACATGTTCAGCGTATGTAACTGCGTTGAGTCACAGCTGCCTATTCTAGCTGCGTTTGTCTCCCTTACAACACATCAGAGGTTTCACAATTGACTGTGAAAAGCCAAATTTATTTTCATACAGAAGTATGATTATTGAATTTTCTACACATTGTCACTCGGAGGGGCTGAACTCAATGTCTCATATGACTTCCAACACAGGCAGGCTGTCGAGACATTTTGAAGCACTCAGCCATCATTCGGACCCTCTACTGTTAAGTATATGACTGTTTCATCATCGAATACATGCAATCAAGCTCTTGTACCACCACTAAACTTTCCGAATTATTAACTTCATGTTTTATTGCCATCAAAAAAAACAGGTGATTAAATATTGTGACAAGGTCGAGAAATCCGTTTTGGTCTATAACAAATTCTAATGAAGTTTTAAATAAATTGAAATTCAGACGTTTTCGTGCTTCAGATTTGTATACTTATGATTTTTCCACCCTTTACACTTCACATCCTCACAATCTTATAAAAGAAAAATTTCATAGGGAAGACTCCCTCTATCTTGCGTGTAATGCAAGAAATGCTTTTTTCACTTCTGAAGAGCCTAAAATGATAGTGTGTGAAACTCTCACCTTTCTACTTGACAATATTTACATAAGCTTTGGTACTACGTTATTTGGACACGTTGTGGGTATTCCGATGGGTACAAATTGCGCACCACTTGTGGCTGATCTGTTTCTGTTTTGTTATGAAAGAGACTACATGATGTCCCTTTCCGTGGAAAACCAATCTGAAATCATTGAAGCCTTAGCTCGACTTCTAGATATTTGGATGATTTATTAAATATTGACAATACCTATTTTTTTAATGGTTTGATAAGTCAAATTACCCCCCCCCCCCCCCAAGAACTACAGTTTAATAAAGCAAATTCCTCTGATACCGATGCCCCGTTTTTTTGATTAACATCTGTCTATTGTAGATTGATATATGATAAACGCGATGATTTTAATTTTGAGATTGTAAATTTTCCTTTCTTGGAATGTGACGTTCCTCGTGCGGCTTCCTATGGAATTTATATTTCGCAATTAATTCGATTTGCCAGAGTGTGTAGTCATGTAAATGACTTCAACACTCGTAAAAAATTGTTAACTGATAAACTTCTTAATCGGAGTTATCGGTATCATAAACTACGCAAAGCCTTTCCAAAATTTCATACACCCCATTCCGATTTAATTTCAAAATTCAATGTTGGACTTAAACCTCTTCTGCAACAAGGTCTGTCGGAACTCGCAATTTATGGTGACTTAATATATAAATTCAGAAAAATATATAAATGCAAAGACTTCAGCACCCAATTTCGTAAAATCATTCTTCGATATACACAGATAGGGTACAACATAAATGTTATATAAATACGACGGACTGCATGCATGGTAGTTAACCCAATCACGGTTGAAAACTTTGCTTCCCTCTTTAATTGCACGCCGGTGGGTCAGGCCTCAGATTTTATGACGGTTCAAGCGAGGAATTTGTTTCCGCTGACCGTTCCAAGGCGGTTCTTCTGTCACCGTTTATTTTTTATGGTTTGTCTTTGAGTGTGTGTGTTTCGCTTATATTATTTTGTAAGCTCACCTGAGCACGAAGTGCTCATGGTGAGCTATTGTGATCGGTGAGTGCCCGTCGGGCGTCGTGTGTCGTGCGGCGTGAATAATTTGCTTTAAATGCTAACTCCTCCTTAACCCTTGAGCCAATGTCAATAAAACTTCATAGGAATATTGCTTAGGTGACCCTCTACAAAAATAGCTAGAATCGTTCCGCTACGCTTGAACAAGATGGCCACCAGAGCTAAAAATAGAAAAATCTTTAAACGACAACTTCTCCTGTACCTTTAGGCCAATTTCATTCAACCTTTATAGGAATGTTGCTTAGGTGACTTTCTACCAAAATAGCTAAAACGGTTTCGCTCCGGTGAACAAAATGGCCACCAGAGCAAAAAATAGAAAATTCGTTAAACGACAACTCCTCCTGTATAGCCCTTGGGCCAAATTGATTTAAACTTCATAGGAATGTTGCTTAGGTGACCCTCTACTAAAATTGCTAAACCGGTATTGCTTTGATGAGCAAAATGGCTGCCATAGCTAAAACTAGAAAAACATCATAAATTTGCTTCAAACACAAACTCCTCCTCAATCCTTGGGCCAATTTGATTCAATCTTCACAGGAATGTTGCCCAAGTGACAACCTACCAAAATAAATAAAATCGTTCTGCTCTGACAAACAAGATGGCCACCAGAGCTAAAAATAGAAAAAATCTTTAAACGACAACTCCTCCTGTACCCTTGGACCAATTGTATTCAAACTTCATAGGAATGTTGCTTAGGTGACCATCTACCAAAATAGCTGAAAAGGTGCTGCTCTGATGAGCAAAATGGCCGCCATAGCTAAAAATAGAAAAACATCGTAGATTTGCTTCAATCACGAACTCCTCCTTAACCCTAAGGCCCATTTGATTCAGACTTCAGATGAATGTTATGCAGGTGACTCCCTATAAAAATAGCTAAAATCATTTCGCTCTGACTAACAAGATGGCCGCCAGAGCTAATAATAAAAAAATATTCAAAAGACTATTCCTCCTTTACCTTTGTGCCAATTTCATTCAAACTGCATAGGAATGTTGCTTAGATGGCCCACTACAAAAATAGTTAAAACTTTTTCGCTCTGATGAGCAAAATGGCCACCATAGCTAAAAATAGAAAAACATTGTAAATTTGCATCAAAACGCGAACTCCTCAACCCTTGGGCCAATTTGATTCAAACTTCACAGGAATGTTAGTTAGGTGACTGCCTACCAAAAATAGTTCAACGCGGCGGACAAGATGGCCGCCAGAGCTAAAAATTTATAAAAAACAAATCTTTAAACGACAATTCTTTCTGTACCCTTCAGCCAATTTCATTCAAACTTCATATGAATGTGGCTCAAGTGACACTCTACCAAAATAGCTGAAACGGCTCTGCTCTAATGAGCAACTGGCCACCATAGCAAAAATAGAAAAACATGGTAAATTTGCTTTAAACGCCAACTTCTCCTTACCCCTTGGGCCAATTTCATTCAGACTTCACAGGAATATTATGTAGGTGACTCCCTACCAAAATAGCTAAAATCGTTCCGCTCTGTCTAACAAGATGGCCACCAGAGCTAAAAATAGAAAAATTCTTCAAGCGACAACTCCTCCTGTACCCTTGGGCCAATTTCATTCAAACCTCATTGGAATGTTGCTTAGATGACCCTCTACCAAAATAGCTTAAACGATTTCGCACTGATGAGCAAAATGGCCGCCATAGCTAAGAACAGAAAAACATTGTAAATTTGATTCAAACATGAACTACTCCTAAACGCTTGGTTCAATTAAGGAATGTTACTTAGGGGACTCCCTACCAAAATAGCTAAAATCGTTCCACTCTGACAAACAAGATGGCCGCCAGAGCTAAAAATAGAAAATCTCTTTGAACAACAACTTCTCCTTTACCCTTGGGCCAACTCCATTCAAGCGTCATAGGAATGTTGCTTAGATGACCCTCTACCATATTAGCTAAAATGATCCCGCCCCGATGAAGAAAATGGCCACCAGAGCTAAAAATAAAAAAAAAAACATCATAAATTTGCTTCAAATGCAAAATTCTCCTAAACTCTTAGGCCAGTTTGATTTAAACTTCACAGGAATGTTGCCCAGGTGACTCCCTACCAAACTAGTTAAAATCATTCCGCTCTGATAAACAAGATGGCCACCAGGGCTAAAAATAGAAAAAAATCTTCAAACGACAACTCCTCATGTATCCTGGGGCCAATTACATTCAAACTTCATAGGAATGATGCTTAGATGACTTTCTACCAAAATAGCTAAAATGGTCTCGCTTCGATGAACAATATGATCTCCAGAGTTAAAAATAGAAAAACATTGTAAATTTGTTTCCAATGCGACCTCTTCCTAAACCCTTGGGTCAGTTTGATTCAAACTTCAAAGGAATATTGCCTATGTGACACCCTACCAAAATAGCTAACATCGTTCCACTCTGATGAACAAGATGGCCTACAGAGCTAAAAATAGAATGTACTAGAGACAGTGACATTCAGGAGAGCGAATCAGGGCCCTCTTGGCCCTCTTATTTTGGATAGCAAATTGGCCAATTTGTGGGAAAGAAACTGACCCTTTGGCTTTCCGCTTTTGATGTTTCCATTGGGATCTGGTTGGTTCGTGTCTGTGCTTCTTTCCCTTTAGTGTCTCTGATGGCAACCGTGGGTTAATTGTATCGTTTCCTGATCATTGCCTTCACTTCTAGTTTAGAAGTGACGAGATCTGGCAGACAATTTATGAAGATGAGGAATTGAACCTGTCCCAAAATAGTAGCGATAATAGTATAGGCTGGTGGTCTGGGGCAAAAATTAAAGGGACAAAATGATTGGAACGCTTTGCTGTGTTGTCCATATAAGGTTTTTGTCCACATTACCACCACTTTATCTAACTTGACTAGGCTAGGATTGGACTTGGGGTGGTGGTTTGGTACCTTCACATTAGGACTTAGTCATTGTTTGAAATAATTTAGACCCTTTCAGGGACATCAAATTTAAACGGACTAAAGCAGGAAATGTCTTAATTATTGTCCCTGAAGGTCCGTACCTCCAAGGTCAATGTCGTTCATGTACTTAGAGGTCAACTATCAAAAAAAGGGTGCGAAACTGAAATGCAGTCAATAACTTTCTTTGTTCTGGATTGATTTTTAAATTACTTTGCAGAAATGTTCACCATCATGATACGAAGCTAAGTGTCACGTGCAAAACCCAGGCCCATACCGCCAAGGTCAGGGTCATACTTAGAGCTTAAATGTCAAAAAAGGTGCGAAACTGAAATGCAGTCAATAACTTCCTTATTTCTGGATGGATTTTTAAAAACAAAAATAGTAGACTCGGTTTTATTGAGTCTGTTCATGACCAGTACTGAAATGTGCTACACCGGCCACGACCCTAGCACCGGCTTAAGCAGAACTCTATTTTCAAAATGATTCTAAATGAACTCATTGATCCAAAAAGGACCAGAAAATATAATCTGCACTATGATGGATGTACGGGGAGACTTTTTTACGGCCGCCACACGGCACAGCACCAGCTGCAGTGAAGATAAATAAGTTCTGAATAGTTAGATCCTTTGGAAGCAAAGAATACACCAAATAAACGAAAATAGCAGACTCGGTTTTATTGAGTGTGTTCATGACCAGTACTAAAATGTGCTACACCGGTCACGCCGCCAAGAACCGGCTTAAGCAGAACTCTATTTTCAAAATGATTCTAAATGAACTCAATGATCCCAAAGGACCAGAATATAAGAATCTGATATGGGGTTCTGTTGTAGATGAGCGTTTCCAACCCGAGGGATGACCGTGCTGAGTAGAACCGAGGCTACGCCGAGGTTCCGCTCAGCATGGTCATCCCGAGGGATGACCGTGCTGAGCAGAACCCCATATTGGATTCTTTTTCTTGCACAACACCTCCGGTTAGTTTTGACAGCTCGCACATGTATATTGTTTACAAAATAAAAGTAGTGCGGAAGTAGTTCCGGCAGTTGAATAGAATTGAAGCGCACTTATGTTAGTTGCCTGGGTCGGAACACCAGGGTCAGAACATAAAGGGAAGATATAGGAAATTTGCATTGGTTTCTGCCCACGCTTGGATTTTGATGAAATTGTGCACAATAGTTGCCTTGGGTATAACCATTATAATTATGATGCATTCACTTTTAAATTTTATTTCCGTAGTAAATTTATTACATATTTTATGAAGTCTCTATCACAACAGACAGTACTCTCATATAAACTTGTTTACAGTATTCAGAGTTTCATATATCTAATACTGCTATGTTTTATGAAATAAAGCCATAATTGGTGAGTTAGTTGATACTATGAATGACCTCATATGTCTAGTAATAGTGGCTGGGCATTCAGTTTTCTTTGATGGTGTCCCCATATTTCAGCTCCTATTTTTGTATTCATTTAAAATTTATATGCATTTTTACCATGTTCCAATTTTTGTCAAGACGCCATTTTAGCATAAAAACTACCCACATATCTTAGGAACGTGTTGATGAATTTTGATGGAAATTGAGGACCGGTAACATTGTGTTTTAACAGACTGAATACTGATAGTCCTGATTCAGCAAAATGTGAAATTATATGATTATCATGTTTTGGTCATGCTGTTTAATAATACTTTACTTTTGCTTTCAATTTGGATGGCTACAGTATAGTATGGTTTGTGTAAGTAGTTCATAGCATAATTATAAGTTTTATTTTAAAACATCCATTTCAGTAAATTTGCCCCCTAACGTCACCAAACGCACCCATGTAATCGTGTGCACAGTTTTCTTACTGTCGTTCTTTTCTAATTTGGTAATGGTGTTAAGGTGATGTTTAGATTTAACATTCAAATCAACAACATACCAGTCACTTTAGATGGTGCTTCAGATTTGGTGAGATTTGTTATCCAACTGGAGATAAATGACTCTCAAGTCAAACTGTTGTGTGTTTATTTAACCCTAACTGTCAATTTAAAAAGAAAGGTTTACTCTAGGGAAAATCGATAACACTTGAGATTACTTTTCCTGGACATTAAGTTTCCAGAATTTGTATCTTCATAGGCACTAGCCAATCTATCTTTTTTGTAAAGCCCTATGAACGAAATCAAACGGCTTCCTGAAGCTGTAAGCCAAAGCCATTTGAATTTGCTTTTAGAATTCACATGGTCGTACATTTGTCAGTGTTCCAAAACTTATGTGATCATGATTGTGTTGTCTATATATTTGTATAGGTCTTTCACTTCATTTACCTATCTCAGCAGTTGTTGCAGTAATTACAAAGCACATTTTGTAAGATATCAAGAAGCATTTAAACTGTTGATAATAAGTATTCAATCTGTGAGTAGTTATCGCATTACTCATAGGATTTTAAATTATTTTCAGTAAATACATTGTGATGTTTTTTTTTTCTGTCCAAACACTGCAATGCTCTTTCTAAGCTGAGAGATACATTGCACAGAAATGTACTGGTAATTATTATTGAACAAAAAGCAAGCAAGAACAGTGCTTAAAAAAAGTGAACTTGCATTCAGCAGAAACATTCAAGAAGTGGTTGAAAGTTTTACAACCAGAAACAAATACTAAAAGCTCGCTTCCGATAAATTAACCACTATATTGACAAAGTAAATAGAAAAAAATAAGACACTAAAGAAACGTCAACAATTACAATGCAGAAAAGAGATATTTATGCATGTGTACTATAAGGAAGGAAACTGTTTCTCTCCCCGTCTAATAGCAAAATTTCTCTAGGTGATGGGACAGCTTTGTTTACACCAAATATTCTGCGCCTCATCCATCAATGATATCTTTTGCAACAGAAACTCAATATCAGTGACATTTCGATTATTGGAAATACTAACCAATAATTACTGTAACTTTTTGTTAGGATAATAATCCATCCTTCATAAAGACAGAGTATATCTAAGGCTTAATCTGGCCATGGATTTATCAACAGAACTATTTTTACTAGTAACAACAAACCACTGACCATTGCGTCCTTGCATACCAGCCTGGTATGGAAATGAAAATAATGGATCTCCTTGCCTTAAACTTATTTGAGTAGCATGACTTATGCAAAGTCATTAAATAAAGTTGCACATGTTCACAATAATTTTGCTGCTAATAAAAAAGCAATATATGTTGTTAAGCCTTATTTGTTGATTAGAATACCTTTTGATTAAGTGTTTTACAATCTACTATTTTGGATAGATCATAGTGTATATATTAATGGAAAATATCAGAAATTCATGATATTTTAACAGTTTCTAAGCTAGATCAGCTGAATATGTATTCATTTTTATTTGTATAATCTCTTTTTTATCACGTAAGTGTTACGAATTGCCTTTTCGTAAGGTTCTTTGATGATTTAACTAAAATAGTAAATTTTGCAGAAACGACTTACATCCATTAAAGGTGTAAAACTACAGTGTTACCGGTTTTGGATTTTCATGAAATTTGGCATAGCTAAAGAAGAAACATATGGCAAGTTTTCCTAGCAAAATGAAATCTTGACAAAGACTAGAACATATTTATCTAAGGGATTGAATTTTGATAATTTTTTAAAATTTTAATTAAAAAATGAGATTTTTGATAATTACTTTATCAGAAAATGTAAACTTTAATAAATTCAAAAGGTATTTTAGTATCAAAGGAATGCCTATGGAGTTCTGCATTCAATCAAGTTCACAGATCTTGAAACTAAATAAAACATAAGATTTAAGACGCACTTATTTAGAGACAGATACCAGCTCATGGAGGGAGTCAGTTAGAGTGGCCTCCTGAGTCCTACTTTGATTTATATAATTTATTAAATACATTTTTATAGGTTGTATATGCTGAGTTATTAATATACAAAGTTTAAAGAAAAAACATGCATGGGCACAAATGAAAGACCCCATTTCTATCCCAGGGTAAAATCACGGATTTTCTTGTCTGGTGTGCAAGAAAATATAATCTGCACTATGATGGCTCCTGTACCATACAGTTCACCTTGAATAGCTTCCTTCAAGTCCAGTCCTTTTTCAAGTTGATGAATAATGTAAATGCACCACATTCCACAGTTTTTTTCTCCATGGACTTTGTAATGCTTCTTTATTTTGAATCCAACTTGTGGAATTTCTCTTGATGAAAGGCAGACTATAGTCTTCTTCTGGTGGCATTCCGTAGGAATCAATGTAGAAGGCTTGATTGCCTCTGAAGTATAAGGCAACCCGATGTTCTCCTGGTTTATCTGAATTTTCTGTGTTTATGATGTAGGCTTTCATATCTGAGGTTTCTTAAGAGATCTTTGGCACAAACATCTACATTTACTGCCGTTTGGTGCGGAATTTTCCTCCTACGGCCCCGCCCATCGGGGCTTGAAGAAATATATGGGATGCATGATGCTTCCACGCAAAGCTAAAACCGACCCGCACACGAGTACTGGTAAACCGCTTTGAGGATCTAAGCCTGCCCAGGCAATGCGGTGCGAGTCGGCCTGTCCATGCTTATAAACTCTATTGGTTTCATTGGGCGACAGGGCTTGAGATGTCATTTCATCTCAATCTCGGGTAAAAGTCCAACAAACTGGAAGCAACGTCACCAAAATGACCTTTACAGTGTTGACGGGGACGTTAAACCACAAATCAAACAAAAAAAAAACGGAATTTTCCTCAGTTCATTCGTATCCATCTTTATTATTTGAGACCCGTCAAGCGAATTGTGTCTTCGAGCATTCCGTCATGACAAATTTTAACTGCGCATGCCCAGCCATTCAGAGGGGCCAGGGATATGGCTTTCTGTCTGAAGGTTCCGCTTGATTCACTGCTTGTATGAGCGAGCAGCGAATGTTCTGGCGAGACTGCGCGAAAGCTCGCCTGAACCTTCGCTGCTCGTAAAGGCGATAAGTACCAAAATCGCTTGACGGGGCCCATTAGATATCGTATTAACGTGTGGTGGTGGTGATGGTGGTAGCCTGGAGGACGTGTTCAAAGGAATAGCTTCTATTAATTTCTGTTTCCAAAAGCCTCTCCACTCTGTGTAGTCAGGCTTTCTTCCGAGTCTGTTATGACTGTTTTTCAGGAAGACCCATTTTTATAGGATTCGACTTTTTCAGATGGTGTTAAATGGTCCAGCCCTGACATAGCATCGTGTTTTTTTCTTCTTTGGTTTGATGGTACTTCAACCAGTGGTATCTGATCACATTTTTATTGACATCGTAGATGTTGAGATTCTTCAGGGCATGGATCAGGGCATGGATATGCATTCCATGGTTTGCTGGCTTTGTCCACAAGCACAAGTCATGGTATGTCTGACTGGGTTAACCCTTATCTTGCTGTTCACGACAACCCCTATCTTTGCAAACAGTGTATATCCAGATCAGATGGCTTCTGAAGAAGCCATCTGATCAGGATCTACACTGTTTGGCATTCAGTTTATGAATTTGTAGCAATAAATTACAACAAGTAATTTGATTGGTTGATACACAGAAATGGGTGTGGCTTAAATGAATATTCAACAAGACAAGGGTTAAGTTTATATCTACTTCATTGACACCGGTGATGACCTATCATCAAGTTGATCCTCATGGCTCGTATGAGTGTATCTTTAATCCATTTTTGTAATCCCAGTGTTTCATTATCCCCACGCTTTTCGAAGAAAAAGTGGGGATATTGTAATTGTCTCCGTCGTCCGTACGTCCGTCCGTCCGTCTTACCGGACAACTTCTCCCACACTTTTACAGCTAGAAACTTAAAACTTTGGGAACTGATAGGTCTTTGGTCTGATGAGTGCATGACACTTTCGGAATTTTGATCCTACCCCTAGGGGCCAGGCCAGGGGGTGGGGTGCCCCGGGGGTAAAAAATCAAAGTTTTCAGAACCTGGTCGTGTGACATATCAAATCGAACGGCATAATGAGTAGAATACATAAAAATCAAAATTTGACCCCTAGGGTCAGGTTTGAGGTCACCAGCGGTCAAAAACTTGGATTTTCACCCCAAAACCCCCTTTTTAACGATTACCGGATAACTTCTCCTACGCCGTTTCAGATAGAAACATGAAACTTTGGGAACTGATAGGTCTTTGGTCTGAGGAGTGCATGACACTTTCGGAATTTTGATCTTAAGATTGGGTGAGAGTTGCAATTGAGAACTTATATAGTGGCGTATCTTTAAAAAAGCGTGGGGATATGCGATGGCGTGCCATCGACTGCGCGATTCTAGTTAACTTCTGATATTTCCTCAAATTTTTGTTTGAAACATTCCATTTCCAGATGAAGTAGAATCTGACCACAGAAGGTAATCTCTCAGTTCCATCATTAATCGTTGTTTTTAGTAAACTGTGGCTATTTCTCTGACTCCGTTAATTTCTATCAGGTTATCAAATTCAACATACACAATCACATTGATAGTGTTTGTGAGTCCTCTGGCAAACTGAAGTTCTAGTCTCAGGTTTCCTGTTTTTATAGAGTCGAGGTGGTTTTGGTCCGCAGACTGATCTGGTGTGAAATCATATCCCCAGAATGTGCGCCCGTCTTTCTAATCGTCGTAATCAATGTTACAGCTCTGAACTTCACCCTGACTACTCAGTGCCTGATATAGTGACATGTATGATCGAAGGCACTCCTTTTTGTTGAAGTTAGGTTCAAAGGGTCTGCCATAAATATTGCTCCCATCGAGTGACATCCAGTTTACTTAGGTTGAAATGTTGAATGTCGAATGTTTTTTTCAGAACGTGCCATTGATTGTTTTATTAGAAATCATGCCAATGAACACTCGTTTTGGCAGCTAATCCTGGAATAGATGGTCATTGGTTTTAGATCTGAGTCAAGTACCAATGTTTTCAACTCAACTCTTCTGATGGGAAATTTGGTATTATGTTGAGCAATGCCCCAACTCACCAATGATACCATACTGAGGAGAAGCTCTGTTGAGTTTTAGTTTGATTTCAATGTCAAAGATATTTGTCTTGCACAGCTGTATCTAAAAGTCATCATCCCATGAGTTCCAAAGATTTACTTTCTGCTAGAGCTTTTTTTCTTGCAGTCTGAAATCACTGAAGCTTTTACTAAAGGCTGGACACCTCCCCCCCCCCCCCCCCCCCCCCCCGGCCAGAACTTCAGTTAAATAAAGCGGATTCTTCTGATACAGAGGATCCGTTTTTGATTTACATCTATCAATTGTAGATATGTAGACCGGTGTAGATTGTAGATCGGAGTCTAACTGTTGGTTTTCTTTTGCTCCAGCATTTCAGTGGTTTCTTGCTGTCGAGTCCTCACCGTTGTTTCATCTCTGTGGTTGTTTGATTTTTGTGTTCACGGAGATGTTGCACTGATGAGTTAGGAGGCCTTCATGTCGACTGAACAAATTATTTGTCTTAATCGAGACGGAAGTAAGGGCGAGGATTGTGGCCACCTAAAATCGATTTAAGCCACCCAGTGGAATTCGTTTCCGCTGACCGTTCCAAGGCGGTTCTTCTGTCGCGGTTTACTTTTGTTATGGTTTGTCTTTGTCGCTTATATTATTTTATTTTGGATAGCCTATTGGTCATTTTGTGGGAAAGTGACTGTCCTTTAGGCTTTCCGCTGTTGGTGTTCCCATTGGGGTCTGATGTTTCATGTTTGTGTTTCTTTCCCTTTGGTGTCTCTGATGGGAGCTGTAGGTTATTTGTATCGATTCCTGATCATTGCATTCACTTCTATATTACTGCACTCACAAGATCCAGATCGCATCCTTACTGATCGAAAATATCTTTCTCAATTAAGATGTTTTAGCAATAGTAAGTAGTTGATGTTTTTTTTTTTTTTCTTCTCCTTTCTAAATTTTCAGATCACTCATTACGAAAACACGCCTATATAATTTTGACCCCCTTCAACCCCACATTTATACAGTGATACTGTGGTTTACAGGGGTAATCCTTATTTTTCTTATTTCTGCTCTAAAATATATATTGCTGGTGTTCGTTAGAACCGCCTCGATGAGGCGGTTCTAACGAGTACCCACAATCTATGTTTTGAGCAGAAATAAGAAATATATCAGCAGTGCTCTAAAATATAGATTGCTGGTACTCGCTAGAACCGCCTCGATGAGGAAGTTCTAACGAGTACCCACAATGTATATTTTGAGCAGAAATAAGAAGAATATCACAGTTATTCATCTGAAAATTTTTATTTTTTGTGGTAAAATTTTCAATATATTTGAATAGGCGTGTTTTCGTAATTTTAACGTGTAGTCAGAGACTGAATCTTTTGTAGCTTTGCGTTTTGATTTTATACTACCTCTTAATTCACCAAGGGAAGATTTTCCTAGAGATTTCAACTTTGTCTTTCCTCTTTGTTTCAAAATGGAAGTGAAGGCAATGATCAGGAATCTATACAATTAACCCACAGCTCCAAGCAGTGCCACCAAAGGGAAAGAAACACAAACATGAAATAGCAAGACCCTAATGGAAACATAAATAGCGGAAAGCCAAAAGGAGAGTTACTTTCCCACAAAATGGCCAACAGGCTATCCAAAATAAAATAATATAAGCGATGCACACACTCAAAGACAAACCATAACAAAAATAAGCCGCGACAGAAGAACCGCATTGGAACGAACAGTGGAACGAATTGCATTGGGGGCGCGGGGCGGGTATGGGGGGGGGGTTAAATCAATTTTACGCAGCTGCAATCCTCGCTCTTATTTGTACGCATGGAAGCATGACTTGTTTGATATTTTGACCTTCCAAGAGATCACGAAGAGCACCTACCCAGCAGGCACTCAACGTTGAACTAACGTTGAAAACGTTGTTTCAACGTTAGTTCAACGTTGAGTCAACGTTTTGTGGCTGCAGGGAACTCCCTATGTTTTTGCGATTTGTGTTGCACTTGTTATTCCTGCTTTTGCTTTATAAAATAGGAGCGATAATTCGCATTTCTGCTTTGAATCTGGAACTTCACCCATGACCATATGAGCCCCGCCAAGCAAATTTGTGCCTTCGAGCATTCCGTCATGACAAATTTTAACTGCGCATGCCCAGCCATTCAGAGGGGCCAGGGATATGGCTTTCTGTCTGAAGGTTTCTCTTGATTCACTGCTTGTATGAGCGAGCAGCGAAGGTTCTGGCGAGACTGCGCGGATGCGCAGGCTCGCCTGAACCTTCGCTGCTCGCATAGGCGATAAGTACCAAAATCGCTTGACGGGGCCCATATTGTCTTGAGACACCTCGATAGACGAGAGAATATTTAAATCTTGCCCCAGATGGATGATAATGAATAGTACGCAACATTGTTCTTTTTGTCTCTAGTGTAGTTTGATCAATGTATTAACAGTAATGAATGGAATATCATTATCTGCGTCAACTTTTATTCTACTGTATTGTATGGTCACCATGGAAGGATTTCGCCATTGGAACATAATGGAAGTTACTACGAGAACACGCCTGTATAATTTTGACCCCTCATACACCACTTTTATATAGTAAAACTGGGATTGTAGGAGGTATGCATTATTCTTCTTATTTCTGCTCAAAAAATAGATTATGGGTACAGAAGAACCGCATTGGAACGGTCAGTGGAACGAATTGCATTGGGGGCGCGGCCCAGCAATCAATGTTTCGAGCAGAAATAAGAAACAGATCAAAAATTTTCATCTTAAAACTTCTAATTTTTGGTCATAAAAATGGCAATGTATTTGTATAGGCGTGTTTTCGTAATGTGAGATATTCTTGATGAAACTGAATTTCACCAGTTGATTTGCATATATATTACGCAAACACGCCTATTCAAATACATTGCACCCTTTACCGCCGAAAAAATGAAAATTTTAAGATGAAAAATTGTGATATTTTTCTTATTTCTGCTCAAAATATAGATTGTGGGTACTCGATAGAATCGCCTCGTCGAGGCGGTTCTATCGAGTCCCAGCAATCTATATTTTGAGCAGAAATAAGAAACATATCACAAATTTTCGTCTTAAAATTTCTAATTTTTGGTCATAAAAATGGCAATGTATTTGTATAAGCGTGTTTTCGTAATGTGAGATATTCTTGATGAAACTTAATTTCACCAGTTGTATTTGCATATATATTACGCAAACACGCCTATACAAATACAATGCACCCTTTACCGCCGAAACAAATGAAAATTTGAAGATGAAAAATTGTGATATTTTTCTTATTTCTGCTCAAAATATAGATTGTGGGCACTCGTTAGAACCGCCTCATCGATGCGGTTCTAACGAGTACCCACAATCTATAGTTTAGAGCAGAAATAAGAAAAATAAGGTATACCCCTGGAAACTCCAGTTTTACTATATAAATGTGGGGTTCAAGTGGGTCAAAATTATAAAGGCGTGTTTTTGTAGTGGAACTACTCTATTATATGCCTTATGTTTGTGTAACCGGCCTCGGCGGAATACACAAAGACGCGACTGTTATGAATGTTTAAGTCAACACCATATTTGAATTTTACAGCATCATTACCTGATTGTTCTCCGTGAAAATATTTTATCCATACCTAAAATAACCGCTATTGGTTGTGGCAATACTACGGAACCCGGGAAGGGACATGATTTTCTATTTTTATTATGTTGTGCGAACAAGATAATATCTTGTGCGGACTAGATATTATCTTGTTCGGACAACATATTATCTTGTTTACACAACATAGATCTTGGGAAGTTGTGCGAACAAGATATTATCTTGTGCGGACAAGATATTATCTTGTTCGGACAACATATTATCTTGTGCGCACAAGATGACAAGATAATATCTTGTGCGCACAAGATAATAAGTTGTGCGAGCAAGATAATATCTTGTCTGCACAAGATCTATGTTGTGCAGACAAGATATTATCTTGTGCGGACAAGATAATATCTTGTGCGCACAAGATAATATGTTGTCCGAACAAGATAATATCTTGTCCGCACAAGATATTATCTTGTGCGCACAACTTATAAAATAAAAAAAAAATCATGTCCCTTCCCGGGTTCCGTACAATACTAACTGACTTTGATTTGTTTAGGTAGAATTACTAGGATAGATTCCTTTTAATTTGATGCGTTTGAACTGCGTCCTGTATTTCAAGATGAATGTTAATGATTTTAAGACTCAAAATCTTTTCAATACAACCATCAAGCGCATTTTTCATTTCCATAAACAAGTTTTCGGGGCTAGTATAATTTCCTGTTGGAAATGTCACTTCTTAATCTGAACATTTTCCAGTTTGCTTACAAATTTCATCCTCTAAGTGACAAAACTTTATGGCTTTGGAAGCTAGACTTATGAGTCGTCGGTTCCTTTTGACAATACAGAGCTGACTTGTTTGTATGTCACTATCTGGACACCCTGTGGACATTGAGGGTCAGGTCCTAGTGCAGCCGATGCCGACGTACAGGCTGAGTGTAACTTACAATGCCTCGTGGTGACAAAGGGTGGTTCTTAGAACTGATTTTCACACCACCTTTACCCCGTACTAAGTCAATCTGACGACACCTTGCAGACTTCTCATGTAAAAAGGTTACCATTATATTCATAAAATACCCACACCTGACACAGTTACTGTTCAAATGTTCATTTTGAGAAAGTTTATGATGACGGACCAAATCAGTGATTTCAAGACTGTTAACAAAGTTTTGTGTATGATTTCACCTACCATTTTGATCCGACATTATCTATATTTAAAATAGAAGTGAACGTAATGATTAGGAATTGATACAATTAACCCGCAGCTCCCATCAGAGACACCAAAGGGAAATAAACACAAACATAAAACAACAGATCCTAGTGGAAACACCAATAGCGGAAAGCCAAAAGGACTGATACTTTCCCACGAATGGCCAACTGGCTATCCAAAATAAAATAATATAAATGATACAAACACTCATAGACAAACAATCGCAAAAATAAACCGCGACAGAAGAACCGCCTTGGAAAAGTCAGTGTGTGTGTGTGTGGGGGGGGGGGGGGGGTCTTAAATCGATTTTATGTGGCCACAATCCTCGCCCTTTCTTCCGTCGCGATTTAGCAGTCCGCATGAAGGCCTCCTAACTCAATAGTGCGACATCTCCGTGAACACAAAAAGTAAATAACGATATGAAACAACGGCGAGGACTCGACAGCAAGAAACCACTGAAATGCTGGAGCAAAAGAAAACCAACAGTTAGACTCCGATGGGCCCGACTAGAGACAGAGCATCAGGCACCAACTAACATTACATAGAATTAGATTCTCTCTAATTTTCAGTTAGTCTTCATCGAGTCCTAGGCCTGCCCCACCGGCGTGCAATTAAAGAGGGAAGTTGTCAACAGTGATTGGGTAAACTACCATGCATGCAGTCTGTCGTATAACATTTATGTTGTACCAAATCTTATGATTTTACGAAATTGGGTGCTGAAGTCATTGCGGTTATATATTTTCTGAATTTATATACTAAGTCACCATAAAATTCGAGTTCCGATAGACCTTGTTGCAGAAGAGATTTAAGTCCAATAGTAATATGACTTAAATCGTGTCTACTGGACCGCTGAACGCAACAAAAAAAAAAAAAAAAAAAAAAAAACAGACGAAGATTAATTAAGAATTAGATCAGCTCTAGCTGTGATTTGTTGAGTAATAAATCACAGTTTAGAGGTCATTAGTAAAATAGATCAAATCACGAGAGCTTAGCGCGCGTGATTTGTCTACTTACAACTGACCGACAAACTGTGATTTATTATTAAACAAATCACAGACTAGAACAGGTCTATTTCGATTCTTACAAGATGAGAATCGGCAATATTTTTTTGTTTCCTTCAAATTCTCACAACTTTTCGCCATTATTAAAAGAAGTCCCGCAAAAATTATTGACTGTAACACATGCATTTATGTCCTTTGTAACGTTTTCTGTGCGAGAAAGTGGCGTAACACCGTCTAACTTCAAGGAATCTACGTGTGACGTCATAAATTGACACTTTTTAATGACGTCAATCGGCACAATAAAACAAGGTTCCTTCCCATTGCCTATATAGGCGCGCTTTGTTACAATCCTTCTTTTAACAGAGATTATAGAGAATACCAAGTTTGTGTCATTTGATATCAAGTTTATCAGGTAAGGTTTCGAGAACGCTTGTAGAATCGCGAGGCTTGCCGAGCGATTCTACATGCGTTCTCGAAGCCGAGCCAGATAAACTTGATCTCAAATAACACGAATCTGGTATTCTATTTATCAGTTTATCCCCTTGAATACTCTTATATTAGCAATTAACGATCAGTTATTGATTGTCCTCAGGGCGTCCCAGCATTCTGGCGGTCGATATATTTAGTATCAGCTGACCATATTTTTCCTATGATTTTTTTTTTTTTTCAAGCAATTTTTATATTTTTCCAAATAACAATAACTTTTTTGTCATTTTTCTAGTGGTCCGGTTCATTCATAAAAGAACCGGCCCCGATAGCTCAGTTGGTAGAGTGTCCGCTCCGGGGAACGGGAGGTCTCGGGTTCGATCCCGGGCCGCGACATACCAAAGTCGTTAAAAATGGTACTAGCTGCTCCTCGCTTGGCACTCAGATTTACGGGGTAGAGCTAGGACTGGTCGATCCAGTGTCAGGATAATGTGACTGGGTGTGGTATCATGTAATGTGTCTGGGACATGATACTTCAGTGAGGCAGCACTATAAACGTGAGCATTGAGCTCCCTGTCGCAACCAGACACCGTCGTGATATGACTGAAAAATTGTTGAAAGCGACGTTAAACCCGAATTCACACACACACACACACTCATTCATAAAAGTGCAATATCACAAAGCTCACTTGTCCTGAGATAGCATACCTTGATAAGGTCAATGCGTTACAATACAAAATATATAGGCGGCAACTGATAAAAAAGGTTTCATGTATTTCTATACCGGAGTTCTCTAGTAAACTAATTGACGCTTATGACCCACAAAGAGGGTTGGCGCGTCGTTAAACTCGAAATCATCATCATCTAGTAAACTAGAGACCACCTATGGGATTGTCTTACAGACCTCTTTTGAACAGTCCTAAATGTGGTCCTAATATATGTATTTTACCGCACTAGAATGAGGCTAAATGATCCTACGTTAAATTACAGATACCCCTCAGGATCCATGTTATAACGACAGTATTTGTTACCTGTTATTGTGCCATTATAAAGCATTTGCCGTTATAAAGAATCCCAGTTAGGAGTGTGTGTGTGTGTGTGCGTGTGTGTGTGTGTGTGTGTGTGTGTGTGTGTGTGTGTGTGTGTGTGTGTGTGTGTGTGTGTGTGTGTGTGTGTGTGTGTGTGTGTGTGTGTGTGTGTGTGTGTGTGTGTGTGTGTGTGTGTGTGAATTGGGGTTTAACGTCGCTTTCAACAATTTTTCAGTCATACCACGACGGTGTCTGGTTGCGACAGGGAGCTCAATGCTCACTTTTATAGTGCTGCCTCACTGAAGTATCATGTCCCAGACACATTACATGATACCACACCCAGTCACATTATCCTTACACTTGGTCGACCAGTCCTAGCTCTACCCAGTAAATCTGAGTGCCAAGCGAGGAGCAGCTAGTTCCATTTTTAACGACTATGGTATGTCGCGACCCGGGATCGAACCCGCGACCTCCCGTTCCCCGGAGCGGACACTCTACAAACTGAGCTATCGGGGCCGGTAATGATAGGTAATAAAAGGCCTTTTCCCCATTTTTACTCACAGAAACAAATGTAATTGATATTTGTTAGAATCGCCTCGGTGAGACGATTCTATAAAATATCTATAA
Organism: Lucinisca nassula; assembly: GCA_963580285.1. Lineage (NCBI taxonomy): Eukaryota > Metazoa > Mollusca > Bivalvia > Lucinida > Lucinidae > Lucinisca > Lucinisca nassula. Next base: position 2,499,592 of record OY757024.1, on the reverse strand, counting down.
CATTTGTTTCTTGGCGTATTAGATTATAAGAATCTTTAATATAACTATGGGCTCGATTTGTGGATTTCCAACCCGAGGGAAGCCCACACAGCTCGTAACTGGGGCTAAGCCTTTAGCTAAGAAGTCATTTCATGGAAACTGCCGTTATATCAAATTTTGCCTTTATAACGAATGTCGGTATAAAGAGGATTGACTGTAGCGACAAAGTCATTACAACAACAATTTCGATAGAATGAACCCTTAACGCAAGATTGGGGTGGTTAATGTAGAATATTCAAGAACATTGTATTTGTTACTCAAAAAAAAAACAAATTTGGCGACATTTGTTAGAATCGCCTCGTTGAGGCGATTCTAACAAATGTCCGCCCGCCCATCGGGGCTTGAACAAATAGACGGGCTGCATGATGCTTCCACGCAGAGCTGAAACCGTCCGCACACTAGTACTGGTAAACAGCTTAGAGGATTTAAGCCTGTCAAGGAACCGCGGTGCGAGTCGGACCGTCCATGCTTATAAACCTTATTGGTTTCATTGGGCAGTAGGACTTGAGATGTCATTTCATCTCATTGTCGGGTAAAAGTCCCCCAAAATTGGAAGCAACGTCTCCAAAATGACCTTTACAGTGTTGACGGGGACGTTAAACCTCAAATCAAACAAACAAAACTGTAGCGATAAACTCATTACAACAACAATTTCAATGGAACGAACCCTTAGCGCAAGATTGGAGTGGTCAATGGAGAATATTCAAGAACATTGTATTTGTTACTCCAAAAACCAAATTTTTGTCGACATTTGTTAGAATCGCCTCAACGAGGCGATTCTAACAAATGTCCACAACATTTGTTTCTTGGAACGGTCATTGATGACCCATAAAACTGTTCCTTATTGAGATTCTCTGCAGCGGCAATTTTTTTGTGCTGGTAGGCTTTGGCGAACAAATACTGTCGTTATACAAAGGGTCCCCTGTTTAATATAAACTGCACTACGATGAAGCGGCCCCCGCTCATCGGGGCTTGAAGAAATATATAGGCTGTACGATGCTTCCACGCAGATCTGAAACCGGCCGCACACGAGTACTGGTAAACCGCTTAGAGGATTTAGAGGATCTAAGTAGAAGTAAAACAAAGATCAGGAATTGATACAATTAACTTACTCCACCCACCAAAGACACCAAAGGGAAAGAAATACAAACATTAAGCGACTAGACCATAATGGAAACCTAAACAAAGGAAGGCCATAAGGACAGTTACTTTCCCACAAAATGGCCATATGGCCATCCAAAACCAAAAGACACAAGTGATACACACAGTAAGTAACAAACAACAACATAAATAAATCGCCACAGAAGAGCCGCCTTGGAACGGTCAGTGGAACATTTCCACTGGGGGGCATAAATCGATTTTACGTGGCCACAATCCTCGCCCTTACTTCCGTCGCGATTTAGACAAATAATTTGTTCAGTCCGCATGAAGGCCTCCTAACTCATCAGTGCAACATCTCCGTGAACACAAAAATCAAAGAACCACAGAGGTGAGACAACGGTGAGGACTCGACAGCAAAAAACCACTGAAATGCTAGAGCAAAAGAAAACCAACAGTTAGACCCCGATGAGCTCGACCAGAGACAGAGCATCAGGCACCAACCGACATTATCTCTCTAATTTTCAATAAGCCTTTACGTTGGAGCCGTCATAGAATCTGAGGCCTGACCCACCGGCGTGCAATTAAAGAGGGAAGCAAAGCCTGCCCAGGCAAAGCGGTGCGAGTCAGACCGTCCGTGCTTATAAACTCTGTTGGTTTCATTGGGCGGCGGGGCTTGAGATGTCATGTCATCTCAATGTCGGGTAAAAGTCCCACAAAATTGGAAGCAATGTCTCCAAACATTAGGATAACACATCCGTGTGATATAGTGCCTTTTTCAAACCTCAAAAAAGGTATTTTTTCTGGTCGAAAATTGTGATAGTTTTCTAATTTATACTCCAAACATAGGTTAGGTCTTGGGTGCTCGTTAGAACCGCCTCATTGAGGCGGTTAGGGGTGCTCGTCAGAACCGCCTCATTGAGGCGGTTCTAACGAGTACCCACAACCTATGTCATGGAGCAGAAATAAGGGAAATAATGTTTACCCCCTTAAACCCCAGTTTGCTCTATACAAAGTGGGGTTTAGGGGGGGGGGGGGTCTTTATTTCACGGACTTGTTCACGCAATGTATGACCTATACAGTGTTGACGGGGACCACACCGGTTACCGCAGTACAACGAACGCGACAGAGTACAACGAACGCTACAGAAATCATGACGTCACAGCAGTATTTTCGGTAAGAAAAAGGTTTATTTTAGCCCAGATCCTAATCTTTTTGGGTGGTTATTTAGCATAGCTGCAGAGTAATGGTATTACCATTTACTGATACAGTTCCAGAGAATTCTGTTCATTATAAACGAAAACACAAACAATTTTCTTTCGTCTAGTGTGTTTTCACCAACCCCAGCATACTTCGGTAAATGTTTTTTGATAGTAACACATCTTTTGTGCACATGATTTTGTGATTTATATGTTATTGCGATTATAGAGCATCCATTGATGCATTTGCTTGAGCCCCAGTTCATGTCAATACCCACTGAATCCGTGGATTGTTCAAGGGTTGATTTTTTGTTAGGGTACACCTTACCACGGGTTATGATACACCATAACGCGGTTAGTCAGCACAATTTGGGTACAACAAACACGGATTATATTCTTCATAAATTGAAATATTTGTTTTAATTGGGATTTAACGTCCCCGTAAACACTATTTAGGTCAGTTTGGAGACGTTGCTTACAATTCTGTTGGACTTTTAACCGACATTGAGATGAAATGACATCTCAAGCCCTGCCGCGCAGTGAAACCAGAAGGCTTAAATGCATTGGGCGATCTCGCTCACACCGCTTTGCCTGGGCAGGCTTAGTCCTTCTAAGCGGTTTACAAGTACTCGTTTGTGGTCAGATTCAGCTCTGCGTGGAAGCACCATGCAGCCCAATTTATTTCTCAAGCCCAGATAGGCGGGGGCGAAATAAATTGAAATAAAACTCTTTAATCCGCCAGCGAAGGCATGATACATGATGCTGTTTTTAATTAAAAACGATCCATTTTGCTGTAACATACTCTTTAATGCCTGTTTGATTCTCATTATGATCTCCGAACTTACACACGTGCGAATTTAAAGGGTTGGGTAAAAATCTTGGACAAAGGGGACGGGTGAACACATTTATTCTGGCTTTCCAGCACGTTTTTACCACATCCCCCACTTATGAACGACTGAAACCCAACTTATTTAGTTTCGGCATTGTTGGGGAGGGGAGACTCTTGAATTTATAGATTCCTTTCTTTGCTACTGAAAAAAGTTTTTATGCCATCCCCACCCCCGAGAATCTTTGATTCGGGGTGGGGGGGGAGAGGGGCGAGGCATAAAGTATTTGCCAATTCTGACAAAAGACCATAACTCATGTTTCATTTTTGGCTGAATTATCTCCCCTTGAAATTTTGCAAAAACTCAGAAATTGGCTCCCACGGGGTCATTGGTCACCTATAGTTTCAGCTCTTGTTGTAAATGATATGGACCCAATATGAGCTAATGGCGAGTATATGGAGTGTGTTCCAGTTTTGTCTGGGTCCCGAATGGGACTGTTCTTAGTCCTCTGTTATACTCCCTGTATATTAATCATATTTCCACCGACATTGACTCAGAAATAAGACTGTTCGCAGACGACTGGGTATACTGCCGGGAAATTAGAGTTACAGAGGTCTAACGAAAACTTCAGAACCAAATGGATAGACTAGGATGTTGGGCATGAAAATGTGGAATGACATCATGCGAACAAGTCCGTGAAATGAGCACCCCGTGAAATGAACACCCCTTACTTTATATAGAGAAAACTGTTAATTAACAGTCGGTCTGTGTATGCTCGGAGGGGGATATGCTGTGTTTGCCGGGTCTTGTCCAACATTCGTTTCGGTTCCAAATTTTTGGGGTTTAGACACACTGATGAAGATTAAATAGCAGAAAGGCTTCTGTGTCACTAACTTTGGTATAGTTACACTTTAATTTAAGAGGATATACATACTTTTTTATTATATCTACTATAAGACATAGGTTGTGGGTATGCGTTAGAACCGCCTCCTTGAGACAATTCTAACGAGCACCCACAACCTATGTTTGCAGTATAAATAAGAAACATATCACGGATTTTCATCAGAGGAGTAGCCATTTAGGAGATGTGATAAAATACACTATGTCGCACGGGTGTGTTACCGGAGTGAGTTTTAAGGCCGTTTAATGCAATACATTAAGCAGACAACTAGGCAGAGAACCAATGAAATTGAGGGTTCGTGCATTAGAACTCCTTGAGTATCATTTCACATGATTCTCGGACTGCCAGAAATTCGAGGGCGAAATTCAATGTGTAGAGGGAGAATGTCATAGCGTATAGGTGTATATCACACTTGTACTGCCTTTCGGTACAAGCCGGCTTTTACAGCAACGTGGTAGATTTGCTTATCTATCCGGTGGCCCGGGTTCGAACCCCGGCCGGGCCAAAGGTGTGTAGCATTTTTGTCACCTGTTACAAAATGTCAGTAAAAATGTCATTAATGTCCACGAAGAACAAAACTGGGCCGAAAACGGCACCTTGTGGGACACCAGACAAAACTTGAGCCCAATCCTAAGTTTCACTGTTAGGTTCGGCAATAGTATATATGGTGTTGCGGTCATCTGGATGATCAGTATCGCTGAACTCAAACTCAGGCATAATGTGTCTTTCTGAAATAAAGAATATAAGACTCTTACTTGGGTATTCGTACGACATGAATGCCGTAACAATGGAGAGAAGCATAGTTGTAAAAAAGGGAAAAAATCGCTTATGGTGAGATTTGAACCTGGGACAATTGGGTAAAATCAACTGCTCTAAGCACTAAGCCAAAGAGTCAACTGTCTTCCTCAGTTGTTTTCCGCATAATCAATCAAGGCAGGTATTATGTAGGTTAGGTGCTGCAGGCCGTAACACCTCATCCCTTTTCTTCAAGTCCGTATGTTGACGCGAGGTTTTTTTGCGAAGAAAGTCAAATCCCGGGCGAGCCACCATCTGCCGACATGACAGCCATAATGAAGGAATGGAGCATAGCTGAAAACAAAAATAATCGACTCTGTCCGAAAGAGTCGTATCCATGACGCAGTTGTCATTGGTTATAAACCTGTAGGCCAAGGAAGATAATTCAGGATTAGAAGTTGTTGGTCGTAACAGTATCAGGGGCGTAGCTGGAAGAAAATCATTTGTATGCAAACCAAGAAAATACTAAAAATAATACCTCCGTTTACCAAATGGGGACCACTCTTCCTGTAAGTGCGGTCCCCGTGGCAGAGGAGGAAACTATGCTAGCTATTTTTTTTTTTTTTTTTTTTTTTTTTTGGGGGGGGGGGGTTTGGTTTTTCGGCCCTTTCAAGATTATTTCACTCATATCGAGCCGATCGTTAATCAGAGGTGGGCGAAAACCGGAGGACCCGGTGAAAATAAACCTGACCTTCCGTTGCAGAACTTGGCGTCTCACATATGACCCGAGCGAGGCTCGAATCACAGCGGTGAGAGACCTAATGATCAAGAGTCAGCGCTCTTAACTACTAGGCCACGGAGGCCCGTCCCCAGCTAGCTAATAAATAGTGTTGCGTATATCCTAGACAAATACAGTTTTTCTTCTTCTTCTTCTCGTTCTTCTTCTTCTTCTTTTTTTCTTCTTACTTCTTCTCTCTGCTTCTTTTTTTTCTTCCTTTTCTTCTTTTTTCTACTTTTTCTTCCTTTTAATCTTCTTCTTCTTTTTCTTCTTCTTTTCGCCTTTTTTCTTTTTCTTCTTATTTTTCTTCTTCTTCTCCTTCCTCTTGTTTTTCTTCTTCTTTTTCTTCTACCTCTATTTTTTACGTTTGTAATGTGTTCGCAAGTGCGTATCTGCATACAGGTAGCTAGGCCCCTGAATATCATGGACAAACTTTCCTATCTATCCCTCATACTGATTTCTTTGGCTGGCTTGTTTCTTCGTTTGGTTGGGAGTTTAACAGCCCAGCAAGCACTATTAAGTTCACATCTAGCCAGTTAGTTTACCTTGAAGGCTTATAAAACCAGCACAGTGCATATTCTTACGCCAGAATTTGACAACCACCCTTATTGAGTCAGTGAAAGGAAGAGAAAGACCGTGTGTGTATTTTGAGTTATACGTGTCAGCAACCCGCTAAGGTTATACAGAGAGGGGGCCTCATTTAACGACTCGTCAGAAAGTTTGGAGAAGCCAAAAATCGAACCCAGGACCCCTGGTTTATGAGGTCAGTAAAACAGAATGATTACTAAAGAGAATATTTCATGGCAGACCCATTTCAGATTCTTTTCCTTGCATTACTTAAATCTTAAAACATAGATTTTGAATATGCGGTCACTTCGACTGCTAACGTCCATTGTGACGTTTAGTGACGTCGCATTACGGACAGCGTACACGACTTTCTATATAGATAGCGCACATCAGACACCCTTTGAGTTAAACACCTCAGATTTCTCGACTTCAATGTCACCCCTTCGTAGAAAACCCGGGTAGGATAAAAGTTTCTATCTCAGGGTAAAATCTAGGATTTCCTCGTCTGGTGTGCAAGAACTTGTAAAACGGGGCTAGTATTTCGTTGCTCGCAGAATTTGATCGCTTTCAGCGATCAGACTATGTGCATGCGCAACTTCTGTGCTAACACATTATTATGCAGATTCTTGTGGTTGTACTGTAAGTGTTGTCTCATTGAAGTTGGTTTTGCTCAGTATAGCTCATTGTTGACTATTTGAACGGTCCCTCTGTAGTTTTATATTGTTTACATGTTTATGTACAAGTTAATCTTGGGCCCCATCCAACGCTGCTTGTGGAAATCAATGGGCTGCCTGATATTCCACACAGAGCTGAAACCCGTCGCACAGGACTACTGGTTAACCACTTAGAAGGTCTTAGTCTTCCCAGGCAAAGTGGTGCGAGTCCGACCGTTCCTTCATATACACGTGAACCCTATTAGTCTCCTTGGGCGGTAGATTTGAGATGTCGTTTGTCACAGGGTGAAATTATGGAAACTGGAGGAGCGCTTCCGCTTAGGACTTTCTAGTCATTTCCAGTTATTTTCCCCTATTGATCTTCGCTTTTCATACTTCATATACTCATATATTTCATATTTCATTAAGCATTAAGCATTCCTGAGTAGCGTATATCAATTTCCGGTGTCCTTATGTAAGTCTCGCGCGCTTTTTACGTCACTGATTAACACCGCATGCGCACATTCTTACCTCAGCCTTTGTCAGTCTTTCTTTGTCCCTGGCGAAGGTAGGTCTCACGACCACCTGACGGACACCATCTATATGTTATTCCTAACTACTTAGGATATTTATAATATTATTCAGGTATGCGTTTCCTTTATTTCATTATCTTGTTGAACATTTGTAAATTATCATAATTGTCATTATTTCATGAATATGCATATCTTGCCATTTCGATCTCTCGACCTCGGAGTCAGTCTTCCTTTGTCCCTGGCGAGGGTAGGTCTCACGACCACCTGACGGACACCATCTATATGTTATTCCTAACTACTTAGGATATTTATAATATTATTCAGATGACGAGGTCGAGAGAGAGAGAAGGTTCATGACATAGATCCAAAAACATGGAAACACCAAATAGCGTTGTCATCATTTGAACCCCGAACCCCCTCGAGAAAGCGGGAGAAGCTGTAACGTCATATCAACGTCTATCATCATCATGTGGCCACAACCACCTTAAATCCATTCATCAATCCTACAAACAACCCGTGGCAACAATCATTCTTCCCCGTGACACTGGCGCCCAGCTATAGGTTCACCCTCTTAAGTGACCCCCTGAAGACAGAGTACCAGCTACCCACTTTCGGTGACGTCACAAGACCTCGTTGTCAACATGTGTGCCAGGACTCATTTTTTATAAGTATTTTTCTTTTATATTTGTGACTTTACATCATGGTATGTACCAGTGTGACTTTTATATAGTGCTTCTTTCTTGATTTATTCATACATTCTGTGCATTAGCTGTCTGTATATCGGTAACACCGAATTAGGCCAGTATTTTCTACTTTCGTTTTCGCCCGTGTATTGACTTACCTGTTATTGAAAGTTTTCAGTGACATTTCATTGCTTTAACATGGAATAAAGTGACTTTCTTTTCTGTCTTCACATAAGACAGATGTATTAATCAGTGACGTGAAAAGCGCGCGAGACTTACATAAGGACACCGGAAATTGATATACGCTACTCAGGAATGCTTAATGCTTAATGAAATATGAAATATATGAGTATATGAAGTATGAAAAGCGAAGATCAATAGGGGAAAATAACTGGAAATGACTAGAAAGTCCTAAGCGGAAGCGCTCCTCCAGTTTCCATAATTTCACCCTGTGACATTCTCCCCCTCTTCGGGAAATGTCGTCCCGACATTTAACTTACTCAACTAATTACTTACATGAGTTTAAAAACAAGTTTAACTACCATTTTCATTTATCTATATAAATTTACCAGATGTATATTATGTTTAGAGATATCAATCTGGTAATAAAATAGGAGCCGAAGCTATTGCTTCCAATGTTAGTCGAGCTAGTGAAGTTAACATATCTAACACTTTGCCAGGTAAACCCTTATCAAAATGCGCTGTCATAAATGCTGCACAGTATGCACAGCGCAAAAGATAAAACTATATATACAGAACTTAGACAAAAAATCTTTTATTGATAGCGCGTAATAGGACACTCCTTACTGGTTTAGCTTCAAACGGCTAAACATTAAAACCAGGCTAAAATTGCTTATCCTAAAACACAGCCAAAATGGAAGTGTCATATAAAAATACATTATTTACGCGCTGGACTGGAGAGAGGAAATATAACAGAACTATTCAATTCTTACGAAATTATTCACCCTTCCACGAAAGCACAAGCCAGAAGCACGAACCGGCCACGGTCTGATTGGGATAGCCCCCACCTAGGTTGTAACCAACCCATGTCCAAGCAAGCGCGAAATCATGTCAAGGCGAAATTTTTAATTTTTAGAACATTCTTACCAGTTTGCAGTCAAGTGCACCACGTATCAACGGCACTCTAACAACACACAGGCTCTCTAGAGACGCCATGACAAGCAATGCTTCGCTCCTCGACTGCAACTCAGCTGCCCCTATAGCTGAATTAACATTTTATACGCCTCTCTCCAGAATACATTTTAGCGTTAGTTTTACACGCTCCCCTCCCCCTCTGTGAAAAATGTCGTCTCGACATTTCAAATAAAAAAAAATAAAATACTTGTATAGGAAACCAGGAAACCATGTCAGCTGTTAATTCAGTTAAAAACATTCGAAAATTTAAAATAACCAGTCCCCTCCTGTCTGCCACCTTGGTTTCTGCCTATGCCTTTGTGTACGCGTTTGCGGTCGCAATTCTCGTTGAGACCCCGGAGCAGGACTGAAGGGTTTCGCCAAAGGATTCAATGACGATCTCTCTGGGGGTATCACCACACTAGGGGATACCGGTGCATCCAGCATGTTCGCACTATCTGGAACTGCAGAGTCTGGTGCAGGTGAGGCTGCACTACCTGCCGCTCCACTCGGAACATTGATATCACCGGCAGTTGTACCCTCAACCGGTGACGGTTGAGAACTGCTATTTGGTGATATATCTGTATCCGCAGAGCGTTGTTTGGATGCTGGAAGGGCCATGAATGGAAGAAGGAGATTCCTGTGCAGCATCCTTCGGATGCTCCTCCCATGTTCACGTTTGACAACGTACACAGGAACCTCTGTATTTGGCTGTTCAACAACCAAGTACACATCTTTCTCCCATTTATCTGCCAGCTTGCACTTTCCCCTCAGTCCAACGTTGCGAACGAGTACACGGTCACCGGGCAAAAGCTGGGCATCCCGAGCTTTGAGGTCATAAGTTTCCTTATGCCTTCTGCCCTGGCGACGGGCCTCCTTGGTGGCTGTTTTGTATGCAAAGTCGAGCCTCTTTTTGAGATCGGCTGCAAACTTTGTCTGGTCAGCATGCCTACCCTCTGGATTTATGCCTAGAAAAGCATCGACTGCCAATCTAGGGTGTCGCCCAAACATTAGATAGTGGGGCGAAAATCCAGTGGTCTCATGACGAGTTGAGTTGTAGGCATGAACCAAGGGCGCAACGTATGACTTCCAGTTTGACTTCTGGTCATCTTCCAAAGTACCCAACATATTGAGCAGAGTCTGGTTAAAGCGCTCAGGCATTCCATTACCCATGGGATGGTAGGGTGTAGTCCTAGACTTGTCAACGTTAGCAATGGAACACAGCTCTTTAATAACCTGGCTCTCAAAATTGCGGCCCTGGTCACTATGTAAGCGGGATGGAAATCCATAGTGACAAATGAAGTTTTCGAAGAGAACTTTAGCGGTTGTCTTGGCCGTTTGGTTCTTGGTTGGTATGGCCTGAGCATAGCGGGTGAAATGGTCTGTAATTACCAAGATGTTTTCGTAACCACCCGCTGATGTCTCAAGAGACAGAAAATCCATGCATACCAAGTCCATGGGATAAGTGGACTCTACAGTCACAAGTTTTGCTGGAGCCCGCTCTCGAGACTTTCTTCGGATGCATCTGGGACAGTTTCGGACTTTCTTTTCAATGTCACCATCCATCCCAGGCCAGTAAAACCGAGATTTTACCAGGGACATAGTGCGGTCTCTGCCTTGATGGCCGGCCTCATCATGCAGACCATTAAGTGCTATCTCCCGGAAAACCTCAGGCAATACCAGCTGGTTTACAGAGGTGCCATGTAAAGAGTGACGACGGTAAAGTACCTCGTCTTTGAAAAATAGACTGTCCCAATCCTTCAAGATTTTCTGACATTCTGTCTCCTCAAGAGCAATCTGTCTCTTGGTAGGTTTATGTCCAGAGGCAAGAATGGTCTTCACTCTGTTTAACGTGCCGTCAATGGTTTGTTCAGCACGCCAGTCAACTTGACTGAAATCTGAACCAGAGTCAGAGCCAACCTCTTCACCAGTGAGGTCAAACTGCTGCGCAACCAATACACATTCAACTGCCGGCGCCTCCTCCGGAGGGGCTAATACCGCCTGGCAGATGGCCTAAATAGCGTCATTAAACAGGACCCCTTTATCAGTAGATGGTAATCTACTGAGGGCATCGGCATCTTGGTTTTTCTTGCCGGACCTGTAAATGAGCTTGAAATTGTAGCTGGACAGAGCGGCTAGCCAACGATGGCCTGTGGCATCTAGCTTAGCCGTTGTTAGAACATACGTCAATGGATTGTTGTCTGTTCTAACAGTGAATTTATTTCCATACATTGTCAAGTAATCATGGAATTTATAACACACTGCCCATTTCAAGGCCAAAAATTCAAGTTTGTGTGCAGGGTAATTGCACTCACTGGCTCTAAGACCTCTGCTAGCATAGGCTATGACACGTTCTATACCATCTTGTTCTTGGTATAGAACAGCACCTAGCCCATCACCACTAGCATCGATGTTCAAAATGAACTCTTTGCTATAGTCTGAATATGCCAGAACTGGTGGTGATGTAAGCTTTTCGATTATTGTATCGAAAGCTGTTTGTTGATCAGGCCCCCAAGACCAAGGAACTGCAGACTTAGATCGCTTGGCTTTCTTGGTTGTTGGGTGTCCAGGTCATTGAGAGGCTTCGCAATTTTGGAATAATTACAGACAAAGCGCCTGTAATAACCCGCAAAACCGAGAAAACCACGCAATTCCTGTATGTTTGAAGGGGCGGGCCATTCTTTTAACGCTGTAATTTTGTCAGGATCTGTCTGGACACCCTTATCACTGACAATGTGGCCTAAGTACTGCACTTGGGTCTTGAAAAACTCACACTTGGAGGCTTTGAGCTTTAAGCCGTGTTGCTCAAGCTGTTTGAACACATTTTGCAGCCTGGTGATGTGTTCATCGAATGTCTTACTGAAGATGATTATATCATCTAAGTAAATGAGACATTCCTTCAAGTGTAGGTCCCCCATACAGCGCTCCATAAGCCTCTGAAATGTGCTAGGTGCATTGGTTAGACCGAAGGCCATCCTATTACATTCAAAGAAGCCTAGGGGGCCGGCAGAGAATGCAGTCTTATGTTTATCCCCTTCTTTGATTCCAACCTGCCAGTAGCCAGACCTAAGATCAAGTTTGGAGAAATATTTCGAGCCAGACAATGTGTCAATGGTCTCTTCTATTCTTGGCAAGGCATAGGCATCCTTAATTGTCTTGTTGTTCAGTTTCCGGAAATCAATACAAAAGCGTAAGCTATTGTCTTTTTGCCGGACCAGAACAATGTTGGGAGAAAAAGGGCTTTGGGAATCTCGTATAGCCCCTGCGTCCAACATTTCTTTTAAATGTTGGCGCACCTCCTCAAACATTGCAGGAGGTATACGCCTGTATGGATCCTTAAATGGAGTAGGATCACTTAAGTTGATCTCGTGTTCCACCAGATTGGTGAAACCAAGATCTGTAGGCCCAGTGGAAAAAATATGCTTCCACTGGCTAAGTAAATCAGAAGCCTGGGTATGCTGTTGAAGAGTTAAGTTCTCCGCTGACAAATCTACTTTGATTTCCTCAGCATGACTATCACTAGTACTAGCCCGCTGAGAAAATGAAGTAGAAAACGGATTTACATTTTCAATAACTTTTACCTCATGTAAATCACATAATTGGCTTCTAGGTTTTATTGTAATAGGCCTGGCTGAAAGATTACATATTCTAACAGGGACTCTAGCTGTCTTTGCATTGGGCTTTACAGAAACCAAACGAGGACAAACATTAAAATCAGAAGTTAAAATATTGTTTTCTGTGACAGCATTTTCCATTGTGGAAGTATTTCTAACTAAACCCGTTAATGTTCGGGTTTCATGGTACAACATAGATGTTATACGACAGACTGCATGCATGGTAGTTAACCCAATCACGGTTGGCAACTTTGCTTCCCTCTTTAATTGCACGCCGGTGGGTCAGGCCTCAGATTCTATGACGGCTCCAACGTAAAGGCTTATTGAAAATTAAAGAGATAATGTTGGTTGGTGCCTGATGCTCTGTCTCTGGTCGGGCTCATCGGAGTCTAACTGTTGGTTTTCTTTTGCTCCAGCATTTCAGTGGTTTCTTGCTGTCGAGTCCTCACCGTTGTCTCACCTCTGTGGTTCTTTGATTTCTGTGTGCACGGAGATGTTGCACTGATGAGTTAGGAGGCCTTCATGCGGACTGAACAAATTATTTGTCTAAATCGCGACGGAAGTAAGGGCGAGGATTGTGGCCACGTAAAATCGATTTAAGCCCCCCAGTGGAAATCTTCCACTGACCGTTCCAAGGCGGCTCTTCTGTGGCGATTTATTTATTTTGTTGTTTGTTACTTACTGTGTGTATCACTTGTGTCTTTTAATTTTGGATGGCCATATGGCCATTTTGTGGGAAAGTAACTGTCCATATGGCCTTCCTTTGTTTAGGTTTCCATTATGGTCTGGTCGCTTAATGTTTGTATTTCTTTCCCTTTGGTGTCTTTTATGGATGGAGTAAGTTAATTGTATCAATTCCTGATCTTTGTTTTACTTCTACTTTTCATTGGGTTTTAAAATAACTGGTGTTTTGTTGGTAGATTTAACAAACCTTGTTTGGGAATATGAAAGAGCGGAAAATGCATTATTCCAAGCAGACGAAATATTTGGGTCCGATGCAACATCTTCCCTGAGTGAACCAATAATATTTGTACCAACTATCAGAGGAACTTGGCCAGAGTATCTGGTAGTCGGAACAACTAGAACTGGAACAACCAAAGGAATATGTTCTACCTCAGGAATTTTTATTTCCGCTTCAATATATCCCGAATAAGGTATTTTTGAGCCACTTGCTCCACTAATATTCAAATTAAAATCAGCAATGTCTTTCAGCTCAGGCCTTGGATCCATTTGTTGATAAAAATCATCACAAATTGTTGTGATCATGGATCCAGAATCAATAAGGGCTAAACAAGACTGACCATTAATAAAAATCTCTGATTCATTTGTTGAACCAACCATACTTGAAAATAAGGTTGGATCAGTGTTGGAGCTATCAGAGTTCAAAGGGGAGTCCTTATTTTGCTCCGCAATAAAGACCCCTTCTAGTTTGAATGATTCAAACCAGAGTCAGTCTGTGTATCAGCACTTTTAAAATTGTGCTGATTAGCCCCTTGTTGTTGGTATTGGCCTCTGCCATAAGAGCCTCTACCCCTCTGATAAGAGCCACCTCTTCCCCTCGGGAAAGAAGAGCCCCTACCACGAGGAAAAGATCCCCGATTGGCAGAGTATCCACGATTTGAAAAAGAACCACGTTGGGCAGGAGGGGTAGGTGGTATACTTTGAGAAGGTGAAAGAGTGGATGGGCCCGGTGAGTTAGAAGCAAGGCATGCCTCACTAAATTTCTTCTCAAGCCCATCCATCCTTTCTCTAAGCAGTTTCATCTGACTGGCAATATTGTCTAACTTCTGACCACAAAATTGGAAGCAACGTCTCCAAAATGACCTTTACAGTGTTGACGGGGACGTTAAACCTCAAATCAAACAAACAAACAAATTAGTGTCAGAAGAAGACTGTGCCATCTGTTTTGACTGTTTGTCAACCTTGACATGCTGGCTGTCACTGACAGATGATGTCAAAGTTGACATCTGCTTTGTAATGGCAGATGTACTCAGATCTTGTTCTATTGATCTGATTGACTTCAGCAGGCTGTTGAAGTTTTTATCAGCTTCAAACTTAAACCTGCTGGAGTTCTTTAAAAGTGGGTCTTTCAGGCCATTCCAAAGTTTTGAACAGAGCATTTCATTCTTTATATGCTCATCAATAACTCTGTTTTGAGTGGCTTGCCTCAACAGATTTTCAATTCGTACGCTGAAATCAGCAACTGATTCATTTGGCAGTTGTGATTACAGGTAGAACTGTTGAAGAAGTACTTCACTAGAAGAAACATTGCCATATATCCCCTCAAGTTTGTTTAAAATATCTGTAGGTGAAGAAGTTTCACCAACTGTGAGTAAAATCTCTCTGGCTTTGCCTTTTAGAGATTTTCTCACAGCCTGTAAAATAAAAGAATCAGGATAAATTGATTCCCTGATGAGGCAGTTGAGTTCGAACTTCCAAACTTCAAAGGAAACATCTCCTTTCTGAGTTTCACCAGAAAAGAATGGAAGTTGTGGAACCCGCATGCCTGATAACAAAGAGTTGTTGAGGGTACTATTAAAAAAATCTTTACCCTGTAATGTATTACTTGAGGGTGGCAATGGATTAAAAGAAGTACAATATTGCTGACTTGGGCATGGTTCCTGTTTTATTTCCACAGGGGGAGGTCGAGTAACATAGTCGCCTTTTGTTGATTTTTCATTTTGATTTAAATATTTAGTTTCTGGATGCGAAAATGTTTTACAAAATGGCGGAGGAGAAATATTTTGTTCCTCCTTCACCACTCGCGTATTAGGGACATTATATGCTTCCCTTCTTGAGTGGTGAAAGGGAAGCTCAGGGCTAAAAGTCACCCCCTGGCCCTGCTTTTGGGGATACCTGGGCTCATCTCGGAGGGGATTGGGAAGGGGTACAGATGATGGCTGAACAAATGGGCCTAGCCTATCATGGAAATATGAATCCCTTAAATGAGGGTTAGGATTGTACTCCTGTTTAATGTTAACAGGAGAACGAAGTATACCTGCAGGCTCTTGTCTGGGCAACAGGTGTTGGAACTCTTTAGGGTATGGGGGTCTTGCAGGTATGCTGGGAGAGCGGTTGCCATATAAAGGAACTTGCTTTGACTCCAGGGGTCTAAGTGGGGATTCTTTGACATTAATGTCATAGGGTATAGGTATATAGCACACTTGTACTGCCTTGCGGTACAAGCCGGCTTTTATAGCGACGCGGTAGAGTGTTTGCTTACCAATCCGGCGGCCCGGGTTCGATCCTCGGCCCGGTAAAGGTGATTAGCATTTTTTCACCTGTTACATTTGGCGCCCACCGTAAATAACCCACATATGTGCATTAAAACTCCTTGAGTATCATTTCACGTGATTCTCGGCCTCCCAGAAATTCGGGGACGAATTTCAATGTGGAGGGGGAGAATGTCATAGGGTATAGGTATTTAGCACACTTGTACTGCCTTGCGGTACAAGCCGGCTTTTATAGCGACGCGGTAGAGTGTTTGCTTACCAATCCGGCGGCCCGGGTTCGATCCCCGGCCGGGTAAAGGTGATAGGATTTTTTTCACCTGTTACATAACATACATACGTTTTTTCACCTGTTGTGGAAATCAATGGGCTGCCTGATATTCCACACAGAGCTGAAACCCGTCGCACAGGACTACTGGTTAACCACTTAGAAGGTCTTAGTCTTCCCAGGCAAAGTGGTGCGAGTCCGACCGTTCCTTCATATACACGTGAACCCTATCAGTCTCCTTGGGCGGTAGATTTGAGATGTCGTTAAATCTCAATGACGGATAAAAAGACTTGCAAAATTGGAAACAATTCCAAAATGACCTTAATTATGTTGACGGGGACGTTAAAGCTCAGTTCAAACAAACAACATGTTATTTTGTGACATTTTTGATGGATTATACCGACTGTTTATTGTGCATCTATTGTAAAAAGTTGTCTCGATGTCATAAACACACCTTACAACCCAAAACACTTTTTTTGTTTTAGCAATGGCCAAGCGCATACCGTACATATTGTAATTTTTCAACTAAAGAGCAAATATGTATCGTTCCTCTTGGCTGTTTCTTGAAGAATGGCGCTTATTATCCCCACGTTTTTTAAAAAAAGTGGGGATATTGTCATCGCCTCCGTCCGTCTGTCCGTCTGTCTGTCTGTCCGTCTGTCCGTCTGTCTGTCCGGCTATCTCCTCCTAAACCGTTAGCCGGAATTCAACCAAATTTGGTATGCGAGTTGCTTACATGAATGGCTTGCGCAAGAGCACATTTTTTTTTGTCCCCGCCCTGTGGAGGGGTCAAAAGGTCAAATATCAATAAAATTCAATTACAAAGTCAATTTTGAAGATTTTGATGCCAAACTTTGCACATGTACTTTGTTATGAAAAAAGTAAAACATATTGAACGGGATTTTGGCTGTGACCCCTAGGTCACGCCCTGGGGGTCGGACTTGGGGGGGGGGGGGTCGGGGGTCAAAATTAAAGTTTTTTAGAACATAGTCATGTTGCATATCTATGCGAAGGGGATAATGGGTAGAATAAACTACAAGTAAAATTTTGACCCTGGGGTCAGATTGGGGCCCTGGGAGAGGGGTCAAAGGGTCAAAATTTAAGTTTTTTGGAACATAGTCATGTGGCATATGAAATTGAAGGGCATGATTAGTAGAATATAATACAGGTAATATTTTGACCATGGAGTCAAATTAGGGCCCAGGGTGAGGGGTTTTCGGTACTTGGCCCCTCTGTAGAAAACGTGGGGATTTGCGATGGCGCGCCATCGACAGTATTCTAGTATTAGCGATTGCAAAAAGATTTAGCAAAACAGGCGTACAACTGTCAATTGTTTGGGCTCGCGTAATCACAGGTTGTTTATAAATGCGTCATACCGCTCAAGCATAATAACCAATCAGAAGTTGTTTTGTGCAAGAGCGTCACCGATGATTATCTATAGTCCGTTTCGTTTCTCACAAGTTTTCATCGGCGTTCTCCATAACATCAGCCCTTATTTTGACCAAATTGGATTTCAACTCCAGCTTGTCGATTGATTGATTGATTTATTGATTTGAGTTTAAACGTCCCCGTCAACACTATGTATGTCATTTTGGGGACGTTGCTTCCATTTATGTGAATATTTTTATCCGACACTGAGATGAAATGACAACTCAAGCCCTGTCGCCCAATGAAGACAAAGGCTTCATGCATTGGACAGCCGGGCCTGGGCAGGCTTAGTCCTTCTGAGCGGTTTACCAGTACTCATGTGTGGCCAGTTTCAGCTATGCGTGGCAGCATCATACAGCCCTTTTTTCTCCAAGCCCCGATGGGTGGGGCGGACTGTCGCCTGTTGTCACCCAGTACTATGGACATACGCGAAAGGAAGAATTAGCCGTTGAATTTCTCCGCGGGCAGAAAACTCAATTTGCGTATTAGAGTATACGGTGTTTCATAGGCAAATATTGTTTGATTTGAGGTTAATCGTCCCCGTCAACACTATGTAGGTCATTCTGAGACGTTGCTTCCAATTTTGTGCGACTTTTACCCGACATTGAGATGGAATGACATCTCAAGACCTGCCACCTAATGAAACAAAGATGGTGTAAATGCTCCCATCCCTTTGCCTGGTCAGGCATAGATCCTCTAAGCTGTTCCAGAACTCGTATGCGGTCGGTTTCAGCTCTGCGTGGAAGCATCAGTCCCCCCCCACACACACACACACACGCACACACCCGCAAATATTGTGGGTGGGGCCAGCAAGACAGATGCGTTTTTTTTTTTTTCACGAGGCCATGCATTCATATGACAGTAATGGAAATATGTGTTTAAATCCAGAGGACCTGGTTAGAATAGACAAACTGTGCTATACACCGTTTGTTTTGTTTGTTTTGATCTTTAACCCCCCCCCCCCTTCAACACTGTGTAGGTCATTTTGGAGACGTGGCTTCCAATGTTGTGGGACTTTCCCAAGCCTTACAAATTATGGTTGTCATGTTGGAGCAAGCAGGATTCGCGCCTGTTTTCGCGCCCACCCTGTGGAATTATGTTTCAGTACATCAAAAGACTTCTTCACACAAGCGAACTTCGAGCTGTAGTTAAAGACAATAGATGCTATTATGATTGCGATAAACAGTTACATCTTCAGACTGTGCTGGATAGCAGATATAAACAGTGACACTATGCCCAAATGAGTTACCGGGCCTTCATGGCTTGGTGGGTAAGGGCGCCGACTCTTAATCTTTGGGTTCCTTACCGCTGTGATTCGAACCCAACTGGGATCTCATGTGAAACGCCAAGTTCTGCAACGGAAGGTCAGTTGTTTTTTCTCCGAGTACTCCCGTTTTCGCCCGACTCTGATTAAGGACCGCACCGATATGGAAATGATTTTAAAAGGTCCGTAAACAAAAGCTGAACAAAAATATCCGAGAGGACATGGTTGAAAAAATGTGACATGCATTTTAGCAGAATTTGGTCCATATAGATATTTTAGCTCTAACGTTCTCATATGGCGTCCATCTAGTTTCCTTTTCATAATTTTTTGGTCTAGCAACTGAATTCGGTAATGTTACACTTATGATCGAGTAGCCAACACTTAACGGCCGGCTTCGGTAGCTCAGTCGGATGCGCGACTGACTGGCGATCAGGACGACGCGGGTTCGATACCTGCCAGTGTCGTGGAGTTTGATCATGGAATCGTTTCTGCGGTCATTCATTCCGCTGATTTAAGAACAGCAGGTGTCAGTTTTGGGCGAAAAAAGCACTGCTCTGGTTAACCGCTTTCGTATAATCATGAGAGAGATTATTCCTTTTTGCATCTCTTGTACTTGGTTTTAAGTATTAAAGAAAGACCTGCCTTGGTAGGAGCTGGCGAGGTGCACTCCGTTACTATGATATTAATTCTCAATGAATCAGTGATAAACGTAAAAATTTCAAGTGTTCCGACATCTGCTTTAAAGGACCTATTGACACAGATTATCATGTTATGATTGCGAAATGTCAATGAAAACTGTGTAATTTAACCAAGGCAGCAATTTGCCTCATATTTCCTCCTAACAATAACAGAATCTGGGGATTCTTGAGAGCCGCCTAATCTTCGTCTTCCATGAAATGGTCAGAATGTGAGCGTGAACTAGCTCGCCATACTTCTAGTTAAGGTACCTGAAGCATTCAGCTTGCTTTGACCAAACCATGGACTTAGGACTACTTATGGTTTAATCAATCCAGATCGTCAAAATCTCGGTGTCAGTAACGGAGAATCTGATTTTCCTCTACGCTCATTGCCATGACAGTAATGTGTCGAACGAAAAAAAAAAGATAGCGTCTGAGACTACTAATGCTATCCGTCATACATACTGTCTCCTAAATTGCAAGACAGAAGCCTCTGTGGTGCAGTGGTTAATGGTTATGCTACTCGCCTTGTAAACCACGGGTCGCAGGATCGATCCCGGATTTCTCCAGACTTTCGGATCAGTCTTTAAATCGAGGCCAAGTCTCCGTATAACCTTAGCTGTTGGCAAGATGTTGAGCTCTTTCAGCCGGATGCGTGGCAACAGTGTGTTTTTGTTTGTTTGTTTGCTTTGAGGTTTAACGTCGCCGTCAACACAGTAAAGGTCATTTTAGAGACGTTGCTTCCAATTTTGTGGGACTTTTACCCGACGTTGAGATGAAATGACATCTCATACCCTGCCGCCCAATGAAACCAATAGGGTTTATAAGCATGGGCGGGCTGACTCACACCGCTTTGCCTGGGCATGCTTTGATCCTCTAAGCGGTTTACCAGTACTCTAATCCGAGCCTTCTCTGACGTTCTAAAAGCCTTTTTTATTTTCTGATTTGGTGGCTTTACGGTCACTACAGCCAGAGATCTCGGGTTACCAGTACTCAAGTGCGGTCTGTTTCCCCTCTGCGTGGAAGCATCATGCAGTCCATATATTTCTTCAAACCCCGATTGGCGGGGGCCAGACAACAGTGTATGACATAATTAATCTCAAAACATTTCGGAATGGTACTTAATCAACATGCTGATGAAAAATCAAAGCATTGAATACCGGTGGGTCGATTGTCTCTGAGTGTAGGTTGGGCAAATAGTCCTGGACTAAAAGTTTTTTTTGTATAACCCTTAAATTTAAGTTTTTAAGCAAAAAGTGTAGACCCTGATCAGACGTTGCGTTTTGCGTCGTCTGGTTCTTAATTCCTGTATTGCGAGAAAATAGTCCAGATCCTGATTAGACGTCGCGTTCTGCGACATTTGTCAAGCCCGACCCATGGTTCCAGCTCAGATTCTACAGGTAACCTTCTGCGATAAAATTAACGCTACTATTTTCTATAAATAAGTTATATGGGTTTCATGCAAATCAGTGATAGTCACATGAACTTCAGCACTGAAGCGTTTTTAGTGCTTAGTAACTTTGGGTCGATTGACAAACAATCGACCCTTAGAGTTGTTGGTGCTTGAAAGGTCCATGTCTGATTATATCCTGCGCATAATGCCGATCTTGTCAGAGCTTTTGATACTCGTGTATATCAACAGGGAGCTTTTGTGGTTTCTGTTCATGGCTGTCAACATTTAGCATTAAAGCTGGCGATGGCTGATAAAACATAAACTGACACATTCATCGCCATTATCATTTTCAGATTTAAACTTCATATACTTAAGCCCCGCCCATCGGGGCTTGGAGAAATGATCTGAAACCGACCGTAAACCGCTGAGCCTCTCGTCACGTTTATGGAACAGACTAAAATGACTTGTAAATACACTCATCACGTTACAATTCGACACATCAAGTTTGCGATAGGATCGTCTTTCTGCCATGCGTAGTAAACCTCAAATCAAGCTCTTACTCTCTCTCTCTCTCTCTCTCTCTCTCTCTCTCTCTCTCTCTCTCTCTCTCTCTCTCATACACACACGTGCGCGCGCACGCACGCACACACCCACGGTCATCGGGGTTTGAAGGAATAGATTGGGCTGCATGATGCTTTCACACAGAGCTGAAACTGATTGCACATGAGTACTGGTAAACCGCTTAGAGGTTCTAAGCCTTCCAAGGAAATTTGATGTGGGTCGGGACCGTCCATGCATATAAACCCTATTGGTTCATTGAGCGGCTGGGCTTGATATTTCATTTCATCTCAGTCCCACACAAGTGCAGGCAACGTCTACAAAATGACCTATAGAATGTTTACGGGGACGTTTTGTTTGTTTGGTTTGAGGTTTAACGTCGCCGTCGGTACTGTACAGGTCATGCTTTGGAGACATTGCTACCAATTGCGTGGGACTTTTAACCGGCATTGAGATGAAATGACATCCCAAACCCGATCGCCCAATGAAACCAATAGGGTTTATAATCATGGACGGTCCGACTCGCACCGCTTTGCCTGGGCAGGCTTAGATCCTCTAAGCGGTTTACCAGTACCCATGGACGGTCGGTTTCAGCTCTGCCTGGAAGCATCATGCAGTCTGTCTATTTCTTCAAGCTCCGATGGGTGAGGAGGGTGGCGTAAAACCTCAAATCAAACAAACACATACGTACGCACGCATGTTCCTTCGGGCCCCGCCCATCGGGGTTAGGAGAAACTGACTGGGCCGCATGGTGCTTTCATACAGAGCTGATAAGGACCGCACATGAGTACTGGTAAACCGAAGGATGTCGAAGCCCTCTCAGGCAAAGTAATACGAGTCGGACCACCCATGCATATTAACCCAATTGGTTTTCATTGGGTCGCACGGCTTGAGATGTCATTTCTTTCTCTCTCTTTTTTGTCTTTCTCTATATACTGTCATACGCCATCGCGCACATTCTAGGCAGGTGTACTACTCAGTCGGAGCTGTTGATCATCAACCGTTCGACGCTTATGACCCACAAGTAGGAAATGCGAAATCAACTTTCGCAGCCGTGGAGTTTTTGAAATAGGCTATAATTACGCTCTAACTTTCCATCCGAAAATAACTTGCCTACGTGACAAAAAACGACAGATCAAGTGCAGTTTGTGGGTCAGTGCAATTGCTAAATCTTTCTGCAATCGATAGTAATGGGTAAAAACGCCCAGATTCGGTTTTTCATATCCGTGTTTGTTGTTCCATTTGTTCCGTGTTTAGTGTACTCAGACTCAACACATGATCCGTGGTAAGGTGTACCCGTGTTTCAAGGTAGTGAGCCAAGAAAAATCGTTACGATTCTTATTCTAAATGTTTTTATGAATTATTAAAAATAGTATACTTACTTCGATGCCTACAGGCATGAAAAACCCAAGAATGCTCGTGTATATGTCATTTATTTCTGATTGATAGACCCTTAAAACTTGAAGTTTTGTTTTTTCTACCTATTTTGGCCTAATTTATGGCTTTGATTTCCCTTCTCTGACCGTGTCATTACTTAAAATTTGGACGAAACAACAAAAACACAATCTGTTGTCATCGCAAAACCGACAGAAAAACGTAAATCGTGATATGTTCGACAAAATAGAGGAAACATTGAACTCGCACTTTTCCTGTCAAAAAAAAGACGGTAGCGTTTGTTGTACTCAGTCGCGTCACGTTGTACCGCGGTAACCGGTGTGGGGACGTCAAACCTCGAATCAAACAAACAAACAAAAGTACTACGCTGAAGTACAGGGAGATAATCTACCGCAGCCACATGGCACTTTACGACCGTATTCACCCTAAATATTCGGACACCTCAACTCATCATACTTGTTCCAATTTTTGAACAAGTATGTAAAATTCACTACCGAACGTTGCGTCTAAACCACAGGAGCTTGAGTTTCTGTCCATAAGTAGTAGTCCATAAGTTTCAAAATCAAAAGTGACACTAAGCCATTACGAAATGGCTTAGTCAAAGTTAGTGTCACTTTTGATTTTGAACCTTACGAAATACTAATGGACATAACTTCAAGCTCCTGTGTCTAAACGTAGCTAGACGGGTGGCAAACAGTGTAGGCCCTGATGAGACGTCACGTTATGTGGCGTCTCAACTTGATCTACATGTACACTGTTTGCTCAGTCCTGAATGTAACTATGGTAGTTGCAATTAAGGCTGACACGATTAATCGTATAATCGATTAATCGATCGATAAATTCAACAAAAATGATTATCATTTCTGATTTGCTTTTAATCGATTACTTGATAGGTACAATTTACTTCCCAAAGTTATGCCTAAAATACTGGATGAGTGGCAAACAGTGCAGACCCTGATGAGACGCCGCATTCTGCGGCGTCTCATCTGGGTCTACACTGTTTGCTCAGGCCTGTCTGTTCCAATATACATATGGTAAAGTGCAACATATGGTAAGAGTCGTGCTCAGACAGAAAGCCAGACAGGTAAAAGTATGACAAAAACCTTAGCGATTACTAATCGATTATCGATCAAATGACAGGACTGATAATCGATTATCTTTTCAGCTCCGATTAGCCAGCCTTAGTTGCAATAAAGCGTACTGAAGGTAATAAGGGTCAGGGGCCTAAAGAACAAATAAAATGGTTAAATAAATAATTTATTTAGTAAATGTACAGAATATAGAATGCATCAACGAATTGTAACACCTATATTACAGCTAAACAACTTAAGATAAAAGATGATTGTTTAAAAGTGTGTCCGACGCTACTGCTAGAGTTGTCCAAAATTACTTACCCCAGCGAACTTACCAACGCGCATGCGCACTTGAATTATGCTGAAATTATGTCCGGACCAGAACCTCATATTACGAAAACGCGCCTATACAAATACATTGTACACTTTACCGCCGCAAAAAAACGAGAATTTCAAGAGGAAAATTGTAATATATTTTTTTTATTTCTGCTCAAAATATAGATTGTGGATACTCGTTAGAACCGCCTCATCAAGGCGGTTCTAACGAGTACCCACAAGTTTTATTTTAGAGAAGAAATAAGAAAAATAAGGTTTACCCCTGTAAACCCCAGTTTTACCATATAAAAGTGAGGTTCAAGGGGGTCAAAATTATATAGGCGTGTTTGCGTGATGATTACAGTGGAGCTTCGATGACTCGGACTGATGGTCTGTTAACCATACGTGATTCGAACTTTCCAGGGAAGAATTGTGTGTTTGTTTGAGTTTTATGTCCCATCAACAGCTATGGTCATATGGAGGCGGTGCCCAAGGAAGAAGCATTTAAGAATTTTAACTTCACCTTCAAACTTTATGCTGTGTGTACATTTGTTCTCATTAGAGTCGTCTCGTTGTATGAGTGCACACGCCAATTCGTTTTGGTTTTACTACCCTTTCAAGATTATTTCACTTATTTCGAGCCGATCTTTGATCAGAGATGGGAGGAAAACCGGGGTACCCAGAGAAAAACCACCTGACCTTCCGTTGCAGAGGCTCGAATCCATAGTGGTGAGAGACCTAATGATTAAGAGACAGTGCACTTACCCACTTGGCCACCGATGCCCGTTTTAATAGAAGATAGAAAAATACAAAACAAAATCAAGCGGACCATGATGTTCCTGTATCGCTCGCCTAAGCTAAAAGATTAAAAGTTTCAGAAAGTTCCAATCTTTACTGAAGGTTTTATGCAGATGACAAGGTCAAAAACAGATATTTTCAGCATTCAAGGGGACGTTACTCTATGAGAGATAGGCAGACAGCATCAGTTTTCAAACTCATCCGAACTTTCATTCCCAACCTACTTATATGCTAGTTTCAGGAAGATTCTATTAAAACTGAAGGACTTATGGTGATGCAAGGTACAAAATAAGCATTTTCAGCAAAGAAGGGATCTTAACTCTGTGAGTAATGTGCCAACAATATTACTTGCAAATACATTCAAGCTTTTATCTCTAACTTAGATATATGTAAGTGTCAGGAAGGTCCGTTCAAAACGTAGGGACTTATGATGATGACAATGTCAAAATTTTCAGCAATCAAAGGGACATAACTCTTATGATAAAAGGCCGATATCACAATTTTTTGAACTCATCCGAGCTTTTATCCCTGACTTACTTACATGTAAGTTTCAAGAAGATTCGATCAAAACTGAAGGGGCTACGGTGATGACAAGGTAAAAAAAGCGTTTTCAGCAAAGCAGGTGACATAACGCCGTGAGTAATAGACCGACATCGCTAGGTTTCAAACTCATCTGACTTACTTGTTTGTAATTTTCAAGAAGACATGATGAAAACTGAAGGAGTTCTGGTGATGTCAAGGTCAAACATAGGCATTTTCTGCAATCAAGGGTCGTAACTCTTTGATTAAAAGGCTGATCTTTCTCTCTCTCTCTCTCTCTCTCTCTCTCTCTCTCTCTCTCTCTCTCTCTCTCTCTCTCTCGTTTAGACGCACGCGCGCACCATAAGCACACGCACACACGCACACACACACACACACACACACACACATACGTCGTACGTACACGTACTTATGCGAATGTGTGTTAATGAAGAATGAATACTCTTGTAATTCGCAATTTGTCAACAAAAATCTGTCCCGGGACCCGCGTAGTCAGAGTGTGCATGAAAACTTTTGGGGCGCAAGCGTACTACGAAACTACAATACTTATCGTATACATGTGCGAAAATTGAAGATTTTGACGAGCCTGTGCAAATGCGCAGGCTCGCCTAAAATCCTCACTTTCTTTTCAAACATGTAGTATTTACAAAGAGCGCTAATGAAGCTTCGAGAGTTATGTCCCTTAGAACTGATCGCGAACTTTCTTTGCGAGGGCTGGCTAAAAAATGCCGAGACCTTATCCCAGAACCAGTCATTGGCGAAAATCAGTCCGGTCACGCCGATCTCGAGTGTCGGATTTTACCAGTAGCATTTTTGGGAAACATGGCAGAACATCTGATACAACGCAAAATGATTTTTTTTGTTTTGTTTTTTTTAATTTAAATTTTTTATTTCATTTTGCGTTGGCTTAGTCGATGCGAAATGAAATAAAAATGTAGTTTTTCTTTTATTTTATTTTGAGTCGATAACACGAGGTTTTATCAAAATGAAAAAAAAAAAAAAAAAAAAAAAAAAAAAAATGAGGGAAATACATCAGGCATGACACCATATTACATTAAAGACGTTTTTTTTTTAATCATTACGAAAACACGCCTATACAAATACCGCCGAAAATAAATCGAAAATTTTAAGATGAAAAAAATTGTGATATTTGTCTTATTTTTGTTCAAAACATAGATTGTGAGTATTTGTTAGAACCGCCTCATCGAGGCGGTTCAAGCGAGTACCCTCAATCTATATTTAAGAGCAGAAATAAGAACAAGAGGCCAATGGGCCACAGTGCTCACCAGAGCTCAGGCGGGAACTGTCCACTGGCAGCCATGTATGGTTTCAGGTTTTAATATATTGCTTATTAAGTCTCCCAAACAAACCCCCATTTCCAAATGAGCCCCCATGTGGACTCTGTATCTGAAATAGTAGGCCTTTTATGAGGAGGGATGAGACATGGACCCAACAGAGCCCAGGCTAGTATCACTGAATCCATCTTATCATAAGGCACAAGAATATATATGGTTTAGGGGTAGGGATGTGTACTGTTCCTGAGATATAAGGCCTTTTAAGCTGCGGATTGGAGCATGGCCCTGGCAGACCCCAGGAAAGCCAAGATTGTTGTCGCTGAATGTGTCTTATAATAAGGACCAAGAAAATATATTGTTAAGGGGTGGGGATATGAACAGTTTCCACGATATGAGACCCTCTTAAGAAATGATGAGGAGAGGAATGGCCCCTGTGGACCACCAAGTTGTTGTGACTGAATGTGTCTAATCATAAGAAACAAGAATATAGATGATTATGAGGTGGGGATCTTAATGGTGTCTGAGATATATGGCCTTTAATAAAGTGGAGGGATGGACCATGGCATCAGCATGTTGCCCTAGCACATAGAGGCCCCACGTTGATGTGAGTGAATGAGTCTAATTATAGGGAACACAAATATACATATTTTAGGGGTGGGGATCTGAACAGTTTCTGAGATATATGGCTTTTTATGAAGTGGAAGGGTGGGGCCTAGCCCCAGCACACCCCTAGAGACCCCTAGGTTGGTATCACTGAATGTGTCTCATCATAAGGAACAAGAATATATATGGTTTAGGGGTGGGGGTTCTGAATGGTTTCTGGAATATTGAGCCTTTTACGAAGTGGAGGGGGTTGGGCATGAATGTGTCTTATCAAAGTTTCTCAGATATATGGTCTTTTGTGAAGTCGAGGGGTGAAGTATGGCCGAGGCGCACCCTGGGTGACCCCTAGGTTGGTGTCACTGAATGTGTCTTTTCATAAGGAACAAGAATATATATGGTTTGGGGTGGGGATCTGTAAGGTTTCTGGAATATTGAGCCTTTTACGAAGTGGAGGGGGTTGGGCATGAATGTGTCTTATCATAAGAAACAAGAATATATATGGTTTTGGGGTGGGGATCTGAATGGTTTTCGAGACATATCACCTTTTATGAAGTGGATTTGTGGGGCACAGCCCCCGTGCGGCCAGGGAGACCCTTAGGTTGGTATCAACGATTGCATCTCATCATAAGGAACAAGAATTTATATGCTTTAGGGGTGGGGATCTGAACGGCCTCTGAGATATTGGGCCTTTTACTTAGTGGAGACGTTTCGGCACATCCTAGGGGACCCCCAGATTGGTGTCACTGAATGTGTCTTATCATAAGAAACAAGAATATGTATGGTTTAGGGTTGGGCTCTGAAAAGTTTCTCAGATATATGGTCTTTTGTGAAGTCGAGGGGTGGAGTATGGCCGAGGCGCACCCTGGGTGACCCCTAGGTTGGTGTCACTGAATGTGTCTTTTCATAAGGAACAAGAATATATATGGTTTGGGGTGGGGATCTGTAAGGTTTCTGGAATATTGAGCCTTTTATGAAGTGGAGTGGGTTGGGCATGGCCCCCGCACATCCCGGGGGACCCCCAACTTGGTGTCACTGAATGCGATTTATCATAAGGAAAGAGAATATATATGGTTTCGGGTGGGGATCTGAAAGGTTACTGGGATATTGGGCCTTTTATGAAGTGGAGGGAGTGGGGCATGGCCCCGGCACATCCCGGGGACAACCAGGTTGGTGTCACTGAGTACGTCTTATCATAAGGAACAAAAATGTGGTTAAGGGGTGGGGATCTCAATGTTTCTGAGATAAATGGCATTTTATGAAGTGGAGGGGGTGGGGCATGTCCCCGGCACATACCGGGGGACCCCCAGATTGGTGTCATTTAATGCATCTTAGCATAAGGAACAAGAATATATATAGTTTAGGGATGGGGATCTGAATGGTTTCTGAGATAAATGGCATTTTATGAAATAGAGGGGTCAGGGCATGTCCCCGGCATATCCCGGACGACCCCCAGGTTGGTGTCACTTAATGCATCTTATCATAAGGAACAAGAATATATACGGTTTAGGGGTTGGGATCTGTTAGGTTTCTGAGATATAAGGCATTTTATGAAGTGGAGTGGGCGGGGCATGGCCCCGGCACAACCTTGGGGACCCCCAGGTTGACATAAAAGCATATGGCAGAGAGAAGTTTACTCAAGGAACATGTTTATGTAAGTTTTGTCAAAATATCTGCAATGACTTGGCAGTAAATGCCATTTTTCAGTTTTCCCGATTATAAGTCAATGGAAACTCTAAGTTGCAATAGCAACAAAACTAAAAGGCCAAATTTCTTAAAAACACAAAACCTCTAAAGGCAAATATGGTGAATATTTTCATAAAGTCTCAGCCTCCTAGAGCATATGGTTTCTGAGGAGATGCATTTTGTAAGTATTTTTGTCTATTTTTTGCATTTTGGTTTCCATGGCAATCAATAAAAATGAGCCGAAGGCCTAAAATCATACGGCAGATAGTAGATTGCCTATGGAACATTTCTATGAAAGTTTTGTCAAAATATCTGCAGAGGCTTGGCAGTAAATGTCATTTTTTCAATTTTCCCCATTATAAGTCTATGGAAACTACAAGTTGCCATAGCAACCAAACTGATGAGCCGATTTTGATAAAAAAAAACAAAAAAACTTTCAATCCCCCAGCCCAAGGATGCTACAGATAAAATTTGGGCCCAATCGGCCTAGTGGCGTCAGAGGAGATGCCGTTTGAAAGTGTTGACGCAAGACGACACAGACGCTGACGACAACGGACATCTGTCTATCCTATAAGCTCCCACGGAGCCTTCGGCTCTGGTGAGCTAAAATTTGGTTTATCCCTGTAGACCCCAGTTTTATTATATAATAATGGGATTAAAGGGGGGGCAAAATTATATAGGCATGTTTTCATGATACCCACTAACATTAGGGCCGCGACATACCAAAGTCGTTAAAAATGGTACTAGCTGCTCCTCGCTTGGCACTCAGATTTACGGGGTAGAGCTAGGACTGGTCGACCCAGTGTCAGGATAATGTGAATCGGTATGGTATCATGTAATGTGTCTGGGACATGATACTTCAGTGAGGCAGCACACACACACACACACACACACACACACACACACACACACACACACACACACACACACTAACATTATCAAATATTGCTTCCTAAGCCTTTGGCTTTCTATCTTCATTTTTCGTCGATTTGAAGCATATTAACGCAAAAGGAAATATTTTTATTACATTTTTTTTCATTTAGCATCGACAATGCCAACGCAAAATAAAAAGAAAAAAAAATCATCAATATGGTAAAAAAAAAAACAAGAAACAGTATTTCATTTTGCGTTTTTTAACATCTCGTCGTTATCGGTATTGAAAGAGACCGACTTGTAACCTGTGAAAAGCATAAAATTTTGAGCCTAGCGAACATGGAAGCACACAAACCCACAAACATCGCAGTGTTTCCCAAAATGCCATCACGAAAACACGCCTATATAATTTTGACCCCCTTGAACCCCACTTTTATATTGTAAAACTGGGGTTTCCGGGGTATACCTTATTTTTTCTTATTTCTGCTCTAAAATATAGATTGTGGGTACTCGTTAGAACCGCTTCGATGAGGCGGTTCTAACGAGTGCCCACAATCTATATTTTGAGCAGAAATAAGAAAAATATCACAATTTTTTATCATGAAATTTTCTTTTTTTCGGCGATAAAGGTGGCAATGTATTTGTATAGGCGTGTTTGCGTAAATCAAAGCATAAAATTCGACAGATCGGAGTTTACAGTGTAGTACGAACGATTTTAGACAGCGCAGAACGAGTCTATCGAAGTGCCAGACCGCCGAAAACGCCAAGGAAACCGGCAAATACTGTGTATGGTCCCGTGTTGGCGTAACGAGGGTCTGAAATTGGATTATTACTATCGTCATAATTTCTTGCCGGCCCTCTGCCATTTTTCTGGGACCAGTAGCCATTCCTGTCCATTCTCAAAAAGTGGAAATCCTCACCGGGCCATATAACCAGAGCAATAACACAATATCCACGTGCCCGAGGCACAACGATCGGCGATCTTTCGCGAACGGGGATAAGCCCGTCTCGTAAACAAGCACTATACACGTTTTCAGCTGTGAAAGCGCTGTGACGCTGGCCTGAACCCCGTCCTGGCTGGGCAAATGTGTTTGTTTGTATATTTGTAGCATAGTTGTAACAGTTGTTCCGTCTTTGCACGGGAGGGAAGTTCCAGTGTTGCGGGTCAAATCTCGTTCCGCGACAGGCAGTCTGACGCTTCTTCCGCCGATCCTCCCGGATCACAATTTTGTACTGGATCGTCTTTGTCTGCACCTTGGGCTGTACGATCTGCAAAATACAATGAAACTTTCATAGTGGACTCGAACCCAGATTGTTCGCTTACCGTCGCTGGTTCAAACTCATGATTGAGTCCCTGGGGATTCTTTTTCGATAACCCCATTGAGATACCAGTACTTTTGTCTGTTTGAATTGAAGTTTTACGTCCCCGACAACACTATTTAGGTCAGTTTGGAGACGTGGCTTCCAATTTTGTGGTATTTTACCCGACATCTCAAGCCCTACCGCCCAAAAGGGTTTGTAGGGACGGACCAACTGGCACCACTTTGCCTGGGCAAGCTAATATAATAGTCTGTGTCAGCACTGCGTGGACGCATCATGCAGCCAAATCTGTTTCTCCAAGCCCCGATGGGCGGGGGCCGCGAGATATTACATATTACATATTACTACATTTGGGATAACCTATTTCGGCAATCATTTTGTTTTACCCATTAGAATAGTCTCGATGAGGCGATTCTAATGAGTACACACAACATTCCATAACTTTACAGAAGATCAACAAGATAAAGTGAAATTCTGCTATTAAGGGGAATGGGAACACCTGGCTGATTTTTCCGCCATTTTTCAAAGGGAGACAATTTCGTGACTTCCTGTTCGCTTTTCTATAAGCCCTGTTCCACTGATAAAGGGGTCTACTCTTAAAGGAAAGAATTTGCTCCTCAGGAGCAAATTATTTCCTTTATGACTTGACCCCTTTTGACATGGGAGACAAAAATACTTTTGCAGGAATTGCCTCCCCTGGAAGTGTTCCCATTGTCCTTAAGACAATCTAAAATTAAGACAAATCATGCTTTTAAAAGCATATGTAGAAGGTTTCGGTTTCACTCCCATGTTCTAATGGGAGACCACCTTTGGGACTGTTCAAAAGTGGTCTTAAAGACCACTTTGAACAGTCCCAAAGGTGGTCTTAATATAAGAATTTTACTGTACTTCAAAATTATCCCAGTACTCATTCTCATTCGGCCGCCCCCGCCCATCGGGGCTTAAAGAAATAGATTGGCTGCATGATGCTTCCACGCAGAGCTGAACCGACCACACACGGTACTGGTAAACCGCTTAGAGAATCTAAGCCTGCCCAGGCAAAGCAGTGCGAGTCGGACCGTCCATGCTTATAAACCCTATTGGTTTCATCTCAATGTCGGGTAAAGGTCCCACAAAATTGGAAGCAATGTCGCCAAAATGACTTATACAGTTGACGGGGACGTTAAACCTCAAATCAAATTAAACAAATCAAGGCGGATGCCCCCGCCTGCCTGGAGGCGCAAGTAAGAAAGTTTAAACATTAATTGCTAACGCCATTTCGGACGTACGGACGGACAAGGGTAAATGTAACACTAGGTACCATTTCTGCCATTCGAGGCGGGGGCATACAAAGAGAAAAGTGAAATTTACAAGGGTATACAAGATTTTGCATACTCTCGCTCAAATACAGTAAAATTCCGCTACCAAGACGACCTAAAATTAAAACTAAAACTGCTTTCTAAAGCTTATTTAGAAGGTTTTAGTGGTCCTGTCTTTGTATTTTCTACACAGAGAGTCTCCTAAAATGAAACCACCTTTGGGACTGTTCAAAATTGGTCTTAAAGACCACTTTTGAACTGTCCCAAAGATGGTCTTAATATAAGAATTTTACTGTAGATTGCAGGTATACATTCGAACCGCCACTGAGAAATGCTTCAATGAGGCGTTTCTAACGAGTACCTACAATCTATGCGTGTTCTTCGATTGAATTATACATGGCAATCCCATATATTTTAAATAATAAGTGACCCATATATGACAATGGAATCATCCACCTAATAAGTTTGGAGTGGTCCTTTTCCAATTATAGGGCTGTCAGGTTTGTTTTTGTTTGTGGCGAATTTTACAAAAATGAATGTTCTTTAAGCCAACAGTGTAGACCCAGATCAGAAGCCGCCTTCTATGATGTCTGATTGTTTGCCAATGTCCCAAAAGAGGCGCTAGGCATAGATGGGTTCACTTGTCAAAAATTATTAATGACGGTAGGACCTAGATCAGAACCGTGCTAAATAATGATCAAGTATTTGACTTAATTATCCTTATTTTATATCCAAGCAGTGAAGACTCTGTCGAGAATTCTCTGTTGGGCACTGCAGTCAATGCGCATGTGTCCCTCGTTGCACAGGAACTTGTTGGACTTGTTATTTACGAGTCTAACCAGAGACATTGACAGGCGTGTCCTTTAATATGTGTAAAAACTGACGGCGGTCCATTTGTCTGTCAACTTTAGCATTTGACAACTTTTTTACCATGATATACGAATAAAAATGTCAACTCAGTTAAGTGGAATGGGAACACGTTCAGGACAGGCAACTCCTGCAAAAGTGTTTTGACTCCCATGTCAATAAAGGAAAGAATTTGCTCCCGAGGAGCAAATTCTTTCCGTTAAGAGTAGACCCCTTTTTCGGTGGGCTGAGGGTATAGAAAAATTCACACGAAGCCCCGAAAGTTGTCTCCCTTTGAAATATGGCGAAAATGTGCCCCCATTCCCCATAAGACTCGGAAAAAAATGTAAACCAGCTCATTCCGGCCACAGCCCATCACGAAAGCACGCCTATCTAATTTTGACCCCCTTGAACCCCACTTTTATATTGTAAAACTGGGGTTTAGAGGGGTAAACATTATTTTTCTTATCTCAGCTCTAAAATATCGATTGTTGGTACTCGTTAGAACCGCCTCGATGAGGCGGTTCTAACGAGTACCCACAATCTAGTTTTGAGCAGAAAGAAGAAAAATATCGCAATTTTTCATCTAAATATTTTCGTTGTTTCGGCGATACAGTTTACAATATATTTGTATAGGCGTGTTTTGGTAATGCTCCGCTGTCAGGCTAAAGAAGCTTTGGATAGTATCTTTAAAGCCCTCGACCCCGGCCCTAATCACCACCCCACCCCAACACACTGATCTGTCAGTGCGGAGTTCGATCCCGAGCTTCTCCAGACTTTCGGATGAGTCTTTAAACCGAGGTCCCGTCTCCGTATGACCTTATCTGTTTGTGGGGCGTAAATCTCTCACACACACACACATGCGCACGCACGCACGCGCGCGCAGTCTGTGCGGATACTGATCATAATTAATATACATGTATTTCAATGACCAGGCAACTACGATATATTTCGCAGTAGGCAATGTAGACAATGTAGGTTTTGGTTGTGTTGAGATTTTTAAGTTCCCGTCCCTACCGACCAAAGAAAAGTCGTTGAATGGGGATTTCTGCAGCGGACAGTCGCAGAAAAGATTGACATTGCCGGCCATTCATATGTTGTCAATTTATGCCAAATTCCTTAATCCACAAGAATTACTGCGTAAGTTTTGCGAGCAGGCCAAATGGACATATACAATGGAAATAAAAATCAAAAACGAGTTCCTTTAAGAGCAATGAAAACATTCATAAGAAAGAAGATGGGTCATACTACGTAGTTTCGGCTAATAAAGCCTCATCAGTGACCCTGTAATGATCCGGCAAAGAAAGCCAGAGAAAACATACTGCAACCCTGAACCCCGGAAGGCACATTTCCCTTCCGGTATCTATTAGAAAGAAATTGAAAAAGAAAAAAAAAAAAAAGAGACTCGAAATAAAAACCTAATGTCGTTTGGAAATTTTTTAAGATGGCCAGCATGGCGACCATCTCGGATATTGGAATAGAATGAATTTCTCCATCACGAAAACACGCCTATATAATTTTGACCCCCTTGAACCCCACTTTTATACAGTAAAACTGGGTTTTTCGAGGGTAAACCTTATTTTTCTTCTTTCTGCTCTAAAATATGGATTGTGGGTACTCGTTAGAACCCCCTCGATGAGGCGGTTCTAACGAGTGCCCACAATCTATATTCTGAGCAGAAATAAGAAAAATATCACAATTTTTCATCATAAAATTTTCATTTTTTTTCGGTGATAAAGGTGGCAATGTATTTGTATATGCGTGTTTCCGTAATGGTAAATCTGGATCTCGATGTCGCTTCGATGCCTCCCATAAAGTTTCAGCTTGATTAGACCTCTGGTTTAGGAGGAGATGTCGTTTGAAGAATTTCAAGATGGACGCCATGGCGGCATAACAATTTTACGGAACGTAACAATTTTAGCAAATCCAAATATCCATATCACCCTGATGCCTCCAATCAAGTTTCAGCTCAAGTTGACCTTTGGTTCGTGAGATGTCGTTTGACGAATTTCAAGATGGACGCCATGGCGGCATAACAACGTAACGGAACGTAACAATTTTAGCAAATCTAAATATCCATATCATATCAGCCTGATGCCTCCCATCAAGTTTTAGCTAAAGTGGACCTTAGGTTCGTGAGATGTCGTTTGACGAATTTCAAGATGGACGCCATGGCAACCAGCTTGGAAATCGGAAAGGAACACTTTTAGCAAATCTGAATCTCTATGTCACCCTGATGCCTCCTATCAAGTTCCAGCTCAATTCTCCCTTCAGTTCCGGAGGAGATGTTGTTTGAAGAATTTCAAGATAGCCACCATGGCAGTCATCATGAATACCAGAACGGAACGATTTTACCAAATCTGAATCTCCATGTCACCCAATACCTCCCATTAAGTTTCAGATCAATTCGAATTTTGATTCGGGAGATGTCATTTGAAGTATTTCATGATGGACGCTATGGCGACCATCTTGGGCATCGGAACGGAACGATTTTAGCAAATCTGAATCTTTATGTGACCTCGTTGCCTGCCATCAAGTTTCAACTCAATTAGACCTTTGGTTCGGGAGATGTTGTTTGAAGAATTTCAAGATGACTGCCATGGTTGCCATCTTGAATAGCAGAACCGAACGAGTTTGCCAAATCTGAATCTCCATGTCACCCTTCTGCCCCCATCAAGTTTCAACTCAATGAGACTTGGTTCAATTTATCTAAAACTTCATTAGAATTCTATATTGGCCAAAACAGATTTCTCCCTGGTCTTTCAAAGACTCTGTCACAATATTTAATCACATGTTTTTATGGCAGTAAAACTTGGAAAGTTCAGTGGTGGTACAAGAGCTTTAATTTGCAAAAAAATCGTGCTTTGTATGTTTGGCAACCAATGTAACGAAGGAAGCTTGTCTTTACCTTCTGTAACACATACAGCAAACTTGGTGGATGAACGGCCAATGTGGTCATCAACTAAAGACTTCTCTACAGCCAAAGGCTGCAGTTTATATGCCTTAGAATCACTATGTTCTTACCGAAGAGTGTTAACATAGTGAAGCCGTCAAATAACGACCACATTGTTAGCGGCCTTATCTGCTGGAGCCCGAAAAAACTTTTTATGAAATTTTTGAATACCTAGTTTAAGGCGACGTAAAGACGTCTTAGGTTTAGGAGGTAATAAGTTATTTTGAGAGTAGAAAGAAAGGCGTTTGTTCACTAGTTTCAGAATGCTAAGTTTCCATTCTTTAAGAGCTTTATGCTCAACATACTCTCGTTTGCAACATCGACTACCAAAATTCATTCAAGGCAGCAGCGATTTCATCTCTATATTTATTGAAATCAATTTTAGAAGGAAATCGATATGTCGGTCCTTTAGAACCTATTCCATATATTTCGCATCCTTGAATCAGGAATAATTTTTAAATTACCAGTAATAATATGACCAGCAGCAAGATAGCAATACACTGAATTATTACAATCACATGTATCAGGAGTGTTAGTGTCAATATCAAGATATTGAAATTAAAAATTATAGATCTAACAGTTTTATTGTATTTATAGCAAATTATGGGATATTCAGTATTTTGGGAAAAAAAGCAGGAATAGATGAAACCGCTTTACCCCGTCAAGAGAAAATCTGTCTTCAGAGCATTCCGACAAGTTAAAACACAAACCAGCTATAAAGACTAGAAAGCCTTGGAATTTTACTTGCAGAAACTAGAAGTGTCGTACTATCCAGGCAGCGAACACGAACGTACTGCTCAGACTGCGCACGCAGTCTCATCAACACGTTTGTTAGCCGCAAATGAGTAAAGCAGTTTTCTTTCGGCGTGGCTTACACATCTATCATGACTTCAGCGATTTCAAACAATTTTTGACAGTGTGTCGCATGAAGACATATGGGTCCAGTCAAGCGATTTTGGTACTTATCGCCTATGCGAGCAGCGAAGGTTCAGGCGAGCCTGCGCATCCGCGCAGTCTCGCCAGAACCTTCGCTGCTCGCTCATACAAGCAGTGGATCAAGAGGAACCTTCAGACAGAAAGCCATATCCCTGGCCCCTCTGAATGGCTGGGCATGCGCAGTTAAAATTTGGTATGACGGAATGCTCGAAGACACAAATTCGCTTGGCGGGGCTCATATAAAAACAATGAGGATATATAGTGTTAGTGACAACTAGGTCAGTATAGTCTATTTCAACACTTTAACCCTTATCTTGCTGAATATTCATCTAAGCCACACCCATTTCGTTATATCAACCAATCAAATTACTTTATGTGATTTATTGCTACAAATTCGTAAACCGAATGCCAAACAGTGTAGATCCTGATCAGATGGCTTCTTCAGAAGCCATCTGATCTGGATATACACTATTTCCAAAGATAGGGGTTGTCGTGAATAGAAGGATAAGGGTTAACATCAAGAGTGACAACTGTCAATTTCTTACGAACTGTCAAGGAAGTATCGACAGGGTAAACTCATCGGCTCCATATGACCTAAATTGTTTTAACTGGGCTCCAAAAAGCAAACAAACAAGTGATCACCCTTACATATTCGTGTAATGAACTTCCTTGAAAACCCTACTTTTTATAGGAAAATGTTCGGGTGGCGAGGAAAAAAACATTATTTGCTTTATTATTGTTCAAAAACACAGACTGAAGGTACTCCTCAGAACCGCCTCTAACGCGAGGAGCATGATATCAGTTGTTTTGGACGAGCTTTAAAAAAAACTCGTTTCACTCCTGTGACCTTGAAACCAAACTATAGTAAAGTGTTTGGTAGGTGGCATTAATATATTGCACCAAGTTTTACTGCAATTGACGAATTTGAGATAAACGAAAGGGGCGCTGACATGCTATTTTTGCACAAACAGACAGTTTTGGAGAGCATGTGACCTTGAAAATGAGGTAAAGGTAATCAAAATCTAGTCGAGTCTTTGGTAGATTGCGGTGAAATATTGTACCTTACAAACTCTTGACGGAGAGAGTATGCAGAAAAGATAATTTTGGTCCAAACATCACGAAAACATGCCTATATAATTTTGACCCCTCCAACCCCATTTTTGTATAGTAAAACTGGGGTTTCTGGGGGTATACCTTATTTTTCGCATTTCTGCTCTAACATATAGAGTGTGGGTACTCGTTAGAACCGCCTCGATGAGGCGGTTCTTAGGAGTACGCACAATCTATATTTTGAGCAAAAATAAGAAAAATATCACAATTTTTCAGCATAAATTTTTCATTTTTTCGGCGATAAAGGTGGCAATGTATTTGTATAGGCGTGTTTGCGTAATGTGCGACACATCACGAAACACGCCTATTTGATTTTGACCCCCTTAAACCCCACTTTTATGTACTAAAACTGGGGTTTACAGGGATATACATTTCTTTTCTTATTTCTGCGCAAAAGCATACATTGTTGGTACTCGTTTTTGGTGGTTAAATTTCCAAAACATTTGTATAGGCATGTTTTCGTTATGGGTTAGAAATTAAGCTTGAAATTCTTGAAGGTCATGCCATCAACATATAATCACTGTTTACCATCAACCTAGAGCCGGCCTCGGTAGCTCAGTCGGATGCGCGGCTGACTGGTGATCAGGAGGACTCGGGTTCGCTACCTGCCGGGGCCAGCAACATTCTTTCGTGGAGATTGATCATGAAATCTTTTCTACGGTCATTCTCTCGATCCCTTCAAGAAGGGCAGTTGTCAGTTTCTAGCGAAAGAATGTGCACTGTACTGGTTAACCGCTTACGTATAAACCTGCCCAGGAAGTGTGGATAGGTAAACTTACCGGCTCAAAAATCACCTAAAATAGTGTTGACTGGGCCGTCAAACTCCAATACAAACAAAAACCAACAACCTAGTGATGTAAGCATGCAATCTTGGAAAGAACCATGGAAATGCCCACGCCGGCGCAATAAATGCAAAAACAAAAAAAAAAAATAAATAAATAAAAAATAAATAAATAAATGAAAAATAAATAAGTTAAAGGATATTTACAATCACTAAAGAATGAATTGTGTAACGTGAGCGCGTGTGTGATAGTTTAAACCTTTTTGTACCAAATAGAATAAAGCAGGTTTTGGCTTGATTTGAGTTTTAACGTCCCCGTCAACATTATATAGGCCATTTTGGAGACGTTGCTTCCAGTTTTGTGGGACTTTAACATTGAGATGAAATGACATCTCAAGCCCTGTCGCCCAATTAAACCAATAGGGTTTACAAGCATGGACGGCCCGACTCACACCGCTTTGCCTGGGCAGGCTTAGAACCTCTAGTCTGTTTACCAGTACTCGTGTGTGGTCGGATTCAGCTCTGCGTTGAAGCATCGTGAAGCTCATCTATTTCTTCAAGCCCCGATGGGCGGGGGCGGAGAATATAGCAGGAGTCCATTGCAAAATTAAAGGGTTTCAGGTTGTGTTTCTTCAAAATTTATTTGAAAAATGGCTGGACTTTTTGCAAACAGTGTAGGCCCTGATCAGACGCCGCGTTCTGCGGCGTCTGATCTGGGCCTGTACTGTTTGCCAGGGTACCCATTTTGGAGTTTCTGGTACAAAATGGGTTAAAAGAGTTTCCGACCAATTTATATATCAGTATTGTGTCAGGAAAAAACCGTACATGTTAAACAAGTACTATTAGCAATAATCAGATATGTTCATGTAACTATTTCCTGTTCAATATGATGAATGATTGTGTTTTGGACTCTATTTTTCAGCACTAACATTTAGACTAGTTTTTGATTTATGAATCAGTATTTGTTGTATGACTTAGAAAGACAATTCAATTATACGGCCCCCGTCCATAGGGGCTTGAAGAAATATATGGGCTGCATGATGCTTCCACGCAGAGCTGAATCCGGCCCGCACACTAGTACTGGTAAACCGCTTAGAGGATCTAAGCCTGTCCAGGAACCGCGGTGCGAGGCGGACCGTCCATGCTAATAAACCCTATTGGTTTCATTGGACGACAGGGCTTGAGATGTAATTTTATCTCAATATCGGGTAAAAGTCCCACAAAATTGGAAGCAATGTCTCCAAAATGACCTTTACAGTGTTGACGGGGACGTTAAACATCGAAACAAACCAACAATTCAATTGTAAAGAAGACAAAATATTAATGGTTTCTGGTACAAAATGGATTAATAATACTTTTCTCGCCATACCCCAGTAAATGTAAAATTAACTGTAAATCCCTGAGATTTGTTTTGGTTTCAAATAAGCACTCAGGCCATTTTAAGATGTGGAACAAATTAGCTATTGATACATCAGAGACCACTTTTGAACAGTCACAATGGTGGTCTCTGACCAGAGGACACTGTATGCAGAGTAGACAAAGAAAGAATAACTGTAACCTACTAAATAAACTTCTAAAAGCAGATTTAGTCTTAATTTTAGGTGGTCTTAATAGCGGAATTTTACTGTATATAAGTCTGTAACTAGGTGTGACGTAAATACGCAGTCAGTTAGTGTCACCGTCAATCATTTACCTGTCAGCAATTGGTGTATGCCTATATATCAGTAGAATATGCAATGTTTGAAACATATATACATATTTAACCCTTTTTGTACCAAAAGGGTGTTCCTCCTTATCATTCCAAAATTAATGAGTGTCAGATTGTGTTTTCTTCAAATGGCTGAACGTTTTGCAAATAGTGTAAGCCCTGATCAGACGCCGCTTTCTGCGGCGTCTGATCTGGGCCTGCACTGTTTGCCACTTACCCATTTTGGGGTTTCCGGTACCAAACGTGTTAATGAATGAAAACACACCCAGTATAATACGGATGGATATTTTTTTGTAAACACCGATTGGCAAATGGGGCAAGGGGCTCCTTTATCAGCTTTATTCATTCATTTATTTAATATCTCATCTAGAGAGAAGCCCCAGGTCAGTTTATGCCATGACCGTCGTTAATTTTTCAGATTTTCGACATCTCCTCCAGTACTGTAGGTTTGGATTGAAATGATACTTGGTAGGAGGCATTTTGGCGATATGCTGATTCAGAATTGCTAAAATAGTTCCGTTCCAATATCCAAAATGGCCGCCATGGCAGCCACCTTGAAATTCTTCAAACGACTTGATCCTACCGAACCGACATTCAGACTGAGTTGAAACATCACCGGGCATAAAGGAATTTCAGAATTGCTAAACTCGTTCTGGTCTGATTTCAAAGATTGTCATCATAAAGGCCATCTTGAAATCATTTAAAAGACAGATTGAGTTGAAACTTGACTGGAGGCATGTGGAGATTCATAATTGCTAAAATCGTTCCGTTCGGATATCCAAGATGGCTGCCATTGCAGTCATCTTGAAATTCTTCAAACAACACCTGCTTCTGAATCAAAAGCCGGATTGAGCTTAAACTTGACGGGAGGCATTCGGGCGACATGGAGATTCAGTGTTACCAGATAGTCAAGTTGAAGTAACAGTCAAATTTAAAAAAGTATCCATGACAAAAGATATCCGAAACTGGCCTGTGAGAGTGTTTGAGTTTTACGTCTCACCTAAAGCTAAGGTCATACGAAGACGGGACCACGGTTTACAGACTCATCCAAAAGTCTGGAGAAGCCTGGGATCTCTCTGCGACCCCTGGTTTACAAGACGAGTAGCATAATCGCTAAACCACGGAGGAGTAACACCAAGGATTAATAGTTAGAAATCAACAGTTACATATAAGTGCAAAATTTGATACATGGATATTCTATTTGTGAGAACTGAACAGTCAGTGCATGACTAACCCATTTTGTACCGGAAACCCCAAAACGGGTAGTTGGCAAACAATACAGGCTCAGATCAAACGCCACAGAACGCCAGATTTTCAGCCAATTTCCAAATTGTTTTTGAAGAAAACACAACCTGACACCCTTGAATTTTGAAATGGACTCCTGCTGTATATAAGGACGACCATTCCATTTGGTACAAAAAGGGCGAAGGAAGAAACTGCCTAAAAGATCATCATCAAAGTTTGGACAATAAGTTAAGTGAGTTGTTATTTGTTTTGTGTTGTTATATGCATTTATGGTTAAATGAAGTTTGTTTTAATTACATTTAGTTAAGTGCAAGAAGCAATCTGGATATAGATTCCATATTATATGTTTCAAATTTCTTTAATGCTCAAAGAGGCAACGTCAGCAAATTATTTCATTCTCTTATTCATCAGATTTCTTTCCAGCCATTGAAGTCTACGGGGAATCAGAATTGCTAAAATTGTTCCGGTATCCAAGACAACAGCCATGGTGGTCATCTTCAAATCATTTCAACAGCGTCATTGGATTGAGCTTAAACTTGATGGGAGGCATCAGGGCGGTACAAAGATTCAGTTCCATATTGATATCCAAGATAACAGTCAAGGCGGCCATCTTGAAATTATTTCAAGACGTCTCCCCTCCTAATTAAAAGTGGATTGCGCTGAAACTTGATGGGAGACATCAGGGCGGTATAAAGATTAAGAATTGTTAAAATAGTTTCCTGCTGATATCCAAGAGAGCTACCTTGCTGGCCATCTTGAAATTCTTCAAACTACACATCACGAAAACACGCCTATATAATTTTGACCCCCTTGAACCCAAATTTTATATAGTAAAACTTGGGTTTCCGGGGCTATACCTTATTTTTCTTATTTCTGCTCTAAAATATAGATTGTGGGTACTCGTTAGAACCGCCTCGATGAGGCGGTTCTAACGAGTACCCATAATCTATATTTTGAGCAGAAATAAGAAAAATATCGCAATTTTTTAACTTAAAATTTTCATTTTTTCGGCGATAAAGGTGGCAATGTATTTGTATAGGCCTGTTTGCGTAATGTCTCCTCCGGAGCCGAAATTCAGATTGAGCTGACAATTTATGGGAAACATCGAGGCACATGGATATCAAACATGGTAAAAGTTTCTGTTCCGATAACCAAGATTGCTACCCCGGTGGTCAAATTGAAATTCTTCAAACAACATCTCCTTTTAAGCGGGAAATTGGACTGAGCTGAAAAATGATATAGTGGAGACATCTGGGCAACACTGAGATTCAGAAAAAAAAACTCAATTCGTACTGATACCCGAGATAGCCGTGATTGTGGCCCTCTTGAATTCTTTACATGGCATCTCCTCCGAAACCGAAAGTTGAATTGAGCTGAAAATTTTGGGAGAAATCGGGGCAACATGGACATTCAGAATTAAATTGTTCCCTTCATATACCTAATTGGCCACCATCTTCAAACAACACTATGATCTGCTCCCGAACTGAGGAATATAGAGATTGTTATGCATAAGAATTTATTTTTCTGATTCCCATTTTCA
Organism: Lucinisca nassula; assembly: GCA_963580285.1. NCBI lineage: Eukaryota > Metazoa > Mollusca > Bivalvia > Lucinida > Lucinidae > Lucinisca > Lucinisca nassula. Next base: position 2,455,701 of record OY757024.1, on the reverse strand, counting down.
CCCCACTGGGTGACCTAATAATGCTATTATTATCTTGTTTATTCTTCCTAAAGACGTTTCTGGAAAAATGGATTAATTTCAGTTGGTAAACAACTCGTTTACAACGAAAAGTACTTTGGAATCTTCCAGAAAGTTCGGGGTTGCATCATTTTTAGAAAATTACCACAGCCCCCTGGAGCTTTCTAGAGAATTCTTAGGTCTATATAAAGAGCTTGAATTTTTCTTTGCATCACGAAAACACGCCTATATAATTTTGACCCCCTCGAACCCCACTTTTATATAGTAAAACTGGGGTTTGCAGGGATAAACCTTGTTTTTCTTATTTCTGCTCTAAGATACACTCTATATTTTGAGCAGAAATAAGAAAAATATCACAATCTTTCATCTGAAACTTTTCATTTTTTTCGAAGATAAATGTATCAATGTATTTGTATAGGCGTGTTTTCGTAATGGGGTCAGAGTATGCAGTATGGGGGTTTATATAAGTTATTTTTAAATACTGTGTCGGATTGTTTAAGGATATTATTTTTCATTTCGGACTGTGAATTCTGTGGGATCAAGGAAATAAATTCATTCAAGGATATTTCATAACAGAGCTAAGTACATTTAAATTTCTTACTTCAACAGGTTAAAAATAGTTTGTAAATAAATTCTATATGCTTGTTTGCTTTATCTTTCTGCTACACCTGGCTCGAAACATGATTCAGAACTTGATTGCTATAATCTATACGTTTAGATATCCGAGATGGCATCCGCCTTTGAAAATTTCAAATCACATCTCCTCTCTTCAAAATAGCGTTTGGACCTTCCTCAACCTTTTTTTGATATACAATATATTCCACGAAAAAATGTGGCATTTGCCACGCATGTGTCCTTGACATTTGTCATTGCTATTAACGTTGATTCTAATGCACTTGCGTATATAACGCGACGTCTGATTGGATAACGTCAAAAATTTGCGACAGTATATTCTGCGATATACTGTCGGAAACCCGACGTCATCACGTAACGTCGCTTTTCATTGGCTGGCATTTGGTTTTACGCAGCTCACTGCGCTTGTCGCCTTGTGCAAAATAGTACACTTTTTAGCTTAACAACCGAAAAAGTGCATTAGAATGGGGATAACTGTATTGAAAATTGTCATTTGGGGAGATAAATCGTCGGTTTTACGGTCGCAAATTACGTTTTACGGCTCCGCTAACGCGTCGCCGTAAAACGAAATTTCCGACCGTAAAACCTCCGATTTACCTCCCCAAATGACAATTTTCAGTACAGTTATCCCCTAACTGAACGCCAGAGTAAATGACTGCTGGCTGGCTAGGTCCACGTTCGACATTCTACGTCAGTGTTTCCTGATACGGTGTACGTTGACAGATACGATGCCTAAGGCTGACCCAGCGGGCACTCAACATTGCGGTCAAGCACTTATATGAGCCAGCGCATGAAAAAACGTACAATAAGACATGTGCGCCCAGTGACGAATCAGATCAGCCTGCGCATCCATATAGTCTGAGCAGAGACTTCTCTTGCCTCAGGAAGGAGCATTTGGCCCTTATATAGCTATTCTTAGAGCGCACAACGAATTCTCTGATCAGACTGCGCGGATGCGCAGGCTGATCTGAGTCTTCGTTGGGCGCACATGTCTGATTGTAGGTTTTGTCGTGCGCTGGCGCATATGTTATCTGCTGCCCAGCATGGAAAACACATTGACCTTTTGCACAAAAACGGAAGCCTTAAGCTATAAATAATTTAGCAATAGTATGTTTAAGGAAAGATGAAAAGGACATGACAGGTTTTTTATCGTATATAACAACAGTAACGTTTGGTAAGTTATAGCTCAAGACCAGATGAATACGTTTGTAATTAGTTTTAAATTATTTTGGTTTCCTTAATTACAGTCAACCGTCTTTATACCGACATTTACATGTAGCAGCAAAACTTTTTATACCAACATTTTCAATCGTACGACGGCCCCCGCCTATCAGGGCGTGAAGAAATAGATGGATTGCATGATGCTTCCACGCAGAGCTGAAACCGACCCGCACGCGAGTACTGGTAAAACGCTTAAAGGATTTAAGCCTGCCTAGGCAATGCGGTGCGAGTCCATGCTTATAAACCATATTGGTTTCTTTTGGCGGCAGGGCTTGAGGTGTCATTTCATCTCAATGTCAGGTAAAATCGCACAAAATTGGAAGCAACGTCTCAAAAATGGCCTTTACAGTGTTGACGGGAACGTTAAACTTAAAATCAAACAAACAAATAAATCAAGTGAACGAATCCTTAGCTCTAAAGATGAGACTGAATAAAGGAGATTTTCAAGAATATTGTAATTATTTTACTTGACACTCCAAGAAACAAATGTTGTGGATATTTGTTAGAATCGCCTCGGCGAGGCGGTTCTAACACATGTACGCAGCATCTGTTTCTTGGAGAGAAACAAATGTTTCTTGGAGTAATTAAGGTAAAAAGCCCCTTATTATCTATTTTGTTTGTTTGTTTGATTTTGGATTTAACGTCCCCGTCAACACTGTATAGGTCATTTTGCGGACGTTGCTTCCATTTTTGGTGGACTTTTGCCCGACATTGAGATGAAATGACATCACAAGCCCTGCCACCCAATGAAACCAATAGGGTTCATTATGCAAACACGCCTATACAAATACATTGCCACCTTTACCGCCGAAAAAAATGAAAATTTTATGATGAAAAATTGTGATATTTTTCTTATTTCTGCTCAAAATATAGATGGTGGGCACTCGTTAGAACCGCCTCATCGAGGCGGTTCTGACGAGTACCCACAATCTTTATTTTAGAGCAGAAATAAGAAAAATAAGGTATTCCACCGGAAACCCAAGTTTTACTATATAAAAGTGGGGTTCAAAGGGGTCAAAATTATATAGGCTTGTTTTCGTGATGTATTTGCACTGGCGGTCCGACTCGCACCACTTTTCCTGGGCAGGCTCTGAACCTCAAAGCGATTTACCGGTACTCGCGTGTGGTTGGTGTCAGCTCTGCGTGGAAGCATCATGCAGCCTAATCTAGTTCTTCAAGCCCCGATGGGCGGGGGCATCCCTTATTACCTATTGTACTACTCCTCATTCGGCCTTTTTATAGCGGCAAATTGGATAAAACGGCAGATTGTAAGGAAACAACTAGTGTTATTATAGAGAGGATCCTCTGTATACATGTATATTTCTTCGTCCTTTTACGAAAGGGAACATAACAGTTATAGCATAACCCAAAAATAATACATACTGCTTGTTCTAGATTTCTGACCTTTTCGTGATAAAGTAAAATTCCGCTATTAAGACCCACTAAACTAAAGACTAATTCTTCTCGAAAAAAGCTAACTTCTAAAGGTACGGAACCCAGGAAGGGACATGATTTTTTAGTTTTATTTTGTTGTGCGAACAAGATAATATCTTGAGCGGACAAGATATTATCTTGTTCGGACAACATATTATCTTGTGCGGACAAGATATTATCTTGTGCGGACAAGATATGATCTTGTTCGCACAACATAATATCTTGTGCGCACAAGATATTATCTTGTTCGCACAACATATTATCTTGTTTGCACAACAGAGATCTTGGGAAGTTGTGCGGCAAGATATTATCTTGTGCAGACAAGATAATATCTTGTGCGGACAAGATAATATCTTGTCTGCACAAGATAATATGTTGTCCGCACAAGATAATATCTTGTGCGGACAAGATATTATGTTGTGCGGACAAGATATTATCTTGTCCGCACAAGATAATATGTTGTCCACACAAGATAATATTGTCGTCGGCACAAGATATTATCTTGTCCGCACAATTTATAAAATAAAAAAAAATCATGTCCTATAAAGGTTTCATTTTTTTTTTCTTTTTTTTTTTTTTTTTGCTACATCCGGTGTCCACTAGCAACAGACCACCTTTGGAACTGTTCAGAGAAAAACTGTGGTCATTAGTCATTTGCAAAAAAAAAAAAAAAAAAAAAAATAAAAAAAAAAAAAACACTTTAAAACAGTTACAAAACATTTCAGGCCACTTTTGAACAGTTCCAAAGGAAGGTGTCTTTTACACAGTTCCACACATTTGAATAATTGCAAAAAAAGGTCTGCATAATAGGACTTTCACTGCAGGCAAATGCATTCGAGTGTGACATAGAGAAACCTCGCTGGCGAAAACCGGAGTACCCAGAGAAAAACACACTGACTTTTCGTTGCGTCTCACATGTGACCCGACCATAGCTCGGACCACAGCGATGAGAAATCTAATGACACAGAGTCACCGAGAGCGCTTACATTTATTTACATCTAGCTCTATCTATATATGTGAACGGTTATGATTGATAACGTTACATGCAACCGGTGGAAGTGACGTCACTGCACGTCATTTATGATACACAATGCAATGAATTAAGACACGAACATATACATCATTTCAATACCATTTCAAGAATGGTTTCCTCACCAATTATAATTTAACGATTTCATAATTAGTTTGTCATATTTAAAATTATTAGGAACTTGACTCAATTACAATAAACGATTTCATAATCAGTTAGGGCCTAGTCATATTTAAAATTATAAGGTATTTGAGCTGAGCATTTGTATAATTTATTTTAAGTTATAAACGACGAAAATTATTGCGTCTGCCTAAATCGATGGATGTTATCAATCTTTTGCAATGAGAACGAGGATTTCCGGTTTCTCTCCTTGGTGTAAATATGGCATTCAATAACGTTTCATTACGAAAGCACACCCTATACAAATGTATTTGAAGATTTTACCAACCAAAAAGGAAATTTTGCATATAAAAAAATCTGATATTGTTCTTATTTTTTTTCTCAAAACATAGATTGCGGGGACTCGATTGAACCGCCTCGACGAGGCGGTTCTATCGAGTACCCACAATCTATGTTTTTGAGCAGAAATAAGAAGGATAATGTTTATACCTGAAAACCCCAGTTTTACTATATAAAGGTGGGGTTAAAGGGGGTCAAAATTATATAGGCGTGTTTTCGTGATGACTACTCATGGGGCTAGTACAGCAGACGGTTAACATATTTTTCTTATTTATTTATTTATTTTTCAGATAACAGGAGACAATTTGCATGAAATGTCAAATCCCGGACTGGATGTCTCCACAGAAGACAATTCAGCATCAAAAGTAATCGGGACCATGCGTATTTGTTTGATTTGTTTGATTTGAGGTTTAACGTCCCCGTCAACACTGTAAAGGTCATCATGCGTAAACTTAAATATACTTTCAGCAGAATTGCTTTAAATCAGATTTATATATAATATGTTAGGCCAAAATTATAGTGAGTGAGTGTTTGAGTTTTACGTCCCACCAACAGCTAAGGTCATAAACCTCGGTTAAAACACTCATCAGAACGTCTGGAGAAGCCCGGGATCGATCCTGCGACCCCTGGTTTACAAGGCGAGTAGCGTAACCACTACACCACGGAGGCTTCTAGGCCAACATTAAAATACTCAGCTGTAGTTTAGGACAACTGTACTGCGAATCAAGAAATTTTTTTGGAATAATTGCAGAATGGGGCTGCCCATATTGTAACCGTGGTCTAACCAGATCAGTATTAATTAAAAGGCTATATGAGCCCCGCCAAGCGAATTTGTGTCTTCGAGCATTCCGTCATGACAAATTTTAACTGCGCATGCCCAGCCATTTAGAGGGACCAGGGATATGGCTTTCTGTCTGAAGGTTCCTCTTGATTCACTGCTTGTATGAGCGAGCAGCGAAGGTCATGGCGAGACTGCGCGGATGCTTATAGTGCCTTCTGAAATCAAGTTAGAAAGGACTTTTGTTCGAATATAAAAAATCCAATCCATTATCTTAAGGGCAGTCGAAAGCTATCTTTACTTCATTGCAGGATACGCACTTAAAATGAACTTTTTATAATCATCTTCGAGACATTGAGGCGATTCTAACGAGTACCCACAACCTATGTCTTGGAGCAGAAATATACCTATATATATAATGTTTACCTACGTAAACCCCATTTTCTCTATACAAAGTGGGGTTTAGAGGGATGTTCATTTCACGGACTTGTTCACGTGATGATGAAATGTGCGTGCACTTTCACAGTCAGAAGTCAACAACTTCGTTTTTTTTTTTCAAATTTACCACTTCTTGACAATGAATGTATATATTGAAACTGAATTTTTGCAGCTCGGTGGAAAAAGTTTTCTTTAGAAGTAGGCAAGAATAATAAAGGCTCTAACGCCACTGTTTTTGCTCTGTTACATTTGTTTGTAGGAGCCATTTTGCATATTGATGTTCTGTATTCTTGAACAGTCTGTTCGCAATAGCTTTTTCACCATTCATACCACATTCTTTAAAAAACCATCAGTGATGGGGTTGAGACCTCGACAATGAATCTCCGGCGCTTTTTCAATTTATTTAAGTTTCATGGTCGGCAAAGCCTGGCATGAGACTTAAATAAAATGAAACTTCACTGTCGAGATCCCAAGCCTTGTTCTTCAACTGACAATCTGTGATAATGTTCTTTGAGAACCCCGCCCAATAGACGGGGCTGCATGATGCTTCCGCGCAGAGCTGAAACCGACCGAACTGGATTTAGGTCTAAGTCTGCCAAGAAAAAATGATGCGAGTCGGACCGCTTTTTAACCCTTGACCTGCTGAATATTCAAATATGTCACACCCACCACTGACAATCAACCAATCACATTACTTGAAACAAATTAGTGCAACAAATTCACAATCTGTATGACAAACAATGTAGAACCTGATCAGATGGCTTCGTTAGAAGTCATCTGACCTTGATCTACATTGTCTGAAAGATAAGGCATATCCGGGCTCAGCAGAACAAGGGTTAAACCAAAGCGGTTTCTTGGAGATGTTATTTCATCTCAATGCCGGGCAAAAAACGTCTCCAATATGACCCTCCCCCCCCCCCCCACCCCCGATCAACACTAAATAGTGTTGAGGTGAGGTGGGGGGGTGGGGGGCGTTAAACCTCAAATCAAACAAAAAAAAAGAATTTCTAGAACGGTTACCAATATGACAACTAACGATCACGTAACTAACTATGATATGAACAATTGGCAGGGGCGTAGCATCCTTTACGTACTTGAGTACACATTACAAATGTAAGAAAATAGACGCCGGAGACGAAAGGAAGAAGAAGGAAGAAGAACTAGATAAAACTAGATAAAAAATCTGTGTGTGTCAAGAATATACGCAACACAAATTTTAAGCTAACATAGTTTCCTTCTATGCCGCCGGGACCACACTTACAGGAAAGAATTTGTTTCCTTCTTTTGCTCCCTAAAGGGAGCAAATTCTTTCCTATAAGAGTGGTCCCCCTTTGGTAAACGATATTAACCCTTTTTGTAACAAATGGAATCTTCCTCCTTATATATAGCAGGAGTTCATTTCAAAATTTAGGGTTGACAGGTTCTGTTTTCATCACACTTTATTTGAAAAAAAAAAATTACTGACCTTTTAGCAAACAGTGGAGGCCCTGATCAGACGCCGCAGAACGTTCTGCACTGTTTGCCAGGGTACCCGTTTTGGGGTTTCTGCTACTAAATGGGTTAAGGCGCGGGATTATTATTTCTAGTATTTTCTTTGGTTTGCGTACAAATTATTTTCTCCAAGTTACGCCCCTGAGTGCGTTCTTAATGACACCATGAGTATACTATCTAAGAGTAATTCTACACTTACTTGGTGGCCCTTAATTGCCTGCAGCACGTGATCTTCCAACTCGTGGCTCATTTTTCCTGGGTACGAGCGGAGCAACATTTCCTCCAAAAGTCGGCTTTTCCCTCGTCCAACTGTTTTGTAAGCCATCTGGCCGAAGGCGTTTATAGCCGATATCGCAAAACCTCCGTAGCCCAGACCCTCAAACATGCTGAAAGATAATCAAAGCAGTGACACGTGATTGTCGATTATATAGAGGATCTTACATGAGTGTTCATGTATTATTGAATTTATTAAACGAGTTGAGGAAAAGGGATAAAATGCGAGGCTTTGCCGAGCATTTTATCCTTTTTTCTCAACGAGTTTAATAAATTCAATAATACATAAGCACGAATGCAAGATTCTATTTATCATATGACATTTAAACGCATTTTATTCACGGTTGTTCACAAAAATGTCAATATTCCGCCGTTAGTAAACGCGACGTCGTTAAGGACGTCGTACATGTAATGTTACGGGACGTATCTAGCTAATTTGCATATTTAATCCAGTGGATTATCGAAAATATTACATGGCGTTATTACATCCTCAGACGCGACGTTATATGATAAATTTGCTTTTAGTATGTTTGATTTGAGGTTTAACGTCCCCGTCAACACTGTATAGGTCATTTTGGAGACGTTGCTTCCAGATTTGTGGGACTTTTACTCGACATTGAGATGAAATGACATCTCAAGTCCTGTCGCCCAATGAAACCAATAGAGCTTATAAGCATGGACGGTCCGACTCGCACTGCTTTGCCTGAGCAAGCTTAGATCCTCTAAGCGGTTTACCAGTACTCGTGTGCGGTCGGTTTCAGCCCTGCGTGGAAGCTTCTTGCAGCCCATCTATTTCGTCAAGCTCCGATGGGCGGGGGCTGCGATTGTATTTGAGTTTACCATTACGATAAGACACCCGTGCGACATAGGGCATTTTTCATTTCTGCAAAATGGCTACCTTTCTCTTGAAAATCCGTGATTTGTTTCTTATTTATACTGAAAGCATAGGTTGGGGGTGCTCGTTAGAACCGCCTCAACCTATGTCTTGGAGCAGAAATAAGAAAAATAATGTATACCCCCGTAAAACCCAGTTTTTTTTCTATATAGCATGGGTTTAAGGGGTGTTCGTGCTAAATGTTTTGCTAGTGTTTATTTGTAATTATGTGGTTTCTGTTCGGAGGGGTTAACGCTTCCCTTGGTGCTCGGGATAGGCTGTTTTGTTTTATTGTGACAGTCCCTGGGCCTTCCATGTAATTATTTTTAACTTGGTACAGTCAAACTTCGATGGCTCGAACCACTTTGGGACCATGAAAATTTGTTCGAGACAGCGGTAGTTCGAGCCACAGAGGTATACTATTAGTGCCATACCAGGCGGCATAATGGTGATAATTGTGGATATCTTTTCGGTGTTCACTATTATAAATGTACGCTGTGTGTACTCATTAGAATCGCCTCATCGCAAGATAAATGAAGCAAATCTTACTAAATTACCCCTGTATCGTATTTGGAGGAACCCCCTGCGGACTCAAGAACGGGTTCGACCCATCCATGGTTAACGAGCCATCGGAGTTCGAGCCATCGAAGTTTTAATATATATTCTTCAATCAGTGCAACGAAAAACAAATGTGCTGATTCTTATGAGTGGTGACTGAGCTATTCTGCGCATCTGTTTTTTTTTTTTTTTTTTTTTTTTTTTTGTTGTTGTTGTTGTTTTTTCTTTGTTTGTTTGTTTGATTTAGTGTTTAACGTCTACGATCAACAGCTAAAGGTCACCTAACCACACTGTACCTGGACTAGCCTACCGCCCCCGCCCATCGGGGCTTGAAGAAATTGATGGGCTGCATGATGCTTCCACGCAAAGCTGATATCCGTCCGCACACTAGTACTGGTAAACCGCTTAGAAGATTTAAGCCTGTCCAGGAACCGCGGTGTGAGGCGGACCGTCCATGCTAATAAACACTATTGGTTTCACTGGGCGTCAGGGCTTGAGATGTCATTTCATCTCAATGTCGGGTAAAAGTCCCACAAAATTGGAAGCAACGTCTCCAAAATGACCTATACTGTGTTGACGGGGACGTTAAGCCTCAAATCAAACAAAACAGAATTCTGGACTAGCCTCCCGGAGGCAGTTAACCAGTACACCGTAACCTCGTTATAACACGTTTCATTTCAACACGGTTTGGATATAACACGGTTTCAAGATGAATCCCTAAAATGTATAGATTAAACAGAAAAAATGACCATGAATGGTCTTTTTTCTATATAATCTATACGTTTTTGTTTGGATATAACACGGTTGTTTAACGAACACGGTTTCTGCTTTGGACCCCCATCATCAGTGTTATAAAGAGGTTGTGGTGTATTTAGTAAAAAACTGTCAACTGCTCTTCTGAAATGAGCGGAAAAGGATGATTGGTCGTTTGTTTGTAGAAGATGAAATGACTTCTCAAGCCCTGCCGCCCTAAGAAACCAATAGGGTTTATAAGCATGGACGGGCCGACTCGTAGCGCTTTGCCTGGGCAAGCTTAGATCCTCTAAGCGGTTTACCAGTACTCGTGTGCGGGTCTGTTTCAGCTCTGCGTGGAAGCATCATGCAGCTCATCTATTTCTTCAAGCCCCGATGGGCGGGGACCTAAATAGAGCGAATTCTTTCCTTTAAGGGTAGACCTCTATTTCAGTGGACAGGGCTTATGGAAAAGTGAATAGGAAGTCCCGAAACTTGAAAAATGGCGGAAAAATCTGGAAGGTATTCCCATTCCCATTAACTCTTTCAGTACCAGAACCCCCAAAACGGGTAGTTGGCAAACAGTGCAGGCCCAGAAACGCCGCAGAACGCGGCGTCTGACCAGGGTCTACACTGTTTGCGAAACGTTCAGCTAGTTTCCATATAGATTTGAGGAAAACACAACCTGACACCCCTAAATTTTGAAATGGACTCCTCCTATATGTAAGGAAGAAGATTCCATTTGGTACAAAAAGGGTTACATGACACGGGACCTCTAAACTGTAGCACTCTCCCAGATGTCCATCGAAGTTGCACGATAAAACGATATGGCGCACCGAAATATGCAACAGCTACCTCCGGGCTTAGAAAGTTATGTGGCATGACAGTGAATATGAAATGATCTATTTACCTGGACGGACTACAGCTATTGATGTTCATAGCAATCTGTTGATAGTTTGGGTTTTTCTTGTCTATTACCCAGGAGTGGTCGGTCCTCCCGGAAAATACCCGTAATGTAATCTCATAGGACGTGTCTGAAACAAAATAAATTAATAAAAATAAAATAAAATAACTTGTAAAAGAAAGCATTTTGAAAATATTTGAGGGTGACTGATGAGGCCTAATTGGCCGAAATTAGCTAGTCTGGCCCAGAAAACATGTACACTCTATATTTTCCAGTTCTGTAGTGTATGCCTTACTTCCAAAAGATAACCATTTTATAGCTATTCAAAGACACCCTATATCAATTCAAAGACACCCTATATTAATACATTGCTCCCCATTTAGGCCTAAAATATAGCCGTGTTTCCGCTAATCCAACCTTCCAAATTACAGAGCTGACGTTTTGAGCATCTAATATGAATTATGATATACAGTACATCCCACGGAATATTGGGTGCAGACTGGCAATTTGAATATTGCCAAAGACAGTTAACTGAATAAAGCCTATTTCTGGGATATAACTCTAAACATTCAAATTTAATATGTGCTAAGCATAGATCTAGCTTTTTGTAAAGGCTATACTTGTAGCTTGTATCTACCTGCTCAGACTGTTTGCCAAGCCTAACCTATGATTCCAGCCAAGATTCTACAGATAACCCTTTTACGCAACATGCTGACCAAACTTCGATAAAATTCTATAAATAAGTATGTATGGATTTCCTACAAATCAGTGATAGTCACGTGGACTCCAGCACTGACCAAAGATTTTGTCCTTATAACTTTGGGTCGACTGGAAAACAATCGACCCGAAACTACTAGCTCAGACGGTCATTATCGAATGGCCAGTCTATTTGCTTCTACCCTTCTTTTAATGCTTAGACCGGCCTCGGTAGCTCAGTCGGCGCGCGTCTGACTGGTGATCAGGAGGGCGCGGGTTCGATACCTGCAGGGCTCGGCAACATTTTTTCGTTGGGATTGATCATAAAATCTACGGTCATTCTCTCCTTTCCGCTGATTCAAAAAGGGCAGTTGTCAGTTTCTGGCGAAAGAATGTGCACTATACTGGTTAACCGCTTATGTTTTTTTTTTTTTTTTTTTTTTTTTCTTTTACGGCCCTTTCAAGATTATTTCACTCATATCGAGCGGATCGTTAATCAGAGATGGGTGAAATTGGCGTCTTACATGTGATCCGAGCGAGGCTCGAACCACAGCGGTGAGAGACCTAATCATTAAGAGTAAGCTCTCTTATCCATTAGACCACGGAAGCCCGTCAACCGCTTATCTATAAGCCTGCCCAGGATAGGATGGATAGGTAAACTGAACGGCTCAAAAATTACCTAAAATAGTGTTAACTGGCCGTTCAACTCCAATACAACCAAACAAACAATTCTTTAACATTTTGCATTCGTGATGAAAATTTGCGATATTTTGTATTAATTATTTTTTGCCCCTCAGTGCTCGGTTTTGCCGCTTACACCAGATTGACAAGTGCGTTTGTTGAATACCCCTGTATTCTCTGCTTTATAATGAAAGAAGGGTTTACATGGAAATAGATTTTTCCTTACTCTTGCTCAAAACATAGGTTGTGGGTACTTGATAGGACCGCCGCGATGAGGCGGTTCCAACGAGCACCAACAAAATAATACCATTTAAAATCGTCTGAAAAATGAGCCAGCACAAAACCGACAGTAAGACATGTGCGCCCAAAGAAGACTCAGATCAGCCTGTGCACCCGCGTAGTCTGATCAGAGTCTTCGTTGTGCGCTCCAATGATAGCTAAGGGTCCAATGCTCCTTCATGCAGCAAGAGAAGTCTCTGGTTAGACTATATGGATGCACAGGTTGATCTGATTCTTTGCTGAGCGCACATGTAAATTGTAGGAAGTGCTGTGGCCCGGCTCACATGCCACTTTTGAGGGTATAAAAGACCCCGTTTCATTACGTTAACATGTGCGTGAAATGAACACCCAAGTAAACCCCATCTTATATAGGGAAAACTGGTGTTTACAATTGTATATTTTATTCTTTTTATTTCTGTTTCAAGACATACATGTAGGTTGTGGGTACTCGTTAGAACCGCCTAAATGAGGCGCCTCAATGAGGCGGGTCTGACGAGCACCCTTAACCTATGTTTTGATTGAAATTAAGAAAAAAAATGCAGTAAAAATTCCGTTATTAAGACCACCTAAAATTAAGATTAAATCTGCTTTTAAAAGCTTATTGAGAAGGTTTCAGTGGTTGTGTCTTTGTGTTTTCTTCATCAAGGGTCTCCTAACTCCTAACAAGAAACCACATTCGGGACTGTTCAAAAGTGGTCTTAAGACCACTTTTGAACAGTCCCAAAGGTGGTCTTAATATAGGAATTTTACTGTATATCAGAAAAATAAGTGTTTTGGAGATATTTAAGAATGCACTATGTCACACAGATGTGTTACTATAATGTAGCACACTGGTGTATTGGTATCCTAGTGTAAAAGAGGCATTTCTAAACGACTACCCACAATTTATGACTTGGGGCAGGAATCAGACGAATAAGGTATACCCCTGTAACCCAAGTTCCTCAACATAAAGTGGTATTTACACGGGGTGCTTGTTAATTTTAACATGTATGAGTTCACTTTAAGGGACTTGTAACACTTCCTTAGCTCGGAAATCAACCATCTCATATGTCTGTCTGTCTGTCTGTCCTGTCTGTCTGTCTGTCTGTCTGTCTGTCTGTGTTGGGGTTTAACGACACGTCAAACTCTTGTGGGTAATTTTGTGTCGTCTCCCAGAGAAAGGGAGAAAAGAGACAGAAGAGACAGTAGAGGAGATGAAAGTGAGGGACAGAGGAGAAAGAGGAAAATGAATGGGAATGCAGAAACTGAAGAAATAACAACATTCCACCCTCCACCCTGACCTGCTACAAGGACAGCAGGTCTTGCCCGACAGTTTTTGTTTGTTTGTTTGTTTGTTTGATGTTTAACGTCCCCGTCAACACTAAAAAGGTCATTTTGCAGACGTTGCTTCCAATTTTTAGGGACTTTTACCCGACATTGAGATGAAATGACATCTCAAGCCCTGTCGTCTAATGAAACCAATAGGGGGTATGGACGATCCGACTCGCACCGCTTTGCCTGGGCAGGCTTAGATCCTCTAAGCGGTTTACCAGTACTCGTGTGCGGTCAGATTCAGATCTGCGTGGAAGCATCATGCAGCCCATTTATTTCTTCAAGCCCCAATGGGCGGAGGCCGTTTGCCTGACAGTTGGACTCCCCAGTGACGCCAGTACACGACACCTTTGCTTCAACCAACCACCACTTCCAAGGACAGCAAATCTCTCAAAACATAAAGGCGAAAACACATGGGTTCTGGGGATCACATCCTGTTAACAAGTCCGTGTAATGAACACCCCTCTAGACCCCACTTTATATAGAGAAAACCGGGGTTTATGTGGGTTTACATTATTTTTCTTATTTCTGCTCCAAGACATAGGTTGTGGGTACTCGTTAGAACCGCCTCAATGAGGCGGTTCTAACGAGCACCCACAACCTATGTTGGAAGCATAAATAAGAAAAATATTACAAATTTTCATCAGAAAAATAACCAGTTTTTGAGATAGGAAAGTATGCACTATGTCACGGGTGTGTTATCGTAATGAAATTCTAAGAGGCATGGTCTGTTAGAGAAAGCTAGCTAATATTTGGAAAGAATTCGGCATATAGTTTCGGTACAAAAAAAACAAATCCGCGAAATATGTACAAAAAGTACGGTAAATTACCGCTATTTAAACCACCTAAAATGAAGACAAATTCTGCTTTACAAAAGCTTATTGTGTTTTCTGCATACAGAGTCCTCTGGTCAGAGACCACCTTTGGGGCTGTTCAAAAGTAGGAATTTTATTGTGTCATTATCCTGTGAATAGAACTCGGTCAAAACGTGTTTATAATCAATTTGCACAGATTCATTGAAGTAAATGTTTCAAGTCCTAAAATAGTATAAATATGACAATGACTATAGGATTCCTTGATCATGTGCAACTCAAATCGTGCTGCAGCACGTGTATCTTCCGCAAATAAAATGCACCGGGGTTCACATTTTTCAGTTAACCCTTTTTCTACCAAATGGAATCTTCCTCCTTCTATATAGCAGCAGTTCATTTCAAAATTTAGCGTTTCATCGAAGTTTATTTGGAAAATGACTAAACTTTAAGTGAACCGCGGAGGCCCTGATCAGACGCCGCGTTCTGCGGCGTCTGATCTGGGCCTCCGCTGTTTGCCAGGGTACCGTTTTGGGTTTTCTGGTACTAGATGGGTACATTTCACTTGCGAACAGAATGATTTACCCAATGAGAACCTCATATTTATTTCTCACTAAAGTCACTTTTCCTTAAAAACAAGTAACTCTATCATATATATTGTATTATGAATCGGAGACCTACAGAACCAACTAAAACCTGTTCTGTTCTGTTTACATTACGAAAATATGCCTATACAAATACTTTAAATTTTATCGCCAAAAATCGAGAATTCAAAGATGAAAAATTATAATATTTTTCTTATTTCTGCTCAAAATATAGACTGTGGGTAGATGAGGCGGTTCTGACGAGTTCCCACAACTTCTATATTTTAGAGCAGAAATAAGAAAAATAAGACCTCAGTTTTACTATAAAAAAGTGGGGTTCAAGAGGGTAAAATAAAAATTATATAGGCGTGTTAACGCGTTATGAGGTTATGTGATAACTCTACCAGCACTTGTATTTTCTTTCGTTCTAGCCATTCCCTGATTTGAGATTTTATCTGTGTACCACCGGCCCCCGCCCATCGGAGCTTGAAGAAAAAGATGGGCCGCATGATGCTTCCACGCAGAGCTGGAAGTACTGGTAAACCGCTTGAGGATCTAAAGCAGTGCAAGTCGGATCGCACATGCTTATAAACCCTATTGGTTTCATTGGGCGACAGGGCTTGAGATGTAATTTCATCTCAATGTCGGGTAAGAGTCCCACAAAATTGGAAGCAACGTCTCCAAAATCACCTATAAAATATTGACGGGGACGTTAAACCGCAAATCAAACAAACAAATCAAATATGTGTATCACATGTGTTATGATTTGAATTATTTTTGTTACTTTTTTAAGGGAAATGGTACACCTTCAGGGAAGACAACTCCTTTAAAAGCATTTTGTCTCCCATGTTAATAGGGGGAAACTCTTAAAGGAAAGAATTTGCTCCTGTGGAGCAAATTCTTTCCTTTAAGAGTTTACCCCTTTTTCTGTGGGATAGAGTTAATAGAAAAGGAAACAGAAAGTTCCGAAAGTTGTCTCCCTTTGACAAATTGCGCGAAAAATCTGCTAGGTTTTCTCATTGCTCTTAAAGCAAAGTATCGAAATCTCGATAAATAGTAATCAAAGCACTGAAAGACCAAGTGGGTCGACTGAAGGCTGGAAAATGGAACTGAACGGGGATATAGACTGCTTCGTTAAACCCTTAAATCCCTGTACTGTAAGCAAATAGTGAAGACACTGATCATACGCCGCGTTCTGGGGCTTCCCGGTGAGGCGGTTCTAACGAGTACCCACAATCTATATTTTGAGAAGAAATAAGAAAAAATTTCACAAATTTTCATCTTGAATTTTTCGTTTCTTCGGCGGTAAAGTTTATAATGTATTTGTATATGCGTGTTGTTACGTATTGGCGTAATGTTACGCAACAATCTGAATCCATAGCGATAACAGTAGCGCGGCTATTTTCTATAAATAACCCTTATTTCGATTTCCAACAAATCAGTAATAGTCACGTGGACATCAGCAACGAAGAGCTTCTGTGCTTACTAACTTTTTGTGGATTGACAAACAGTCGAGCAGAAAAAGACCCGGATGTAATCACGTGCATAACTTACGAGCAATTCAGCATGAAATTCAAAATGCTCATAAAAGTTTAAAATGCGAATAGATTTTGGTATGTAAATATTTATGAACATGACAGATACCATTCTCGGCGAATGTGAACAAGAAAATTGCCTCAATTTAAATGCATTGTAATATTTATGAGATCAGTTGAGTCAAGCCTATGTATGGCATCCATTTCGACAACTCTTTCGTCTGATACCTCTAGAACTAATATTTTTCAGATGAAAATTTGTGATATTTTCCTAAGTGCTCTTAACATGGATTGTCTGTGCTCGAAAAACCCGCCTCGTTGAGGCGGTTCTAACGAATACTCACAATCTATGTTTCTGAGCAAGAAAACGAAAAAATTGTACACCCTTATGAACCCGACTTTTTCCGATACATGTTTTGTTTGTTTGTTTGATTTGAGGTTGTACGTCCCCGTCAACAATGTATAGGTCATTTTGGAGACACTGCTTCCAATTTTGTGGGACTTTTACCTGACATTGAGATGAAATGACATATTAAGCCCTGTCGCCCAATGAAACCAACAGGGTATATAAGCATGGACGGTCCGACTGAGACCGCTTTGCCTGGACATGCTTAGATCCTCCAAGTGGTTTACCAATACTCGTGTGCGGTCGGTTTCAGCTCTGCGTAGAAGCATCATGCAACCCATCTATTTCTTCAAGCCCCGATGGGCGGGGGGGGAGGCGTTCTCGATACATGTATTAAGCAGATTTACAGAGGTGTTCACACTACGGGAACAAGTCCGCGAAATGAACACCAAACTAAACCCCATTTTATATAGAGAAAACTTTGGTTTACAGGGGTACACATTATCTTTCTTATTTCTGTTCCAAGACAAAGGTCTTCCTATATGAATGGTGTTTACAAGTTTGACATGATGCCTTTCGGACTCTGCAACTTGACATACATAAACTCATCAGTGAATCAACTCGGTAAACAAAGCAATCACAATTATAGCCAAGTTGACACAAGGATGGGGACTTAAAAAAAACAAAACAAAAAAAAACATAGTAAAGCCGTTTGCTTTGACATTTTCAAAATATACCTGACATTTCGATATACGAAGCCTATACCTAGAAAATGACCAAGTAAAACGTAATAAAACGTAGACGAAAAAAAAAACGCATTGAATACGTACAAAAACGTATTAAACAATATACCTGGAGGTCCTCAACATATTAAAATACTTAATGTTAGCTACAGTTACCTACGTCTTAAAATGTTTTGCTATGTTTATTCTACGTTTTATTACCTTTCAGTAGGTTTTTGTGGGTATTGCTTGGTACCACTTTCCCTTCAAAACGGCCATGATGAAAACACGCCTATACAAATACATTGTAAATTTTACCACCGAAAAATGAAAATTTTCGGATGAAAAATTTCGATATTTTTCTTATTTCGGCACAAAATATAGATTGTGGGTACTCGTTAGAACCGCCTCATCGGGGCGGTTCTCACGAGTACCAACAATCTTTATTATGGAGCAGAAGTACGAAAACATAGGGTTCACCCCTGTAAACCTCAGTTTTACTATATAAAAAGTGGGGTTCAAGGGGGTCAAAATTATATAGGCGTGTTTTCATGATGGCAAAATTAACGTAGCTCAAAACATGACAGTGTGACTGTGGCAAAAGTCACTGCGGGAAGCCTACATTCACGACCATCTCCCACAGACATTTTTTCTTAATATTGCTTCATCGCTCAGTTTTTACTGTTCATCTGTAAATTCATTCTACATGTATACCTAAACATCTAAGAAATGTGAGACCTAGATTTATGCACTACGCTGTCATCACGTGCCCAAGTCCGTGAATTAAAGACACCCCTAAACCCCACTTAATATAGAGAAAACTGTGGTTTACGGGGGTAAACATTATCTTCCTTATTTCTGCTTCAAGACATAGGATGTGGGTACTCGTTAGAACCGCCTCATTGAGGCGGTTCTAACGAGTACCCAAAACCTATGTTTGAGACAAATAAGGAAAATATTACAAATTTTCATCAGAAAAATAGCTTTTTTGAGGTTTGAAAAATGCACTATATCACACAAATGTGTTAACGTACTGTTTTTGCATTTATTGCCATTTGCTTTTTTTCATTTGGTTCCTTTTTCACATAACTAGAAATTTCGAAGTTTTTGTTCAGGGTACTGAGTGAATAAACAGGCACTTCAAAATCCAATTACGATAATTAATACGTAATTAATCTAATATGAAGTAGCTTTGAAAATTGCGATTTTCGACAACAGTTATAAAAGAGCGCGTAACACAGTCGGTTCCGTCTATATTCAAAGAACATATAAGTTTCAACACAATCTTTGCATTTTAATGTGGCAATTTAAGCCAGAAATATCGAAACAAAATCAGAAGTATAGAATTAAATAACGAGTAGTTTAATCGCCACCGTCGAGGTTTAAACATACTTTATTTCATTTATAGTGCATGTGATTCTCAAATTAATATCTCAAGTCAAGGAGGGATTAGAACTATAAAGCACAAGTGCTCATAGAGTTTTTTTGTTTTTTTCTTTATCGCGCAGAATTCATGAAAAAAATAAATAAATAATAGTAACCTTAACAAAAATATTTTTGTCAAAAAATAAAATAAGAAAAACGATAAAGCAGACAATAAAGTTGAAATGTGTACAGACCCACATCGTAGAATTTGCCATGTGCTAATTGGAAATAAATTCCTAAACCGAACAACACCAAGGACACAGACATCGTGCCTCAATCTATCCGTCCAGTGCCTACTCACCGACTGAGAACATCGGCATATGAAGAGAAACCTATTGTCGTAAACTCATTAACTGAGCCGGACCGCAGCATAATCGACGAGAAACGTGCAACTAGCGACGGACTCGCTCCGCACCCTAATCAAAGCGTTTACATGTGGCTCTGTCACGCGGCTAGAAGAGGTTCACGCGAACAGAGAAGGCTTAGATCAGCCTGCGCATTGCGCAGGCTGATCTAAGCCTTCTCTGGTCGCACATGGTATTTGAGGTTGTTGCTGGGCCTTAGCTCTTAATGTAAGTCAAACATAATTAACGTTGTGTCAGGCATAAAAATTATCATAGCATTTGAGGGATTTGACAAGGTGAAGATATAAAGACGTTTTTATTACATGTTGCGTCTGATGTGTGTATTTGACATGCTGAATGTTTAAACTATCGGCACGAAATCTCAGTTGTACAACAGGACGCAGAAACTTTTTCAGAATGACATGTGGAAGCCGTGCGCGAGCACTTCGGCAAGCCAGTGAATCCCCGCAGTCTGAATGATTTTAGTATTTTCTGATACGGCATATTGACCCAATTTATTGAGGGTGATCGAAATTATCCAGGACAGGCTTATAGAGTCTGCTATTTTCGTTTGTTTAGTGTAGTCTTTGCTTCCAAAGGATCTAACTATTTAAAACTTATTTATGGTCACTGCAGCTGGTGTTGTGCCGTGTCGCGGCCGTAAAACGTCTCCCCGTACATCATCATAGTGCAGATTATAGTTTCTTGTCCTTTAGAATCATTGAGTTTTGAAAATAGAATTCTGTTTAAGCCGGCGCTAGAGGGCGTGACCGGCGTTGCACATTTCAGAACTGGTCATGAACAAACTCAATAAAACCGAGTCTGCTACTTTCGTTTGGTGTAATCTTTGCTTCCAAAGGATCTAACTATTCAGAACTTATTACACACAAGCGGTAAACGTGTACAGTGCATATTCTTTCACCAAAAAGTGACAACATCGCTTTATGTATCAGCGAGTGGAGAAAAATGACCATCACGAAACACGCCTATATAATGTTGATCCCCTTGAACCCCACTTTTATATAGTAAAACAGGGGTTTACAAGGATAAAACCTTATTTTTCTAATTTCTGCTCTAAAATATAAATTGTGGGTATTCGTTAGAACCGCCTCGATGAGGCGGTTTTAACGAGTATCCACAATCTATATTTTTAGCAGAAATAAAAAAAATATCACAAATTTTCATCTAAAAATTTTCATTTTTTCGGCGATCAAGTTTACAATGTATTTGTATAGGTGTGTTTGTAATGTTTGCAAAAGATTTTATGACGAAGGATTGTTCCCGACCCGGCAGGTATCGAACCCGCGACTTTCTGAGCTACAGACGCCGGTGAATGAATATTGATACACATGGGACATTTTGGAATTCTGTAAAATGAACTACATACTATAAATTATTTAGAGATATTGGAATATTGCAGGACTTAAGTTTGGAATTCAGACTTGCACTTGCCCCCATCTGTATAAGCCCCAGTCTGGTCGGAGCTGTATCATACGGCTTCACACACACACACACACACACACACACACACACACACACACACATGCACGCGCACGCGCGCACACACACACGCACGCACGACAGAATTTCTCTTTACATAGCACATGTGACATTTGAAGGCGGCTTCAAATGTATAAATAAAAAAGCTTAAAAATTCAAGTTCAACAAAGATGTTGTTCTTTTTTGGGGACAGGGGCAACAACAAGTGTTGTTGTTTCGGTCGCGGAAAACCCTAGCCTTTCACAATTGCGGTTCGAAATCGGACATAGTGTCTTTGATGCGCGTCAGACTGGTGATCAGGAGGACGCGCGTTCTATTCCTGCCGGGGTCGGCAACATTCTTTCGTGGTATTTGATCATGAAATCTTTTCTACGATCATTCTCCCCCTTCCGCTGATTCAAGACGGGCAGTTGTCAGTTTCTTGCGAAAGAATATGCTGTATTAGCTAACCGCTTACGTATAAGTATGTCCAGGAAAAGTGTGGATAGGTAAACTGGCCGGCTAAAAAATGAACTAAAATAGTGTTGACTGGACCGTTAAACTCCAATTCAAACAAACAAACAAAATAAGGATTGTTTTCCAAATCACTGACTGGAAGAAGCGGCTCATCCGGATCTATAATGTTTGTAAAGGTATCTATCTATATTGGTGTGAAAGCAGCAAACTTTGGGGCGAAACACTCAAGTTTTCGAAACGAAACATCATTCACAACTGAGAGAAAATATATGGACGACGGAAAATAATTACAACTTCAGAGAATTTACGCGGCCCCCGCGCATCGGGGCTTGAAGAAATAAATGGGCTGCATGATGCTTCAAGGTAGAGCTGAATCCGACCGCACACGAATACTGGTAAACCGCTTAGAGGATCTTTAGAAGCATGCCCAGGCAATGCGGTGCGAGTAGGACCGACCATGCTTATAAACCCTTTAGGTTTCATTAGGTGACAGGGCTTGAGATGTCATTTCATCTCAATGTCGGGTAAAAGTCCAACAAAATTGGACGCAATGCGATTCTAACAAATGCCCACAAGATTTGTTTCTTTGAGTATTTGTTTTTGTTTGAATTGAGGTTTAACGTCCCAATCAAGACAATTTACGTGTTTCAAATTTTGTGGGACTTTCGCCCGACATTGAGATTAAATGACACCTCAAGCCCTGCTGCCAATGAAACCAATGTTCCTTTAAGTAAATGACTGATTACGCCGTTTATTTATACTACTCCTATAACTGAGATTCTTTAAACATCACGAAAACACACCAATATAATTTTGACCCCCTCATACCCCGCTTTTATATAGTAAAACTGGGGTTTAAGGGGGTATACATTATTTTTCTTATTTCTGCTCAAAAACATAGATTATGGGTACTCGATAGAACCGCCTCGTCGAGGCGGTTTCTATCGAGTTCCTGCAATCTATGTTTTGAGCAGAAATAAGGACGAGGCGGTTCTATCGAGTACCCATAATCTATGTTTTTGAGCAGAAATAAGAAAAATATCACATTTTTTTCTTCTTAAAATTCTATTTTTTGGCCCAAAAAATGGCAATGTATTTGTATAGGCGTGTTTTCGTAATGGCGACAAATTCGATATGGCTGCAATGTGTCAAGGAACAAATACTGCCAGAGTCCTGGGTAAATGGACATGCATGTCGTTACACACGTTTTCTTCTGTCGCATCCGACATGTCTGTTTGCACCAAGCTCATTAACACCTTGACATGTGTAATCTTATGTAATTCTTGGTTGCACTATGTCGCACGGTCATTTATGCAAAGTCTGCGGTAAAAACGTCTCTTCTCTCGTACAGTTTGTGTTTGAATGGAGGTTTAATGTCCCCGTCAACACTATTTATGCCATTTTGGAGACGTTGCTACCAATTTTGAGGGACTTTTACCCGACACTGAGATACAATGACATTTCAAGCCCTGCTGCCCAATGAAACCAAAAGGAATATATGCACTGGACGGTCTGACTCACATCACTTTGCCTGGGCATATTTGTTGCAGTGCGTGAAAAATTTAACATTTAACCCTCTCTAGGCTAACACAGCAGACGACAAATTGTTGATATTTTCCTCATTTTATTTTTCAGAAAACAGCACTTGACATCTCATGCAAATTGTCTCCATAGGAGACAATTAGAAGACAATTTGCATGATATGTCAAATCCTGTTTTCTGGGAAAATTAGGAAACTATTTCAAAATGTCGCCTGCTGCGGAAAAAAAACCCCAGCATGCAGAGCGTTAACATGCTTGCTCAGCAACTCAGTTTTGCATCTGTAGGCATGTCTGCGTGCAATTGCAATTCAGTCTGTTCCCATTACGAAAACACGCCTATACATTAGAAAACTTTGCTCATTTAATGTTGAAATTTTTTATATTTTTCTTATTTATGCTCAAAATATTTTGGAGCAGAAATTAAAATAAGGTTTACGGAAGTAAGGGCGAGGATTGTGGTCACGTAAAATCGATTTAAGCCCGCCAGTGGAATTCGTTTCACTGACCGTTCCAATCGCGGTTTATTTTTGTTATGGTTTATCTTTGAGTGTTTGTATCGCTTGTATTATTTTGCTTTGGATAGCCTATTGGCCATTTTGTGGGAAAGTTATTGTCATTTTGGCTTTCCGCTATTGATGTTTCCATTAGTGTCTGTGGTGTCTCTGATGGGAGCTGTGGGTTAATTGTATCGATTCCTGATCATTGCATTCACTTCTATTTTACCCCTGTTAACCCCAGTTTTACTGTATAAAAGTGGGGTTCAAAGGGGTGAAAATTATATAGGCGTGTTTTCGTGATGACTATACGAAATCGGCAGACTTTCAGATGAGTCTTTAAACCGGGGTCCCGTCTCCGTATGACCTTAGCTGTTGGTGGGACGTAAAACTCTAACACTCGCTCACTCATTATACGAAATCGGTTTGAAATGATTCAGCACGTTAACATTGATAATGAAACGGTATTCAACATTCAATATTTCATTAAGTATTTTAAACTGTGCACTTTCTGAGAACCCAATTCCATTTTCTCATTAATTAGTGGATACCTGTATTGAAACTTGCCATTAGGACAGGAATCTCGGCGGTTTTAAGGTCGGAAATGTCAATTAACGGCGACACCCCAACTCGCCCTCGTGTACAATTTTACCAAGTACGACGAACGTCTTCGAAACGGTTTTGTACGAAGCTATGGCGATCACGAGGTTGCGTCCTGGACCGGACGAACATACGGACGGACGGACAGATGGACGGACGCAATTATGCTGATCCATCGAATCTGCTCGAATCTGTAAACAGGACATCATGAGCTCTGGCGTTCTGACCTGATTTGTTGTTGTATACACAGGTAACCCTCTTTAATATATAGTTCGAACAAATTGACCTGGGACTGGTGAACTCTATTAACATAACCAGTGCTTCAGCTGAAGTGCACGACCCGCCGGATGCTTTTAGCTTTATGAGGGTTACCATATATGGGTATGGCGGCCATTTTGGTCATGTGACCTGGACCTAAAACGGTTCCCCCAATAAATGCGCCTTATCGTAAGGAGCAAAAATATATCTTATACTTTAGTACTGTATTCTGAATCGTTTGCAGGATAAAATGCATTCTCACTTTTCCAATACAAAAGCATATGCAGTTCGAAAATTTTCACATTTTCGCCTCGGCGAGGCTATACTAAATGGAATGTAATATTTCGCAAGTTCATTGGTTAGATCTCATTACTTTAGTACTGTATTCTGAATCGTTTGCAGGATAAAATGCATTCTCACTTTTCCAATACAAAAGCATATGTGTCAAAGTTTGACCTAGGCACAAAGAAGGTCAAGGTCAACCCAGGGTCACAATTTTAGCAATTTATGATGGGCCTACGTCCCAGATGCTATTTGTCAAGTCTCGTGGAAATCTGCACAGTGGTTCTGGGGAAAACTATTTTTGAAGGGTTTTTACCATATATGGCTTGGCGGCCATTTTGGTCATGTGACCTAGGCCCCATGAGCAAATTTTGGTTCGCAAGCTCATTGGTTAGATCTCATTGATATCTATCAGTAAGCCAAAAATTGTTTAAATATTCCAAGCGGTTAATTTTCAAAAACGGGTTACGGGCGGACACACAGACAGACCATATATGGCTTGGCGGCCATTTTGGTTATGTGACCTGGACCCCATGAGCAAAGTTTGGTTTCCCTCTTCCCATAGAGGCTCCATATGAAATTTGACTTCAATCGGCCCAATGGTTTCCGATAAGAAGCAGTTCGAAAATTTTCACATTTTTCGCCTCGGCGAGGCTATACTAAATGGAATGTAATGTTTCGCAAGTTCATTGGTTAGATCTCATTGATATCTATCAGTATGCCAAAAATTGTTTAAATATTCCAAGCGGTTAAGTCACTATCACCAATTTTCACAAACGGGTTACGGACGAACAGACAGACTGACAGAATGACACGGTGATTTTAGGGCACTCTAGAAAATCAACCGACTTCAGTCGGTCGCTTTTTCTGCGGGTCGTGCAATATCACACCCGACTGAATGCATATACACATCTTCGTCGTTTTTCGAAGATGATGACAGTGTTATAGAATAAACAGGGGTCGGTAAATGGGCTGCTATTCACGTTATGCCGAAAATTCACGAGAAGTTTACGAAAGCCGACGTATTAGGAGATAGCATTGACTAATTTATTCCTTGCATAAAGGTCAGTCTCATGGCCAATTGTTCGCACTATACCGACATTTTATATAACGACGTACGAGGGATGTTCAAAAAGAATTGCTTATTTCTATCTGGAGACTTCAAATTTCAAGTTAGCCCAAAAGTACTCATTTAATGCCCTCGACGTACTCCCCGTGGCTAGAAATGCAAAGTTTCAGCTGATGTATCCACTTCTTGAAGGCGTCACGGTACGCTGACTTGGGCACAGTAATAAGGTACTAATGAATGCCAGATCCAAGTGCCTGTCGGGACAGGTGGAATGATTTCAATTTCGGAAACAAAAAGAAATCACATAGGGCAAGGTCTGGGGAATACGGGGGGAGGGGGGTGGGGGGCAAAACAGTTACTGTTTCTTTCTTCAATAACGCCGTAACTATTGCGAAGGTATTAGCGGTTGCATTGTCATGTAGAAGACGGACATGTTTAAAACCAGTGGCAGGGCGTCGTTTCTGATAATACTTTTTTCAGTTTTTCAGTACTACGTCTTTGTGGTACTTTCCGAAGATGCTTTTGCCCTTTTTCACCGGCACTTTTACCTACTTCACCATTGAAGAAGATTGCATACAAAACCTTCTGTGTACAAAGAACGTTTGGGAAATTATTGGGCGTTGGCTGCGTTTAGTGGCCCGGATCTTATCGCTAACCTTTCTGACGGGTTCAAAATAATGGACCTAGGTTTCATGACCTGTGACGACATTAGCAAACTGCTTTTTGTCATATTTTGGAAACATTTGAAGCAGCTTTTTGGCCACTTTAACCCGTTGCCTCTTTTGCTCGTCAGTCAACAGATGTGGCACCCATCTAGCAGAAATCTTTTACTTTCAAATGCTTCTTCAAACTAAGGTGAACCGTTGATAGTGGTATGCCTACCTTTCGTGCAATATCATGAACTGTAAATCTGGCATCTCCTTCAATGACTTCCTTTATTTGGGAAACGATTTCTTTACGAGATACAGATTTTGGCTTACCTGTTTTCGGTGCATTTTTATGGACTCTACACCAGACTCAAATATCTTTTTCCAACGCCGAACTGCGTCATAAGACACACAAGAAGGTCCAAAAGCAGTAGAAATTTCAATCATCAGCTTCTTAAAGAACAACCAAGTTTTGAGCAAGCTTTGATGTAAGCCCGTATAATTATCTTTTTAGTCGACGCTTCTGTCAAACATTTTTACTGCAGTGGTCAATGCCTGTGTGTATTCAAATGGAAAATTAGCTCAAAAAAGTTAGCAGGATGGCAGGACAGCAGGATGAAACATGTTAAGTTAGCAGGATGGCAGGACAGCAGGATGAAACATTAAGTTAGAAGGATGGCAGGACAGCAGGATGAATCATAATAAGTGAACAGATTGGCAGGACAGCAGGATGAAATATTAAGTCAGCAGGATGGCAGGACAGCAGGATGAAACTAATAATTGAGGAGGATGGAAGAGCAGCAGGATGAGAACTTGTTCTGAATTTCAAAATATATACAACAATGTTATTGGCACCTATAGCTATGTTAGAATCTAGAAATCAAATTTAGCCCCTTCCCGTCTTTAAAGCGTACGGCCGCGAATACCCAATTTTCGTCCTGCCACAAATTCACCCAGATGAAAAATTCTTCCAAATCACAAAACTTTTACCATCATGTTGTAGCCAACAAAAGTCTATGTAAGAAAGTGGAAATGAAATTTGGCTCCTATCAGCGTTTAAAGCGCACGGCCGTGAAAACTCAATTTTCATCCTCCTGGAAATGCAACATTAATTTTCATCCTGCTGAACCTGTCAAGTTAGCATGATGTCAGCACAGCAGGATGAGAAATTCTTCTGAATTTCAAAATATTTACCACCATGTTGTAGGCATCTAAACCCTATGTAAGAAACTAGAAATCAAATTAAGCCCTTTCCCGTCTTTAGAGCGTACGGCCGCGGAAACCCAATTTTAGTCCCGCCACAAATATACCCAGATGAAAAACGGTTTCAAATCACAAAACTTTTACCATCATGTTGTATGCAACAAAAATCTATGTAAGAAATTAGAAATTAAATTTGGCTCCTATCAGCGATTAAAGCGTACGGCCGTGAAAACTCAATTTTCATCCTGCTGGAAATGCAACATCAATTTTCATCCTGCTGAACCTGTCAAGTTAGCAGGATGGCAGCAGAGCAGGATGAGAAATTCTTCTGAATTTCAAAATATTCACCACCATGTTGTAGGCATCTAAAAACTATGTAAGAAACTAGAAATCAAATTTAGCCCTTTCCAGTCTTTAAGGCGTACGGCCGCGAAAACCCATTTCTCGTCCTGCCACAAATTCAGCCAGATGAAAAATTCTTTCAAATCACAAAACATTTACCATCATGTTGTAGGCAACAAAAATATATGTAAGAAATTAGAAATTAAATTTGTCTCCTATCAGCGTTTAAAGCGTACAGCCGTGAAAACTCAATTTTCATCCTGCTGGAAATACAACATCAATTTTCATCCTGCTGATCCTGTCAAGTTAGCAGGATGGCAGCACAGCAGGATGAGAAATTCTTCTGAATTTCAAAATATGTACCATCATATTGTAGGCATCTAAAAATATGTAAGAAACTAGAAATCAAATTTAGCTCTTTCCCGTCTTTAAAGCGTACGGCCGCGAAGACCCATTTTTCGTCCTGCCACAAATTCACCCAGATGAAAAATTGTTTCAAATCACAAAACATTTACCATCATGTTGTAGGCAACAAAAATCTATATAAGAAAGTGGAAATTAAATTTGGCTCCTATCAGCGTTTAAAGCGTACGGCCGTGAAAACTCAATTTTCATCCTGCTGGAAATGCAACATCAATTTTCATCCTGCTGAACCTGTCAAGTTAGCAGGATGGCAGCACAGCAGGATGAGAAATTCTTCTGAATTTCAAAATATTTACCACCATGTTGTAGGCATCTTAAAACTATGTAAGAAACTAGAAATCAAATTTGCCCCTTTCCCGTCTTTAAAGCGTACGGCCGCGAAAACCTATTTTTCGTCCTGCAGCAAATACACCCAGATGAATAATTGTTTCAAATCACAAAACATTTACCATCATGTTGTAGGCAACAAAAATCTATATAAGAAAGTGGAAATTAAATTTGGCTCCTATCAGCGTTTAAAGCGTACGGCCGTGAAAACTCAATTTTCATCCTGCTGGAAATGCAACATCAATTTTCATCCTGCTGAACCTGTCAAGTTAGCAGGATGGCAGCACAGCAGGATGAGAAATTCTTCTGAATTTCAAAATATTTACCACCATGTTGTAGGCATCTAAAAACTATGTAAGAAACTAGAAATCAAATTTAGCCCTTTCCCGTCTTCAAAGCGTACGGCCGCGAAAACCCATTTTTCGTCCTGCCACAAATTCACCCAGATGAAAAATTGTTTCAAATCACAAAACATTTACCATCATGCTGTAGGCAACAAAAATCTATGTAAAAAAAGTGAAAATTAAATTTGGCTCCTATCAGCGTTTAAAGCGTACGGCCGTGAAAACTCAATTTTCATCCTGCTGGAAATGCAACATCAATTTTCAACCTGCTGAACCTGTCAAGTTAGCAGGATGGCAGCACAGCAGGATGAGAAATTCTTCTGAATTTCAAAATATTTACCACTATGTTGTAGGCATCTAAAAACTATGTAAGAAACTAGAAATCAAATTTAGCCCTTTCCCGTCTTTAAAGCGTACAGCCGCGAAAACCTATTTTTCGTCCTGCAGCCAATACACCCAGATGAATAATTGTTTCAAATCACAAAACATTTACCATCATGCTGTAGGCAACAAAAATCTATATAAGAAAGTGGAAATTAAATTTGGCTCCTATCAGCGTTTAAAGCGTACGGCCGTGAAAACTCAATTTTCATCCTGCTGGAAATGCAACATCAATTTTCATCCTGCTGAACCTGTCAAGTTAGCAGGATGGCAGCACAGCAGGATGAGAAATTCTTCTGAATTTCAAAATATTTACCACCATGTTGTAGGCATCTAAAAACTATGTAAGAAACTAGAAATCAAATTTAGCCCTTTCCCGTCTTCAAAGCGTACGGCCGCGAAAACCCATTTTTCGTCCTGCCACAAATTCACCCAGATGAAAAATTGTTTCAAATCACAAAACATTTACCATCATGTTGTAGGCAACAAAAATCTATGTAAAAAAAGTGAAAATTAAATTTGGCTCCTATCAGCGTTTAAAGCGTAGGCCGTGAAAACTCAATTTTCATCCTGCTGGAAATGCAACATCAATTTTCATCCTGCTGAACCTGTCAAGTTAGCAGGATGGCAGCACAGCAGGATGAGAAATTCTTCTGAATTTCAAAATATTTACCACCATGTTGTAGGCATCTAAAAACTATGTAAGAAACTAGAAATCAAATTTAGCCTTTTCCCGTCTTTAAAGCGTACGGTCGCGAAAACCCATTTTTCGTCCTGCCACAAATTCACCCAGATGAAAAATTGTTTCAAATCACAAATTTTTTACCAAATATCAAAGACTTGGGCCTTGTGGTTTCAGAGAAGAAGATTTTCAAAGATGCTCCCTATATAATCCTATGTAAAACCAAAGGGCCCAGGGCGGGGGCATTTTTGGTCACAGAACTATAATTTGAACAATCTTGTGGGGTTCCACTAGATGAAGCTTCAAACCAAATATCACAGACATAGGCTTTGTGGTTTCAGAGAAGATTTGTTTGATTTGAGGTTTAACGTCCCCGTCAACACTGTAAAGGTCATTTTGGAGACGTTGCTTCCAATTTTGTGGGACTTTTACCCGACATTGAGATGAAATGACATCTCAAGCCCTGTCGCCCAATGAAACCAATAGGGTTTATTAGCATGGACGGTCCGCCTCGCACCGCGGTTCCTGGACGGGCTTAGATCCTCTAAGCGGTTTACCAGTACTAGTGTGCGGGCCGGATTCAGCTCTGCGTGTAAGCATCATGCAGCCCATATATTTCTTCAAGCCCCTATGGGCGGGGATTTCAGAGAAGAAGAGTTTTTAACTTTTCGGTGAAAAAAAAATCTATTTTTGGCTCCTGTGACCTAGATGTGCAACGGACCGGAACCATTTGAACAACATTGAAAGGGGACCACCTAAGGATCATTTCAGTGAAATTTTGTCAAAATCCGATCACTGGTTTAAGAGATGTTGTTTTGAGAAATTGTTTACGGACGGACGGACGCACGGAGGGTAAGAATACAGTAGAGAAGATAGTATAGAAAAAAGAGAGATTAAAAAACCTGGAGATAGAAGAAGACGAAGAGTTTTCTCCCAAAAAACGAATTCAAACATTTTAACTGTAAATATGAAACATGAAAAACAAAATCGCATTGGAGCGCTCGACTGCGCACGTGCGCAGGTGGGCGATTGTATGCGACCTGCATGATTATATCAATTTGTACTAACTACGTTGTCGGCCCCCGCCCATAGGGGCTTGAAGAAATATATAGGCTGCATGATGCTTCCACGCAGAGCTGAATCCGGCCCGCACTGGTAAACCTCTTAGAGGATCTAAGCCTGTCCAGGAAAGGCGGTGCGAGGCGAGGGTCCATGCTAATAAACCCTATTGGTTTCATTGGGCGACAGGGCTTGAGATGTCATTTCATCTAAATGTCGGGTAAAAGTCCAACAAAATTGGAAGCAACGTCTCCAAAATAACCTTTACAGTGTTGACGGGGACGTTAAACCTCAAATCAAACAAACAAAACTAACTACGTCGCTAACGAGATCGGCGCAAGTTGTCTCGGGCCCCCAAATGGCCAGGTAGGAATACACATTCCTCATATGGTGCCTTCCTTCATGTAGGACGAGATAATAATTTGTACAATCTTGGTAGAGGTCCACTAGATGAAGCTTCATATCAAATATCAAAGACCTAGGCCTTCTGGTTTCAAACGAAGTTTTTTTCCCTAATTTTCCCCTTTTGGTTGCCATGGCATCCAGAGTTCTGCATAGAATGGAATTCTTTAAACAAGTCAGAGAGGACTACCCAAGGGTCATTTCAGCCAATTTGGGTCAAAATCTGTTGAGCGGTTTAGAAGGAGATCTCTTATTATTTAAGAAATTGTGGACGGACGGAAGTACGGACCTACAGACGGATGTCGACGGAAGGTGACTGATCACAAAAGTCCCCCTCCCCCGGTGCCTTCGGCTCAGGCGAGCTAAGTGTCAGAATTCAGGGGTTTGTAGCATGACATTCCTGTCTTCTGCATTACTGAATTATTTATTTTATCTTCATTTATTTATTTAGATGCATTTATCTGTACTTATGGATTATAAATTTATTGTATTAGCTTTATGATTTCATTTATTCATTTATGAATAAGTTTGCTCTTTTATAATATTATATTATTTACTTTTTTTCATTTATTTGCCAATCAACATAGCTTTCAACTTTTTTTTAGCTATTTGTTCACTTTCTTCATTTAATTCTTGATATTTATATTTTTACTTATTCAATTATTCATTTAATTACTTAATTTTTAAGAGGAAACAGAAAACAAGAAAGACCTGCTACAAGTTCACAAAGTAACTGAAAAGAAACCCAATCAGAGAAACAAACAAGAGGACCAAGATGGTCCTGTATCGCTCACCTGAGCTGACAGATTCAAAGTTTCAGGAAGTGCCAAACTTAACTGAAGGATTTATGGGAGGACAAGGTGACGACGGGGTTAGCATTTTCTGCAAATCAATAGAATGTAACTCTATGATATATAGGCTGACCTCACGGTTTTCAAACTCATTCAAGCTTTTATTCCTGACTTGCTAAGAAGCTCCGGTATAAACTGAAGGGGCTGGGGTGATGACAATTTCAAAAATAAGCAATTAACTGCTGCAATCAAAGGAATGTTACTCTATGATAAAAAAACTCAAGAGTTTTCAAACTCCTCCGAGCTTTTCTGCCTGACTTACTTGTTTGTAAGTTTCATGAAGATCCGATCAAAACAGAAGGGGCAGCAGTGATGACAAGGTCGAAAATAGGCATTTTCAGCAATCAAAGGCACGCAATTCTATGATAAATGTGCCGACTTGGCCAGTATTCGAGCTCATCCGAGGTTTTATTCCCACCCACCTTACATATAAGTTTCAGAAAGATCTGATCAAAACTGAAGGAGTTATGGTGATGACAAGGTCAATATTTAGCATTTTCAGCAATCGAAGGGATGTAACTCTATGATAAATGGGCCGACTTGGCCGGTTTTCGAACTCATCCGAGGTTTTATCCTCAGCCACCTGACATATAAGTTTCAGAAAGATCCGATCAAAACTGAAGAGGCTACGGTGATGACAAGGTCGAAAATCTACTTTTTCAGCCATGAAAGGGACATAGCTCTATGAAAAATGGTCCGCCTTGGCCAGTTTTCGAACTCGTTAGAGATTTTATCCCTAGCCACCTTACACATAAGTTTCAGAAAGATCCTATCAAAACTGAAGAGGCTACGGTGATGACAAAGTCACAAGTCTACATTTTCAGCAATCAAAAGGACGTAACTCTATGATAAATGGGCCAACTTGACCTGTATTCGAACTCATCCAAAGTTTTATCCCCAGCCACCTCACATATAAGTTTCAGAAAGATCCGATTACAACTGAAGGGGCTACGGTGATGAAAAGGTCAAAAATCAACATTTTCAGCCATCAAAGGGACATAACTCTATGATAAATGGGCCAACTTGGCCGGTTTACGAATTCATCCGAGGTTTCATCCCCAGTCACCTTACATATAAGTTTCAAAAAGATCCGATCAAAACTCAAGGGGCTACGGTGATAGACAGGTCAAAGATCGACAATCCAGCAATCAAAGGGACGTAACTCTATGATAAATGGGCCAACTTAGCCGATATTTGAACTCATCCGAGGGTTTATCCCCAGCCACTTTACATATAAGTTTCAGAAAGGTCCGATGAAAACTGAAAGGGCTACGGTGATGACAAGGTCAAAAATCGGCATTTTCAGCAATCAAAGGGACGTTACTCTATGAAAAATAGGTCGAGTTGGCTGGTTTTCGAACACTTTCAAGATTTTATCCCAAGCCACCATACGCATATGTTGCAGAAAGATCCGATCAAAACTGAAGGGGCTACGGTGATGACAATGTCAAAAATCGGCATTTTCAGCAATCAAAGGGACATAACTCTATGATAAATGGGCCAACTTGGCTGGTTTTCGAACTCATCTCAGATTTTATCCCAAGCCACCTTACATATAAGTTTCAGAAAGATCCGATCAAAACTGAAGGCGCTACGGTGATGACAAGCATTTTACCATTGTATGTCTATGGGACCTTGTGGTTGCCATAGCAACTAAAGTTTTCGTGCGATTTTGAAAGAAAGCTTATGCCATAATGCCCCACCAGAGGCATGCTACAGACGAGAACTGATTGAGATTAGCCTGCAGGCTGCAGATATACAGCTGCTCAAAAGTGTGGACGGATGGACGACGGACGGACGGACGGACGACGGACGACCCACTATTCTATAAGCTCCCTTGGGGCCTTCGGCCCAGGTGAGCTAAAAATGCAGGTTTAAGAATTTGAACGAAACTATCTCAAAGACACTTCCATTGGGAGAGATATATTTGCAATATATCCCAATACCGAAAGTGCGGGACCATTCATTCAAAGGGTACAGGGACGCAAGCTGGTTTTGACCTTTTGAGTAGTAGTTTCATATTATAATTTAAAAATATCCATTTTATTTCTTGATATACATTTGGGTACGCATTGAATTATTACATAGGCCTGTTGGCCCACGCCCTTCGGGGCTTGATGAAATAGATTGGGTTGCATGATAGTTCCACGCAGAGCTGAGACTACTGGTAAACTACTATGAGGTCCTAAGCCTGCCCAGGAAAGTGGTGCGAGTCGGACCATCCATGCATAAAAGCCATATTGGTTTCATTTGGCGGCAGGGCTTGAGAAGTCATCTCAGTGTCGAGCACATTACCAAAACACGTCTATTTAAATATATTTGAAAACTTTAACACCAAAAAAAAAAAAAAGATTTAAGAAAAAAAAATGAAATTTTTTCCTTATTTCTGCTCCAAATATTGACTGTTGGATCTCGTTAGAAATGCCTCGATAATATGGTTCTAATAATTACCCCCAGTCAATATTTTAAAGCAAACATATTACGGGTGCTCTTTTGAACTGCCCCAATGAGGAGGTTCTAAGGAGCACACCAATATTTGTTTTTGCTTTCAAAAATAAAACTGTTGATGCTCTTTATAACATCCTCGAAGAGATGGTTCTAAGACTTCCCCACGGGGCCCCTCATATGTGTTACATGTTTATGGGGATTTAAACTCTTTGATGCGGTCATTGGGCATCTAAGTGGCGAAGCAAGGGCGACAACACTTTCCAAATGAGATAGCCCGCAAAAAAATAAAAAATAAATAAATAAATAAAATAAAATAAATAAATAAATAACAGCCAAAAAAAACGACAATAATAAAATAAATAAATAATAAAAATAAAAAAAATTCTGTCATCTGTGCGTGTCGGCCCGTCCATGTTTAAAAACCATATTGGTTTCATTGGCCGGCAGGGCTTGAGATGTCATTTCATCTCAATGCCGGGTAAAAGTCCGTCAAAATGGGAAGCAACGTCTCCAAAATAACCATTACAGTGTCGACTTGAAAGTTAAACCTCAAATAAAATAATCACCACAGACATTTTTATTTAATATAATTGAAAGGTGTTATGGCGCGATAAGCAACGGCGTCGACTCTCACGCTAGCGACCCGTGTTCGAATCTGGATTTTTCCATGATTTTTTTTTTTTTACCTCTACTTATTGCTTTTTATTTCTTTGTTTGTTTGATTTGAGGTTTAACGTCCCCGTCAACACTGTAAAGGTCATTTTGGAGACGTTGCTTTCAATTTTGTGGGACTTTTACCCGACATTGAGATGAAATGACATCTCAAGCCCTGTCGCCCAATGAAACCAATAGGGTTTATTAGCATGGACAGTCCGTCTCTCACCGCGGTTCCTGGACAGGCTTAGATCCTCTAAGCGGTTTACCAGTACTAGTGTGTGGGCCGGATTCAGCTCTGCGTGGAAGCATCATGCAGCCCATATATTTCTGCAAGCCCCTATGGGCGGGGGCGACTTTTTATTTCTTATGCATCATTATGTTTACATACGCTGATACACATCATTTTTCTTTCTTTTTGCCAACTTTTTTACAAGCCTAAACGGATTTAGTGACTGAGTTTGCTTTACATCAAATGTGATTTTATTTAAAGTTTTACGTCCCTATTGGGGCTTAAAGAAAAAGATGGGTCGGGCTGCATGATGCTTCCACGCAGAGCTGGAACTTACCACGCACGAGTACTAGTAAACTACTTAGAGGATCTCAGCCTGTCCAGGCAAAGCTGTGCAAAACGGGCTGTCCATGCTCATAAACCCTATTGGTTTCATTGGGCGACAGGGCTTGAGATGTCATTTCATCTCAATGTCGGGTATAGACGATTTTTACGAGTGGTCATTTCATATGAAATTTATGAAACGAGCCTTTGGCGAGTTTCATAAATTTCATATGAAATGACCACGAGTGAAAGATTCTGTTTATCATATGACCACTTTAAATTGGATTTTATCGCCTTTTTATCTGACAATTTGAAAAAAAAATGCATGGTTGACATGGACGTCGACATGACGTTACTTAATCCCGCCAAAGTGTTATTACACGTGTGGTCATACGATTTTTATTACACGACGTTATCCACTGCTGTTTTCACAGTCGTACGCTTTAAACGCTGATAGGAGCCAAATTTAATTTCTATTTTCTTACATAGATTTTTGTTGCCTACAACATGGTGGTAAATATTTTGAAATTCAGAAGAATTTCTCATCCTGCTCTGCTGCCATCCTGCTAACTTGACAGGTTCAGCAGGATGAAAATTGATGTTGCATTTCCAGCAGGATGAAAATTGAGTTTTCACGGCCGTACGCTTTAAACGCTAATAGGAGCCAAATTTAATTTTCACTTTCTTACATAGATTTTTGTTGCCTACAACATGATGGTAAATGTTTTGTGATTTGAAACAATTTTTCATCTGGGTGTATTTGTGGCAGGACGAAAAATGGGTTTTCGCGGCCGTACGCTTTAAAGACGGGAAAGGGCTAAATTTGATTTCTAGTTTCTTACATAGTTTTTAGATGCGTACAACATGGTGGTAAATATTTTGAAATTCAGAAGAATTTCTCATCCTGCTGTGCTGCCATCCTGCTAACTTGACAGGTTCAGCAGGATGAAAATTGATGTTGCATTTCCAGCAGGATGAAAATTGAGTTTTCACGGCTGTACGCTTTAAACGCTGATAGGAGCCAAATTTAATTTTCACTTTCTTTCATAGATTTTTGTTGCCTACAACATGACGGTAAATGTTTTGTGATTTGAAACAATTTTTATCTGGGTGTATTTGTGGCAGGACGAAAAATAGGTTTTCGCGGCCGTACGCCTTAAAGACGGGAAAGGGCTAAATTTGATTTCTAGTTTCTTACATAATTTTTAGATGCCTACAACATGGTGGTAAATATTTTGAAATTCAGAAGAATTTCTCATCCTGCTGTGCTGCCATCCTGCCAACTTGACAGGTACAGCAGGATGAAAATTGTGTTGCAATTCCAGCAGGATGAAAATTGAGTTTTCACGGCTGTACGCTTTAAACGCTGATAGAAGCCAAATTTAATTTTCACTTTCTTACATAGATTTTTGTTGCCTACAACATGATGGTAAATGTTTTGTAATTTGAAACATCTTTTCATCTGGGTGTATTTGTGGCAGAACGAAAATTGGGTTTTGCGGCCGTACGCTTTAAAGACGGGAAAGGGCTATATTTGATTTCTAGTTTCTTACATAGTTTTTAGATGCCTACAACATGGTGGTAATTATTTTGAAATTCAGAAGAATTTCTCATCCTGCTGTGCTGCCATCCTGCTAACTTGACAGGTTCAGCAGGATGAAAATTGATGTTGCATTTCCAGCAGGATGAAAATTGAGTTTTCTCTGCTGTACGCTTTAAACGCTGATAGGAGCCAAATTTAATTTTCACTTTCTTACATAGATTTTTGTTGCCTACAACATGTTGGTAAATGTTTTGTGATTTGAAACAATTTTTCATCTGGGTGTATTTGTGGCAGGACGAAAAATGGGTTTTCGCGGCCGTACGCTTTAAAGACGGGAAAGGGCTAAATTTGATTTCTAGTTTCTTACATAGTTTTTAGATGCCTACAACATGGTGGTAAATATTTTGAAATTCAGAAGAATTTCTCATCCTGCTGTGCTGCCATCCTGCTAACTTGACAGGTTCAGCAGGATGAAAATTGATGTTGCATTTCCAGCAGGATGAAAATTGAGTTTTCACGGCCGTACGCTTTAAACGCTAATAGGAGCCAAATTTAATTTTCACTTTCTTACATAGATTTTTGTTGCCTACAACATGATGGTAAATGTTTTGTGATTTGAAACAATTTTTCATCTGGGTGAGTTTGTGGCAGGACGAAAAATGGGTTTTTCGCGGCCGTACGCTTTAAAAACGGGAAAGGGCTAAATTTGATTTCTAGTTTCTTACATAGTTTTTAGATGCCTACAACATGGTGGTAAATATTTTGAAATTCAGAAGAATTTCTCATCCTGCTGTGCTGCCATCCTGCTAACTTGACAGGTTCAGCAGGATGAGAATTGATGTTGCATTTCCAGCAGGATGAAAATTGAGTTTTCACGGCTGTACGCTTTAAACGCTGATAGGAGCCAAATTTAATTTTCACTTTCTTTCATAGATTTTTGTTGCCTACAACATGACGGTAAATGTTTTGTGATTTGAAACAATTTTTATCTGGGTGTATTTGTGGCAGGACGAAAAATAGGTTTTCGCGGCCGTACGCCTTAAAGACGGGAAAGGGCTAAATTTGATTTCTAGTTTCTTACATAATTTTTAGATGCCTACAACATGGTGGTAAATATTTTGAAATTCAGAAGAATTTCTCATCCTGCTGTGCTGCCATCCTGCCAACTTGACAGGTACAGCAGGATGAAAATTGTGTTGCAATTCCAGCAGGATGAAAATTGAGTTTTCACGGCTGTACGCTTTAAACGCTGATAGAAGCCAAATTTAATTTTCACTTTCTTACATAGATTTTTGTTGCCTACAACATGATGGTAAATGTTTTGTAATTTGAAACATCTTTTCATCTGGGTGTATTTGTGGCAGAACGAAAATTGGGTTTTGCGGCCGTACGCTTTAAAGACGGGAAAGGGCTAAATTTGATTTCTAGTTTCTTACATAGTTTTTAGATGCCTACAACATGGTGGTAATTATTTTGAAATTCAGAAGAATTTCTCATCCTGCTGTGCTGCCATCCTGCTAACTTGACAGGTTCAGCAGGATGAAAATCGGTGTTGCACTTCCAGCAGGATGAAAATTGAGTTTTCACGGCCGTACGCTTTAAACGCTGATAGGAGCCAAATTTAATTTTCACTTTCTTACATAGATTTTTGTTGCCTACAACATGATGGTAAAAGTTTAGTGATTTGAAACAATTTTTCATCTGGGTGAATTTGTGGCAGGACGAAAATTGGGTTTTCGCGGCCGTACGCTTTAAAGACGGGAAGGGACTAAATTTGATTTCTAGTTTCTAACATAGCTATAGGTGCCAATTACATTGTTGTATATATTTTGAAATTCAGAACAAGTTCTCATCCTGCTATTCTTCCATCCGCCTAAATTATTAGTTTCATCCTGCTGTCCTGCCATCCTGCTGACTTAATATTTCATCCTGCTGTCCTGCCATCCTGTTCACTTATTATGTTTCATCCTGCTGTCCTGCCATCCTGCTAACTTAATGTTTCATCCTGCTGTCCTGCCATCCTTCTAACTTAATGTTTCATCCTGCTGTCCTGCCATCCTGCTAACTTAATGTTTCATCCTGCTGTCCTGCCATCCTGCTAACTTAACATGTTTCATTCTGCTGTCCTGCCATCCTGCTAACTTTGTCGGGCCTGGAAAATTTTATGTCTTACACTTAGTCTAACATGTACATTTATACACCATTGTGTAGATATTGAATAGCCCTATACAAGTACTACTACTACTAGCACTTTATTAGAACACACAGATCACAAATGTGACATATGAGCAAATGCAGTTACAAGTAGGGCTGGCTAATCGGAGCTGAAACAAATGGTCGATTATCATTCCTGTCATTGCGAATGATAATCGATTAGTAATCACTGAAGAGTTTGTCGTAATTTTACCTGTCTGGCTTTCTGTCTGAGCATGACCTCGTCCCATATGCTGTACTTTGCCATATGTATTTGAACAGACAGACCTGAGCAAACAGTGAAGACCCAGATGAGACGCCGCAGACGTCTCAGCTGGGTCTGCACTGTTTTCCACTCGTACAGCTATTCAAATAATCGATTGCAAGCAAATCAGTAATGATAATCATTGTGGTGGAGTTTATCGATTGAATAATCGATTTTCCGATTAATCATGCCAGCCTTAATTACAAGTAAGGTATATGGCGAATAATGTCGTGTCAGCATGTTTGTGGGAAGAAAGTTTTAGAACACAACGCTCGGGCATTGTGTTGTGTGGGGAAAGCATGAAATAAGCATCGTTCTTTGAAACGGGGAGAAAATATGATCAACAGCTACCCCTCAAGACGTCAGACAAAAGTGATAGCGTCGCTCGCATTTTCTCAGAATTTAAGAAAACTTTCTCTGGAAACATATGGTATCGAGTTTTCAACATATTATAGCGTCTAAGAATATATAATGATAATAAACCAAAGTCAAGGAAAACCAAAGTAATGACGAAAACACGTCTATGCAATTTTAACACCCAAACCCCATCTTTAAAAAGTAAAACTGGGGCATCCTAGGGATGTACTTATTTCTCCAATTTCCACCCTGAAACCCAGACCACGGGAACCCACCAGAACCGCCTCACTGAGGCTGTTCTAACGAGCTCCCACAATTCTGGCTCCGAGTAGAAAAACTGATTTTTTGTTTTTGTTTGCTTTTCGCGTTATAACTTTCAATATAATTGAATAGGCGTGTTTCGCAATAGTGAGTGTGTGAGCGTCACGTCTCATCAACTGCCAGAGCCATACGAAAACGGGACCTCGGTCAAACGAGTAATCCCAAAATCTGGCGAAGTCCGGGATCGAACACACGACCCCTGCTTTGTGGCAGGCGAGCCCGCAAACGTAACACCACGAAGTCTTCTAAGAAAACCGGAGTACCGGAGAGAAGAAAAGAGAAACACCCGGGCTTCCGCAACGTCTCAGAGTCGAAAGACCTAATGTTTATTAGACAATAAAAAGGAAAAATAGACCAACTTCAACGGTAAAGTTGTGCCATCACGTACAGTTGTACCGTCACACAACAATAGCAAGAAAGGTAGATAACACGTCGCTCTCCTCAGTCTGTTTTCACTGTCTTTTCAATCGTTTGCGCCTGGAAGTTGCATGTCATCACGAAAGCACGCCTATAAGTATAGTCCGACAAGGAATTCCTGGCAGTTACGTCATAATTAGTTTACTCGAATATTCATATGATTTGGCCTTTACTTGAAACCTAGGATTAAGATAATTTACATACCGCCAAAGCTTTGTGGAATTCGTGGCCGAGAGAGTAGAGGGGTTGTTCTACAGACCAAGAAGTGGCTCGTTCGAAACCCACGTGTCGAATGATTTTTTTATTTTTTATTTATTTATTATTTTTTTTTTTTTTTTTGACCTCGTAATACACACACACACACGCGCGCGCGCGACATGTGAAATCTGCTTTACCTGTGTGCCATGTTAAACGTGGATAATTACGACGTGTACATAACATATTTCGTGTTCATTTTCAAGCACATAACACTTAACTGCATAAAACTTGTTTCTGGGAAATGAAGATGAAAAAAGTGAAATAGACAAAAAATATACATACAAAATGTATAATAGATTTACCAGTAAAATATAAATATATGTAACAATGAACATTTAATTTACTATAAAAAGATAAAACAAATATATAATAAAAAAAACGCTATCAGTGAGATTCGAACTCGGACCGTCAGCATGAGAAGAAGCGTTGACATCCCCTAGGACGTTGTGACTGCTGTATAATCAGTGGGCCTGTCCTGTTGATAGGTTAAACCCAAGCGTAAATGTATACTGGAAAATCCTTTGTATTTTTAGCTTTGTTATTGATTTGACGTCACTGCCAGACCTAGTTTGTTTACCAGTATATGTTGCCCACGTGGATATCGAGCTAGAGGACAATAAACAATTCTTTTCGAACATCCCTCGTATAGAGAATATCAGGTGAGTGTCTTTTGATATCAAGTTTATCAGGCAAGGCTTCTAGAACGCTTGTAGAATTGCGAGTCTTGCCGAGCGATTATACATGCACTCTCGAAGCCGAGTCAGTAATAGCGGATTTACGTTAAAATGGGGCCCCGCCCATCGGGGCTTGAAGAAATAAAACGGCTGCATGATGCTTCAACG
This sequence comes from Lucinisca nassula, assembly GCA_963580285.1. Taxonomy (NCBI): domain Eukaryota; kingdom Metazoa; phylum Mollusca; class Bivalvia; order Lucinida; family Lucinidae; genus Lucinisca; species Lucinisca nassula. The sequence goes on along the minus strand of OY757024.1, from coordinate 2,413,411 downwards.
CAGAGCTGAATCCGACCGCACACGAGTACCGGTAAACCGCTTAGAGCATCTAAGCCTGTCCGGCAAAGCGGTGAGAGTAGGACCATCCATGCTGGTAAACCGGGGCCTATTCGTTTCATTGGGCAACATGGCTTGAGATGTCATTTCATCTCAATGTCGGATAAAAGTCCCACAAAATTGGAAGCAACGTCTCCAAAGTGTTGACGAGAACGTTAAACCTGAAATCAAACAAACAAAAACTACCAATAGCGATTCTACGTTAAAATGACTATTACCAGTAATAGCGGTAAAATTACGCTAAAATGGCTATATTGCCAGTTAACTGGCAAATACCACTTTTAAACATAGTAATAGCGGTTTTACGTTTAAAAAGCTGTTGCCAGTTAATTGGCAAATAGCAATTTTAAACATAGTGATAGCGGTTTTACGTTAAAATGGATGTTGCCAGTTAATTGGCAAATAGCACTTTTAAACATAGTGATAGCGGTTTTACGTTAAAATGGCTATATTGACAGTTAATTGGCAAATAGCACTTTTAAACATAGTAATAGCGGTTTTACGTTCAAATGGCTATATTGCCAGTTGACTGGCAAATGGCACTTTTTAACATAGTAATAGCGGTTTTGCGTTAAAATGGCTGTTGCCAGTTAATTGGTAAATAGCACTTTTAAACATAGTGATAACGGTTTTACGTTAAAATGGCTATATTGCAAGTTTACTGACAAATGGCACTTTTTAACATAGTAATAGCGGTGTTACGTTAAAATGGCTATTGCCAATTAACTGGCAAATACCACTTTTAAACATAGCAATAGCGGTTTTACGTTAAAATTGCTCAGTATTGCCAGTTCACTGGCAAATAGCACTTTTAACATAGTAATAGCGGTTTTACATTAAAATGGCTATTGCCAGTTCACTTTTAACATAGTATTAGCGGTTTTACGTTAAAATGGCTATTGTCAGTTCACTGACAAATAGCACTTTTTAACATGTAATAGCGGTTTTACGTTAAAATGGCTTTTGCCAGTTAACCGGCAAATACCACTTTTAAACATAGCAATAGCGGTTTAACGTTAAAATAGCCATTGCCAGTTAACTGGCAAATGGCACTTTTAACATAGTAATAGCAGTTTTACGTTAAAATGGCTATTGCCAATGGCAATAGCCATTTTAACGTAAAACCGCTATTGCCAGTTAACTGTCAACAGCCACTTCGTAAATATACTGCTTAGAACCTTCATTGACCAGCCGACTCTCTTCCATCCGATACCTTTGATGAGGGCCAGTTTTTATTGGGCACTTGTCGGGTTTATTTTTTTCGTTGGTAGTTTTACCTCGATTTCCTTACTGTAAGCAAACATTGAAGATCCTGATCAGACGCCGCGTTCTGCGGCATAATAATCCATGCATATAATACATGTACCTATTGGTTTCATTTGGTGGCAAGGCTTGAGACATCATTTCATCTCAATGTCGGGTAAAAGTCCCACAAAATAGGAAGCAACGTCTCCAATATTACCTAAATAGTGTTGATGGGGGCGTTAAACCTAAATATTTCCACAAATATCTATGGGCATGGCTGTTTTAAGCCATTGTCAAATGGACCGAAAGCCGTGCTCAAACAGCAAAAGCCATGTTCAAATCATGAAATTCACGTGCTTTTTGACAATGGATTTTGAGCTATTGATATCACAAGATTGGCCTTGCTTTGTTAAGCGACGTAACGCTATCGCCCTGGACATAGCGTAATATGGTTCTATGATGACGTCAGATGGTTACTGCGTAACAACGTCATTGTAAGCAACATTCTGAACTGGCCGCCATGTTGGTTCGCCGGTCGCATTTGAAGAGTTTTTATGGAGTTAATATGGAGCTTTTGTGCGTTTTCGTCAAAATGTGCTGTCGGAATCCTAAGTTATGCAAGAACAACGATTATCCATGGTTATTTCATTGCATTAACATTTGCCGGATCTCTCGATAGATATTTGAACATTCGGCCTGGCGATCTCATGTTCAAACAGCTTCCTCGGGACCCAGCGAATGTTAATGCATGAAAAACCATGGCTGATCCCTATATTCTGAAGTGGCCGCCATGTTGGTTCGCCGGTCGCATTTGAAGAGTTTATATGGAGTTTAAAGGGAGCTTTTGTGAGTTTTAGTCAACATTTGCTGTCAGAATGGTAAGTTATGCAAGAACAACGATCATCCATTGTTATTTCATTGCATTAACATTTGCCGAATCCCTCGGAAAATATTGGAACATTCGGCTCGGCCTGGTGGCCTCATGTTCAAACAGCTTCCTCTTGATCCGGCAAATGTTAATGCATGAACAAAACATGGCTGATCCCTATAGTCAAACAAACAAATGAGACATCAGCGTCCGTATCGCTTAAGTGTCACTGTATGTCACTCGCGTATCCTGGACGATAAATCAAAAGTCATCAATAGAAGTAAAAAACGAAGTACATTTATCAATGAAATTACTCTGACCTTTTCACATGGACGTTCTAATTAACATATTCATGAGCGAATCGATACATCACGAACACATGTCTATATAATTCTTACTCCCTCGAACCCACACGAGATTTTCGTTATTTTTCTTATTTCTGCTCAGAAACATAGATTGTGAGTACTCAGTAGAACTGCCTCGTCGAATCTTTGGGATCGAAAGAATCTACAGTTTGAACAATAATAAGAAAAATATCACATTTTTCATCAGAAAATTTTCATTTTGTGGTGGTAAAATTTTCAATATATTTATATAGGCGTTCAATATAACTCGGTCAAACAAGTAACTATACCAACTTCCGGGAAAATTCCAGAAGGAGTCCGGTAGCGCAGATGATCATTTTGTTTCTGAGATGAAATGTCATGTTCATTGATCATCGAAACTTATTTACCTTTTCAATGCGATACCTTGCGCTACAATTAAGACTTTAATTTGTGAAATTCTCAGATTATCTCCCTTTCAGTTAAAATATAGCAATTTTCAAACCTGTTATTTCTATAACTGTCACTCATTTTTTTTTGCAATTTCTTTAAAAGCGCTTTGTGGCCACCATTGTTGGTAACCATGATGGAAAATAATGTAGAAAAGTCATGTAGCATGTAGCATGTAGCACCACCAACTGCGATTTTCAATTGAAAGCAGCATTTTGCACACATCTTCAAAGAATCGGAGGCCTACACGTGATCGGCTGTTTCTCTTGGCAAATAGAACTAAAGTTCAAAATCTATCGGGAATAGACACACAGGGTATAACTGATAAAGGGTTATATGTAACAAATTTTAGAAATCTCGTGCTAAATGTAACTATTTTTTGGCTTTTGTAATGATTTATTCTGCGAAATTGTCACAGAAATCCCTTTGGTGTTTAAAACAATAGACCAGGGGCCAGTTGTTCAAAACTAACGACGTTAGTTAACGTATCGTTAAAACTTTGATCATTAAATTTGGCAAATATGCTGAAATTTTTACTGAAAACATGTGAGTAGCTTTTGCGGACGAAAAGCTGCTCACATTTTTTCAGCAAAAATACCAAAATTTACGGTATTGAACTTGGTAGAAGAGTTAACAATATGACCATTAACGAGCTCGTTAAGCTAACGATGCTTTGAACAACTGGTCCCAGGCTGGCGAGTTTACATAAACAAAAGCAGTTTGGACATTTGCATGGAGAAATGAGTCCTCTAACCAAAACAAAACATTTTTTTTTTGTATTTTTCATTTGTAGCAACTATGGTAACTGAAGCAATTTTATGTATAGGAACTTTTTGACCGAGTATATTCAAATAGGCGTATTTTCGTAATGAGACAGCATCGAACGGTGTAAAGTTGGTCAAAACCAAGAAAATATTTGGTTGGTACAAACAATCTATGACACACATACAATATATATATATATATATATATAAAACAAATGGCGGAATAGGGCACCCGGATATGACAAAAAAAAAATAATAAAATGCTTTCCTATGTTAGATTTTCCAGAACTTTTTGCCATTGAGTTGTGCTATAGATTACCTTTGAAAACCAATAAAAATTATTTATTTTGCAATTAGTTTGAGGTCAGGCCCCTATTTTCACATAATGGTTAGTGGTCACAACGCCACGTGTTTCTAGTAAGGACAATATCTAATGAAATGGGATTTTTGCAGAACAAATGTGAGTAGCTTTTGCATTTGTAAAAGCTACTCACATTTTTCAGCAAAAAAAAAAAAAAAAAAAAAATAGTTTGATTGTCGTATTCAATTATGTCTTAATGATAGTTTAACTAGCAGTTTTGCTGGCCCCAGTGGTAAAAACGAACGGCTAATTATTAGTTATCCCATATACTAACTGCATTGTAACATACTGACCTGATAAAGACATGCTATCTCAGAACAAGTGAGCTTTATCAGGTCAACGTGATATTGCACTTCTATGAACTGGACAATAGGAAAAATATAGCAAAACTGCAGGAGTGTAGAAGGGGATTAACATAGCATACCAGATTCGTGTCATTTGATATCATCACAAAAACACGCCTATATAATTTTGACCCCCTTGAACCCCACTTTTATATAGTAAAACTGGGGTTTCCGGGGGTATACCTTATTTTTCTTATTTCTGCTCTAAAATATAGATTGTGGGTACCCGTTAGAACCGCCTCGATAAGGCGGTTCTAACGGGTGCCCACAATCTATATCACAATTTTTTCATCATAAAATTTTCTTTTTTTCGGCGATAAAGGTGGCAATGTATTTGTATAGGCGGGTTTGCGTAATGTCAAGTTTATCAGGCTCGGCAAGCCTCGCGGTTCTACAAGCGGTTCTCAGAGCCGTGCCTGGTATTCTTTTTATACATATAGGTTCAGCTAAAAAGCTGTTCCCCTTGTCATAAAATGTATTTATGCTAATTTCGCATGTAAGACGTCTATATTTATATCTTTGATTGATGCGAGTGTCAAAACCGCTCAAATATGTTTGAACTGTGTTTTACACAAAGAGGTCTTAGGTGACCTTTCAAAGCAAGGGCGGGCATTCTAGTAAACCGCTTTGGTGACCTCTCGAATTTGAGACTTTGCATTATGGGTAAGAAGTCGATTTGTGTCGATTGTTTGTCAATGTGCCCAAAGTTTAAAATACTGCTGGCCGTTCACTGCTATTGTCCACGTGATTTTCATTGACCAATAAATCGTGCTGCGCACAATGTTCTGTGTACTGTTTTAACTCAATAAAAATAAAGGACAGCTTTTCTCTTTTCTTCTTCTTCTTTCTTTCTTCATTTCTTTCTTTATATCTTTTTTCTTCTTATACTTCTTCTTCTTTTTCTTCTTCTTCTTCTTCTTCTACTTCTTCTTCTTCTTTTTCACTTTGGTTCAGTACTGAGCTAGTTCGGCCCCCGTCCATAGGGGCTTGAAGAAATATATGAGCTGCATGATGCTTCCACGCAGAGCTGAATCCGGCCAGCACACTAGTACTGGTAAACGGGTTAGAGGATCTAAGCCTGTCCAGGAACCGCGGTGCGAGGCGGTCCGTCCATGCTAATAAACCCTATTGGTTTCATTGGGCGACAGGGCTTGAGATGTCATTTCATCTCAATGTCGGGTAAAAGTCCCACAAAATTGGAAGCAACGTCTCCAAAATGACCTTTACAGTGTTGACGGGGACGTTAAACCTCAAATCAAAAAAAAAAACCAAACAAACTGAGCTAGTTAGCCAATACGCCAAAAACTTTCACTGATAAACGGTATACACCCATATCAGAGGCTGCATATCGCGGCCTCTGATTAAACATGGTCAAAATTGTTTGCTTACAGTATATGCATACGGTAAAATTCCTATATTAAGATCACCCTTGGGGCTATTCAAAAGTGGTCTTTAAGACCCTTTTGAACAGACCTAAAGGTGGTCTCTGACCAGAGGACATCAAATGGGCCCCGTCAAGCGATTTTGGTACTTATCGCCTATGCGAGCAGCGAAGGTTCAGGCGAGCCTGCGCATCCGCGCAGTCTCGCCAGAACCTTCGCTGCTCGCTCATACAAGCAGTGAATCAAGAGCAACCTTCAGACAGAAAGCCATATCCCTGGCCCCTCTGAATGGCTGAGCATGCGCAGTTAAAATTTGTCATGACAGAATGCTCGAAGACACAAATTCGCTTGGCGGGGCTCAAATATGGTGTCTGTTCAGACGCCAAAGGTGGTCTTTTAAAAGTCACAAAGGTGGTTTTTGACCAGTAGACACTGTATGCAGAAACCGCAAAGAAAGAATAACTGCATCCTACTAAATAATCTTTTTGAAGCAGAATTAGTCTTAATTTTATGTGGTCTTAATAGAGGAATTTCACTGTATTAGGGTTAGACGATACAGTCTTAGTCCTGGTAGCCCCCGCCCATCGGGGCTTGAAGAAATATTTGGGCTGCATGATGCTTCCACGCAGAGCTGAAACCGGCCGCACACGAGTACTGCTTCCACGCAGAGCTGAAACCGACCCGCATACCAGTACTTTTAAACCGCTTAGAAGATCTAAGCCTGCCCAGGTAAAGCGGTGCGAGTTGGAACGTCGATGCTTATAAAGCATATTAGTTTCATTTGGCGACAGGGCTTGAGATTTCATTTCATCTCAATGTTGGGTAAAAGTCCCAAAAAATTGGAAGCAATGCCTCTAAAATGACTTATGCAGTGTTGACGCAAATCAAAGAAACACACAAATTATGCCGCGCACAATGTTCTGTGTACTGTAAACAACAAAAATAAAGGACAGCAATGAGTTTTCTTTCTTTCTTTTCTTCTTCTTCTTCTTCTTCTTCTTCTTCTGCTTCTTCTTCTTCTTCTTTTTTTTCTTCTTCTTCTTCTTCTCTTCTCTTCTTCTTCTTGTCAATACCCCTAAAACTGACACTCATTACGAAAACACACCTATACCAATATATTGCCAATTTTGGGGCCAAAAATTAGAAATTTTAAGATGAAAAATTGTTGTTATTTTTTTTATTTCTGCTCAAAACATAGATTGTGGGAACTCGACAGAACCGCCTCGACGAGGCGGTTCTATCGTGTACCCACAATCTATGTTTTTGAGCAGAAATAAGAAAAAAAAATGTATACCCCCTTAAACCCCAGTTTTACTATATAAAAGTGGGGTTCAAGGGGTGAAATTTATATAGGCGTGTTTTCGTGATGGATAAAACGGTACATACACCAGCTTCAGAGGCTGCAGCAACGCGGCCTCGGATTAATCATGGTCTATATTGTTTACTTACAGAATATGCATACAGTAAAAATCCTATGTTAAGACCACCTTTGGGAGTGTTCAAAAGTGGTCTTTAAGACCACTTTTGAACAGTCCCAAAGGTGGTCTCTGACAAGAGGGCACCAAAGGTGGTGTCTGAGCAGTCTCCAAAGGTGGTCTTTGAACAGTCACAAAGCAGAAATCACAGAGAAAGAATAACTGCAACCTACAAAATAATCTTTTTGAAGCAGAATTAGTCTTAATTTTAGGTGGTCTCAATAGCGGAATTTCACTGAATTGGGGTTAGACGATACAGTCTAAGTCCGGGTCCTGGACAGTTCTTTCAGTTCTGGTTTCATTGGGCGACAGGGCTTGAGATGTCATTTCATCTCAATGTCGGGTAAAAGTCCCACAAAATTGGAAGCAAAGTCTCCAGAACGACCTTTACAGTGTTGTCGGGGACGTTAAACCTCAAATCAAACAAACAAAACAGTTCTGGATCATTCTTTTAGCCTAAACTCAGAAACAACCAATCGGGATCGGTGCTGTCAGCGCTTTGATTTAGATACCATCCGTTTCAATAACCTACCACGTATACTAAAATAAAATCATGGATGATCATTATTCTTGTGTAACTTTCGATCCCAAAGGCAAACGTCCCAAAAACCCAGATAAATTCTACAAATGCGACCAAAAATCCAACATGGCGGCTAGTTCAGAAATTTGTTAACAATGATATCAGTTCCGTAATGACGTTCTTGTCATCATAAAAATCTAAATGCTATGTTCAGGATGACAACGTTACGTCGCTCAACGTAACGTAAACAAAGCAATGCGCATCTTGTGGTATCAAAAGTTCAAAACCGATGTTCAAACATCACGTGAATTTCATGATTTGAACATGGATTTTATTGTTTAAACCATTTAGTACCAGAAACCCCAGAACGGGTACCCTGGCAAACAGTGCAGGCCCCGATCAGACGCTGCAGAACGGGGCGTCTGATCAGGGCCTCCACTGTTTGCTAAAATTTCAAAATTTCAGTCATTTTCCGAATAACTTTTGATGAAAACACAAACTGACACCCCTAAATTTTGAAATGGACCCCTGCTATATATAAGGAGGAAGATTTCATTTGGCACAAAAGGGTTAAACACGGCATCTGGCCCATTCAAGAATTGCTATAAACAGCTATATATGTTCATTCCTTTTGTTTTGTTTGATTTTAGGTTAAACGTCCCCGTCAACACTGTCAAGATCATTTTGGAGACGTTGCTTCCAATTTTGTGGGACTTTTACCCGACATTGAGATGAAATGACATCTCAAGCCCTGCCGCCCGCAATAAAACCAATAGGGTTTATAAGCATGGACGGGCCGACTCACACAGCTTTGGCTGGACAGGCTTCTAAGATCCTCTAAGCGGTTTACCACGTACTCGTGTGCGGGTCGGTTTCAGCTCTGCGTGTAAGCATCATGCAGCCCATATATTTCTTCAAGCCCCGATGGGCGGGGGCCGCTATATATGTTCATAGGATTTTATTCAAGAATAAATTTTCATCTTCAAATGTTGTTGTTAAAGTCATGAAAGATAACATAATAGCAACATTCATTTAAGGGGAATGGGAACATCTTCAGGGGAGGCAACTCCTGCAAAAGTATTTTTTGTCTCCCATGTCAATAGGGGTCAACTCTTAAAGGAACGAATTTGCTCCTGAGGAGCAAATTCTTTCCTTTAAGAGTAGACCCCTTTTTCAGTGGGACAAGACTTGTAGAATAGTGAACAGCAAGTCCCGAAAGTTGTCCCCCTTTGAAAAATGGCGGAAAAATCAGCCAGGTGTTCCGATTCCCCTTAAGGAATGAATTCATTTTTTTCTGTTAATGCAGTGGGTCGCCTGCAAAGTAAAGTAACCCCGATTGGATTCATGTAAACTTTGCTAGCGACCCGCTGTCCTACAGCAGAAAAAAATCAGATTATTTCTTATAATCACAGTCTTTGCTCCTCATTACTGCGGAAAAGAAAAATGCTTATATGGCAAACTTTTAAAGCTGAAAAATATTTCCTACGCTGTTTATCTACAACGAGAGAAACAGCGTTGACGTCGCCATCGCCCAATCAGATTGTAGAGAACCATAGTTTAGACTGAGGTCACTTGACGTCATTGAAAATCATGTGACTCGGTGCGTTCATGGAAGTAAGAACTACATTGTTTTCTATAGGTTTGCGTTAGGCTTTACAGTGGAAATGTAAATATTACAGTTTAAATCTAGAATCATGTAATGAACAAGATATGATTATATTCTACCCACCCGTACTCACGTGAGCTCACACACATGCGGACTCTGTTTCCATGTTAAGTCTTCACATCACGTGAACAAGTCCGTGAAATGAAGACACCCCCCCCCCCCCCCACACACACACACACTAAACCCCACTTTTTTGTATAGAGAAAACAGTGGTTTACTGGAGTATTCATTATTTTTCTTATTTCTGCTCCAAGACATAGGTTGTGGGTACTCGTTAGAACCGCCTCAACGAGGCGGTTCTAACGAGCACCACACCCTATGTTTTGCGCAATTATAAGAAAAATATCAAGGATTTTCGTCAGAGAAGTGGCCATTTTGGAGATAAAAAAAATGCACTATGTCGTACGAGTGTTTTATCGTAATGAAAAGAGGATAAACAAGGTTCGGGTGGGTGGGGGTGCAGTCAGTGCCAATACATGCGTCTTGTTAAAAGGAAAAATAACATAATAATGAGCCGGGGCATAGCACTTCCTACAATTTACATGTGCGCCTAGCGAAGAATCAGATCAGCCTGCTCATTCATATGGTCTAACCAGAGACTTCTCTTGCTGCATGCAGGATGCGCAGGCTGATCTGAGTCTTCGTTGGGCGCACATGTCTTATTGTATGTTTTTGTCGTGCGCTGGCTCATATATGGTTCAGGGCTTCGAATCAGAACGGTTGCTGAGATGTTATTCCTTTTATAAAGTGGAGGGGTTAGGTTAAACCCACGTTGGACCCCTGGTTGGTGTCGGTGAAAGCGACGGCTCGTGAGGAACAAGAATTCATTTGGTTTAGGATGGAAATCTGAACTGTATCTGGGATATAAGGCCTTTCATGAAGCATGGCTCCGGCGGACCCCGGTAGACCCTTTTGAAACCTTTTTTTTTTTCAAACTTCATATTGATACCTATCATATCCTCAAAGTTCAAAACAGTCCGTCCAGCGGTTACCTAGTACTGGTCCGGACAAAAATTTGGTGTAATTTTGATTGTATGCCCAACCCCCCCCCCCCCCCCACACACACACACGCCCCCGGTAACCCTTTAGATTTTGAAACCCTCCTGCACAGCTTCATATGCATATCAATTATATCATAAAATTTCAGGACAATTCGTCAAGTGGTTACTGAGAACTCGTCCGGACAAAATATGGATGGAAAGAAGAAGAAACGCAACAAAAACAATAAGTCTCCCCACATGGTTTCGGTCCCAGCCCATCGGGGCTTGAAAAAATAAATTGGCTGCATGATGCTTGCACGCAGAGCTAAATCCGACTGCACACGAGTACTGGTAAACCGCATAGAGGATCTAAGCCTGCCCAGGCAAAGCGGTGCGAGTCGGACCGTCCATGCATATATAAACCCTTTTGGTTTCATTGGGCGACAGGGCTTGATATGTCATTTCATCTCAATGTCGGGTAAAAGTCCCACAAAATTTGAAGCAACGTCTTAAAATGAACTAAATAGTGTTGACGGGGACGCTAATCATCAAATCATACAAACAAAACAAATTGCCACAAGGTTTGGGAAACTTAATTCAACAACATTGTAAATATTTCTAGCAGTCTGATATATCGATGTTTAATCGCTAATCGATTGCTAGCATATGTTGATGATCGACTATAAAATTTTAGCTCAGCCGTCACACAAACACGCCTTTATACTTTTGAACCCCATAAATCACACTTTTTTATATAGGAAAACCGGGGTTTACTGGGGTGTACATCATTTTACTTATTTCTGCTCAAAACATAGATTTTGGCTAATCGTTGGAACCGCCTTGCCGAGGCGGTTCCAACGAGTACCCACAATCTATGTTTTGAACAGAAATATGAAAGTATCAGGATTTTTAGCTGAAAAAAAAAACATTTGTTGGTGGTAAACTTTTCAATATATTTGAATGCACGAATTTTCTTAACTCCAATCACTACCAGAAAGATTTCCTTTGTCTAAAAATATTAGAGACGTTGCTTCCAATTTTGTGGGACTTTTACCTGGCATTGAGATGAAAAGACACCTCAAGCCCTGTCGCCTAATGAAACAGATAGGGTTTATAAGCATGGACGGTCCGACTCGCACCGCTTTGTCTGGGCAGGCTTAGATCCTCTAAGCAGTTTACCGGTACTCGTGTGCGGTTGGCTTCAGCTCTGCATGGAAGCATCATGCAGCCCATCTATTTCTTCCAGCCCCGATGTGCGGGGGCCGGAATTTGTTATTGTTCCGCGTAAATAATAGAAGACATAGTCATCACAGGCAGAACATAAATCTGGAAAAAGACAATGCTAATTGAATTGTTATAAACACAATTAACATTTACATGACTCATGAATAAATAAATATTGTTTTATGCCACATTTAATTTTGCGGTTTTGCATAAACCTTGCATGCCCCCGTGGACGCGTCGCCGTAAAACGAAATTTCCCGCTGAATTACCAGCCCCCGAAATAAGAGTTTTGAACAGATACTCGCTATTTCATGGCGTCACGTTATCGAGTCCCTTGAAAGCAAATACCGAAGCCCCCCCCACCCCCACCCCCACCCCACCCACCTCCAACCCACTCCGATCTCCGCTCGCTTAATATACAGAAACGTGGGTTTTATAAAATTAACAAGTCCATGTAATGAGCACCCCTCTGAACCCCTCTTTACATACCGAAAAGTGGGGTTTATAGGGGGTATTCATTATTTTCCATAATTCTGCTCCAAGAGTTATAACCGCCTCTTGGTATGAGAGCTAATCCTGTCAACGCTGTTGTTCAAGCCTTGCCCGGACCATATGGGCCCCGTCCAGCGATTTTGGTACTTATCGCCTATGCGAGCAGCGAAGGTTCAGGCGAGACTGCGCATCCGCGCAGTCTCGCCAGAACCTTCGCTGCTCGCTCATTCAAGCAGTGAATCAAGAGGAACCTTCTGACAGAAAGCCATATCCCTGGCCCCTCCGAATGGCTGGGCATGCGCAGTTAAAATTTGTCATGACGGAATGCTCGAAGACACAAATTCGCTTGGCGGGGCTCATATGTAAGACGTCAAGTTCTGCAATGGAAGGTCAGGTAGTTTTTCTTCGTGTACTTCGTTTACCGTCACCGGTAGGAAATAAGTCAATTTGGCCCCGCCAAGCGAATTTGTGTCTTCGAGCATTCCGTCATGACAAATATTAACTGCGCATGCCCAGCCATTCAGAGAGGCCAGAGATATGGCTTTCTGTCTGAAGGTTCCTCTTGATTCACTGCTTGTATGAGCGAGCAGCGAAGGTTCTGGCGAGACTGCGCGGATGCGCAGGCTCGCCTGAACCTTCGCGCTGCTCGCATAGGCGATAAGTACCAAAATCGCTTGACGGGGCCCAAATAATCTTGAAATGACCGTAAAACCGAAAACAAAGAAAAAAAAAAGGACTGGAAACCCAAAACGGAAAGTTTACCTCTCACTATGAAAACAAATGGTAGAATGCGCAAAGAGATACTGGTTTTCGCCTATCAGATAATGCATTTACAGCCATTTCGCACACTTGTAATCGATGACGACACAGCCATGCAATTAGTGTCGTCTATTAATAGTGCATTATTTGTCTACGGCCACGGGCGTAGACAATCTTAAGAATGACTTTTGCTCCGGAAGCATTTAAGAAAATGTCATGACTAGTTGAATATTATTTTCTATTAGCATGTCATCCGTGTTATTGTCTACGCCTGTGGGTGTAGCCTACCTAACATTTACGTTTGCTCCAGAAGCATTAAAAAACGAATGCTATATTCTATTGACTGGCCATCATTGTTATTTGTTATAATGATTAAAAACAGGGATTGACCGGAACATTCCGTAAGCTTATCACACCTATTCGCATACAAAATACATGTAAACATGTTTTCTGGGTTCACATGATATTGACGTCACTCCGATGATACAGTAGATCTATTTCTGTTTGTTTTCAATAAAAGAAGGCAGATGCATCTGTTCTACTGATTTTTCGTTTCCTTGTACGAGTGGTTGTCATAGTAAAATATTGTAGTTTTGCTTATGTATGAAACAGGAGTCAACTTTTGGAATCTTTGTCTATTATACAAGTTTCCGTATTTACTGGCACACTTAAACTTGAACAGCTTTGTCATTTGACTCCAATTCTTTGACTACACAAATTAATGTGTGCTAAGCGTAGACTCTAACTTTTTGATAAAGCTAATACTTAGACTATCTAATGATGACTTTTGCTCCGGAAGCATTTAAGAAAAGGTCACTACTGGTTGAATGACTTCCTGTTGATTCGTATAATCGATTAATCGATCGATAAATTCCACATAAATGATTATCATTTCTGATTTGCTTTTAATCGATTACTTGTTAGGTACAATTTACTACCAAAAGTTATGCCTAAACAAGCGAGATGAGTGGCAAACAGTGCAGACCCTGATGAGACACCGCATTCTGTGGCGTCTCATCTGGGTCTACACTGTTTGCTCAGGCCTGTCTGTTCAAATATACATATGGTAGAGTGCAACATATGGTAAAAGTCATGCTCAGACAGAAAGCCAGACAGGTAAAATTATGACAAAAACCTTAGCGATTACTGATAGATTATTGATCACAATGACAGGACTGATAATCGATTACCTTTTCAGCTCCGATTAGCCAGCCCTAGTTACGGCCCTTCCCCTACAACAAAAAATATATAATGATACAAAGTGAAAACAACAGCAAACAATGTATATAATTCAAAATGCGAGTATGGATGATATAGGAAGGATACTTAGGAGAAACTTTGGTGGTAGAGTACTACTAATTTGTATATTCAACATCTGTCATGTTTATTCTTAGCTCTGAAATCGATTTGAAGTTTTAATAAAGTGATGGGCAGTGTCGAACAGAATAATATCGTTATAAACACTAAGGTTTCGATTTCCAAAGAGAGGCAGTTGAACATTTAGGAGGATGGAAATTTCTTGTTGAGTTGGACAGAATTACACGTTGGTGTGTATATTTGGTACATTGGAAGAAGTATTGTTCAGCATCTTCGGTACCATTCTCACAGCTACAATGGGGATCCGGGCGTAAATGATTTTTGAATAAATCGTTATTTAAATAACTACAATTACTGCGCAGTCATGTATGCAATACCAATGATAATTGATTCCCACGAGTGAGTGAGTGAGTTTTAGTTTTACGTCCTACCAACAGCTAAGGTCATACGGAGACGGGACCTCAGTTTAAAGACTCATCCGAAAGTCTGGAGAAGCCCGGGATCGATCCTGCGATCCCTGGTTTACAAGGCGAGTAGCGTAACCACTGCACCACGGAGGCTTCTAATTCCCATGAAGGTAGTAGGGTGGTACTTTTGGGATACTGATATTCCATCTAGAAGAATGGAGTTTGAAGGTGAACAAAGATGTTATGTCCCTCAAAGTAGGATCTGTGGAGTTCCACAAGGAAATAGATGAGGGAATAAAGACTTCCTTGAAATATCGGTTCGGATGTACGCATTACGAAAACACGCCTATATAAATACATTCTAAACTTTACCGCCAAAAAAGGAAAATTTTATGATGAAAAATTGTAATATTTTTCTTATTTCTGCTCAAAATATAGATTGTGGGTACTCGTTAGAACCGCCTCATCGAGGCGGTTCTAACGAGTACGCACAATCTTAATTTTGAAGCAGAAATAAGAAAAATAAGGTTTACCCCTGTAAACCCCAGTTTCACTATATAAAAGTGGGGTTCAAGGGGGTCAAAATTATGTAGGCGTGTTTTCGTGATGGAATGGAATAGTTATTTTGGTTTATAAGAGGGTAATTAGACACTTCCCTTACCCTAGAGGGAATTGTATCTGTTACATAAGATGGCACTAAACCTCAGTTCACCTTATACATGAAATTAATTTTTTGTTGTTTCCTTATTTCAGACAGTGAAACCCAGTCCCATTCAGAATATGTTATCGATTGACACGGATGCATGCCTGGTAGTTAACGCAATTATGGTGGACAACTTTACTTCCCTCTTTAATTGCACGCCGGTGGGTCAGGTCTCAGATTCTATGACGGTTCCAGCGTAAAGGCTTACTGAGATTTAGAGAGAATCTAATTTTATGTAATGTTGGTTGGTACCTGATGCTCTGCCTCTGGTTGGGCCTATCGGAGTCTAACTGTTGGTTTTCTTTTTGCTCCAGCATTTCAGTGGTTTCTTGCTGTCGAGTCTTCACGGATGTTTCATCTCTGGGGTTGGTTGATTTTTTGGTTCACGGAGGTGTTGCACTGATGAGTTAGGAGGCCTTCATCTGGACTGAATAAATTATTTGTCTGAATCGCCTACGGAAGTAAGATTTAATTTGTTGCTGATGGCCATGTGACTATCACTAATTTGTACAAAATCCAGGTAGCGGTTATGTCGTTGTAAGGCCATAGTTCTGTGAAAAGAAGGTTAACTGTAAACTCGATCCGGATTGGACTCGTATGTTGGTTTTTTTTGCAAACAGTGAAGAACCTGATCAGACGCCGCAGATTGGCGTCTGATCAAGGTCTACACTGTTTACTCAAAGAACAGAAATTCAGGGGTTAAAGAAACATCCTAAGCCCCCCCCCCCACCCCCCCCCCCTTAAAGACACTTCAGGAACATTTTCCCACCCTTCACTCGCAGCATAACAATTCAACAACCAGTGCCATCAGGGCTTTATTTGAATGAAACCGCTGAAAGAACAGAATGAAACATTCATGGGAGCACAATGAGCATTCTTGTAACAGTGTTCTACCTCCTATGTTACAGGAAAGATGTTGGTTGACCACAAAACATAACAACAAGCTAATTACATTATAATGAACAATTAACAATGATAATGTTATTTGATGATACCTTCCATTGAGAATCTGCGTTTGTACTTTAAGAATGTGTACCATTTTCTGATGTTTGGTGTCCCGTTCGGGTTTAAACCTAATTAATGAAGATATCTGCATTTCAAATATAGATATATCTAATAATAAATACATATATCTGTATTTCTATGCAGTTAAAGATATAAATGAAGATGTCTGTATTTCAAATACATAGTTGTATATTTATAAGGCTATCTGAGTTTTTATGAATAGACAAAACTATTTTAAATGCAGATATCTGTATTTAAAATGCAGATATCTGTAATTGAAATTCAGATATCTCTATTAAATAACCAAAATAGATAGCTACATTTCAAATACAGATATCTGTATTTCAAATAGAGACATCTGCATTTAAATAAAGATGTCTGTATTACAATGCAGATATTTCTATTTAAATGCAGACATCTGCATTTTAAATGCAGATACCTGCGTTTCAAATGCAGATATCTGCAACGGGACACCATGCCAATGACGTCATGAAATGTCACTTTGCCTAACGGAACGTGCTGATTGTCTACGCCCACGAGCGCAGACTATATAATATTAGTACATATCACAACTGAAACACGTTTTTTTTTGTTTTTTTTTTTTTTCATTGGCTAGAAACGCATAACGTGCAAGTCCCTAATCTGCGGTTTAAAGCACAGCGGGTAATATAACATTTGAATCGGACAAGTCCAAGCGCCTGCTACGGAGATAACCGGATTTTTGTACGGACAATCACGATTAATTTACTAGTTAATAAAATTTCTGGTTGACGCTCCAACATGTCTTTCACCTATCAATTTATGTTATGCAGAAATTGTTAAATTCTTGCAGGCATACGTCGCTATAGGGCAAGGTAAATTCAACGTCGATGCAACGTCACGACGTTGCACTGACGTAGATGTGACGTTACATAAACGTCATGACGTCGCACCGACGTAGATGTGACGTCACACTTACATCATGTGCCCGCTGGGATAAAAGCCTAAGCTTCGGTTTTCCTTGGGAGTCAAGAACGTGTTCGAAACAGCCGTAGTAAACGAACCATCCGTGTTTGAGCTATCTAAGTTCCACTGTACGTAAACATTATTAATCTTCCTTATCTGTACGAAAACAATTTGAATCCAGCGCACAGCGAAGACTCTGGTGAGACTGCGCAGATGCGTTAACTGATCTGAGTCCTCTCTTGGCGCCCTTGTTCGAAGATATGTTGTCTACTGTCGTGACCCACTTGTTTCGCTAAAGTTAAAATAGCTATGACGCGCAAAATATACAGTTGAACTTCAATAATTCGAACACCTCTGGGGCCATGGAAAATTGTTCGAAATATGGGTTGTTCGAATAATTTATTTATGTTTACTCATGGTGCCAGGTCATGAGGCATAAAGGGGGTCACTTGAGGATATCTTCATGTTCTTCCATAAACTAAAGGTAAGCTGTGTGCACTCATTAGAATCGCCTCATTGAGGCGATTCTAATGAGTACAAACAGCATACCTCTTCAAGATAAACATCTATGGAAAAAATCATAAATTATCTAAATATATGGATATCTTGAGCTTTGGGAAATATTATCAAGGGACTCCAGAACTACGGCTGACATGATTAAATCGTATAATCGATTATTCGATCGATAAACTCCAAAAAATGATTATCATGTCTGATTTGCTTTTAATCGATTACTTGACAGGTACAATTTACTACCCAAAGTTATATCTAAAATAGCTGGATGAGTGGCAAACAGTGCAGACCCTGATGAGACGCCGCATTCTGCGGCGTCTCATCTGGGTCTACACTGTTTGCTCAGGCCTGTCTGTTCAAACATACATATGGTAAAGTACATATGGTATGATACATATTGTAAGAGTCATGCTCAGACAGAACGCCAGACAGGTAAAATATTGACAAAAACTATAGCGATTACTAATCGATTAAAGATGGCAATGACATGACTGATAATCGATTATCTTTTCAGCGCCCATTAGCCAGCCCAGAACTAGTTCAAATTCCCCATGTTAAGCAAAATATGGCCGTGTTCGAGTTATCGAAGTTCACTGTACTTGGTTTTGGCTTTCGGTGATTTGAAAAGCACTCAAATGCATTTTTGCCCTTGATTTTAAAACGCACTTGAATGCAATGCACTCAAATGTATATTTGTTATTCTGAGCACATGTTCCCTATCACTTATCATATAGGACCTGTCGTTTATCGGAGACACGTCATCCAAGTTCAACATATTAACAAGTGCTTGAAATGACTCCCCTATAAATCCCAGTTTAGAGGAAATGGATATATATTGGCCCCCTAATTCTTACCAAACGAAACAGATTGTGAGGGCTGTACTTGTTTCAAAGAGCAGTCAAATGTACGTATGTCTTTCAACAATCGACCCATGGTAAATAGTTGAGTCAGTCAAATTTGCTTACTGAAAACTGCCTAATCACTGCCAAGAGACAAACATCCGTGAGAAAATATTGTTCCGTATGCACTACAGACAAAACGTTTCCTCATATCTGAAAATGAAACTGCAGATAAAAATATAAATATTGTAACTTGTATGTTCTTATTATTTATTTCATGATCGCATTTGTCCTCCCGTTTACATGTCAATAATTATGGGCTTCTCCGTCTACAAGATATGTCAGTTAAAAACATCAATGGCATTGCTCCCAATTTTGTGTTTACAGGAATTTTCAAAGTAAACAAGAAATCCCAAACATTAGCTTCCTACGCGTACCCAGCTTTGAGCGACCGCCGTGTCCGATATCCCTTTAACAATACATGCGGCGAAATGTAAAGCAATATACAGGGACAGTTGGTTTTAAGTTTCATTAAAAAGTCTGTGAATGAATACAATATTTTTGCTGGGAAACCAAGATACCGCATTTATTCACAAATGTGCTGATATTTTATTCATATTTCTAGGACAAAAATTTGCTATACCTTTTGCTGATCCTTTAAGTTCCATATCAAAATGATTAAAACATATAGTAAAACGTCTGTTTTTCCTGGGGTCTATAAGTAAAATGTAGAAATAAATCATTTAAATAGCATATTAGGAACTTTGTGCTGGAATCAAAGTGTAATGGTGAAAAGTGTTATTTATTTCAAGAAAATAAAATAAAAACTGATGTGTTCATTCGACATATCTTTAATAGTGTTATTGCTTCTTGAAATTATTTCGGATTTGAAATTACTGGATTGGATTCCATGATCTAAAAATTATTGGATTATCTTTCTTGATCGGCGTGGAATTTCAAAGTTCCATACGGTTCACCGGGTCGGCAACGTTCTTTCTTTAATATTTTCTGCGGTCATCCTACCCCTTCCGCTGTCGGAAGATGAAACATTGCACACTGTCTAGTCAACCGCTTTGTATAATCCTGCCATTGAAAACTGCACGCGTGTGCGTACATGCGTGCGTGTTTTTTTTTTTTTTTTTTTTTGGTAAATTCTAAATTTAGCGCACCACTCAACTGCTGAGGTAACGGTCATGTATGACCGACTCAGTATATGAATTGAGATAGATAGAGTGTGCGTGCGAGCGTGCGCGTGTGTGTGCTTTGACTAGGTCGTTGATTTCAAACAAAATCCTTCATTTTTGCCACCACGATGATACCATTAACTCATTTAGACACAATTTCTTAATGATTTATAGTTGAACACATCTTCGTTAACATCGTTTGCAGCAAGGAAAGCGCAATAAAAGCCCAATTAGCCTATTTTAACCCATTGTATACTAGTGGACTCTTCCATTGCTATATGTTGGACAAGTCCATTTGTCATATAAGGGGTTCCAGGCCTATTTTTTCTCTTGAATTCTATTTCTGACGGAAAAATATGTTAGCAAATAGTGCAGGCCCTGATCAGACGTCTGATCTGGGCCTGCACTGTGTGCCAAGGTACCCCTTTAGGGGTTTCCCGCCTGCACTGGGTTTATCATCTCACGCGACAATAGATGTGACCATGCACACGCATATACATGTAATTATGATAAACATTTCCGCATACATGCAAATGGGAAATGTTAAAATTCGCAGTCTAAAGGAAACTCCGTATAGTACAGTCAAATGCCTATATTAAGATCAACTTTGGGACTGTTCAAAAGTGGTCTTAAGACCACTTTTGAACAGTCCCAAAGGTGGTCTCTTATTGGTAGACACTGAGTGTTGAAAACACAAAGAAAGAATAATTGAAACGTTCTCATACGCTTTCAACAGCAGATTTTGTCTTAATTTTAGGTGGTCTTAATAGCGGAATTTTACTGTATAAGCATTGTTTATGCGTCGCACTGGGCACTAGCCCATCGGTGCTTGGAGAAATAGATTGGGCTGCATGATGCCGAAATCGATCGCACATGAGTACTGAAAACCCGTTTAGAAGGTCTAGCCATGCCCATGCAAAGTGGTGAGAGTTGGGCCGTCCCCACATATAAACCCCTTTGGTTTGTTTGGGCGGCATGCCACGAGATGTCATTTCATCTCAGTGTCGGGTAATAGTCCACCAAATTGAAAGTAGCGTCTCCAGAACGACCTAAGTGTTGACGCGGACGTAAAACCCCAATTCAAACCAACAAAATATGCATAGTACAAAGCGAAATCACATCCTTTAGCATGTGCGCCAAGCGACGACTCTCATTAGACTACGCATGCGCGTAATCCGATCGTGCTTGACCCATTTTGTACCTGAAACCCTTAAAGAGGTGGCTTTCAAACAGTGAATTGGCCCAGATCAGACAGCGCACATTTTGAAATAGACTGCTATATATAAGGTGGAGGATTCCATATGGTACAAAATGCAGCTCACAAAATGGGTCAATAGATGGCAGGTTGTTTTCTAACTAAGATCGTTTTGTTTTGTTTGTTTAAATTGGGGTTTAAACGTCCCCGTCAACACTGAGGCTATTTAGCTCATTATGTCCTAGCTTTATGAACAGCTCTCCATGATTCGAACTCTCTGTATCTCAAACAAATTTACCCCCCCCCCCCCAAAAAAAAAAAAGGGTATTCGAGCCATTGAGGTTCGGCAGTACAGGGTTAAGTGATTCATTAGTCTGTCTATGTGACTCGGTCTTGGTTCTGCAACACAAAACATTGGCTCTGCTCTTTGATTTCTTTTTGTGCAATAACAATATGTATGTTTGATTTCTTTTTGTACTGCCAGCGTCTCATTGACCAAGCAGAACAGCCGCCACAGAACACAACGTCTGATCCGGCACCACATTGATGGCTGAAACTACAAAAACTGTTGTATGCGCTCCGGAAAAGACTCCACACTATTTGGTGAAATAGTCTACGTACCATTGTTACGAGCCAAGCGTAGCAGAAAGGAAATCATTACGAAAACACGCCTATACAAATACATTGTAAATTTTATCGCCGAAAAAAATGAAAATTTTAAGATGAAAAAGTGTGATATTTTTCTTATTCCTGCTCAAAATATAGATTGTTGGTATTCGTTAGAACCGCCTCATCGAGGCAGCTCTAACGAGTACACACAATCTGTATTTTAGAGCAGAAATAAGAAAATAAGGTTAACCCCTGTAAACCCCAGTTTTACTACATAAAAGTGGGGTTCAAGGGGGTCAATATAATGTAGGCATGTTTTTTTGATGAAAAGCGAAAAAGAAGACAAGTTTTTCTTTTCATATAAATAAAAAACATTATTTGCACGATGTTTGAACTGACATAAACAAAACTGTGCTTGACTGTGTTTTAACTATCCTTAAAATTCTGTTGCCCCACAAAATGAGCACAGAGTCCAAAAGGAATAATAATCCTTGAGTGATCCAACACGGAATTTAAAATGAGAGTTCTTAAAATCCCAAACACAACTAAAGGAAACTCTTTCTCATCGTGAATTAGAGAAGATTCTAGAACCCTGTAAAAAGAAATTTGCTCATATGCTAAAAATAATGTGATCTGGAAATTTCTGGATATTCCTTAATCCCTTTTTGTACAAAATGGAATCTTCTTCCTTGTATATAGCAGGAGTCCATTTAAAAATTTAGGGCTGTCAGGTTGTGTTTTCATCTTTGAAATTTATTTGGAAAATGACTGACATTTTAGCAAAGAGTGGAGGCCCAGATCAGACGCCGCGTTCTGCGGCGTCTGATCTGTGTCTGCACTGTTTGCCAGGGTACCCGTTTTGGGGTTTCTGGTACTAAATCGATTAATCCCTTTCTTGGAAACAAAAGCTCCTAACCACTATTATTATTCTCTGGCTCTTTATGCCACATTTTGTGAAAACTTTATGAAAACGGTTTTTGTTTCCTAACACACAGGACGATTGAATGCTCAATAACGTTTCTACCGTATTTGCCGTTGTTAGCGCACACGCTCTGAAAAACGCAACTCATTTTTTTTTTCGACACAAATTTAGAGTGCTAGCTTTTGCAGACTGCTGAAGTTGTAACAATGCTAATTCACTCTAACATGTTACAATGCTGTTATGACTTAACATCCGCCATAAGGTGGGGTTTAACCACGATCGTCTAGTTTTACATTATGAACGTTAGTACTTCGCAAATAAATAAAGTCAAAAAAGGTTTCTGTTTTTCTTTTATTTTCACATCAAGTAAAAATGGTCTCTTTTAATTTTAATGTTACATATTATAACATATCGAAAGCATTTTAGTCAAATGAAAGCTTGACTAAAATGAAATGGAAGCGACTTTTCGTCTTTACAACCATAGTAGAGACACAATCAGGGATAAATAAATTGTGCTTTGACTGCGAATCGAACCCACGCACAGATGCGGCGACGTCGCCTAGCACTGCAGTGGCCGACGTCCTTAACCACTGCGCCACAGAAGCATCCCAAAAAAGAATGCTCATATAGCGCATACACGCCTCTGTGGCGCAGTGGTTAATGGCGTCGGCGACTGCAGTGCTAGGCGACGTCGCCGCATCTGTGCGTGGGTTCGAATCGCAGTCAAAGCACAATTTATTTATTTCCCCGCCAAATCTTGTTTGAAAACACCACATGTTGTCTACGTAATGAATAATTTGAAAGTCAAGCTAAATGTCAATGGTTTTGAACAGGCTCCAATATATAAAACTTTCAAAACATACCGATATTATTTTAACGCAATCTACAAGGGAACTAAATCCATAAAATAAGCCTAATCCTTTATTGCAGTTATTTCCCCGTTGACCGCTGACCGTTCATCGATAAGAATCGGGACAAGTGTTCTCGCTTATCTTTATTTTAAGAAGCATTTGGTACATTTCTGAACGAGAATCTCGCCGTTTTGTGAGAATTGAGTGCTTTTGTATTAAGAACAAAAGTGTACTAGATTCTGAGTCATACACTTAGGATAACATATCTATGCGAAATATTGCTATCTTTCATGGCTATAGGAATAGCATCAGATGCTAATTTGTTAAATATATTATATTGCTCAAAACGTAGATTGCGGATGAGCAGGACAAGTTTCATGCTCAAGTGAGTTGAGCATGAAAAAAATTTTATAACGTCTGGGCCTGAATTTCTTACAAACGCTAATTTCCGCGGTGAGTTATAGTCAAATAAAGCTCTGATTCAGTTAGAAACTTTGGGTCAATTGACAAATAATGGATCCAAAATGTAATTCATTAATAAATTATGTTTAATACATGTATATTTTAATGGTAACATATCGCACATCGCAAAAATGCGGAACTCATTATAAACCGCAAATCTCATTGTTATTTGGGGAATGTCATGAAAAAAAGATGTATGAGGCATTTGCAAACAACAGAGGGGCAGATGAAGCTCCGTCTGATCAACACATTAACGCTCTGCATGCTGGGTGTTTAATTCAGCAGACGACATTTTGAAATATTTTTCATATTCTTCCTAGAAACAGGATTTGACATTTCATGCAAATTGTCTCCTTTGGAGAGAATTTGCATGAGATGTCAAATCCTGTTTTCTGGAGAAAAAAAATTAAGAAAAATATCAACAATCTGTCGTCTGCTGAATTAGCCTAGAGAGTGGTAATAGTTAATGCCTGCTACTTGGAAAATTCAACATCTCTTGCTTCTTGTCAGGTTCACAAGTCCGTGAAATGAAGACCCCACTAAACCCCATTTTATATGGAGAAAATTGGGATTTACAGGAATATTCATTATTTGTCTTATATTTCTGCTCCAAGACATAGTCGAGTAGGCTGTGGGTACTCGTTAGAACCGCCTCAATGAGGCGGTTCTAACGAGTACCCACAACCTGTTCTTGCGGTATTAATAAGAAACAAATCACGGATTTTTATCAGAAAGTAGCCATTTTGGACAATTTGCTAAAATTTGTGGTTTGAGATTTATAGTAGAATCATGCTACTTCCTTTATGACCGAACCACTGGAATTTAAAAGATAAAATACATGTAATAGGTTTTGTTCATCTAATGTCCAACTGTATCCGTGTAACAGTTCATTTGGAGATGCGAAAAATGCCCTATGTTGCACGAATGTGTTATCGTAACGTTTAGCTGAAATTTCTAGTCTCTTGCTAGTTCGTGTAGCTGAGCAGACTGGTTTGTGTCTTAACTGGTCACCAAAACCCCCGAAAACAGGTTTTCTTTTGACGAAGATCATTACTTGTTGGATGACAGATTATGTCCGTTCATATCGAGGAAGAAGAGACTGTTTAAAAATCAAAAGGTAACATGTAAAATGATGGATTATGTTCTTATTGTGCCTGTAATACATCAATTGTAAGGCCGTACATTTTTACTGCTTGTTTCTTCCGAAATATCACATCAAAGTGTTTGGTAAGATGTTTGTTTGTTTGTCTTTGAGGTTTAACGTCACCGTCAACACTGTAAAAGTCATTTTGGAGACGTTGCTTCCAATTTTGTGGGACTTTTACCCGACATTGAGATGAAATGACATCTCAAGCCTTGCCACCCAAAGAAACCAATAGGGTTTATAAACATGGGCGGGCCGACTCGCACCGCTTTGCCGAGGCAGGCTTAGATCCCCTAAGCGGCTTACCAGTATCCGTGTGCGGGTCGGTTTCAGCTCTGCTAGGAAGCATCATGCAGCCCGATGGGCTTGCTAAGATGTAATTTAAGGGGAATGGGAGCACCTAACATATATTTTCGCCATTTTACAAAGGGAGATAACTTTCGGGACTTCCTGTTCGCATTTCTATTAGCCATCACGTGAACAATCCCTAAACACCACTATAGTTAGAGAAAACTGGTTTTAGGGGTTATACAAAGGTTGTGGGTGGTATGTTTAAAGTATTTATAAGAAAAATATCACGGATTTTCATCAGAAAGTACCCATTTTGGAGATGTAAAAATGCAATATGACACACGGGAGTGTTATCGCAATGCCCTGCCCCTATGAAAGTGGGGTCTTCTCTTAAAGGAAAGAATTTGCTCCTCAGGAGCAAATTCTTTCCTTTAAGAGTTGACTTCTATTGACATGGAAGACAAAAATACTTTTGCAGGAGTTGCCTCCCCTGAAGGTGTTCCCCCATTCCCCTTAAATGATTTTAATCAACTTCAAACGGTAAACACCAAACTGGGGCATTGGCAAACAGTGCAGACCCAGATCTGACGCTGTGAAACGCGGAGTTTCCGCGGATTCGGATCAGGGCTTCTTGTTCTGTTAAAGTCATGGGCCCAATCTTGGGCATAGTCAAACTGTAAATTCTGTGTTTGTTTGTGTTGAGGTTTTACGTTCCCGTCAACACTATTTAGGTCATTATGGTGACGTCGCTTTCGATTTTTTTTTGGGGGGTGGGGGTTACCCGACATTGCGATGAAATGACAGCTCAAGCTCCACCGTCCATAGAAACAGCTAGGATTTACGGAGAGGTCCGACTCGCATCATTTTTCCTTGGCAGGCGTAGAAGTAATCGGTTTGCCAGTACTAGTTCGGTCGGTTTCAGCTCTGCGTGAAAGCACCGTGCAGACAAATCTATTTCTTCATGTCCCGACTGGCGGGGCGCGTACATTCTAAGTACATCCGTGAAGGAAGGTTGTATGTATATATATATGTTCAAAACAGGATAAAACATTATATACGGGATCGGAACTTAGGCGGTCCAGCGCTGACGCAGCTCTTAAGAGCATCAAACTATGGAGCTGTTACCACGGAAACGGAAATGACTTTCCAGAGACGCATTGTCGCAGGAAATAAAGAACTCTGGTAGGCAACGGCGTAGCAGTATGGAACCAGGAACCGACTTCCGGCATGGCCTCTAGTAGATCTAGCATTGTATACATGAGATACAGTGAGATCCGCAACTAAGACCACCTAAAATTAAGACTAATTCTGCTTTAAAAAGCTCGTTAAAAAGAGTGCAGTTACTCTGTCTTCGTGTTTCTCTGCACACAATGTCCTCTGGTCAGGGACCACCTTTGAAACTTTTCAAAAGTGTTCTAAAAGACCACTTTTGAACAGTTCCTAAGGTGGTCCTAATATAGGAGTTGTACTGTACTTCTCATCTGGTATGTCTACGAGATGATCGACATTCCGGTACATCATAATGGCCTAGCTTTGCCCACGACGTGACCATAGGTTTTCCCAACCCAGATTCCAATATCAACAAGGTTGAGCTGAAATTGACCACACATGAGTAGTTATAAACCGCTTAGAAGGTCTATACCTGTTCAGGCAAAGTGAGTCAGACCGTCCAATGCATATAAGCATTTCGGTTTCATTTGTCGGCAGGGCTTAAGATGTCATTTCATCTCAATGCACAAAATTGGCAGCAACGTCTCTAAAATGACATAAATACTGTTGACGGGGATGTTAAACCTCAATTCAAACAAATGCCCATTTACCCAAGCTTCTTGCTTCTTAATGTAGTCAGGACAGCACAGCTTCTGACTGAGTTGGTATGGAGGACAGATTTGTCGTCCTCTTTAACACGTGCGCAAAGGTACACTTTCGTTTGTCGCCGTCTGATCTGGCCATTCACTGTTTACAAAAATGTCAGCCATTTCCTGAATAAATTTCTATATATAACTTGACCTGATACCCTCAATTTTAAATGAACCCTTCTACAGTGGAACGGCCCCGCCCATTGGAGCTTGAGGTAAATGAATGGGCTGCATGATGCTTCCACGCAGAGCTGAAACCGACCGCATGCACGAGTACTGGTAAACCTCTTGGAGGATCCAAACGATTCGAGCGGGTCTGTCCATGCTTATAAACCCCATTGGTTTCATTGGGCGATAGAGCTTGAGATGTAATTTCATCTCAATGTCAGGTAAAAGTCCCACAAAATTGGAAGCAATGTCTACAAAATGACCTATACAGTGTTGACGGGGACGTTAAACATCAAATAAAAAAAAATCAACCAAATTCTAAAGTGAAACTTTAATAGCTCAAACAATAGCTTTGACCATGCAAACCTGGGTCCAAGGTTATAAAACATTTTAATCATGCTCTACTCAGCTGAACATGAAATTATAATGCTCATAAATGTTACGAGCATTACTGACAATGACCTATCTTTATCATATTTGAGAAATGTTACTATTTGTGTGTTCTAAGATGCCTGATGAGACCGATTCTAGCTCTGAACTGTCTGTTGCAAATAGAACAACAAAGGCTAGAGGAAGACAGCTCTGTTGGTGATACCTAAGGTCTGGCTTTGCGCTGTGCACGTTTCTGCTCAGCTTCACTGATTCTTTTTGCCTCATATTCATTGGCGCCCCTTTTGATGAGACTTCGCCAATTTGCGCTGTCCTGTGTAATTTGATCCCGCGACTCTGTTGGAATGTTGATGTCCCTGAGGGAGGCTTTGAGGGTGTCCTTGTAGCGCTTCTTCTGACCGCCTTGGGAGCGTTTGCCCATTTCTAGTTCTCCATGGAGAATTTTCTTTGGCAAACGTATAAATATTAAAATACAAATGAAAGAGGCATTTTTGTGCTCAGATCAGCACAGAATGTTATTTGCCCTGCGCATAAATTTGAAAATGCCAACATTTGTTGGCATTTTCAAATTTATGTGCAGGACGAATTGCATACTCATTTGAGCTGAGCATGAACTAAAGTTTTATAACCTCGGGGCCTGTTTGAGATACGTGTGCTTTGAGCAACTGAGATTTGATTTTAGTGCCAGGCCAGGGGCCTAATAAGGATACATGTAGTTTTCTTTTCAATTTTGCCTAAAACGTATGCCATGTGTACTCATTAGAATCAACGATCAACGATTCTAATGAGTACACACAACGTACATTTTCAGGATAAAATAAGATTTCGTATCAAAATATATATTAATGCCCACAGAAAAAAACACGTCCCCTCTGACCCCTTGAACCCCACTTTAATATAGTAAAACTGGGGTTTACTGCTGGGGTAAATTAAAATGAGAAACGATCAGGAACTGATACAATCAGATCCCAAATTTTTCACACAGTATCACTAGTAAAATTATTTTTCTTATTTCTGTTCTAAAATACAGAGTGTGGGTAGGTACTCGTTAGAACCGCCTCATCGCGGCGGTTCTAAAAAGTACCCACAATCTATATTTTGAGCAGAAATAAGAAAAATATCGCAATTGTACATCTTAAAATTTTCGTTTTTTTTTTTTTTTTTTTTTTTTTTTTTTGGCGGTAAAGTTTACAATGTACGGTAAAATTCCTATATTAAGACCCCTATGGGGGGATGTTCAAAAGTGGTCTTTAAGACCACTTTGGAACAGTCCCAAAGGTGGTCTCTGACCAGAAGATACTATTGTAAGAAAACAGAAAGACCGAATAACTGCACCTTTCTAAATAAGCTTTTTTAACAACATTCAGTTGGTCTAAATTATGTTCTCGAAAGGGTTATCCTTTGGAAGCAGAGAATACACCACAGAACTGGAAAATATAGAGTGCACAAGTTTTCTGGGCCAGACTAGTTAGTTTCGGCCATTTAGACCTCATCAGTGTAGCGGAATTTCACTGTATTTGTATAGGCGTGTTTTCGTATTGTTTGGGGGCTCATGAATGAGTTCGATACAAGCGTAGTAAACGAACTATCGGTGTTTGAAACATCGGAGCGGAACCATTTAAGTTTTTAGTAGAGATTCCTAGAGCAAGATTCCTTTGAAGTTTGAAGAATATGGGGGGGGGGGGGTTGTTGTTTATTCTTTTTATATATATTTAGCATTGTCGGCCATCTTGTTTATCGAAGCGGAACCAGTTTAGCTGTTTGGTACGGCCCCACCTATGCAATATTCCTGTGAAGTTTTACCTAAATTAGTCCAAGGGTTTATGAGGAGTTAGCAAACAAATTGTTCGATACAAGCGTAGTAAACGAACTAACGGTGTTTGAAACATTGGAATTTCACATTTTATCATCCTGTCTACTATGCCCAAGGTTGCATCATGTGAACAAGTCCGTGGAATGAACATGCCACTAAAACTCACTTTATATAGAGAAAGCTGCGGTTTGACGGGGTTCTTATTTCTGCTCCAAGACATAAGTTGTGGGAACCTCGATGAAGCGGTTCTAACGAGCACCATCAACCTTTGTTTATAGTAAGAATAAGTAAAATATCACATATTTTAATCAGAAAAATAGCCATTTTTAAAATGTGAAAAAAATACTATACCGCACGGGTGTGTTATCATAAAAAGAGTGCAATAAAGTCGGAAAAACATGAAAAAAATATATCCCTTTCAAAAGTATCGAATTGTTGGGAGCGGGTTAACAGAAACCCTAAAAATTATAAGCATGGCCTAAGTATTGTTTTTGTTGAAATTATTAAAATTATGAAAATGATAGGATTGCTCATTTAGTCCTATACGAAAACAATGGTATTGTTGACATTCTTGTAATAGCCATTGTATTTAGCGATTAATCAAATGGCATAATGACGAAACCTACGTAGGCCTACGTATCATGCGTCAATTCTTGAACTTACGCACTTTATTCTGGTGATAACATACACCTGTGATTTTTAAGTGATTTTCTTGACTCAAGGTGAAAAAAGTTCTGAATTTCTTCTTATTTCCGTTAAAACATAGATTGCATGTGCTCGTCATACCCGTCTCGTTGAGGCGGATCTAATGGGTACGTTAACTATACCCTTGAAGTCTCCAGTTCGTACACAGAAAAATAGGATTTAGAAGAATAGCCACGTACAGCGCCCGCCCCTCCCACCCCCATCGGGGCTTGAAGAAATTGATAGGCTGCATGATGCTTCACGCAGAGCTGAAATCGACCGCACATGAGTACTGGTAAACTGCTTAGAGGATCTAAGTCTGCCCAGGCAAAGCGATGCGAGTCGTGTTGTCCATGCTTATAAACCCTATTGGTTTCGTTGGGCGACAAGGCTTGAGACGTCATTTTATCTCAATGTTGGGTAAAGGTACCACAAAGTTGGAAGCAATGTCGCCAAAATGTCCTATAGATTGTAGACGGGGACGTTAAACCTCAAATCAAGCAATCAAACAATTACACGTGCATTATTCCGTAGAAGCCTCCGTGGTGCAGTGGTAACGCTACTCGCCTTGTAAACCAGGGATCGCAGGATCGACCCCGGGCTTCTCCAGACTTTCGAATGAGACTTTAAACCGAGGTCCCGTCTCCGTATGACCTTAGCTGTTGGTGGGACGTAAAACTCAAACACTCACTCACATTATTCCGTAATGATTCTAAGTATTGGGACAGACTGGCTTAAGCAAACAGTGCAGACCCAGATCAGACTGCTCCTTAAGGAGCAGTCTGATCAGGGTCTACAGTGTTTGCTATTCCGTCTGCACCTTTTGGACTCCTTGCTGGACCATGAATCAAATTTGTCAAAATTTTAGGAGAATTATGACAAGTCCTTAATTTTAGGATGTTTACGGTTTTTCGTATTTCTGTACAGAAACATGTTATAATCGCCGCCACAGTGCGGCTGTTCTACCTAGCAGCAACAGTCTATGTTCAAACATTTTCATCTGTAAAATCTAAGCTCTACAGCTACTATATATGAACACCATTCAAACAGTGCTATTCGGCCCCCGCCCATCGGGGCTTGAAGAAATAGATGGGCTGCATGATGCTTTCACGCAGAGCTGAAACCGACCCGCACACGAGTACTGGTAACCCGTTTAGAGGATCTACGCCTGCCCAGGCAAAGCGGTGCGAGTGGGACCGTCCATGCTTATAAACCCTATCGGTTTCATTGGGCGGCAGGGCTTGAGATGTCATTTCATCTCAAGGTCGGGTAAAAGTCCAATAAAATTGGAAGCAACGTCTCCAAACTGACCTTTACAGTGTTGACGGGGACGTTAAACCTCAAATCAAACAAACAAACAAAAACATGAATTTGTTCAGGTTTATCCCTGCAAAACCCAGTTTTACTATATAAAAGTGGAGTTTAAGGGGGGGGGGGGAATCAATCATAGCACTGACAGCACTGGTGGTCCGTTGTCTCTGTACAGCGGAAAAAAAATTGAGCTTAAACTTTCTTTTAACTCTTAAATTCCTGTATTTTTCAGGAAACAGTGTAGACCCTGATCAGACGCCGCGATATGTGGTGTCTGATCCAGGTCAACATCTCTTGCCATACCAAGGTAGATTTGAGTCCAGATTCTACTGATAACCTCATAGCGATAAGACCAGTGCGGATATTTTCTACAATAACACACCCGTAGTAAAGCCATAACACACACATAGCAAAACTTATGTATACCCCCGTAAATCCCTGTTTTCTCTATAAAAAAAATTTAGCGGGGTGTTCGTTTCACTGACTTGCTCACGTGATGGTTACCTGATTTTAACAAAACCGAAGAGCTACTTCTGCAAAGTAACTTTGGTTCTATCGACAGACAATCAACCCAAAACTAGGGCTGGCTAATCGGAGCTGAAAATATAATCGATTATCAGTCCTGTCATTGCGATCGATAAGCGATTATAAATCGCTCATGTTTTTGTCATTATTTTACCTGTCTTGCTTTCTGTCTGAGCATGACTCTTACCATATGTTGCACTTTACCATATGTATATTCGAACAGACAGGCCTGAGCAAACAGTGTAGACCCAGATGAGACGCCGCATAATGCGGCAGACGCCGCATAATGCTGCGTCTCATCAGGGTTTGCACTGTTTGCCACTCATCCAGCTATTTTAGGCATAACTTTGGATAGTAAATTGTACCTATCAAGTAATCGATTAAAAGTAAATCAGAAATGACAATCCTTGCGTTTAATTAATCGATGGATTATACGATTAATCGTGTCAGCCTTACCCAAAACTAATCTAGAGATTGTGCACCATCGCTAATACCGTTGACCCTCCCCATGACTCCTAAGCAATATGGGTACTAAGTTTGGTCACCATAGGGCAAGAAGTAAAACAGCAGTTGCATTCAAGTGGAAGAAAAGACGGAAGGACAGACCAATGCCCGGGCGGACACCCGGGACTTAACCGTTTTTGTTTTGTTGTTGTTGTTTCGGGAAAAAAGCGATTAAAATAATTAAGAAAACTCATGTATATCTATGATCTGGTAAATTCGAAGGCATTTATTACACGGACTGCTTAACAGGTTGAAACTGACGAAAGGTACATGTACACGGTGGGTAGGCATAACGGAGTCTGTTCGTCAAAAACAGCGTCTCTTGGTCCTGGTCGACCGCGTAAGAGTACCCAAGATCTATATTTCAGAGCAGAAATAAGAAAGATAAGGTTTACCCTTTTAAACCCCATTTTTACTACATAAAGGTTGGTTTCAACGGGGTCGAAATCATATAGGCGTGTTTTCGTGATGCAAAGCTGTCACCTATATTTTTCTTTTGCAAATGTATTGAGGAACCTTAAGTTATTTGAATAGGTGGCTATAATTAAGAAAATACATAAAGCTATCCTGATGGTGTCCTAAGCATGACATTTCATGTGCTTTTTATTTTTGGTGGTTTAGTTTATTGCATAGCTGTCTGCCGTAACTGTCAATCGCCCGGCCATCATTGTATAGTTCACAAACTGACACCATGACCACGCTTAGGTGTATGAGGTACAATGGGGAGAGACTCTTTTACCATTAGAAAACTCACTGGCGTTTGAATTGAGATTTTTTGTCATATGGTTCTTAAATTGTGATTTTGTGATATGATTCTTATTTCTACTCCAAACATTAACTGTGGGTAATCTTTAGAACCGCCTCGATGAAGTAATTATAACGCGCGGCAGAAGCAGCAATCAGACAAATATTGCACATTTTCGTTGAAAAACATATCATGTTTGGAGCGATAAACATATGGGTACCTTGATCTTATGTCGCTGAATAAATTTCTTGGCCATTCCATTCCGCTGATTCAAGAAAGGCAACTCCGTAACGTTAACAAGACCTCAATGAGGCGGTTCTAATGAGTACCATTCAGCTGGATCAATAAAGCTAGCTTATGCATCACGGAAAAGCGCCTATAAAATGTTAACCCCTCTTAAAACCCCCTATGAATTGGAATTTACAGGGGTATACATTATTTTTCTTATTTCTGCTCAAAAACATAGATTGTGGGTACTTTTTTTTTTTTTTTGGCTTCTCACTAAAATTTCAAAATGCGGTAGAGGCTTGAGTTTTTTGTTTGTTTGAGTTGAGGATTTACGTGATGCTTCCAAGCAGAGCTGAAACTGACCACACATGAGTACTGGTACTGGTAAACCGTTAAGAAGGACTAAGCCTGCCCAGGCAAAGTGGTGTGAGTCAGACCACCCATTGCATATAAACCTTTTGGTTTCATTGGATGGCAGGGCTTGAGATGCCATTTCATCTCAATGACGAGTGAAAGTTCCACATAATTAGAAGCAGCGTCTCCAAAATGACCTAGATAGCGTTGGCGGGGATGTTAAATCTTAATTTAATCAACCAATCAATCAATCAATCAATCAATCAAAATGTCAACTGTTGTATTATTGTGAGCCAGGTAGTTGAGTTGTACATGGAAACAAGGCAGTAACCTTGGGGACAGACGCCCAGTGAGTGTCTTCGGCCATACATATAGTAGAGAATCAAAGCACTGAGAGTACTGGTGGTTCGATTGTCTCTGTGTTTAGGCTGGGAATAAGTTCTGGACTGGGACTTAAACTGTTTCGTTTAACATTAAATTTAAGCTAAAAGTGTAGACCCTGATCGGACGCTGCGTTTTGCGGCGTCTGAGCCTTAAATTCCTGTACTGTTAACAAACATTGTATTGCTATCCTGCTGCTGGTCATATTATTACTGGCAATTTACTTTTTGGCTGTAGGGAGGGATTTTGGCTTTCCGCTATTGATGTTTCCATTGGGGTCTGTTGTTTCATGTTTGTGTTTCTTTCCCTTTGGTGTCTCTGGTGGGAGCTGCGGGTTAATTGTATCGATTCCTGGTCATTGCCTCCACTTCTATTTAGTTGATGACCACATTTGTCATTCAGCCGCAAAGTTTGTTGTCTGTGTTACAGAAGGCAAAGACAAGATTCCTACGTTATATTGGTTACCCAAACTTCATAAAAGACCATACAAAGCACGGTTTATTGCAAATGTAAGCTCTTGTACCACCACTGAACACTCCAAATTATTAAATTCATGTTTTACTGCCACAAGAAACATGTGATTAAATATTGCGACAAAATCTTTGAAAGATCAGGGAGAAATCTGTGTTGGTCTATAAAAAAATCTAATGAAGTTTTAAATAAATTGAAATCCAGATTTTGTTTCGTGCTTCAAGTCTGTCTACTTATGATTTTTCCACCCTTTACACTACACTTCCTCGTAAGCTTATAAAAGAAAAACTTAATGATTTATTTGAATGGACATTTCATAGGGAAGACTCTCTCTATCTTTCATGTAATGTATGAAATGCTTTTTCACTTCTGAAGAGCATAAAAATTATTTCGATGGCTTGGGGTCAGGCCTTAGATTCTATGACGGTTCCAGCGTAAAGGCTTATTGAGAATTAGAGAGACCTAATTCAAGGTAATGTTGGTTGGTGCCTGATGCTCTATCTCTGGTCGGGCCCATCGGAGTCTAAATGTTGGTTTTCTTTAATTTTTGCTCCAGCATTTCAGTGGTTTCCTGCTGTCAAGTCCTCACCGTTGTTTGATCTCTGTGGTTGTTTGATTATTTGTGTTCACGGAGATGTAACATGTTGCACTGATGAGTTAGGAGGCCTTCATGCTGACTGAACAAATTATTTGTCTAAATCGCGACGGAAGTAAGGGCGAAGATTGTGGCCAAGTAAAATCGATTTAAGCCCCCCCCCCCCCCCCCCCCCCCCAAGTGGAATTCGATTCCGCTGACCGTTCCACGGCAGTTCTTCTGTCGCGGTTTATTTTTTTTTATTGTTTGTCTTTGGGTGTTTGTATCGCTTATATTATTTTATTTTGGATAGCCATCCTATGGCATTTATATTTCGCAATTAATTCGATTTGCCAGAATGTGTAGCCATGTAACTGACTTCAAATCTCGTAATATATTATTAACTGCAAAACTTCTTAATCAGGGGTATGGGTACCATGAACTACGCAAAGCCTTTTCAAAATATAGACGTCATTCTGATTTAATTTCAAAATTCAATATTGGACTTAAATCTCTTCTGCAACAAGGTTTATCGGAACCTGAATTTTATGGTGACTTTGTATATAAATTCAGAAAAATATATGACCGCAATGACTTCAGCACCCAATTTCGTAAAATCGTTCTTCGATATAAAAAAATGGGTACAACATAAATGTTATACGACAGACTGTATGCATGGTAGTTAACCCAATCACGGTTGACAACTTTGCTTCCGTCTTTAATTGCACGCCGGTGGGTCAGGCCTCAGATTCTATGACGGTTCCAGCGTAAAGGCTTACTGATAATTAGAGAAGTTCTATAAAAGGGTTATCCTTTGGAAGCAAGGAATACACCACAGAACTGAAAAAATATGGAGTGTACATGTTTCCTGGGCCAGACTAGCTAGTTTCGGCCAATTAGGCCTCATCAGTGACCCTCAGATATCTTCAAAATTCTAATTTAATGTAATGTTGGTTGGTGCATGATGCTCTTTCTCTGGTTGGGCCCGTCGGAGTCTAACTGTTGGTTGTCTTTTCCTCCGGCATTTCAGTGGTTTCTTGGTGTCGAGTTCTCACCGTTGTTTCATCTCTGTGGTTGTTTGATTTTTGGGTGTTCACGGAGATGTTGCACTGATGAGTTAGGAGGCCTTCATGCGGACTGAACAAATTATTTGTCTAAATCGCGACGGAAGTAAGGGCGAGGATTGTGGCCACGTAAAATCGATTTAAGCCCCCCAGTGGAAATCTTCCACTGACCGTTCCAAGGCGGCTCTTCTGTGGCGATTTATTTATGTTGTTGTTTGTTACTTACTGTGTGTATCACTTGTGTCTTTTAATTTTGGATGGCCATATGGCCATTTTGTGGGAAAGTAACTGTCCATATGGCCTTCCTTTGTTTAGGTTTCCATTATGGTCTGGTCGCTTAATGTTTGTATTTCTTTCCCTTTGGTGTCTTTTATGGATGGAGTAAGTTAATTGTATCAATTCCTGATCTTTGTTTTACTTCTACTTTTCATGCGGACTGAACAAATTATTTGTCAAAATCGCGACGGAAGTAAGGGCGAGGATTATGGCCACATAAAATCGATTTAAGCCCCCACAGTGGAATTCGTTTCACTGACCATTCCAAGGCAGTTCTTCTGTCGCGGTTTATTTTTTGTTATGGTTTGTGTTTGAGTGTTTGTATTGCTTATCTTATTTTGTTTTGGATAGCAAAATGGCTGTTTTGTAGGAAAGTAACTGCCCTTTTGGCTTTCCGCTATTGATGTTTCCATTAGGATTTGTCATTTCATGTTTGTGTTTCTTTCCCTTTGGTGTCTCTGATGGGAGCTGTGGGTTAATTGTATCGATTCCTGATCATTGCCTTCACTTCTATTCTTTAACCTTCTTCTATAAGATACACTCTGGTATAGTGTCTCTGGATAAAGATAAATACTTGACCCCTGTGACAGCTTCAACTCAAACAAGGGCATCAAAAGTAAATAACAAACAATATCGTAGGCACCTGGCCTATATTGATGCCCTATAGCATTCTTTTTTCCCAGAACTATTCCTCAGTGGAATAATCTTCCCTCGTCTGCGGTAGATGCCAAGTCGGCAGAGGAGTTCAAAGACCGGCAGAGGAATTCAACGCCCGTACAGTGTAGATTGGGACTCAGAGGTATGCGTTTGAGTATACCTCTGTTAATCAGATTGTAATGAGTTTTAAGGACTTATCCAGTGTCCTCTTTTTTTAACGATAAATTCTAAATTTAGCCACCCACCTAACTGAGGTAATAGCCAAATATGACCGACTCCGTATATGAAGATAGTCAGATAGATAGTAACCCCGCCCATCGGGGCTTGAAGAAATAAATGGGCTGCATGATGCTTCCACCCAGAGCTGAGATTAAAACCGACCCGCACACGAGTACTGGTTAACCGCTTAGAGAATCTAAGCCTGCCCTGGCAATGCGGTTCATGCTTATAAACCCTATTGGTTTCATTTGGCGGCAGGGCTTGAGATGTCATTTCATTTCGATGTCGGGTAAAAGTCCCACAAAATTGGAAGCAACGTCTCCAAAATGACCTTTACAGTATTGACGGGGACGTTAAACTTTAAATCAAACAAACATAATGTCAAATGCAAATGCTAACATTTTGTGGTTGGCGGAGACTTCAATTGTGGAGATATTGAATGGAGCAACATAGAGGTGCCCCATGGGATATCTAAAAGGCAAACACAGCAACAACTTTTAGGTATAATTAAAGAACACTGCCTGGCCCAAGTAATTAATATACCCAACCGACAAGAAAAAACCCTCGATCTATTACTTACAAATTCCCCATCCCCAGTTAATCGAGTTAAGGGGATGCCCCCGATCGGCAAAGCTGATCACGACATAGTCCTTATTGAATACGACATAAAAGCAAAACGAATCAGACAAGCCCCGCGTAAAATATATCTATATAAACGTGCGGATATGGATGGTCTGCGAGACCATATGGCGCGATTTAGAGATTCGTTCCTTTCCTCTGACCTTTCGCACATGTCAGTTAATGATATGTGGGTCAATTTTAAGACCGAATTAGCTGCGGCTATGGAAAGGTTCATTCCAACGAAAATGCCCAAAACAAAGCATAGTGCGCCTTGG
Source organism: Lucinisca nassula (assembly GCA_963580285.1). Classification (NCBI taxonomy): domain Eukaryota; kingdom Metazoa; phylum Mollusca; class Bivalvia; order Lucinida; family Lucinidae; genus Lucinisca; species Lucinisca nassula. The sequence goes on along the minus strand of OY757024.1, from coordinate 2,374,995 downwards.
ATCGACAACACGATCAAGCATCTAATTCGAAGACGCAATCGAATGTACTTTCGTGCTCGTAAGTCTAGTAGCCCTGACGTTAAGAGCCATTACAAACGGTTCAGAGCACACGTACAAAAGATAATAAGAGATGCATATTGGAAGCATGTTTCCAGCATCTTTACCTTTGAGGATGATAATACAGATCCCGACAGTCCCCAGAAGAATGGTAAAGTAAAAAAGGTTTTGGTCATTCGTAAAGTCCCTGAAAAAAGGAAGCTTTTGGGATCACATTGTTAAGAGCTAGGGACTAACTTCCCATATCACAGGTCCTGGTGTATGAATGTCATTTGACGTGTCACCAGTAACAATTCTGATTCTGATTCTGATTCTGAAGGGATATCGTTTTTCTCAAAACAGATTCGCGCGATAAGGCCAACATATGTAAAAAACAGTTTCAATCTGCATTTACGCGTGGAACTGATGGTGGGCTACCAACTAAAGGTAATAGTCAGTTTCTCTCAATGGGGGACATAGCAGTTGACCCAAATGGGGTCGCCAAACTGTTAGGTAAGCTCAAGATACATAAGGCATCTGGGCCGGATGACCTGAATGCCAGGGTGCTTAAGGAATGTGGTGCTGAAATTTCACTTGTGCTGGCCTTTATCTTCAATGAATCACTTGCCAAGGGCACTGTACCAGATTACTGGCGACAAGCTAATGTTACCCCGGTCTATAAAAAAGGAGAAAAATATGACGCAGCAAATTAAAGACCAGTGTCGCTAACATGCATCTGTTGCAAAACCCTGGAGCATATAATAGTTAGTAACATCAACAAGCACCTAGCCTTTGAGAGCATTCTTGCTGACTGTCAACATGGTTTCCGAAGTCAAAGGTCTTGCGAAACACAATTAGTTCAGTTTTACCATGACATTGTGAGCAATTTGGATGGGGCCACAAACCGTGGCCACAAACAGACTGACTTGATTATCATGGACTTCGCTAAGGCCTTTGACAAGGTACCTCACAGAAGGCTGTTGTATAAATTGGATTACTATGGGATAAGAGGATCCACACATAGGTGGATTAGCTCATGGCTCTCAGGGTGCTCACAACAAGTTGTACATGATAGCCAAGCGTCTGATCCAGTCCCTGTTTTATCTGGTGTCTCCCAAGGTTCGGTCCTTGGACCGGTCCTTTTCTTGGTATTCATTAATGATCTCCCTGATAATATCAGTTCATCTGTCCGTTTGTTTGCTGATGATTGTGTCCTTTATAGGAATATATATTTTTCTTCTGACTGTCTTATTCTACAAGATGACCTGAATCAACTAGCACAGTGGGAGGCCAATTGGCAGATGAAGTTCAATGTGACCAAATGTCATTCAATGAGGGTGTCGCGACACCCTCCGGACAAACAAATTAAGTTTGACTATACACTACACCAGCAAATCTGGGAGCAGGTTCAATCCGCCAAATATCTTGGTATCACCATCACTGATGATCTTGATTGGGATCAACACGTTTCAGAATTAACATCAAAAGCAACTAGGACTTTAGGATTTCATAGACGAAACTTGGCTTTTGCACCTCGGCAGACAAAGGATGTTGCATATAAAACATTGGTTCGCCCTCAGCTTGAATATGCATCACCCATTTGGCATCCCTATGTTAAAACTCAGATTCAGCAGGTGGAGAAGGTGCAGAGGACAGCTGCTCGATGGACTTGCCGACGATGGCGCAATAGAAGTAGCGTCGGTGACAGTGGTGCCCTGAAAAAATCCTTTTTTCCTAGGACTATTCCCCAGTGGAAAAGTCTTCCCTCTTCTGTGGTGAATTCTAAGACTGCAGAGGAGTTCAAGACCCGTACAGTGTAAGATTGAGACTCAGAGGTATGGGTTTTAGTATACCTCTGTTATTCAGATTGTAAATAGTTTTAAGGACTCATCCAGTGACTTCTTTTTTTTTTTTTTTTTTTTTTTTTTTTTTTTAGCTACGCATCCAACTGAGGTAATGGCCAAATATGACCGACTCAGTATAAGAAGATAGATAGATAAAACATCAGAATCAGAATCAGAATTGTTACTGGTGACACGTCAAATGACATTCATACACCAGGACCTGTGATGTGGGAAGTCAGTCCCTAGCTCTAACCAAAGAGGTAAATTTAGCTACACAATCATCAGCACCTTCAGCTGTCGAAATAATCGAATCGGGATAGATAGATAAAACATAGATACGGGCAAACGATTCAATTCAGATTCGGAAAGTTAACGTGATGAATCGTCGATTTCCGGGTATTTCCGTAATTAGTGTCCCGAAATATAGTGCTTTGTGATTGGCCAAAGTTTTGAAAATTCACCAATGAAAAGATTTCTTATCAAAACTGTTCGGCAAGTTAATCAAGATGGCCGATTCCATACACAAAAAGTATGCCAAGAAAATTTGCAAGTCAAATTAAACTTGATGTCAAATCAGAATTATTGTAGACTTCCTTTCTTTCTGCTTATACTGCGATCGGTCACATCTGGCCATTACTCGCGGTGTTCATTAAATACACACCTGGTTTTGCAAGCAGTAATCTAATCCGAGCCTTCTCGGACGTTCTAAAAAGTAGAAGTAAAACAAAGATCAGGAATTGATACAATTAACTTACTCCATCCATAAAAGACACCAAAGGGAAAGAAATACAAACATTAAGCGACCAGACCATAATGGAAACCTAAACAAAGGAAGGCCATATGGACAGTTACTTTCCCACAAAATGGCCATATGGCCATCCAAACTTAAAAGACACAAGTGATACACACAGTAAGTAACAAACAACAACATAAATAAATCACCACAGAAGAGCCGCCTTGGAACGGTCAGTGGAAGATTTCCACTGGGGGGCTTAAAAGCCTTTTTATGCCCCCGGAATCTAAGATTCTGGGGGGCATATAGTTTTTGGTCTGTCCGTCTGTTTGTCCGTTTGTCCGTCTGCAAAAACTTTAACATTGGGCATAACTTTTGAATGGTAAGTGGTACAGCTTTCATACTTCACATGTGCATTCCTTGTCACAAGACCTTTCAAGAGGTACCATAAATTTTGACCTCGTGACCTTCACCTTGCGCTGTCCGGGGGCATTTGTGTTTCACAAACACATCTTGTCTTTTTTAAATTTAAATCAGAAAGTGATACTTTAGAGTTTAGTGTTGAAGAGATTCTGGGCAGGGAGGAGGTGAAATTGGTAACAGACATTAACTTGAACGTGTTGACAGGCATGATTGAAGACATTAGTAAGCAAGGAAGGAAGGAACTGACAGATGCATCTGGGACCCAAGCGGAGTGGTCCTTAATGAAGAAATTGAAAAAGTTCAGAATAGAGCTGCTAGATTTGTAACTGGAAATTATTGCTTTGAAACTGGGAGCATGACTGGAATTAAGATGGGAGTCTCTCAAGAAAAGGAGAAGAGACAGTAGGCTCATACTCTTATACAAAGGTCTAAAGGGTGCTGCCAGCATTCCAACAGATGACTTTGTTCCCCCGGCTAGGCACTGTAGAAAACACCATTCAATGACGTTTCAGACCCTTACTGCAAGAACGGATATTTATAAAGAATCGTTTTTCCCCCGAACCATTAGAGATTGGAATGCATTTCATTTCATTTCAAAGCCTTCTACTGGCCGAGATAACTCACAAGTATAATCTTTCACAAGTAGTGTCTTCGTAATAACTCATAGTATAGAGGATTTTTTTTTTTTTTTTTTTTTCCCTCCCTCTTTCACCCAACATGATGAAAATCAGACATAAACAGCAATCAACAGGGTTAAGATATAGATGAGAACATTAATCATGCACTCTAAATACATATTTATTGTTGCACTCCATCCTACAAAGAGACAATTATTATTATTATCATTATTATTATTTTCAAATGTTCAGGGGATACTCATGTAATCATATCACATTTCCAGCTTCATTTGACTCTGCTGCATCTGCACCTCTCCTGGGCTTCATCAGTAACCATCCCGGCACCACTGCAAACTGAGGAGAAAAATTGTAAAGAAAAACACCAAGTGCCTCGACCGGGGACCGAGCCCACGACCCTGGGGCAAAAAGCAAGCGAGTCAAACACCAGGCCAAAAGGTTCGGGCCAGCCAGACCGGTCAGTTATGCACTCCAAATAAGGCGATTTATTATGGCGTGCTACTTCATTCCTCTATCCTACAAAGAAACCAATATTTTAATGTTTAAGAGAGACTCATTTAAACATGTCATATTTTTAGATCCTCTTGACTCCGCTTAATCTGGTCCATCCATGGGCTGCAGCAATAATCATCCCGGCACCAGGCACCACTGTAGTAGGAGAAAAAAAAAAAAAAAAAAATCCAGTCTAGTGCCCCGACCGATGATTAAAGGAGCGTGATAACTCAGTGGTTAATCCACTTGCCCCGGACACCATAGGTCCTGGGCTTGATATCGGCAGTGGCCACAAAAGGCCGACGCCCAAACACACTCCAACCGCACCACCTGCAGAATGAATCACATTTCCAGATTTCTTTGACTCCGCTGCATCCGCACCCACCCCAGGACCCACGGGCAACCACCCCACCAGATAGCACTGCATCTTAGGAGAACTATCTGTAAAGAAAAACCAACCAAGTGCCCCAAAAATAATGATTGATATATATATCAAAGAATATGTAGTAATTAAAGGTCAACCACACTCAGTCCCATAATGTATGATAAATTTATGTATATCCTCAGACCAGGTACAGCCGTGTTGGCTACTTCCCGTCGTTCAGATATAACCATGAAGGGTTAGGGTTAGGGGGCCAGGTACAGCCGTGTCGGCCACTTCCTGTCCTCCAGACATAACCATGAAAACATGAACCACACTCATTCCCATAATGTTTAATGAATTTTGAAGGCCAGGTACAGCCGTGTCGGCCACTTCCTGTCCTCCATATATAACCATGAAAACATGGACCACACTCATTCCCATAATGTTTGATGAATTTTGAAGGCCAGGTACAGCCGTGTCGGCCACTTCCTGTCCTCCAGATATAACCATGAAAACATGAACCACAATCATTCCCAAAATGTTTGATGAATTTTGAAGGCCAGGTACAGCCGTGTCGGCCACTTCCTGTCCTCCAGATATAACAATGAAAACATGAACCACACTCATTCCCATAATGTTTGATGATTTTTTTTTATTTTTTTTTTTTTTGGAAGGCCAGGTACAGCTGTGTCGGCCACTTCCTGTCCTCCAGCTATAACCATGAAAACAAATGATGATTTCAATATATCAAGATAGATGAACTAATTGAATGTGAACCACACCCATTCCCATAATGTATGATGAATGTATCATATGTATGTATATCGTCAGGCCAGGTACAGCCGTATCGGCCACTTCCTGTCCTTCAGAAGAAATAATGATTGCATCACTCTTACGCCAAACAACCTGTTACGAGATGGAATAGGAAACCTCTCTGGTGCTTATGCACATCTAAATTATTTTAGTAGATATATGGTAGGGCGGTGTGAGTGAAATATTTTGGGTGAAATATGGTACGCAAACTATGCGGCTCCATGAACAAGTCATGCACATATCATACGATGTATGCATGAGTGGTTTATAGAGAGCTGTTTTTACAATACAGGGGGCCGCTAAAAGGCTGAGTTCTATAGAATTTGCCTAAAAATCGCCAACCGCCAAATTGTGCCATATATGATTTTTATTCCCGTCACGTGTTGTGTGGGTGTTCGTTTTGACAGGAGTCATGTCATTGATTATAGGGTCGTTTCATCAATTTTTCCTATGGGAAATATACTATTTGAAGGCAAATCCATTGTCTACTCGATTTTGCTATCTGGCTTTGTTTGTGGCCGGTATCTCCACTTCCCCACGAACAAGGCAAGGTAATACGAGTAGGCATGATTTTCCGGTAGTATTCATAGATATATAAACCCTGAAAAAAGCGGACACCTTAGCAGCAGGTCAAGTTGTAAAGAGTAAACACAACATTGTGACGGGGAAATAGAAAGTATATTGAAAGGTATGTTTAATCTATGTTTAGTATTATTTTTGTATGAACATGCTTGTAGGTTTTGGAGGGGTTTACTTCTAGTATACCCCAACTTTCTGAAGCCTATTCTGAATTCACTATTGAGGCCTGTAGTGATTAGGCTACTAGCTTTGCCAGCTAGACGTCGCAGGATCGATCCCAGGCTTCTCCAGTAGTAGAATGAGTCTTTCTAAGTGAGGTCCTGTCTCATGCTGACCCTAGATGTTGGTGAGACGTAAAGTTTGGACACCCGCTCATTCTAGATTCATTTGGGCTTTTAGACCCCTTTTGTAGAATGTAATTAATAAACGCCGGGTCACTTGTTTGATCCATGACTTGTGACTGGCTGTGGTTAGAAAACCGTGGTTCCGTCCCAATATGATATTAGGTGTAGAGGGGACGTAAACTTAAGACGGGTTTAACCACATCTTCATCATCAGGGCAAACTCATACAAGAGCCTGTTGGGTTATCCGTGATGATGAACCGTAATGAATTTTATTTTACAAGCATGTTCACGTTGATTAGAAATAATTTTGTTCAAGAAGAATTACGAGTTCATTTTGTAATGATGCCGTTTTTGTCTGATAACTCAGTTTGTGCATGTATGTACATATAAAGAACGTGATGATGATAAGTGGGAGTATTTGGTCGCCACACGTCATAACGGCCTGAGCGGCGGGGATGACGTCAGCTGCGTCATCGGCGTCGCGAGGACGGTTGTGACGGGGTGCCTACCAAATAGAGAGAATTTACGGCAAACAGTGTTGGCCCATATGAGACACTAACAAATGTTGTAGATTATAGATGAAAATCTTCTGTTGTAGTTTCTATCTGTTATTAATGTATTGAATTTGTGAATAGCTATATTTGTGAGCCGTGTCGCGGAGAAGGATATGAAATAGAGATTGTTATGTTTCCTGTAATTGGCGGCTGACCAGGTAGCGCAAAGGCGTGGTCTGTTCAATTGCCTCTTACTTGTGATAATGTAGTGAGCACAAATTTGATGAGTATTATGCTCAGTAGTAGTGAGCATTAATTGATTTCTGTAGTGCTCAGTAAGGAACCATGAACTTTGAGTATTATTGTGTCAAGCGCTGGGTGCTGATAATTTGATGCACAGTCAAGTTGAGTTCTGCTGTACGGTTATTTGTCGCATGCACTAATCAGCCTGTATGTCTGGTCGGCGCATGCGCAATAACGGTATATGCATGAACATATTTTTACTTCTCCGGGAGGGGGATCATGATATAGCATGTATGTTTTGTGACTCGTTTCTAGTCCCGTTATCGTAATTTGCAGGCATAACAATGTGTGACCTGCTGCTCCCTGCTTCATAGCAGCAGGTACTGGTACGACGCTAGGCGTTAGGGTCCAGCAAGGGCGGACAGACCGCCGTAATCAGCGCCTACCAGGATAGAAGCAGATTCTTCTAAATCATTGTTCGTTGTAAACAAATGTGATCATGGAAGAGGTCAACTTACCTTATTTGGACGATCACTAAACGGCTGATCAGCAAACGTGATCGCTAATCCTAGGATAATCAATTATGTTGATAGACTAGTTTTACTAGTTCGCGAGAAGAAGTGTCACGCGAGTGGGGGATTCACCCAAAGTTATAAACTGGCCAGTCGCGTTTTGTGTTGTTTCTTTTTTTGTTTTTCTTGTTGTTTTTGTTGTTTGCTTCTGTAGGTATTCACGTCACCCGTTCCGAGCACAGAACAGTGTTTTGCCTTCGGAGCGGACGTCGTGAGTTGGCTACAGAAGCAACAATTTGTGATGTTTTGTGTTAGTAAGTGTTGTATGTAGATACTGTAAATAATTCATGTCAATCATTTAACATCTTTCTTGTGCCTTACCCCACAGCTGCCCGTACACCTGTCAGAGATCACGCTCGGTTGTCTTGTCAGCATGGGGGTTTGCGGGACGCCGTAAACCCAAATGTAACATTTGGTGTCAGAAGTGGGATTTGATCTCTGGCTGGTGTTCCCGGCTGTGGAACAGCACATTGATACTCTGAATCATCAATTTAAAAAAAAAAAAAAATGTATTGACAGCCACATTTAGAAATTAACTTGAATCTTCCTTCCTGCGTTGATGAAGTGCGAAACCCATGTATTCAACTGAATGGATACTGACAAGTCGATAATTTCTGAGCAGGAAGGCAAGGCAAACCCCACTTTTTCTTGGTAACGAAAAATTTAAGTAGACCCCACTTAATTGTGTTACCTGACATTCTACTAAGTTAAATTGGAGCTACTAATTGATCTTACCCACACATGGTTCTGACGTAGTGACGTTAACAATTTACTGACGTTGACATAACGGTAGCGTTAATATTTACGCAGTGGCTTGAGGTTAGGTATGACGTAATAGAAACATTAATGGTGACTTGTTATGATCGGAGTTTTGTAATGTGATAAAACTTCGGATTGTAGCATTTTACTGTAAACGTCGTCAGTTTATGACGTCATATTAGACTACCAGTACGCAACGTCATACTGTGCTGAAAGCATTTGACATTTCAAATCGCGTGTGCTTTAATAACTAACGTTTTAGTTAGATTAACGCGTATAACACATATCTTAACGTTTTAGTTAAGCCCATTCAATCATCACTGATCATAACTGATCAGTTTATAGTGGTTTTGATAGTAACGTGAGATTTACGTTATCAATAATGGAGCGTTTAATGCAAATGGGAAAGGACTTAGGTTATGAGGGGAAGGAGTTACAAGGTTTTGTTAAAGAGCAGCAGGATATTGAGCGGGCAGAAAGGCAAGAGCAAAGGGATTTAGAAAGGTTAAGGTCTGAAGAAAAGGAAAAGGAAAGGGCAGAAAAAGAAAAGGAAAGGGTACATGAACTAGCTAAGTTAGAGGAAAAGGAAAAGGAAAGGGCACATGAACTAGCTATGTTGAATGTTAATAAGGAACTTGAAATAGCACGCATCAAGACTGAAAGGGAGGCAAAAGAGATTAGTGAGGCCCATTTAGAACAAATAAAACATGGGTTTGAGCTACAGCACCAAGAATTAAGGAATCAGTTAGAAATGCAGAGAGCGAAGCTCGAGCTAGAATTTGAAAAGCAAAAAGCTGAGAAGGTGGCTCATGCCCGGGATCCTAAGTTACCTTATTTTGAAGAGGGTAAGGATAAAATGGATAGTTATTTATCTAGGTTTGAGAAATATGCTACGGCTAATAAATGGGATAAGAGTGTTTGGGCCGCGTATTTAAGTGCATTGCTCAAAGGGCGCGCACTTGATGTATATGACCGGTTGTCAAATGAGGATGCGGCGGATTATGAAAAGTTAAAGGACGCTTTATTAAAGAATTTTGACATGACAGAGCGCGGATTTAGGAAACAGTTTCGTTATAGTAGGCCCGAGAAATCAGAAACGTTCATACAGTTCAGTAGTAGACTGAGAAGTTATTTAGAAAAATGGCTTAATATGGCAAAGATAGAAAAATCTTTTCCGGCTGTCTGTGATTTCATGGCAAGGGATCAGTTCCTGGAGTCATGTAATAGAGAACTGTATGTACATCTGAAGCCAAAACAGTTTGGTAATTTAGATGAAATGGCTAGGGAGGCAGATTTGTTTGCAGAAGCGCGCGGGGGCGTATATAGTTGCATTAATAAGGGGCAACGCGATAATAGAGGCGCAGCGCAGGGTAAACAGGACAAAGTTGACTCGAACAAACCGAGTGGTAGACCGGATATCAAGTGTAGCATATGTGGTAAGGGGCATTTAACAATTAAATGTTTTAAGAACCCCGACAGGAAACAATTGTATAGCGCAGAGGTAGGAGCAACTGGAGTGGGGGATAGCGGTGTTAAAGAAAATTTTAACACGCGCGTAGAGACTCAAGGTTCTCAGGTTAAGAATGAGAATACGCAGAATGTAGGTCGTGGTTATACACGTGGTCGTGGTAATTTTAGAGGGTCTTTTCGCGGACGCGGTAAAAATAATAGCACACCACGTGGCGCAGCACACCAAGTTAGTTTTTGTCAAACGGAAGTAACTAGGAAAGGTGATGAGATTGGAAGTATTTTTGAAAATAAGGTTGGTGATCCTTTGATTTCGGATAGGGAGGAGTGTAGTAAGGAAACTAGGGAAGGTGTCTGTTACTTCTTAAAGGCAAGGTTACCGACGGCACAAGGATTGGTTAATAATAAAAAGGTGGTTGTATTAAGAGATACTGGGTGTACAGGCTGTGTCGTTCGGAGAAGTTTGGTTTCGGATAGTCAGTTAATAGGGAAGGAATCAAATGTTACGTTGATTGATGAATCCACACAAAGGTATCCTTTGGCAATGATTGACATTGATTGTCCTTTTTTCACTGGGAAAACTGAAGCTTTGTGTATGGATGATACGTTGTACGATTTGGTTATCGGTAACATTGATGGATCAAAACTTCCTGATATGTCTCATTTCTCAGCTGCGGCTGTAACTAGGTCTCAAACTAGGCAGGATGAGAAGCCTTACAGAAAACTTAAGGTTCCCGATCAGATCATTAACGATGACAAGGAGGCTTTCAAGCAAGCTCAGGTTGATGATCCAACTTTGGAAAACATCAGGAAAAGGGTTGTATCTGGGAACAAGACTGTGAGTCGTGGTTTAAACCGAGGTGAAACTAGGTTTATTGAGAAAAAAGGGTTGGCATATAGGGAGTTCACCAAGGGTAACAAAGTCTCTTTCCAACTTGTGGTCCCTCAAAGTTTCCGAGGAAAGGTGTTGAAACTGGCTCATGAAACGCTTATGTCTGGACATATGGGTATTAGGAAGACATTGGATAGAGTTGTAACTGAGTTTTACTGGCCCGGTATTTGCGGTGATGTCGCTAGATTTTGTAAATCTTGTGATATTTGTCAGAGAACTATTCAGAAAGGTCGGGTCACTAAAGTACCTCTAGGAAAAATGCCATTGATTGATACGCCATTTAAGAGGGTGGCAGTGGACATAGTTGGTCCAATTGAGCCTCGATCTGATAGGAAATCTCGGTATATTTTAACCATGATAGATTATGCGACAAGGTATCCAGAGGCGATAGCTTTACCGAGTATTGAGACGGAACGTGTCGCGGAAGCGCTTATTGAAATGTTTAGTAGGGTTGGCATTCCTGATGAAATGTTGACTGATTGTGGATCACAGTTTACTGCTGAGGTAATGAAGGAAGTCAGCAGACTTCTTTCTCTTCAACAGTTAACGTGTAGTCCGAGACACCCAATTTGCAACGGACTGATAGAGCGTTTCCACGCTACGTTAAAGCAGATGTTACGTCGCATGTGTGCTGAACGTCCAAAAGATTGGGATAAATATCTTCCAGCTTTATTATTTGCGGTAAGGGAAGTCCCACAAGAGTCTTTAGGATACTCCCCTTTTGAGTTGTTATATGGACGTAACGTCAGAGGTCCAATGGCAATATTAAGAGAATTATGGGCTGAAGAGGTACGCGATGAGCAAGTTCTTTCGACGTATCAATACGTTATTGAGCTTAGGGAACGGTTAGAGCAGACATGCAAATTAGCGCGTGATAATTTAAAGAAGGTTCAGATTAAGCAGAAAGCTTATTATGATAAAGGCGCGAGGTCGCGTAAATTTGACGTCGGCGACAAAGTACTGTTGTTACTACCGACAGACAGTAATAAATTATTGCTTCAATGGAAAGGTCCTTATGAAGTGGTTGAGGTAGTGAACAGAATGGATTATAAGATTGACGTCAATGGAAATGTTAACACATATCACGCTAACATACTGAAGCAATATGTGGAACGTCAAAATGTGACGTCACATTGCTTGCTTTCTGTAGAGTCCACTCCGTCAACTGAAAATGATGACGTTGACGAATTCTCATTGGAAGATTGCGCTTTTCCTACTGCAAAGCAACCAGAGACGTTTAAGGACGTCAATATTTCAGAAATGTTAACGCAGGATCAGCGTAAAGAAATAGAGACGTTGATAAAAGAATACCCGGACGTACTGTCCAGTGTACCAGGACGAACTGACCAAATAGAACACGACATAATGTTGCTGACGACGGAACCAGTGAGGTCAAAAGGTTATGCCATACCATATAAAGTACGGGATGTAATGGAAAAGGAAATTCAAGATATGTTAGATTTAGGAGTTATTGAGCCATCAATATCTCCATATTCATCCCCTGTAGTACTTGTCCCTAAAAAAGATGGTTCGGTGCGGTTCTGCATTGACTTCCGTAAACTTAATAAAGTGACGGAGTTCGATGCAGAACCAATGCCAAATATGGAGGAGGTTATAAATAGAATGTCGGGGCACAAATACTTTAGCAAATTAGATTTGTCAAAAGGTTATTGGCAGGTAAAAATGACGTCTAAGGCAAAACCCCTAACTGCGTTCGAAACCCCCAAAGGCTTGTTTCAATTCAAAACTATGCCCTTCGGTTTGGTAAACTCAGGAGCAACATTTTGCAGGTTGATGAGAAAGATTCTGTCCGAACTTTCTAACGTTGATAGCTTCGTCGATGATATGTGGATCTTTACCGAAACTTGGAAAGACCACTTGACGTCATTACGTGAAGTTTTAGATAGACTCAGGACAGCCAAGTTGACGGCAAAACCTTCCAAGTGTATGATTGGGTATAGCAGTATCGAATGTCTTGGTCACAGTGTAGCTGCTCAGTCAGTAAGACCGCAAGAAGACAAGATACAAGCTATAAAGGATGCTCCTCGACCTTCTACTAAGAGACAAATAAAGTCATTTCTTGGGTTGGCTGGTTTCTACCGCCGTTTCATTCCAAATTTCTCATCTATCGCTTCCCCTTTGACAGATTTAACTAAGAAAAGTTGACCAAACAAGATCACAGACTGGCAGGACCATCATGAAAAGGCTTTCCAGACCCTGAAGAATAGACTCACGTCTAGTCCTATTCTTCGTCTTCCTATCTTTCATGATGGGAATCCGTTCATACTCCGGACGGACGCTTCTGATGTTGGTATAGGAGCCGTTTTGCTCCAAGAGTTTGAAGGGGAAGGACGACTTCCCATTGCTTATGCCAGCAAGAAACTTTTGCCTCGTGAGAAAAACTATTCTGTAATAGAGAAGGAATGTTTGGCTATTATCTGGGGTGTTGAGAAATTTCGCAAGTATCTTTACGGAGTAGAATTCCTGCTTGAGACAGACCACAAGCCCTTGTCGTATATGCAAACAGCAAAAGTTCTCAATCCTCGAATTATGCGTTGGGCAATGAAACTACAGCCGTATAGATTTCGGATTGTTGCAATTCGGGGCCAAGAAAATTTGGGGGCAGACTACCTTAGTAGGTAATTCTTCGCACGGTCGTTGTGTAAATAGCTGTCTTGTTTAGATAGGTTCATCCTATTCCATCTCTGTACACAAAGAAAAAACATTTCTGATTGTTTTTTCTCCAAAAGGGGAAACCTTTGTTACGAGATGGAATAGGAAACCTCTCTGGTGCTTATGCACATCTAAATTATTTTAGTAGATATATGGTAGGGCGGTGTGAGTGAAATATTTTGGGTGAAATATGGTACGCAAACTATGCGGCTCCATGAACAAGTCATGCACATATCATACGATGTATGCATGAGTGGTTTATAGAGAGCTGTTTTTACAATACAGGGGGCCGCTAAAAGGCTGAGTTCTATAGAATTTGCCTAAAAATCGCCAACCGCCAAATTGTGCCATATATGATTTTTATTCCCGTCACGTGTTGTGTGGGTGTTCGTTTTGACAGGAGTCATGTCATTGATTATAGGGTCGTTTCATCAATTTTTCCTATGGGAAATATACTATTTGAAGGCAAATCCATTGTCTACTCGATTTTGCTATCTGGCTTTGTTTGTGGCCGGTATCTCCACTTCCCCACGAACAAGGCAAGGTAATACGAGTAGGCATGATTTTCCGGTAGTATTCATAGATATATAAACCCTGAAAAAAGCGGACACCTTAGCAGCAGGTCAAGTTGTAAAGAGTAAACACAACATTGTGACGGGGAAATAGAAAGTATATTGAAAGGTATGTTTAATCTATGTTTAGTATTATTTTTGTATGAACATGCTTGTAGGTTTTGGAGGGGTTTACTTCTAGTATACCCCAACTTTCTGAAGCCTATTCTGAATTCACTATTGAGGCCTGTAGTGATTAGGCTACTAGCTTTGCCAGCTAGACGTCGCAGGATCGATCCCAGGCTTCTCCAGTAGTAGAATGAGTCTTTCTAAGTGAGGTCCTGTCTCATGCTGACCCTAGATGTTGGTGAGACGTAAAGTTTGGACACCCGCTCATTCTAGATTCATTTGGGCTTTTAGACCCCTTTTGTAGAATGTAATTAATAAACGCCGGGTCACTTGTTTGATCCATGACTTGTGACTGGCTGTGGTTAGAAAACCGTGGTTCCGTCCCAATATGATATTAGGTGTAGAGGGGACGTAAACTTAAGACGGGTTTAACCACATCTTCATCATCAGGGCAAACTCATACAAGAGCCTGTTGGGTTATCCGTGATGATGAACCGTAATGAATTTTATTTTACAAGCATGTTCACGTTGATTAGAAATAATTTTGTTCAAGAAGAATTACGAGTTCATTTTGTAATGATGCCGTTTTTGTCTGATAACTCAGTTTGTGCATGTATGTACATATAAAGAACGTGATGATGATAAGTGGGAGTATTTGGTCGCCACACGTCATAACGGCCTGAGCGGCGGGGATGACGTCAGCTGCGTCATCGGCGTCGCGAGGACGGTTGTGACGGGGTGCCTACCAAATAGAGAGAATTTACGGCAAACAGTGTTGGCCCATATGAGACACTAACAAATGTTGTAGATTATAGATGAAAATCTTCTGTTGTAGTTTCTATCTGTTATTAATGTATTGAATTTGTGAATAGCTATATTTGTGAGCCGTGTCGCGGAGAAGGATATGAAATAGAGATTGTTATGTTTCCTGTAATTGGCGGCTGACCAGGTAGCGCAAAGGCGTGGTCTGTTCAATTGCCTCTTACTTGTGATAATGTAGTGAGCACAAATTTGATGAGTATTATGCTCAGTAGTAGTGAGCATTAATTGATTTCTGTAGTGCTCAGTAAGGAACCATGAACTTTGAGTATTATTGTGTCAAGCGCTGGGTGCTGATAATTTGATGCACAGTCAAGTTGAGTTCTGCTGTACGGTTATTTGTCGCATGCACTAATCAGCCTGTATGTCTGGTCGGCGCATGCGCAATAACGGTATATGCATGAACATATTTTTACTTCTCCGGGAGGGGGATCATGATATAGCATGTATGTTTTGTGACTCGTTTCTAGTCCCGTTATCGTAATTTGCAGGCATAACAATGTGTGACCTGCTGCTCCCTGCTTCATAGCAGCAGGTACTGGTACGACGCTAGGCGTTAGGGTCCAGCAAGGGCGGACAGACCGCCGTAATCAGCGCCTACCAGGATAGAAGCAGATTCTTCTAAATCATTGTTCGTTGTAAACAAATGTGATCATGGAAGAGGTCAACTTACCTTATTTGGACGATCACTAAACGGCTGATCAGCAAACGTGATCGCTAATCCTAGGATAATCAATTATGTTGTTAGACTAGTTTTACTAGTTCGCGAGAAGAAGTGTCACGCGAGTGGGGGATTCACCCAAAGTTATAAACTGGCCAGTCGCGTTTTGTGTTGTTTCTTTTTTTGTTTTTCTTGTTGTTTTTGTTGTTTGCTTCTGTAGGTATTCACGTCACCCGTTCCGAGCACAGAACAGTGTTTTGCCTTCGGAGCGGACGTCGTGAGTTGGCTACAGAAGCAACAATTTGTGATGTTTTGTGTTAGTAAGTGTTGTATGTAGATACTGTAAATAATTCATGTCAATCATTTAACATCTTTCTTGTGCCTTACCCCACAGCTGCCCGTACACCTGTCAGAGATCACGCTCGGTTGTCTTGTCAGCATGGGGGTTTGCGGGACGCCGTAAACCCAAATGTAACACAACCCCATTACCTTGAAATGTCCTAGCATCACCCCCCCCCCCCCAGTTAAATTTAAAATCTGTTTGTTGATGATATGAAAACATCTAATTGTTGGTAGATGTCTTCACGGTGAATTTTTGGTTCTTCATCATCTTTGTTTTGGTTTTCGTCAAAGAAAGTATTCAAGTCAAGGGCACTTGTACCCAAGTTTAATAAGAGCTCTTGCCTCATAATTTCTCTCTGAGCATCATAGAGTTCACAATCAAGGAGGAAATGGTCTACTGTTTCTCTCTCACCGCAAGCACAAGAGGGATCATCAACCACCCAATAGAGGGACAATCAATAATGCCCTTCTCGATTCTATTATTTTGACGGCAGTGGCTAGCTGTCCGGTACCGGACGACCAGCCTACGAGTCTGTCCGTCCGGTACCGGACGACCAGCCAACGAGTCTGCTCGTCCGGTACCGGACGGCTAGCCAACCCACGTAGGAATGGCTAGTTGTCTGGTAGTAAATTTCATATAGTGTACGAATGCTGAATAGCACTTTTAACATTTTCTAAAGTACTGGGTGCTAAATACTTTCTGCTTTGTTACTGTGCAAATGTCATTGAGATCATTTTAAAACTAAGGCAAATAAACACAGCCGCACCAGTATTGCACGATTGTTGTAACAATTATGCATGTGATAATAAAAGCTGTAGTTGTGTTTACTTAATTCTAATATTATTACTACCAATAATATATTTATAAGTAACTACCAATCTGTAATAAAACTTAATATTTTTTTATAAGTTTATATATTTTACTTTTCCTTTCTTTATGTAATTTATGCGTAAAACTTTTGATCCAATAGTCGCGAAAAACAGACAGTACCATAAATCCTAAGAAATAAGGGTCTTGGTGACTTGCAGTTATTCTCCTATTTTTTTAACAAATTTATTTCACAATCGAGCAAAGAGTCCAAAAGGTGCAGATGCAATTACAAACAGTGTAGTCCCTGTTTCAGTAGCAGTCTGATCTGGGACTGCATTATTTGCCGAAGTCTATCTATCTTCTCATACGGCAATTTACTCATGGAGTTTCGGATCGTTGCTTTTATGTGTGCCCTGCTAACAAGACAATTACCCCTAATTGATATTTCTTTGTACCTACCATGTTGAACTGATATATGCTTCCCAAATTTAAAGTTAATCTATCTTGATAAATATCAAGCTCAACATCGGACAAACATTTGTAGATTTTAATAATAACAATAATATAAAAAAAAGAAGTTATAGCATTGACATACATGTAATAATGATGATAATAATAATAATGATAATAATAACTTTCACAGTGCCCGGACAAGGCTTTGAGTACAACAGTCTATTGCATCAGGGTCAATTACAATCATGTCCCTTACTGATATTTAGTGAAACAATTTGTCGCTCTTGGCGACAAACAGGTGATAAGAATACAGTTAGAGTAAATTAGAAATATTTTTATTTCACAATAGAGTGGATAATATTATTTGGAACGGATACCCTATATAAACTGATAAGACTTAAATTTACTACCGGACGGCTAGCTATTCCTCTGTGGGTTGGCTAGCCGTCCGGTACCGGACTAGCAGACTCGATGGCTGGTCGGCCGGTACCGGACGGCTAGACACTGCCTATTTTGACGGCTGAAGGTGCTGAGGATAGTGTAGCTAAGTTTACATCTTTGGTTAGAGCTAGGGACTAACTTCCCATATCACAGGTCCTGGTGTATGAATGTCATTTGACGTGTCACCAGTAACAATTCTGATTCTGATGCACTGAAGGAATTCATCAGGAGCACTAAAAGATTTTGAAGGTCATTGTAATATGATATGAGCATCATGTGTTTTTCACATAGGGAAATGCACAAGTGACTTACTTAAGTACCATGAGTTTATAGGCAGTGATAAAATGCCTTATAGATATACAACAACAACATTTTTTCTGATTTGGGTCATTCATTACAGCAAGGGTATCGGGACAACTCGGCACATAGCAAACTCGGCACATCACCAACTCGGCTCCTACAAACTCGGCCCACAATAGTTATAATGCTTATCAAGCTGTACATTAATACTTTATTTGCCTGTTTTATTATTATTATTTTATAATAATTATACATATGCTTATCAAATAAAAAGTTTCTAGTTTTTTTTTAGCTCACCTGAGCACGAAGTGCTCAAGGTGAGCTTTTGGGATCGGTCTTTGTCCGTCGTCCGTGCGTCCGTCGTCAACTTTTGCTTTAAACAACTTCTCCAAAACTGCTGGACAGATTTTGATCTAATTTCACAGGAATGCTCCTTGGGTGATCCTCTACCAAAATTGCTCAAACTGTTCCTCTCGGGTGAACAAGATGGCCGCCAGAGCTAAAAATAGAAAAACCTTTAAACGACTTCTCCTGCTTAACCAGTGGATGGATTTTGAAATTATTTCACAGGAATATTCCTTGGATGACCTTCTACCAAAATTGCTCAAACCGTTCCGCTCGGGTGAACAAAATGGCCACCAGAGCTAAAAATAGAAAAACCTTTAAACGACTTCTTCTCCTTAACCAGTGGATGGATTTTGAAATTATTGCACAGGAATGTTCCTTGGGTGACCCTCTACTAAAATTGCTCAAACCGTTCCGCTCGGGTGAACAAGATGGCCGCCAGAGCTAAAAATAGAAAAACCTTTAAACGACATCTTCTCCTTTACTAGTGGATGGATTTTGAAATTACTTCACAGGAATGTTCCTTGGGTGACCCTCTACCAAAATTGCTCAAACCGTTCCGCTTGGGTGAACAAGATGGCCGCTAGAGCTAAAAATAGAAAAACCTTTAAACGACTTCTCCTCCTTAACTAGTGGATGGATTTTGAAATTACTTCACAGGAATGTTCCTTGGGTGACCCTCTACCAAAATTGCTCAAACCGTTCCGCTCGGGTAAACAAGATGGCCGCCAGAGCTAAAAATAGAAAAAAACCTTTAAACGACTTCTTCTCCTTAACCAGTGGATGGATTTTGAAATTATTTCACTGGAATGTTCCTTGGGTGACCCTCTACCAAAATGGCTCAAACCGTTCCGCATGGGTGAACAAAATGGCCGCCAGAGCTAAAAATAGAAAAACCTTTAAAAGACTTCTTCTCCTTAACCAATGGCTGGATTTCGAAATTACTTCACAGGAATGTTCCTTGGGTGACCTTCTACCAAATTTGCTCAAACCGTTACGCTAGGGTGAACAAAATGGCTGCCAGAGCTAAAAATAGAAAAACCTTTAAACAACTTCTTCTCCTTAACTAGTGAATGGATTTTGAAATTACTTCAAAGGAATGTTCCTTGGGTGACCCTCTACCAAAATTGCTCAAACCGTTCTGCACGGGTGAACAAGATGGCTGCCAGAGCTAAAAATAGAATAACCTTTAAACGACTCTTTCTCCTTAACCAGTGGATGGATTTTGAAATTACTTCACAGGTATGTTCCTTGGGTGACCCTCTACCAACATTGCTCAAACCCTTCCGCTCGGGTGAACAAGATGGCCACCAGAGCTAAAAATAGAAAAACCTTTAAATGACTTCTCTTAACCAGTGGATGGATTTTGAAATTATTTCACAGGAATGTCCGTTTGGTGACCCTCTACCAAAATTGCTCATACTGTTCCGCTCCGGTGAACAAAATGGCCGTCAGAGCTTCTCCTGCTTAACCAGTGAATGGATTGATAGCCCTGGGGCCAAAAACGGCCCTGTCCCGGGGCCCACTGGTTTTATATAGGCTTATATAGGGAAAACCTTTAAAAATCTTCTTGTCTGAAACCAGAAGGCCCAGGTCTTTGATATTTGGTATGTATCTTTGTCAAGTGGACCGCTACCAAGATTGTTCAAATTATAGCCCTGGTGCAAAAAACAGCCCCATCCCGGGGCCCACTGGTTTTACATAGGCTTATATATGGAAAACCTTTAAAAATCTTCTTGTCTGAAACCAGAAGGCCCAGGTCTTTGATATTTGGTATGAAGCTTCATCTAGTGGACCTCTACCAAGCTTGTTCAAATTATAGCCCTGGGGCCAAAACTGCCCCTTCCTGAGGCCCACTGGTTTTACATAGGCTTATATTGGGAAAACATTTAAAAATCGTCTTGTCTGAAACCAGAAGGCCCAGGTCTTTGATATTTGGTAAGTAGCTTCGTAAAGTAGACCACTACCAAGATTGTTCAAATTATAACCCTGGGGCCAAAAACGCCCCCGCGCCAGGGCCCACTGGTTTTTGGACGGGTTTTTAAAAAAAATCCGTCCTTTAAAATAGCGATGTCCGGGCGGGCGGGCGGGCGTCGTCCCAGGTTTACCTTTTGGTTAACCTTTTTTCAAAGTGATATTTTTCATCTATTCTGCAGCAGATTGTTTTAATATCAGGACTGATGCATAAGTGGAGGTACCGCTTTCATGTATTATCCATAAATGGCGCAAAAGACTAAAATTTTGGCGGAAATTGTCATTTTTCAAACTTGCGTTTTTCAGGTTTACCTTTTGGTTAACCTTTTTTCAAATGCCAGTGTAGTGGATAGAGTGCTGGACTACGGATCCTATTGTTGACTATGAATCTGAGGGGCGTGAGTTCAAACCCCGGTGGAGACATTTTTTTTTTTTTTCTGTTCTTTTTTTTCTTTCTTTCTTTTTTCATTCTTTTTTTTCTTTATTTTTCTTTTCTTCTCCATAAACACATATGAACAATTATTATCTTCCTCCCCTGATAGTTGCTAGTAATAATACATACATGCATGCACAGGCATGGAATTTTCTTTTCTTTTTTTTTTTTTTTTTTCGTTCTTTTTTTAGCTCACCTGAGCACGAAGTGCTCAAGGTGAGTTGATGTCCGTCGTCCGTCAACAATTTCTTTAAACGACATCTCCTCCTGGGATAATGGCCCGATTTCAAAATTATTTTACAGAAACGTTCATTAGGTGACCCTTTTTCAAAATTGCTAAAATCAGTGGCCACTAGAGCTAAAAATAGAGCTAAAAATAGAAAAAACTTTATTTTTTTTTCTTCATAAAACACATAAACAAATCCCCCCCACACACACACAAAAAGTTGTTACTGGGTTAGGATATTGCATTTGTTCTGTACATACATGCATACTTAGTTTTACATACATACCCTACCCACCCCACCCTACCCTAGCATACCCTACCCTACCCCACAACCCCACCCCACCCCCATCCCAAAACAACCCCAATCCACCCCCAACCCAACCCCATCCCACCACTCCCCACCTTACCCGACCTCACCCCATCCCACCCACCCAAGCCCACCCCACCCCACAACCCCATCACACCCCACCCCACCACAAATTCCACCCCGTCCCATCCGACTCCTAACCCATTCCACCCCACCCTACCCCACACCAGCACACCCCACCCTACCCCACCCATGCCACCACCATCCTAACCATACTGAAAAAAAAACCTGTCCATAATGCCATTAGGCATTTTTCTTGTTCATAAGCTTTTATAGGGAAAACCTTTAAAAATCTTCTTGTCTGAAACCAGAAGGCCCAGGTCTTTGATATTTGGTATGAAGCGTCATCTAGTGGACCTCTACCAAGATTGTTCAAATTATAGCCTTTGTTGATGTTTGGTATGAAGCTTCACCTTTAAGACCTCCCTCAACATTATGCACATTAAAGCCCTTGGGCCAATAATGGCCCTCCCTGGGGCCCACTTGTTACACTATGGATCAGGTGAGCGATCCAGGGCCATCATGGCCCTCTTGTTTTTTTTTTAATTTGCATTTTTTTTAAAAAATCATCTAAATCAATAAGCTCTGGATATGACTTAATTGCTGCACTAATTATCTGATTAATCAGGCGATGACTAAAGCTGTGAAAGTTGATGGGCGTATTGTCAAACAAAAGATCGCCCAGAGTTGATGGGCGTCTTGTCAAACGATATTTTTCCTTGTTTTCAGTAAAAATAGTTTGTGGGTGTTTGTTAGAACCACCTCATTGAGGCGGTTCAAACGAGTACCCACAATCTATGTCTTGTTTTTTTTTAAGATTTATTCGCTGGTAAATTTCAAAAACAACTTAAATATTTGAAACTTAAATAGTTGAAATTTTATTGAAAAAAAAATCTTCATTTTTTGTCGCGCCTGCTATTAGCATGGCGCGATATAGGCGCCCGGTTTTCCGTCCGTCCATTCGTCAAGGCGTCAACATTTGCAACCACCCTAGCGTTCACCCTAAGGTTCAAGTTTACCACAGGCGCGACATAGCCTTCGGCGGAATTCTTGTTTTTAAATAAAGGTCTACTCCATTAAATATTGATGTTTGGTCCCTATTACGTTGGTCCCTATTTCACAGGTAACTTTAATTTGATTATTTGTTTGGTTATGCAATTATCATTACCAAGTGAACAATAGATAGTTGGACCAAACAGCTGATTATGTGCCGTGTTTGTCATGTGCCGAGTTTGTCATGTGCCGAGTTTGCTATGTGCCGAGTTGTCCAACAACCACAGCCAGAGATTTCGGGATGGTTGTAATCTTGCTTTTTACCAGCAGGTTTAGTCCCTGGTGTGCTGCAGGGCCTGCATTGGGGCTTGTTAGGGTGGTGGGGACTGGGGTCAGCCTGCGTGGTTGGAGCCCTATCTATCTATCTTCTTATACTGAGTTGGTCATATTTGGACATTGAATCAGGGATGTTTCGGGCCTGAGTCGTTTTGGCTGGTTCGATTCAGCCTAAATTTGGACTTGGGTTATTTCAGCCTTTTTTGTTGGTGGGTCAGAATCAGAATTGTTATTGGTGACACGTCAAATGACATTCATACACCAGGTCGTTTTGGCCAGATTTTATTAGATGGAGGATTTATTTTATATGGAGCATGATAGCTCAGTGGTTAGTGCACTTGCCTCTGAGCTAGAGGTCCCGGGTTCAATCCCCGGCAGCGGCGATAAAATTTCGGTGTCCGAACACGCTCCATTGGCATCATTTGCAGGGATGAATGTCATAAAGTGCACCGTCCTTCGGATCGGGACGTTAACTGGAGGCCCCCTGTGCAGGGAGAACCATCCCCTGTGCAGGTTAAAGATCCCTACCGTAATTACATGATTACTGTGTAGGCTTTCATCCTGCAAAACCTGGAGTGTATGTAATATACAACTGCGGTAATGGTCAAAATGTGACGGACGCAGTATCTGTAGATAGATAGATAGTTTTTTTCCGCAGATTACCGTTTGAATATTAATTATTTTATATATTTGTAATATTTTTACATGACCTTTCATGTTAGCCATGTTTATGATAGCCAAATTAAAGAATTTTAAAAGTTCTTTTCAAAGCCATGTTTTCAGTTAGCACCAACGAGGTGGTGTCTAGGATTTGATAATTGTCTGAAAACAACTTTACAACAATTATATATAAAATTGTATATCGGATAACATAAAAATCACACAGCAGGCACACTGCTCTAAGGAAACGCCAAATTAGCATCATGACTTTGCATCAACATAGATGTGTAAACCTCATGAAATTGCACTGACACTTATGTGACTTCTTTGTCACATGCAATGCACAATAAAAAATGAAGATTTTGTTAAAGAGCCTTTGACAATCGTTATGTCCGATTACAAGGATAAGTGATGGGATCATGGATGGCATCTGATTTATAATCATTGACTCCCGACATTTAAACCAAAGCATATCGGTTATAACATATTTGGATATTTTGTACGTTAACAGAATTCGCTGACGAAGTCAGAGGGCTTAAAAATTATCTCCACCCATTAATTAAAGACGCGCGCATTTAACATGTGTTTTCACACCTAGTTAAGGTAATGCACCGGCACTCAATCACCGACAGACAAAAAGAAGGGGATTAGATAACTCCAGCAAAATTGATTAACAGGTGATTGATTAATGGATAATCCTCAAAGATTATGATCAGACTGCATGCGAACACACAATGGTTTACTTCTTCATGTGCCACATACAGATCTGCACAATTTAAGATCATGATGGGCATTAGGGCTGGCTAATCAGAACTGAAATGATAATTGATTATCATTTATGTCATTGTGATCGATAATCGATTAGTAATCACTGAATATTTTGTCATATTTACCTGTCTGGCTTTCTGAATGAGCATGACTCCTACCGCATGCTGCCCTTTATCATATGTATTTGAACGGACAGACATGAGCAAACAGTGTAGACCCAGATGAGACGCTGCAGACCACGGCGTCTCATCTGGGTCTGCACTGTTTGCCACTCGTACAGCTATTTTAGGCACAACTTTGGGTGGGAAATTGTTCTTATCAAACAATCGATTGCAAGCAAATCAGTAATGATAATCATTTTTTGTGGAGTTTATCGATTTAATAATCTATTTTCCGATAAATTGTGCCAGCCTTAATGGGCATCTATTCTATAAGATCTTTTCTTGGGGATGCGATCTCAAATACTGATCATACTGCACTGATGTGCATGCTGATAGTATTCGCTAGTATCACAATGGCATGCAGAGTTTCAAAACAGCATGCGAAACATTCTCTGGGTAGCCCTGTGACTGCAGTCAGCTGTTGATCGATTATCAGCACCAGTGTTTGCGTGTCAAACGATGAGTCTCTTGCTCAAGGAAACAACACTTGGTGCTTGCGGGGATCGAACCAGCTACCTCTCGATATAAAATCTGATGCTTTACCAATTCACCACAGAGCATTCGAACAATTGCTTCCTTTTTATACATTATAGAATACATTTCATATGTACAACTGTGTTACATGACCATTCTCTACCCTGAGCAGAGTCATGTGCATAACTTTTAAGGCACATTCTGGCCACCTGTCTAACCTGGCCATTTTTCTCAGTAGGAGAGCTGACTGGATTAGACAGGTTGGACTGTACTTTGCTGAAAATGCCTATATTGGACCTTTTTATCACCATAAGTACTTAAGTTTTGATCGGATCTTTCTCAAAGTCTGAAACTATGATATAAGTAGGTTGGGGATGAGCAAAGTGCCCAAGATGAGCTTTTGTGATCACCCTGTGTTTGTCCTATGTATGTTGTCCATCATAAGTGTTTCGTCTGTTGTCATCATTTATCTTGGTCATCCTCTAGATTCCGCAGTTTTACTTCAATCGTCATGAAACTTTATTAGAATGTTGTGGACCCTGCCCATCAGGGCTTGGAGAAATAGATTGAGCTGCATGATGCTTCCACAGAGCTGAAACCAACCGCACATGAGTGCTGGTAAACTACTTAGAAGGTCTAATCCTGCCCAGGCAAAGTGGTATGAGTCAGACCAGCCATGCATATAAACCCTATTTGTTTCATTGGGTTGCAGGGAATGAGATAGATGTCATTTCATCTCAATGTCAAGTAAAAGTCCCCAAAAATTGGAAGCGATGTCTCCAAAATGACCTAAATAGTGATGATGGGGGTGTTAAACCTCAAATCAAACAAACAAACTAGAATGCTTGTCTTGATGATATCTTGGTCAAGTTTGAATTCTGGTCATGTAAAAAAATAATAGGTCATTATGTCAAATCGCGTTAAAACTTTGTTCACCCTCCATGGGCCACTGTAAGTTTTGCTTCAATCTTTATGAAACTTTAGCAGAATATTTTTTCTTGATGATAACTCTGTCATGCTGGGTCAAAAACCAGGTCACTAGGTCAAACTGGTTTAACTCTTTATCTGGCTGTTCACAACAACCCTTTTCTTTGCAAACAGTGTTGATCCAGATCAGATCTACACTGTTTGACTTTCAGTTTATGAATTTGTAGGAATAAATTACATAAAGTAATCTGATTGGTTGAAAGTCAGAAATGGGTGTGGCTAAACTGAATATACAGCAAGAGAACTTCAGGAAACTATATAAGAAATGTTGTCTAGATGATACTTTGATCAGGATTGAATTTAGGTTGTGTCAAATAAAAAAAAATAGGTCACTAGGTCAAATTGCATTAAAACCTTGTTCTTTTTCTAGAGACCACCGTCACGATGCTATGTGGGAATTTCTTTCTTAATCATATGTAGGTCATGTGCGAATATGGGTCAGTTGGGATAAAAAAAACTAGATCTAATTGCTTTGAACCTTGTTCACCCTCCAGAGGCCACAATTTGGCTTCAATATTCATGACACTATTCCAAAATGTTTGTCTTGATGATACCTTGAATATGGGTGATGTTGGATTAAAAACTAGGTCACTGGGTCAAATCGCTTTATAATCTTGTTTTGTGTGTGTGTGTGTTTTATGTGAGACGCGATTTCTGTGAATTTTTTGGTTTCGCACCTTGAATTTCTCCGTCGACAGAATTTCTGATCCTCCCATCATTTTGACTGCTTGGCGAGAAAATTATTTAGGGGATAACTGTATTCAAAATTGTCATATGGGGAGGTAAATCAGAGGTTTTACGGTCGGAAATTTCGTTTTACGGCGGCGCATTAGCGGAGCCGTAAAACGCAATTTGCGACCGTTAAACCGACGATTTACCTCCCCAAATGACAATTTTGAATACAGTTATCCCCATTCTAATGCACTGATTCGGATGTTTTGATAAAAAATGTACTATTTTGCACAAAACGGCAAACGCTGTGAGCTGTGTAAAACCAAATCCCAGCCAATGAAAATCGACTTTACGTGATGACATCGGGTTTCCAACAGTATATCGCAGAATACACTGTCGCAAATTTTTGACGTTATCCAATCAGACATCGCATTACATATGCAAGTGCATTAGAATCGATTATCTGTCATGCAATTGTGATCAATAATCGATTGGTGATCGCTGAAGATTTGGTACAAAATTTTACCTGTCTGGCTTTCTCTCTGTGCATGACTCTTACTATATGTTGTACTTTACTGTATGTTTTTGAACAGACAGGCCTGAGCAAACAGTTTAGACCCAGATGAGACGCCGCAGAATGCGGCGTCTCATCAGGGTCTGCACTGTTTGTCTCTCATCCAGCCATTTTAGGCACAAGTTTGGGTAGTAAATTGTACTTATTAAATAATTGATTACAAGCAAATCAGTAATGATAAATATTTTTGATGAAATTATCGATCGATTAATCAATTTTCCGATTGATCGTGCCAGCCTTAGTTATTATATAGGAAAATACCTGGGGAGGAGAATAAAAATGGACATTAACAGGTTACCACTTAACAGAGGTGACTGTCACTGGAAGTTCCACAGTGACTGTAATTGTGTGAAACTTCGAATCTGTTAACTCAGGTGAGCGATATAGGACCATCAGGATCTGCTTGTTTCTTATTTCTGCTCAAAAACATTGGTTGTGTGTACTTGTTAGAACTCTCAAGGAGGCGCTATAGTTCTAATGAGTTCCCACAATCTATGTTTTGAGCAAAAATATGAGAAACAGCAGAATTTTTCATCTCAAACTTTTCATTTTGTGGTGGTAAAATTTTCAATATACATGTATACTAGGGACAAAAAATAAGGGAACCCCAAAATTCAGACAGAAAGAAGCGAAACTTCAACAGGGATACAGACTAAGTATTTTGCTTTAGGTGCCCAGACTACCAAAAATCCAAATTTTACATTAAGTTAATAGGCACTTTTATTCAAAACTTAGGCGCCCAGGCAAAAATTTGGCCGCCTTGGGCGCCTGTTAGTCTGTGTCCCTGTTCAATGTGACAGGGAAGGTTTATATGCAAAGGGGATCAGTATCTGGTCCATGCACCACGAGCATTGATGCATGCAGGACACCTGGGCATGCTAGTGATTGTGCGACGGATTATCTCCCTTGGTATCCGTCGCCATTCTTCTTGCCATGCTCGGCCAAGTTGTTGCAGATTGTTACAATGCTGCGGTCTGTCGCGCACACGGCGACCCAAGACATCCCAAATGTGCTCAATCGGCAACATGTCGGGGGATTTGGCTGGCCACGGCAGTGTCCTTACACCTTGTTGTCTCAGAAATTCGACAGCAATACGGGCTTGATGTGTGCTATCCTAATGTGGTTCCATTACGAAAACACACCAATATAAATATATTGTACATGTAAACTATACTGCCGAAACAAAACGAAACTTTTATGATTAAAAATTATAATATTTTCTTATTTCTGCTCAAAAAATAGATTGTGGGTACTCATTAGAACTGCCTTATTGAGGCAGTTCTAACGAGTACCCACAATCTATATTTTTAGAGCAGAAATAAGAAAAATAAGGTTTATCCTGTAAACCCCAGTTTTACAATATAAAGTAAAACTGCTATTTTTCTGCTATTGATGTTTCCATTAGGGTCTTTTGTTTCATGTTTGTGTTTCTTTCTCTTTGGTGTCTCTGATGGGAGCTGTGGGTTAATTGTATCAATTAGGGGATAACTGTATTGAAAATTGTCATTTGGGGAGGTAAATCGGTGGTTGTACGGTCGGAAATTTCGTTTTACGGCGACGCGTCAGCGGAGCCGTAAAACGGAATTTGCGACCGTAAAACCATCGATTTACCTCCCCAAATGACAATTTTCAATACAGTTATCCCCATTCTAATGCACTTATTCGGTTGTTTTGTTAAAAATTGTACTATTTTGCACAAAGCGGCAGGCGTTGTGAGCTGCATAAAACCAAATGTCAGCCAATGAAAAACGACGTTACGTGGTGACGTCGGATTTCCGACAGTATATCGTGGAATATACTGTCGCAAATTTTTGACGTTATCCAATCAGACGTTGCGTTACATACGTAAGTGCATTAGAATTACTGATCATTGCCTTCATTTCTATTTTGAATGGGGTTAAAATTATAAAGGCGTATTATCATGATGTTTGTTTTTTTCAGAGCCATGTACCAGGATGAAAGGTGAAGGTCAAGCAAACCCAACTTTATGAAAGTCAGATTACATCAAATCCTAAAGAAACTCTTAAGTCTGACTATCAACAACCACTGTTGCATAATGGATGAAAGTGGGGAAGGGACTATAAACTCAAATCTGGGTGACTCCCAGCTCTCACAACTCTCTCAGATCACTGAAGCAGGATCAGTGGAAAAGAATGCAGAGAATAAGTTCATGGACCATGAGTGGGGCTCAAACCTGCTAAAAGGATTCTCTAAGGTGTACAAGGAGAAGGAGTTTGTGGATGTGACGTTGAGTGTTGATGGAAGAGAGTTCTCCTGTCACAAGAATGTGCTGGCGATTTCCAGTCCCTTCTTTATGGCCATGTTCTCAAATGATATGGTGGAGAGTCAACAAGAGAAGATAACTCTGAAGGAACTGGACGGTCTGACAATGGAGTTGGTTCTAGATTACATTTACACAGGTAAAAGAGGGAAATACTGGTCATGAGACCTATGAAGTTGAAATGCATTACCATTACGAAAACATGCCTATACAAATACATTGTAAACTTTACAGCAGAAAAAAAACCCAAAAAATTTAAGATGAAAAACTGTGATTTGTTTCTTATTTCTGCTCAAAAGAAATATGAAAAATAAGGTTTACCCCTGTAAACCCCAGTATTACTATATAAAAGTGCCTTTGTTGGGTGGCAAATTCCACTCCCGGTATTTACCAGTGGCATTTACCGGTCTGGAAAATACTCATTGAGTGGCAAATACTGGCAAATTGAATTTTTTAGCTTTGAAAAAATGCAAAAATCATTACCAATTTGAATTAAAATAATATAATGGAACTAAATGAGTAAAAGAATGTTAAAATATAATAACTATATAAGGCTACCAACCTACAGAATAAAATATTACTCAATTTAAACATGCTGAACCAGCCAAAAAGTGAACCTAAGACTCAAATTTTGAAAATAGTAAAAGTTTAAAAAAAAAAAAAATTACATGTATCTTTTTTAAATCAACAGTAGAAAAATGAAGTTAAAAAATCCCCTATGATCTTGGTTTAATATTGTCATTTGCAACAATTATTCTAAGTTTTTGTATTGACTAACAAGTAACCTTATCAGATGAAGAACAGACTGAGCAAATCTGTATCTTTTAAACACAATTTTGTACAGAATAACCATGTTTTCAAATTTTGGGATAGTTACAGCATTTTGCTATTGTCAAAAACTTTAGTTTCACACATTCATGTGGAGCATTTGGACTATGTTACTAAAACAACAACTCTGAAGACTTGTTTATTCAAGAGAGCACAGGATAGCCAGGGGCAAGGATGGACTAAAGGATATCATGTTTTATATGACTTTGTTTAAACAATTAGTAAAGGTGAAAGTATGTGGCCACTGACAGGTTCAAAATAGGCCTTTTTTCCTAAATAACTTTTTTTATCTAATTAAATTAGATAGTTACAAATACCAGAGTTAAACTATTTTTAATAAAATGAAACCTCTACCGCTGAAATTGTCAATATATACCGGCTGAGTATATGGTTTTGTTTCAATTCAAGGGTTGAAAATTCCATTTTCCAGTATTTGCTGGTACTTTCCAGTATTTGCCGGTATTTACCGGTAAATGCCACTGGCATGGAAAAACTCATATTTGCCGGCATTTTGCCAACCCTGAAAAGTGGGGTTCAAGGGGGTCAAAATTTTATAGGCATGTTTTCGTGATGAATTACACACTCGAAAACGGTTATCCATGGCTATTTCATTGCAGTAACATACGCCATGTCCCTCAGAACATCTTTGAATACTCTGCTTAGTGGCCTCGTGTTCAAACAGCTTGCTTGGGACCAGGTAATGTTAATGCATGAAGACCATGTGTGATCCCAATAATCGATCATGGAAAATCATGATCAATTATGTCCTCATTTACATAAACCAAGTTATCTTCTGGTGCATGTCCCTCCATTTGTCAAGTTAATAACATTTGTGACAACTTTAGCATTAACCTGTAATGTTAAAAATCCATTTCTCAAGAACTATAAGAACCACATTAAATGATAATTGGTACAAACTGGCTTCTAGGGAATTACTACTGCACCACAACTTCATCATAACACAGTTCGTTATAAATCGGTTTCAAGATGGATCCCAAAAATGTATAGATTATAATGAAAAATGACCATAAATGGTCAATTTTGTCGCACCTGCTATTAGCATGGCGCGATATAGGCGCCCGGTTTTCCGTCCGTTCGTCAAGGCGTCAACATTTGCGACCACCCTAGCGTTCACCCTAATGGTCAAGTCCATTTCTCAAGAACTATGAGAGCTTCATTAATGATACCTGGTACATATTTGATCTTGACAACTTGAAGTTGACCTACTTTTCTCGGTAAACTTACTTTTTGAACTATTGGCATCAACCCTAACCTTCACCCTACTGTTCAAGTCCATTACTCAAGAACTGTAAGAGCTTCATATCAAGAGCTGCAGATCAAGTTACCGTAGTATCAAGCTGGTATTCACTTTATTTGTATTATCTGGTAGTTCCTAGTCTGAAGATTATCAGTGTTGGGAAAACAGGTATAAACCAGACCCCCCCCCTCCCCCCCCCCGACCTTTCAAGGTCAGGGGTGTCTGGTTACCTGTTTTTCCAGTATTGATAATGTGTAAGCTGGGAGTCAGCGAATAATGCAAAAATGGTGAATATGTTTAGTGGAAATGTTAGCAGTTTTTGCAATATTTTCACAGTAAAAATATAATTATGTCCCCTTACTGAAGGAGACAGGGACATATTGTTATTGGTGCGGATCCGATTGGCGTATGCGTCTGTGTATGCATTGGCGTGACACTTTTTTGTGTGCAAGATATCTCATGCACTACTAGGTGGATTTAATCAAATTTGTGTGGTTATAACATTGGGACAGGATGAAGAACTGATTAGGTTTTGGTGACCTTGACCTTGTTTTCAAGGTCACAGCCATGCTAAATAGGTCAAATTTAGGTTGTGTGCAGTATATCTCATGAACCACTGGGTGGATTTTTATCGAATTTGCATGGATACAACATTTGGTCAGGATGAAGAACTAATTAGGTTTTGGTAACCCTGACTCTTTTTCAAAGTTACAGCCCTGCTAAATACATTTGTAGGTCAAATTTAGGCCAAATTTAGATTGTGTGCACTGTGGAGTATATCACAGGAACTGCTGGGTGGATTTTAATCAATTTGACAAATGCATGGGTATAACATTTGGTCAGGATAAAGAACTGGTTAGGTTTTGGTTACCTTGACCTCATTTTCAAGGTCACAGCTGTTAAATTAAGCTTGTTTTGAAAGGGGTATGTGGTGGGGGACAACCTGTTTTCTCTGAAAACCAATCTAGTTAAAGCTTACTTGCCATATTAAATTCTCAAATTTCAAACAGTGCAGGCCCAGATCAGACGCCGCAGAACGCGGCGCCTGATCTGGGCCTCCACTGTTTGCTAAAAGTTCAGTCATTTTCCAAATAAATTTTGAAGAAAACACAACCTGACACCCCTTATATTTTGAAATGGACTCCTATTATATATAAGGAGGAAGATTCCATTTGGTACAAAAAGGGTTAATGCAATGTCATATACTATTTTCTCTTCAGGTGAAGTCTCATTATCAGAAGAAACAGTCCAGCATCTGCTTTCTGCTGCCAATAGGTTCCAGTTACTCCCCTTGCGCAATGGATGTGCGGAATTTATGCGGAGACACATCAGCGTCACTAACTGTATTGGCGTTTATTTCTTCGCGAAAGCACATGAATGTGACGTTCTTGCTTCTAAAGCCAAAGAAATTATCAGTAAACAGTTTTCCGTTTTATGCCATAATCAAGAATTTCTGTCTCTTCCCGCTGATAAACTCATAGAAATCATAAGTGATGATAACATTGAGGTTTCTCAAGAGGAAACAGTTTATGAAGCCTGCATGGACTGGGTGAATAGTGATCTTGAGTCAAGGTCGAAACATTTGGCTGAGATAATGAGCTGTGTACGGTTTGCCAATATAAGTTCTTACTATTTCTGTGATAAAATAGACAGTAATGCAGTCCTCAAAGAGTGTGACAGTCTGAGAGAGACACTGGATGATGTCAGATATTACCATATGTTAAGGTAGGTGGCACATAGGCTAATCTTAGCAATATAATCTATACATTTCTGTTTGGCTAAAACATGCTTTTTTAACTTTACTAATCACTGTCTGCTTTTGACCCCAATGATAGTGTTATAAAGAGATTATGGGGTATGTACATTATGTGATGGAGTAATTTGCTGGAAAGAAATTGGTTTTCTGTTTAACCCATTGTGTGCCGGTAACCCCAAAATGGGTACCCTGGCAAACAGTGGTCCTTCGGTCCAGATCAGACGCCGCAGACAGGGCCCACACTGTTTGTAAAACGTTTAGCCATTTTCAAAATATATTTTGAAGAAAACAACCTGACACCCCTAAATTTTGAAATGGACTCATGCTATATATAAGGTGGAAGATTCCATTTGGTACAAAAAGTGTTAAATATTCCTATGCCAATGCACTACAGACACATCCAAAGAACAGGTCACACAAGATAAAGGGTCACAGGCCTCATTTTCTTTAATTGGCAAAAACTCTTCCAAGTGCTATACTTCATAGACATGGCACTAATTATTTTCTGTACTTACCGTAAAAATCCTGAAAATTCCGAAACCTTGAGAACTTGTTGTAATTCTCTTAAAATATCAAATTTGTTTCATGATCCAGCAAGGAGTCTAAGATGTGCAGACAGAATGGCAAAAAGTGTAGACCCTGAATGGCCTGATCAGACTGCTCCCTCAATCTGGGACTGCACTGTTTGCTTGGGCATGTCCGTCCCAACAATGCAGTGAAACGATACAAACTCGAACACAGATAGTCCCCTTACCATGGCTTAACCCATTGTATGCATGAAACCCCTAAAGGGGTACCCGGGCAAACAGTGCAGGCCCTGATCAGATGCCGCAGAATGCGGCGTCTGATCATGGCCTGCACTATTTGCTTACCGAATTTTCCTTCAAAAATAGAATAAAAATGAAAATATAGGCCTGACACCCCTTATATGACAAATGTACTTGTCCAACATAGCAATGGAAGAGTCCACTAGCATACAATGGGTAAAGAGTCCCTAGAGAAGCCTCCCTATAGTTCCATATAGGGTCACATTGGGTTAATTTGGGGAAATTTTTCTGAGTCTGTCTTGATTTTGTTTGTTTGATTTGAGGTTTAACGTCCCCGTCAACACTGTAAAGGTCATTTTGGAGACGTTGCTTCCAATTTTGTGGGACTTTTACCCGACATTGAGTTGAAATGACATCTCAAGCCCTGTCGCCCAATGAAACCAATAGGGTTTATTAGCATGGACGGTCCGCCTCGCACCGCTTTGCCTGGCAGGCTAAGATCCTCTAAGCAGTTTACCAGTACTAGTGTACGGGCCGGATTTAGCTCTGCGTGGAAGCATCATGCAGCCCATTATGGACTTGTCCAGCATTTAGCAATGGAAGAGTCCACTAGTATACAGTGGGTCAAGAGTCCCTAGAGAAGTCTCCCTATAGTTTCATATAGGGTCACATAAGGTTAATTATGTCTCCCCCGAAAAATTTTCGGAGAGACATATTGTTTTTCCCCCGGGCGTCTGTCTGTCTGTCCGTCTGTCTGTCTGTCTGTCTGTCTGTGCGTCTGTCCGTCTGTCCGTCTGTCTGTCACACATTCGTGTCCGCTCTATAACTTGAAAACCGTTGGAGCTATCGTCATGAAACTAAGTATAAATATAAATCAGCATTAGACGACGTGCAGTGCGCAAGAACTATAACTCTCGCATTTATACTTTTTGAATTATCTCCCTTGGAAGTTTGTTAGTATGTATATATGTATGGGCAAATCGTGTCCGGTCAATAACTTTCTTATTTTCAGATGGATTTTAAAATTACTTGGCAGAAATATTAACAACCATAAGACGATGTGTGGTGCGCATGAATCAGGTCGGTACCTCAAAGGTCAAGGTCATACTTAGAGGTCAAAGGTCAAAAAAGGGGCCTTTTTTTTCGTATTTGGTCAATAACTTTCTTATTTTGAGATGAATTTTAAAATTACTTGGCAGAAATATTAACCACTATGAGACGATGTGTGGTGTGCATCAGGCAGGTCAGTACCTCGAAGGTCAAGGTCATACTTAGAGGTCAAAGGTAAAAAAAGGGGCCTTTTTTTCGTGTTTTGTCAATAACTTTCTTATTTTGAGATGGATTTTAAAATTACTTGGCAGAAATATTAACAACCATGAGACGATGTGTGGTGTGCATCAGGCAGGTCAGTACCTCGAAGGTCAAGGTCATACTTAGAGGTCAAAATTCAAAAAAGGGGCCTTTTTTTCGTGTTTTGTCAATAACTTTCTTATTTTGAGATGGATTGTGAAATCACTTGGCAGAAATGTTAACCAATATAAGACGATGTGTTACGTGCATGACCCAGGTTGGTACCTCAAAGGTCAAGGTCATACTTAGAGGTCAAAGGTAAAAAAGGGGCCTTTTTTCCGGTTTTGTCAATAACTTGCTTATTTTTAGATAGAATTTGAAGTTACTTGGCAAAAATGTTAACTATCATGAGACGATGTGTTGCATGCATGATTCAGTTTGATACCTCAAGTGTCAAGGTCATACATAGACTTCAAAAGTCAAAAAGGGGCCTTTTTTTCGTGTTTGGTCAATAACTTTCTTATTTTTAGATGGATTTTGAAATTGCTTGGCAGAAATATTAAACACCGTGAGATGATGTGTTGTACGCATGACCCAGTTTGGTACCTGAAAGGTCAAGGTCATACATAGAGGTTAAAGGTCAAAAAAGGGGCCTTTTTTGTGTACTGTCAATAACTTTCTTATTTTTAGATGGATTTTGAAATTACTTGGCAGAAATGTTAACCACCATAAGACGATGTGTTGCGTGCATGACCCAAGTTGGTACCTCAAATGTCAAGGTCGTACTAAGAGGTCAAAGAACAAAAAGGGGCCTTTTTATGCCTCCAACTTTGAAAAAGTTGGAGGGGCATATTGGTTCTGGTTTGTTTGTCCGTTCGTCTGTCCGTTACGCTTTTGATGCATAGCATAACTAAAGAACCGTGTATGCTAGGGTTTTGAAATTTCATATATGGATTCCTCATGGAAAATTAGCTGACGCGTATTTTTTTTCTCGTCCGGATTATGCCCCCTTCAAGAGTTATTGCCCTTTGAAATTTTTTTAATAAAATCTTGTCAGCAAGATATCTCAAAAACTATTGGAGCTAGAGCCTTAAAAGTTGGTGAATATATTGGTGGTGATGAGTAGATGAACTGATTAACTTTTGACAAAATTCCGAAAAATACTTTGTGAGTTACGGCCCTTTGTCATTTTGGTAATTTGTGCCCAATGTAATGTATGCTAAAAGTGATGCATAGCATAACTTTAGAACCGTGTATGCTAGGGTTCTGATATTTCATATATGGATTTCTCATGGAAAATTAGCTGACGCGTATTTTTTTTCTCGTCCGGATTATCCCCCTTTCAAGAGTTATTGCCCTTTGAATTTTTTTTAATAAAATCTTGTCAGCAAGATATCTCAAAAACTATTGGAGCTAGAGCCTTGAAAATTGGTGAATATATTGGTAGTGATGAGTAGATGAACTGTTTAACTTTTGACAAAATTCTGAAAAATACTTTGTGAGTTATGGCCCTTTGTCATTTTGGTAATTTGTGCCCATTGTAATGTATGCTAAAAGTGATGCATAGCATAACTTTAGAACCGTGTATGCTAGGGTTTTGAAATTTCACATATGGATTCCTCATGGAAAATTAGCTGACTCGTATTTTTTTTCTCGTCCAGATTATGCCCCTTTCAAGAGTTATTGCCCTTTGAAATTTTTTCAATAAAATCTTGTCAGCAAAATTTCTCAAACACTATTGGAGCTAGAGCCTTGAAAGTTGTTGAGTATATTGATGGTGATGAGTATATGAACTGATTAACTTTTGACAAAATTCCGAAAAATACTTTATGAGTTATGGCCCTTTGTCATTTTGTTAATTTGTGCCCATTGTAATAAATGCTAAAAGGGATGCATAGCATAACTTTAGAACTGTGTATGCTATGGTTTTGAAATTTCATATATGCATTCCTAATGGAAAATAAGCTGACGCGTATTTTTTTTCTCATCCGGATTATGCCCCTTTCAAGAGTTATTGCCCTTTGAAATTTTTTGAACATTTTTAAAGTTACTTTTCAGAAATGTTTATCTTCATTAGATGATGTGTTGCACACAAGACCCGGCTCAATACCTCCAATGTCAAGGTTATACTTAGAGGTCAAAAACGGGGGAGACATCTGTGTTTGTGTAGAAAAACAAATTCTAGTTTGGGGAGATTTTTCTGATTCTGCCTTGAAAAGGAAGGTTGTGTGTACTCATTAGAATCACCTCATTGAGGTGATCCTAATGAGAACACACAGCATTCATTTATTTTATAGACAATTTTCATGACCTGGGACTATGATTGACCCTCAGCAGTTGGAACTAGCCCTATCTCAAACAAATTTTCATGGTCCCAGAGACATAGGTTTATATGGAGAAATAAAGGCCCCCGCCCAGCGGGGCTTGAAGAAATATATGGGTTGCATGATGCTTCCACGCAGAGCTGAATCCGACCCGCACACAAGTACTGGTAAACAGCTTAGAGGATCTAAGCCTGCCCAGGCAAAGCGGTGGGCACGAGTCGGACCGTCCATGCTTATAAACCCTATTGTTTTCATTGGGTGACAGGGCTTGAGATGTCTGTCATTTCATCTCAATGTCAGATAAAAGTCCCACAAAATTGGAAGCAACGCCTCCAAAAATGACCTTAACAGTGTTGACGGGGACATTAAACCTCCAATCAAACAAACAAATATGGAGAAATAAGGAAAACTATCCTTCAATTATCACAAAATACCCACCATACCTGCTATGATTTTTGGAAGATAAGGAAGTCTTTTTCAGACCGGCTTTCAGTTCTTATCCATCTTTAGATGACAGTTGGTTCAAATAAATCAAAACATCCTACAAATGGTCATTATATTGACCCTTTTTGTTCTGGAAAACCCTAAACGGGTACTTGGCAAACAGTGCTGGCCCAGATCAGACGCCGCAGAACGCGGCCTCTGATCAGGGCCTCCACTGTTTGCTAAAAGTTCAGTCATTTTCCAAATAAATTTTGATGAAAGCATAACCTGACACCCTTAAATTTTGAAATGCACTCCTGCTATATATAAAGAGGAAGATTCCATTCGGTACAAAAAGGATCATAACGCGGCGTCTGATCAGGGCCTCCACTGTTTGCTAAAAGTTCAGTCATTTTCCAAATAAATTTTGAAGACATCATAACCTGACACCACTAAATTTTGAAATGTACTCCTGCTATATATAAGGAGGAAGATTCCAGTTGGTACAAAAAGGATCAGAACGTGGTATCTGATCAGGGCCTCCACTGTTTGCCAAACATTCTATCATTTTCCAAATAAATTTTGATGAAAGCATAAACTGACACCCCTAAATTTTGAAATGCACTCCTACTATATATAAGGAAGATTCCATTTGGTACAAAAAGGGTTAATATTTAGCAAATTTATTCAAAATAATATGTCAGATGGGGCATGGAAGCTCAGTGTTAAGTGCATTTGCCTGTGATGCTGGAGGTCCCTAGGTCAATCATTAGCAAGATGAATGCCACTAAATGTGCTCACCTTTATAACTGGAGGCCTCCTGTGCAGGTTAAACATACACTTAACTACGTAACTATATGCCGGCCCCCGCCCATCAGGGCTTGAAGAAATAGATGGGCTGCATTAATGCTTCCACGCAGAGCTGAAACCGACCCGCACACGAGTACTGGTAAATTGTTTAGAGGATCTAAGCCTGCCCAGGCAATGCGGTGCGAGTCGGCCCGTTCATGTTTATAAACCCTGTTGGTTTCGTTGGGCGGCAGGGCTTGAGATCATCCGATGTCATTTCATCTCAATGTCGGGTAAAAGTCCCACAAAATTGGAAGCAACGTCTCCAAAACGATCTTTACAGTGTTGATGGGGACGTTAAACTTAAAATCAAACAAACAAAAAACTATATGCACATAATCATACTGTACAGACTTTCATTGTGAGTAATGGTCAAATATAACCAATCACAGTAAATTTTGAAAGAAATAGAAATGCATTTCAGTCCTCAAACAATGGGTAATACGTCACATGCCTCCAAATAATGAATATTCTTGCACACCAGTTAAGGAACTCCAGGGATTTAGCCTGGGTTAGAAATAGCAAATTATATATTATAAAGTATAGTGCACGAAAAATAAAAAGTTAAATAAAGTAAAATGAACATTTTCGGTGGTGTTGTGCAAGAAAAAGTATCTAATATGGGGTTCTGTTGTAGATGGGTGTTTCCAACCATCAGGGTAAATAACTTTGATTTTATTTCATTCTAGGAATCGCCACCAGGAGATGGATTTAAACCTAATGCCGAGGAAAGGAATGCAATACGAGAGATGCGTCATGATTATTGCTAATCCGTACACAGAAGACTCGCTGAAAAAGTATAACAGTATAGAAATGCTGCTCCCTAAGACTGGGGATGTTAATTTTCTAACTAAACTGCCACAGAGTTTATATACTCCGGGTAAGTAAACCATTGTACACTGTATATTAGTGGACTCTTTTATTGCTATATGTTGGACAAGTCGATTTGTCGTATAAGGGAAGTCAGGCCTATTTTTTCGTTTCTATTCTATTTTTGACAGAAAATTCTGTTAGCAAATAGTGCAGGCCCTAATCAGACGCCGCATCATGCAGCGTCTGATCTGGGCCTGCACTTTTTACCAAGGTACATGTACCCCTTTCCCGAAGAACTGTTCACGACAGCCCCTAACTTTGCAAACAGTGTAGATCCAGATCAGATGGCTTCTGAAGAAGCCTTATCCTCCTGTTCAAGACAGCCCCTACCTTTGCAAACAGTGTAGATCCAGATCAGATGGGTACTGAAGAAACCCTCATGAAGAACTGTTCATGACAACCACTACCTTTGCAAACAGTGTAGATCCCAATCAGATGGCTTCTGAAGAAGCCTTATCCTGCTGTTCACAACAACCCTTACCTTTGCAAACAGTGTAGGCTTCTGAAGAAGCCTTATCCTGCTGTTCATGACAACTCCTACCTTTTCAAACCGTGTAGATCCAGATCAGATGGCTTCTGAAGAAACCCTCATGAAGAACTGTTCATGACAACCCCTACCTTTGCAAACAGTGTAGATCCAGGCCATCTGATCAGGATCAACACTGTTTGCCAGACAGTTTGCGAATTTGAATGAGTAAATTACATCAAGTAATTTGATTGGTTGAAATGTTAAGGGGTGTGGCTAAATTAATTTATGCAGCGGGATAAGGGTTAATTCAAAACTGTGACAGGGGTTTCATTGTGGTAGGAGGCAGGGTTTTTTCACTTCCTCACAGGCATCATCCCTCTGCCACTTTTGAAACATTTGTAAAGGGTTAACCCTTGTCCTGCTAATCCCGGATATGCCTTATCTTTGAAACAATGTAAATCCAGATCAGATGACTTCTGCTGAAGCCATCTGATCAGGATCTACATTGTTTGCCATTCAGATTGTGAATTTGTTGCACTAATTTGCATCAAGTAGTCTGATTGGTTGATAATCGGTAGTGGGTGTGGCATATATGAATATTCAGCAGGACAAGGGTTAATACAAATAAGATAAAATCACCCACCTATTTTGCCTTGACACCTGGATGCAAAAAAGTTACTGAAGCCTCTGTGTTGGCCTTTGTCCTGCTCAACATGATAACCACTACCTTTACAAACTGTAGATCCAGATGAGATTGCTTCTGATGATCAGGAGATCTGGGGCCAGTTGTTCAAAACTAATGATGTCATTAGTTAATGAATGGTTAAAAGTATGATCAGTTAATATGGTAAAAATGCGAATGTTTTTGCTGAAAAAATGTGAGCAGCTTTTGCAAATGCAAAAGCTGCTCACAGTTTTTTCAGCAAAAATAAAATTTTAGATATTGTACTTGCTAGAACATTAACAATATGACCACTAATGAGCTTGTTAACCTAATGATGCTTTGAACAACTTGCCCAAGAACTACATTATTTGTCAGTCAGTTCATGAATTTGAATGAATACATTATGACAAGTAATTTGATTGGTTGATAGTCAGAAATGGGTGTGACAAAATTAACTTATTCAGCAGGACAAGAGTTATGGTCATGTTGTGCTGGTTAGTTTACCTTACTAGTGCTATTAACCTATTTATTACCAGAAACCCCAAAACGGGTACCCTGGCAAACAGTGCAGGCCCAGATCAGACGCCGCAGAATGCGGCGTCTGATCAGTGCCTCCACTGTTTGCTAAAAGCCCAGCCATTTTCAAATAAGTTTTGAAGAAAACACAACCTGACATCCCTAACTTTTGAAGTGAACTCCTGTTATATATAAAGAGGAAGATTCCATTTGGTACAAAAAGAGGAAGATTCCATTTGGTACAAAAAAGGTTCAACCAGGGATTTTGTAATCACCAGTCCAATGCACACACTGGCAAGACATCATGTTAACAAGTCCCTAAAATAAAGACCTCCCTAAACCCCACTTTATATAGAGGAAACTGGAGTTTGGAGGGGTATACTATAAGGTTATTAATCAAGTAATTTTGTATTGGGTCGGTTACAGGTCTGCGGTCTGCTGTATTGGCCCGAGGCCGAAGGCCGAGGCCAATACAGCTGACCGATACAGCTGACCGAGGACCTGTAACAGGGACAATATGAAATTACTTGATTAATAACAATTTTATTAATTGGCATCATTAAAATCATGATAATTGATTTTTGACCTTAATGTTAATATGGATGACCTCCTAACAATACAGGATAGTCAATTAATAAATTATTTTAATTTCTGATCCAAGACACAGGTTGTGGGTACTCGTTAGAACAGCCGCAATGAGGCAGTTCTAACCAGCATCCACAACCTGTGTTATGAGATTTAATAAGACAAATATCACAAAGGGGGAGTTCCAAATCTGCCCACGCACAGATTTTCTTTAAACTTCAGTTGTTGTTTACTTTAGGTCTATCAACTATATATATAAATTTGTTTTATTTGATTAATTACTATAGTTCTCAGGTGAGCTCCCTGAGGTAATCCCCTGTACAGGTTATACACACCTGTGAACTTTTCATTCTTAAATCAACAAGCTTGATTATTTTCAAATTTTGTTGCTTCGATTGGCAACAGAACTCTACAAGGATTCATATAATACCAAAAATATAAATGTGTCTAGGTCTTTTAATTTTTCTCATGAATTTATTTACAAA
Source organism: Lucinisca nassula (assembly GCA_963580285.1). NCBI lineage: Eukaryota > Metazoa > Mollusca > Bivalvia > Lucinida > Lucinidae > Lucinisca > Lucinisca nassula. Next base: position 2,332,786 of record OY757024.1, on the reverse strand, counting down.
ATTTCTTAAATTTTTCATGAAAATTTATAAAAAGTAAAATGTTTATCCCAAGTGTAAGATGTGTTAATGATCTTGTCACCCCAAGATATTACACATAAAATTGGCCACATATATCCTCTATATAACAAACAAATTTTAAAAAAATCAGAAACCGGTAACATTGTTTTTGATTGCCAGATATGTGTTTAGGTATATTTTTGTGATGAAGTCATTTGCAATATCAGGGGACCAGATATTCTTTAAGTATATTTTATTGTATTTTTATGACCATATAGTGTCACCTTATCATGCAAAGCTTAGCATATGGATTGACGTAATTCCCCCCCCCCCCCCCCCCCCTGCACCCCCCCCCCCCCCCCCCCACACACACACACACACAAACAAAAATACACTGTTCGACAGAGAATGATTTTTGGTTTGGGTTTTAAATAGTAGATGAGAACATACATTAGCAGAGAGAAAAATATATTGCAGTCATGCAGTGATTACGATGAGTGTTAGTGTTTACAGCATTGCAAAAGCGGTTATGCTGAAAAAATGTATTATGACACAATAGGAATAAGACAAGGTGGATATTTTTTACCCTATTTTATTTGGTCTTTTTTTAAATGCGCAATACAAAGATATTAATGTCAGTAATACACAATGGTGTATTGAGTTTGCTTAAGGAATTACTTTCATAATCCTGTTGTTTCCTTAATTGTTTTTATTGTTGACATTTCCCTGTTTAAAATAAAACAGCAGTCAATAATTTGCCATCTGTGAAAGGACAGGCTGATTTTCTGATTTGTTCTTATTATTGATCAGTCCATGTATTGGTATTTTTTCTTACATCACTTGGTCAAAGAGACTCGCACGTCGCTATTCCCCGTCCCCCCCCACCCCCCACACACACACACACACATCGAAGGTTTTATGAGACCATTAAAAGTATTTTCGGCATTTTTCTAGGTTCATTATAACATAGGCAAAAGTGTTTGCTGCAATGCTTTAGTCTTCAAAATAAATGCATAACTAGTCACACTGAAACTATTTGCACATTTATCATCTTGCATACACTTCCCGAAATGATATAGATGGAAGGCAAATTGCTGTTAAACATTTATTTGATAGCTGATATTGTATTTAGATGCTGAAATATCATTTGCATATATACTCTTATGTATGCAATACTTGTCATCGATGTTAAGTTTTCTGGCTCTGTATTCATCGGTTTTACAAATGGTTTGTTTGTTTGTTTGTATTGAGGTTTAACATCCCAATTAACACTATTTAGGTCATTTTGGAGATGCTGCTTCCAATTTTGTGGGACTTGTTCCCGACATTGAGATGAAATGATATCTCAAGCCTTGCCACCCTATGAAACTACAAGGCTTATATACATTGGACAGCCTGACTCACACCACTTTGCCTGGGCAAGCTTAGTCCTTCTAAGCGGTTTACCAGTATTCGTGTTTGGTTAGTTTTAGCTCTGTGTGAAAGCAACATGCAGCCAAACCAATTTCTTCAAGCCCCAATGGACGGGGGCGAAGATTTACAAATGGCATGAATCACTTGTTTGCTGTACCACTAGCACATTGGCTGAATCAAAATCAGTGCAGCTGGCTTCACATTTTTCTAAAGTATTGCTAGCACATGTACTGTTTGCTATTTTAAATTGTGAAAGTGTTTGAAAGTTGAATTAAGTCTTCTCTATTATATTAATTAATGCTTTCCAATTCTGGGTCATATTTTAGAACATAGATGATCATATTTAAGAATATAACTTTCTTACAAGGTGACAGTTAGTGTGATTGAATTAGACTAAAGGGGCATTGTCAGAGTGAGCCAAAAACAACAGTACCATTTTGTCTACAGTAATCTGTGTATACAGTGGGCCAAAAGATCAGAAAATATTGTCTGTGTTATTATGACCTACCTGGCTGAAACATAATACAAACATCATTATTCTTGGCCATTCAAGCAACCTGTGTCATTCCAGTATGACAATCAGACTTTTCAAACTTTTTAAGATCACTGCATCAGTTAAATACATACTTATTAGAGTCAAGTAAAAGTGTCTGGTTTACAGAACCATCCATTTCAATAATCTTTGTCATGCTAAGCTTCAGCATTGCCTCCACTTCTATTTAGAATTACATTAATGCAAAAACGCTTGTTCTAAAATGAAGTATTTTTTAAATAAGATCTGATTGAATTGTTAACGAAAGCTCGAAATGAATTGTGTTTTTTTGGTGTTCATCAGGGCATCATAATTGATACAAATGCTGATTATATATGAGCTCATACTATACACCATCATATAAACATACCGGTACATATATCCATGTTTATTATATATTGGCGAGCATTTTTTCGATTGAAAATATCGCACCATATGATATCTACAAATGGTTTGAAACAATTCAAAACTCTGACCATTACTATTCAATGTTCAAATGCGGTATGTTACCGGTCTCAGATTTTCAAGAAAGTTTGATAAAATCTTCTACATACATATATATATGGTCAATTTTCATATTAAAATGATGGGGTGACAAGAACTGCAACAGTGTGAAATCAAACGTCAAACATACTCCAAAAGATTTTATGGTTGTGAATTCTGTGGTCTGCTCCATATGAAATTGAGCATGGTGTATCGAACTTTGCCTAAACAATGCTAAATGTGATACAAAGATAATCACAGATGACTACAGTGATGCCTGAGAACAAAATAACTCCAAAACATAAATAGATGAAATGTATATATATACTCTAGTTTGGGTGTACCCCTACTTTCAGATGTGGACATAAACAAAACATTGTAGATTTATAATGAAAACAGATATAAAAGTGAAATAGCTAAATAATGAATGGTCATTTACCAAGCAGTAATTATGCACAATATCACGAAAATCTGTGCGTGGGCAGAACCCTATGGAAATTTACTATAGGCTGGAACTCCCCCTTTTCATCAGAAAAGTAGTCATTTTGGGGATATGAAAGATTACACTTTGTCACACCGGTGTGTTAGGATAATGATACTCGGGCCAGGTAGGATTTTAGCAGAAAGATATATATGGCCTTTGGCCAAGGCAATTTTTTTAATAACAAAATCTTCCATATGAACAGAGGCTTGCTTGAGAAAGCAATTTAATTTAGGTTAATGTTTTCATCAATATTTCACCAATAGCACGTGAACAGGTCCGTGAAATAAAGACCCCCTAAACCCCACTTTATATAGAGAAAACTGGAGTTTACGGGGGTAATCATTATTTTCCGTATTTCTGCTCCAAGACATAGGTTGTGGGTACTCGTTAGAACCGCCTCAATAGTTCTACCGAGCACACACAGTCTATATTTTGAGCAGAAATAAGAAAAAATATCACAAATTTTCGTCTTAAAATATTCGTTTTTCGGCGGTAAAGTTTACAATGTATTTATATAGGCGTGTTTTCGTAATGATATTGCAACCACCAGTAAGCTCATTAAGCAAACAATGCCTTGAAGTGCTTGATATAAGAATTAAGGGGATAGTTTAACCCTTTTTGTACCAAATGGAATCTTCCTTATACAGCCCCCGCTCATCAGGGCTTGAAATAGATGGAAAGCATGATGCCTCCACGCAGAGCTGAAACCAACCCACACACAAGTACTGGGAAACCGTTTAGAGGATCTAAGCCTGCCCATGCAATGCGGTGCGAGTCTGCCCGTCCATGCCTATAAACCCTATTGGTTTCATTGGGCGGCAGGGCTTGAGATGTCATTTCATCTCAATGTCGGGTAAAAGTCCCACAAAATTGGAAGCAACGTCTCCAAAATGACCTTTACAGTGTTGACGGGGACGTTAAACCTCAATTCAAACAAACTCCCTCCTTATATATAGCAGGAGTTCATTCCAAAATTTAGGGGTGTCAGGTTGTGTTTTCTTCAAAATTTATTTGGAAAATGACTGAACTTTTTCCAAACAGTGGAAGCCCTGATCAGATGCCACGTTCAGTGGCGTCTGATCTGGGCCTGCACTGTTTGCCAGAGTACCCGTTTTGGGGTTTCCGGTACTAAATGGGTTAAGGAAAAGTCTCCATCTTTCTCCAGAAAATATTTTTTAGGTACGAGATGCTTGAATATGTGCCATGACTGAATACTGAGTTATTTCAGAGTTTTCTGTATATGCTGATTGTAAATATAAAGCTTTTTTTTTGGGGGGGGGGTTTGGTTTTACAGCCATTTCAAGATTATTTCACTCATATCGAGCTGATCGTTATTCAGAGGTGGGCGAAAACCGGAGTACCTGGAGAAAAACCACCTGACCTTCCGTGGCGTCTCACATGTGACTCGAGCGAGGCTTGAATCCACAGCGGTGAAAGACCTAATGATTAAGCATCAGCGCTCTTATCCACTAGGCCACAGAGGCCCGCTAAAATGTAAAGCTTTGATCATTGAATATGGCATAGAAGCCTCCGTGGTGCAGTGGTTATACAGTGGCAAATACATGTATGCAAATATTTTTATTGAAAGAAAAATAATGTGAGCAGCTTTTACAAATGCAGAAGCTACTCAAATTTTTTTCTGCAAAATAATCTGTCTATCATATGATTTTAACATCTGAGAATATAATAACGCCATGTATTAAATCTGGTAATCCACTATTGGATTAAACATGCAAATTAGTTAGATATTCCCTGTAACATTACAAATACAACATCCTATATGATGTTGCTTTTACCATTGGCAGCATATTGACATTTTTGTTAAAAAATTGTGTCAAAAAATGCGTTTTTAATGTCAGGATAAATCAAATCTTGCATTCATGCTAATGTTCTATTAAATTTATTAGACTTGTTGATGAAAAGGCATAAAATGCTCGGTGAAGCCTCGCATTTTATCCCTTTTCCTCAACTTGTTTAATAAATTCAATAATACATGAACACTCAGATACTCTATGTATTAGATATTTTACTTGCTTAACCCTTATCTTGCTGTTCACGACAACCCCTATCTTTGCAAACAGTGTAGATCCAGATCAGATGGCTTCTAAAGAAGCCTTATCTTGCTGTTCACGACAACCCCTATCTTTGCAAACAGTGTAGATCCAGATCAGATGGCTTCTGAAAAAGACTTATCTTGCTGTTCATGACAACCCCTATCTTTGCAAACAGTGTAGATCCAGATCAGATGGCTTCTGAAGAAGTCTTATCCTGCTGTTCACGACAACCCCTATCTTTGCAAACAGTGTAGATCCAGATCAGATAGCTTCTGAAGAAGTCTTATCCTGCTATTCACAACAACCCCTATCTTTGCAAACAGTGTAGATCCAGATCAGATAGCTTCTGAAGAAGTCTTATCCTGCTGTTCACGGCAACCCCTATCTTTGCAAACAGTGTCGATCCAGATCAGATAGCTTCTGAAGAAGTTTTATCTTGCTGTTCACGACAACCCCTATCTTTGCAAACAGTGTAGATCCAGATCAGATGGCTTCTGAAGAAGCCTTATCCTGCTGTTCACAACAACCCCTATCTTTGCAAACAGTGTAGATCCAGATCAGATAGCTTCTGAAGAAGCCTTATCCTGCTGTTCACGACAACCCCTATCTTTGCAAACAGTGTAGATCCAGATCAGATGGCTTCTGAAGAAGCCTTATCCTGCTGTTCACGACAACCCCTATCTTTGCAAACAGTGTAGATCCAGATCAGATGGCTTCTGAAGAAGCCTTATCCTGCTGTTCACGACAACCCCTATCTTTGCAAACAGTGTAGATCCAGATCAGATGGCTTCTGAAGAAGCCTTATCCTGCTGTTCACGACAACCCCTATCTTTGCAAACAGTGTAGATCCAGATCAGAATGTACATTGTTTGGCATTCAGTTTATGAATTTGTAGCAATAAATGACATCAAGTAATTTGATTCGTTGATAGACATAAATGGGTGTGGCTTAAATGAATATTCAGCAAGATAAGGGTTAACCATGTAATGTTTCAGCCACTAATGGTTTGTTAAGCTATGTCTGCTGTCATGTAACTATGCTTTGAATAACAGGACAGAGTTGTTCAAAGCACCCTTTACTTAAGGGACTTGTTAATGGTCAAAATGCCGGCCCCCGCATATCGGGGCTTGAAGAAATAGATGGGCTGCACGCAGAGCTGACACCAACCTGCACACGAGTACTGGTAAACCGCTTAGAGAATCTAAGCCTGCCCAGGCAAAGCGGTGCAAGTCAGAACGTCCATGCTTATAAACCCTATTGGTTTCATTGGGTGGCAGGGCTTGAGATGTCATTTCATCTCAGTGGCGGGTAAAAGTCCCACAAAATTGGAAGCAACGTCTCCAAAATGACCTTTACAGTGTTGACAGGGACGTTAAACCTCAAAACAAACAAACAAACAAATGGTCAAAATGAAAATTGCTTTTTCATGCAGGATCCTGCATCTGGTTAAATCCTGCTACACCCAAAATCTTTGGTAATCTTTCTTGATATTTGAGCCAGCGCACGACAAAACCTACAATAAGAAAAGTGCATCCAACGAAGAATCAGATCAGCCTGTGCATCCATATAGTCTAACCAGAGACTTCTCTTGCTACATGAAGGAGCAATGGGCCCTTAGTTAGCACTAGAGCACACAGTGAAGACTCTGATCAGACTGCGCGGATGCCCAGGCTGATATGAGTATTCGCTGGGCACACGTCTTATTGTAGGTTTTGTTGTGCGCTGCCTCATTTCTTTTGTCTGTTGCAGGATGTGCAATATCAGGTGACAACCAAATCTTCCTAGCCGGTGGGGCTATCAGAAAGATAAACTACCGAGGGTCCATCACAACAGAGGGTGTCTCGAACAACTTCTACATCTATGACCAGATCACAGCTAGCTGGCAGATCAAAGCCAAGATGCACATGTCGAGGGCCATGTTCAGTCTCACCATTGTTGATGGGTAACTAAAAGCTGATTCCTGAGATTTCTTATACAACATCACGTGAACATGTCTGTGAATGGAACACCCATCTAAACCCCACTTTATATAGAGAAAACCGGGGTTTACTGGGTATACATTATTTTTCTTATTTCTGCTCCAAGACATAGGTTGTGGGTACTCGTTAGAACCGCCTCAAAGGCGGTTCTAACGAGCACCCACAACCTATATTTGCAGTATAAATAAGAAAAATATCACAGATTTTCATCAGAAAAGTAGCCATTTTGGAGATGTGAAGAAAATACACAATGTCGCTAGGGTGTGTTATCGTAATGACAGTTCTACCCGTGACTCTAGAATACATGGCGGCATAAGAAATATGCATTGCTCCAGATAAGGTGCTTTTTTATGCCCCCTCATCGGATGATGCCTGGGGCATATAGTTTTTCGGTTTTCAGTACGTGCGTCCGTGGGTACTTGCGTAACTGCATTCGAATGTACGTCTGTCTGTACGAATGTATGTACGTACGTACGAATGTAATCCTGTTAGACTCAGGTTAAGGTTTTTGTACCAGGTAGAGCTTGAACTTCGTAGAGATTATATTTTCCAAACCATGCAATGGATTTGGTTCATATTTTGGATGATGATAGATATAGGTCCAAAGTTTTATTCAGCAGTACCCCCACCCATGCCTATGACCTCAAGGTCAAGGTCATGGACTTAGAATTTTTTAATGTTGAAGACTAAGGTTAAGGTATTTGTACCAGGTAGAACCTTATTATTTAAAAGCTCATATCTTTCAAAGTATAAGACGGGTTTGGTTCATATTTGGTATGATGGTATATATAGGTGCAAAGTTTCATTCAGCAATACCCCCACTCATGCCTATGTCCTCAAGGTCAAGGTAATAGACTTAGAGTCAGGTTAAGCTTTTTATGCCCCCGCATCGGATGATGCCGGGGGCATAGAGTTTTTCGGTTTTCAGTACGTGCGTCCGTGGGTACGTGTGTACGTACGTACTGTGTCCGAATGTACGTCCTTCTGTACGAAAGTGTGTACGTACGTACGTAATCCTGTTAGACTCAGGTTAAGGTTTTTGTACCAGGTAGAACTTGAGCTCATATTTTCAAAACCATACAATGGATTTGGTTTATATTTAGTATGATGATATATATAGGTCCAAAGTTGTATGCAGCAATACCCCCACCCATACCCATGACCTCAAGGTCAAGGTCGTGGACTTTGAAATTTTTAATATTTTAGACCCAGGTTAAGGTATTTGTACCAGGTAGAACTTGAGCACATATTTTCATAACCATACAATGGATTTGGTTTATATTTACTATGATGATACATAAGGTCCAATGGTTAATTCAGCAATACCCCCACCCATTCCCATGACCTCAAAGTCAAGGTCACAGACTAATGTTAAAGACTTTGGTTAAGGTATTTGTACCACCAATTTCAATATAACTTCATACAAATGTTCCTTATAAAAATATCTCGTGCAAGTTTGACTTTTAAGGTCATGGCCTCAAGGTCAAGGTCACAGTGGCTATTGTTAGAAAAACTTTGTCATTGCTCTAGCGCCTACATTTCTTCACTGATTTCAATATAACTTCACACAAATGTTCCTTGTGACAATATCTCGAGCGAGCTCGACTTTCAAGGTCATGACCTCAAGATCAAGGTCACTGGCTATTTTTAGGAAAACTTTGTCATCGCTCTAGCACCTACATTTCTTCACCAATTTCAATATAACTTCACACAAATGTTCCTTGTAAAAATATCTCGAGCGAGTTCCACTTTCAAGGTCATGGCCTCAAGGTCAAGGTCACTGTGGCTATTTTTAGAAAAACTTTGTCATCACTCTAGCGCCTATATTTCTTCACTGATTTCAATATAACTTCACACAAATGTTCCTTATGACAATATCTTGAGCTAGTTCTACTTTCAAGGTCATCACCTCAAGGTCAAGGTCACTGTGGCTATTTTTAGAAAAACTTTGTCATCTCTCTAGCGCCTACATTTCTTCACCAATTTCAATATAACTTCACACAAATGTTCCTTATAAAAATATCTCGAGCGTTTAAGACTTTCAAGGTCATGGCCTCAAGGTCAAGGTCACTGTGGCTATTTTTAGAAAAACTTTGTCATCGCTCTAGCGCTTACATTTCTTGACCAATTTCAATATAACTTCACACAAATGTTCCTTATGACAATATCTCTAGGGAGTTCCACTTTCAAGGTCAAGGTCACTGTGGCTATTTTTAGAAAAACTTTGTCATCCCTCAAGCTCTTACATTTCTTCACCAATTTCAATATAACTTCACACAAATGTTCCTTATGACAATATCTCGAGCCATTTCGACTTTAAAGGTCAAGGTCACTATGGCTATTTTTAGAAAAACTTTGTCATCGCTCTAGTGCCTACATTTCTTCACTGATTTCAATATAACTTCACACAAATGTTCCTTATGACAATTCCTTAAACGAGTTCGACTCTCAAGGTCAGTGTGGCTATTTTTAGAAAAACTTTGTCATTGCTCTAGCGCTTACATTTTTTCACCAATTTCAATATTACTTCACACAAATGTTCCTTATAACAATATCTCTAGCGAGTTCCACTTTCAATGTCAAGGTGTTACGAGATGGAATAGGAAACCTCTCTGGTGCTTATGCACATCTAAATTATTTTAGTAGATATATGGTAGGGCGGTGTGAGTGAAATATTTTGGGTGAAATATGGTACGCAAACTATGCGGCTCCATGAACAAGTCATGCACATATCATACGATGTATGCATGAGTGGTTTATAGAGAGCTGTTTTTACAATACAGGGGGCCGCTAAAAGGCTGAGTTCTATAGAATTTGCCTAAAAATCGCCAACCGCCAAATTGTGCCATATATGATTTTTATTCCCGTCACGTGTTGTGTGGGTGTTCGTTTTGACAGGAGTCATGTCATTGATTATAGGGTCGTTTCATCAATTTTTCCTATGGGAAATATACTATTTGAAGGCAAATCCATTATCTACTCGATTTTGCTATCTGGCTTTGTTTGTGGCCGGTATCTCCACTTCCCCACGAACAAAGCAAGGTAATACGAGTAGGCATGATTTTCCGGTAGTATTCATAGATATATAAACCCTGAAAAAAGCGGACACCTTAGCAGCAGGTCAAGTTGTAAAGAGTAAACACAACATTGTGACGGGGAAATAGAAAGTATATTGAAAGGTATGTTTAATCTATGTTTAGTATTATTTTTGTATGAACATGCTTGTAGGTTTTGGAGGGGTTTACTTCTAGTATACCCCAACTTTCTGAAGCCTATTCTGAATTCACTATTGAGGCCTGTAGTGATTAGGCTACTAGCTTTGCCAGCTAGACGTCGCAGGATCGATCCCAGGCTTCTCCAGTAGTAGAATGAGTCTTTCTAAGTGAGGTCCTGTCTCATGCTGACCCTAGATGTTGGTGAGACGTAAAGTTGGGACACCCGCTCATTCTAGATTCATTTAGGCTTTTAGACCCCTTTTGTAGAATGTAATTAATAAACGCCGGGTCACTTGTTTGATCCATGACTTGTGACTGGCTGTGGTTAGAAAACCGTGGTTCCGTCCCAATATGATATTAGGTGTAGAGGGGACGTAAACTTAAGACGGGTTTAACCACATCTTCATCATCAGGGCAAACTCATACAAGAGCCTGTTGGGTTATCCGTGATGATGAACCGTAATGAATTTTATTTTACAAGCATGTTCACGTTGATTAGAAATAATTTTGTTCAAGAAGAATTACGAGTTCATTTTGTAATGATGCCGTTTTTGTCTGATAACTCAGTTTGTGCATGTATGTACATATAAAGAACGTGATGATGATAAGTGGGAGTATTTGGTCGCCACACGTCATAACGGCCTGAGCGGCGGGGATGACGTCAGCTGCGTCATCGGCGTCGCGAGGACGGTTGTGACGGGGTGCCTACCAAATAGAGAGAATTTACGGCAAACAGTGTTGGCCCATATGAGACACTAACAAATGTTGTAGATTATAGATGAAAATCTTCTGTTGTAGTTTCTATCTGTTATTAATGTATTGAATTTGTGAATAGCTATATTTGTGAGCCGTGTCGCGGAGAAGGATATGAAATAGAGATTGTTATGTTTCCTGTAATTGGCGGCTGACCAGGTAGCGCAAAGGCGTGGTCTGTTCAATTGCCTCTTACTTGTGATAATGTAGTGAGCACAAATTTGATGAGTATTATGCTCAGTAGTAGTGAGCATTAATTGATTTCTGTAGTGCTCAGTAAGGAACCATGAACTTTGAGTATTATTGTGTCAAGCGCTGGGTGCTGATAATTTGATGCACAGTCAAGTTGAGTTCTGCTGTACGGTTATTTGTCGCATGCACTAATCAGCCTGTATGTCTGGTCGGCGCATGCGCAATAACGGTATATGCATGAACATATTTTTACTTCTCCGGGAGGGGGATCATGATATAGCATGTATGTTTTGTGACTCGTTTCTAGTCCCGTTATCGTAATTTGCAGGCATAACAATGTGTGACCTGCTGCTCCCTGCTTCATAGCAGCAGGTACTGGTACGACGCTAGGCGTTAGGGTCCAGCAAGGGCGGACAGACCGCCGTAATCAGCGCCTACCAGGATAGAAGCAGATTCTTCTAAATCATTGTTCGTTGTAAACAAATGTGATCATGGAAGAGGTCAACTTACCTTATTTGGACGATCACTAAACGGCTGATCAGCAAACGTGATCGCTAATCCTAGGATAATCAATTATGTTGATAGACTAGTTTTACTAGTTCGCGAGAAGAAGTGTCACGCGAGTGGGGGATTCACCCAAAGTTATAAACTGGCCAGTCGCGTTTTGTGTTGTTTCTTTTTTTGTTTTTCTTGTTGTTTTTGTTGTTTGCTTCTGTAGGTATTCACGTCACCCGTTCCGAGCACAGAACAGTGTTTTGCCTTCGGAGCGGACGTCGTGAGTTGGCTACAGAAGCAACAATTTGTGATGTTTTGTGTTAGTAAGTGTTGTATGTAGATACTGTAAATAATTCATGTCAATCATTTAACATCTTTCTTGTGCCTTACCCCACAGCTGCCCGTACACCTGTCAGAGATCACGCTCGGTTGTCTTGTCAGCATGGGGGTTTGCGGGACGCCGTAAACCCACATGTAACATTTGGTGTCAGAAGTGGGATTTGATCTCTGGCTGGTGTTCCCGGCTGTGGAACAGCACATTGATACTCTGAATCATCAATTTAAAAAAAAAAAAATGTATTGACAGCCACATTTAGAAATTAACTTGAATCTTCCTTCCTGCGTTGATGAAGTGCGAAACCCATGTATTCAACTGAATGGATACTGACAAGTCGATAATTTCTGAGCAGGAAGGCAAGGCAAACCCCACTTTTTCTTGGTAACGAAAAATTTAAGTAGACCCCACTTAATTGTGTTACCTGACATTCTACTAAGTTAAATTGGAGCTACTAATTGATCTTACCCACACATGGTTCTGACGTAGTGACGTTAACAATTTACTGACGTTGACATAACGGTAGCGTTAATATTTACGCAGTGGCTTGAGGTTAGGTATGACGTAATAGAAACATTAATGGTGACTTGTTATGATCGGAGTTTTGTAATGTGATAAAACTTCGGATTGTAGCATTTTACTGTAAACGTCGTCAGTTTATGACGTCATATTAGACTACCAGTACGCAACGTCATACTGTGCTGAAAGCATTTGACATTTCAAATCGCGTGTGCTTTAATAACTAACGTTTTAGTTAGATTAACGCGTATAACACATATCTTAACGTTTTAGTTAAGCCCATTCAATCATCACTGATCATAACTGATCAGTTTATAGTGGTTTTGATAGTAACGTGAGATTTACGTTATCAATAATGGAGCGTTTAATGCAAATGGGAAAGGACTTAGGTTATGAGGGGAAGGAGTTACAAGGTTTTGTTAAAGAGCAGCAGGATATTGAGCGGGCAGAAAGGCAAGAGCAAAGGGATTTAGAAAGGTTAAGGTCTGAAGAAAAGGAAAAGGAAAGGGTACATGAACTAGCTAAGTTAGAGGAAAAGGAAAAGGAAAGGGTACATGAACTAGCTAAGTTAGAGGAAAAGGAAAAGGAAAGGGCACATGAACTAGCTATGTTGAATGTTAATAAGGAACTTGAAATAGCACGCATCAAGACTGAAAGGGAGGCAAAAGAGATTAGTGAGGCCCATTTAGAAAAAATAAAACATGGGTTTGAGCTACAGCACCAAGAATTAAGGAATCAGTTAGAAATGCAGAGAGCGAAGCTCGAGCTAGAATTTGAAAAGCAAAAAGCTGAGAAGGTGGCGCATGCCCGGGATCCTAAGTTACCTTATTTTGAAGAGGGTAAAGATAAAATGGATAGTTATTTATCTAGGTTTGAGAAATATGCTACGGCTAATAAATGGGATAAGAGTGTTTGGGCCGCGTATTTAAGTGCATTGCTCAAAGGGCGCGCACTTGATGTATATGACCGGTTGTCAAATGAGGATGCGGCGGATTATGAAAAGTTAAAGGACGCTTTATTAAAGAATTTTGACATGACAGAGCGCGGATTTAGGAAACAGTTTCGTTATAGTAGGCCCGAGAAATCAGAAACGTTCATACAGTTCAGTAGTAGACTGAGAAGTTATTTAGAAAAATGGCTTAATATGGCAAAGATAGAAAAATCTTTTCCGGCTGTCTGTGATTTCATGGCAAGGGATCAGTTCCTGGAGTCATGTAATAGAGAACTGTATGTGCATCTGAAGCCAAAACAGTTTGGTAATTTAGATGAAATGGCTAGGGAGGCAGATTTGTTTGCAGAAGCGCGCGGGGGCGTATATAGTTGCATTAATAAGGGGCAACGCGATAATAGAGGCGCAGCGCAGGGTAAACAGGACAAAGTTGACTCGAACAAACCGAGTGGTAGACCGGATATCAAGTGTAGCATATGTGGTAAGGGGCATTTAACAATTAAATGTTTTAAGAACCCCGACAGGAAACAATTGTATAGCGCAGAGGTAGGAGCAACTGGAGTTGGGGATAGCGGTGTTAAAGAAAATTTTAACACGCGCGTAGAGACTCAAGGTTCTCAGGTTAAGAATGAGAATACGCAGAATGTAGGTCGTGGTTATACACGTGGTCGTGGTAATTTTAGAGGGTCTTTTCGCGGACGCGGTAAAAATAATAGCACACCACGTGGCGCAGCACACCAAGTTAGTTTTTGTCAAACGGAAGTAACTAGGAAAGGTGATGAGATTGGAAGTATTTTTGAAAATAAGGTTGGTGATCCTTTGATTTCGGATAGGGAGGAGTGTAGTAAGGAAACTAGGGAAGGTGTCTGTTACTTCTTAAAGGCAAGGTTACCGACGGCACAAGGATTGGTTAATAATAAAAAGGTGGTTGTATTAAGAGATACTGGGTGTACAGGCTGTGTCGTTCGGAGAAGTTTGGTTTCGGATAGTCAGTTAATAGGGAAGGAATCAAATGTTACGTTGATTGATGAATCCACACAAAGGTATCCTTTGGCAATGATTGACATTGATTGTCCTTTTTTTACTGGGAAAACTGAAGCTTTGTGTATGGATGATACGTTGTACGATTTGGTTATCGGTAACATTGATGGATCAAAACTTCCTGATATGTCTCATTTCTCAGCTGCGGCTGTAACTAGGTCTCAAACTAGGCAGGATGAGAAGCCTTACAGAAAACTTAAGGTTCCCGATCAGATCATTAACGATGACAAGGAGGCTTTCAAGCAAGCTCAGGTTGATGATCCAACTTTGGAAAACATCAGGAAAAGGGTTGTATCTGGGAACAAGACTGTGAGTCGTGGTTTAAACCGAGGTGAAACTAGGTTTATTGAGAAAAAAGGGTTGGCATATAGGGAGTTCACCAAGGGTAACAAAGTCTCTTTCCAACTTGTGGTCCCTCAAAGTTTCCGAGGAAAGGTGTTGAAACTGGCTCATGAAACGCTTATGTCTGGACATATGGGTATTAGGAAGACATTGGATAGAGTTGTAACTGAGTTTTACTGGCCCGGTATTTGCGGTGATGTCGCTAGATTTTGTAAATCTTGTGATATTTGTCAGAGAACTATTCAGAAAGGTCGGGTCACTAAAGTACCTCTAGGAAAAATGCCATTGATTGATACGCCATTTAAGAGGGTGGCAGTGGACATAGTTGGTCCAATTGAGCCTCGATCTGATAGGAAATCTCGGTATATTTTAACCATGATAGATTATGCGACAAGGTATCCAGAGGCGATAGCTTTACCGAGTATTGAGACGGAACGTGTCGCGGAAGCGCTTATTGAAATGTTTAGTAGGGTTGGCATTCCTGATGAAATGTTGACTGATTGTGGATCACAGTTTACTGCTGAGGTAATGAAGGAAGTCAGCAGACTTCTTTCTCTTCAACAGTTAACGTGTAGTCCGAGACACCCAATTTGCAACGGACTGATAGAGCGTTTCCACGCTACGTTAAAGCAGATGTTACGTCGCATGTGTGCTGAACGTCCAAAAGATTGGGATAAATATCTTCCAGCCTTATTATTTGCGGTAAGGGAAGTCCCACAAGAGTCTTTAGGATACTCCCCTTTTGAGTTGTTATATGGACGTAACGTCAGAGGTCCAATGGCAATATTAAGAGAATTATGGGCTGAAGAGGTACGCGATGAGCAAGTTCTTTCGACGTATCAATACGTTATTGAGCTTAGGGAACGGTTAGAGCAGACATGCAAATTAGCGCGTGATAATTTAAAGAAGGTTCAGATTAAGCAGAAAGCTTATTATGATAAAGGCGCGAGGTCGCGTAAATTTGACGTCGGCGACAAAGTACTGTTGTTACTACCGACAGACAGTAATAAATTATTGCTTCAATGGAAAGGTCCTTATGAAGTTGTTGAGGTAGTGAACAGAATGGATTATAAGATTGACGTCAATGGAAATGTTAACACATATCACGCTAACATACTGAAGCAATATGTGGAACGTCAAAATGTGACGTCACATTGCTTGCTATCTGTAGAGTCCACTCAGTCAACTGAAAATGATGACGTTGACGAATTCTCATTGGAAGATTGCGCTTTTCCTACTGCAAAGCAACCAGAGACGTTTAAGGACGTCAATATTTCAGAAATGTTAACGCAGGATCAGCGTAAAGAAATAGAGACGTTGATAAAAGAATACCCGGACGTACTGTCCAGTGTACCAGGACGAACTGACCAAATAGAACACGACATAAAGTTGCTGACGACGGAACCAGTGAGGTCAAAAGGTTATGCCATACCATATAAAGTACGGGATGTAATGGAAAAGGAAATTCAAGATATGTTAGATTTAGGAGTTATTGAGCCATCAATATCTCCATATTCATCCCCTGTAGTACTTGTCCCTAAAAAAGATGGTTCGGTGCGGTTCTGCATTGACTTCCGTAAACTTAATAAAGTGACGGAGTTCGATGCAGAACCAATGCCAAATATGGAGGAGGTTATAAATAGAATGTCGGGGCACAAATACTTTAGCAAATTAGATTTGTCAAAAGGTTATTGGCAGGTAAAAATGACGTCTAAGGCAAAACCCCTAACTGCGTTCGAAACCCCCAAAGGCTTGTTTCAATTCAAAACTATGCCCTTCGGTTTGGTAAACTCAGGAGCAACATTTTGCAGGTTGATGAGAAAGATTCTGTCCGAACTTTCTAACGTTGATAGCTTCGTCGATGATATGTGGATCTTTAACGAAACTTGGAAAGACCACTTGACGTCATTACGTGAAGTTTTAGATAGACTCAGGACAGCCAAGTTGACGGCAAAACCTTCCAAGTGTATGATTGGGTATAGCAGTATCGAATGTCTTGGTCACAGTGTAGCTGCTCAGTCAGTAAGACCGCAAGAAGACAAGATACAAGCTATAAAGGATGCTCCTCGACCTTCTACTAAGAGACAAATAAAGTCATTTCTTGGGTTGGCTGGTTTCTACCGCCGTTTCATTCCAAATTTCTCATCTATCGCTTCCCCTTTGACAGATTTAACTAAGAAAAGTAGACCAAACAAGATCACAGACTGGCAGGACCATCATGAAAAGGCTTTTCAGACCCTGAAGAATAGACTCACGTCTAGTCCTATTCTTCGTCTTCCTATCTTTCATGATGGGAATCCGTTCATACTCCGGACGGACGCTTCTGATGTTGGTATAGGAGCCGTTTTGCTCCAAGAATTTGAAGGGGAAGGACGACTTCCCATTGCTTATGCCAGCAAGAAACTTTTGCCTCGTGAGAAAAACTATTCTGTAATAGAGAAGGAATGTTTGGCTATTATCTGGGGTGTTGAGAAATTTCGCAAGTATCTTTACGGAGTAGAATTCCTGCTTGAGACAGACCACAAGCCCTTGTCGTATATGCAAACAGCAAAAGTTCTCAATCCTCGAATTATGCGTTGGGCAATGAAACTACAGCCGTATAGATTTCGGATTGTTGCAATTCGGGGCCAAGAAAATTTGGGGGCAGACTACCTTAGTAGGTAATTCTTCGCACGGTTGTTGTGTAAATAGCTGTCTTGTTTAGATAGGTTCATCCTATTCCATCTCTGTACACAAAGAAAAAACATTTCTGATTGTTTTTTCTCCAAAAGGGGAAACCTTTGTTACGAGATGGAATAGGAAACCTCTCTGGTGCTTATGCACATCTAAATTATTTTAGTAGATATATGGTAGGGCGGTGTGAGTGAAATATTTTGGGTGAAATATGGTACGCAAACTATGCGGCTCCATGAACAAGTCATGCACATATCATACGATGTATGCATGAGTGGTTTATAGAGAGCTGTTTTTACAATACAGGGGGCCGCTAAAAGGCTGAGTTCTATAGAATTTGCCTAAAAATCGCCAACCGCCAAATTGTGCCATATATGATTTTTATTCCCGTCACGTGTTGTGTGGGTGTTCGTTTTGACAGGAGTCATGTCATTGATTATAGGGTCGTTTCATCAATTTTTCCTATGGGAAATATACTATTTGAAGGCAAATCCATTATCTACTCGATTTTGCTATCTGGCTTTGTTTGTGGCCGGTATCTCCACTTCCCCACGAACAAAGCAAGGTAATACGAGTAGGCATGATTTTCCGGTAGTATTCATAGATATATAAACCCTGAAAAAAGCGGACACCTTAGCAGCAGGTCAAGTTGTAAAGAGTAAACACAACATTGTGACGGGGAAATAGAAAGTATATTGAAAGGTATGTTTAATCTATGTTTAGTATTATTTTTGTATGAACATGCTTGTAGGTTTTGGAGGGGTTTACTTCTAGTATACCCCAACTTTCTGAAGCCTATTCTGAATTCACTATTGAGGCCTGTAGTGATTAGGCTACTAGCTTTGCCAGCTAGACGTCGCAGGATCGATCCCAGGCTTCTCCAGTAGTAGAATGAGTCTTTCTAAGTGAGGTCCTGTCTCATGCTGACCCTAGATGTTGGTGAGACGTAAAGTTGGGACACCCGCTCATTCTAGATTCATTTAGGCTTTTAGACCCCTTTTGTAGAATGTAATTAATAAACGCCGGGTCACTTGTTTGATCCATGACTTGTGACTGGCTGTGGTTAGAAAACCGTGGTTCCGTCCCAATATGATATTAGGTGTAGAGGGGACGTAAACTTAAGACGGGTTTAACCACATCTTCATCATCAGGGCAAACTCATACAAGAGCCTGTTGGGTTATCCGTGATGATGAACCGTAATGAATTTTATTTTACAAGCATGTTCACGTTGATTAGAAATAATTTTGTTCAAGAAGAATTACGAGTTCATTTTGTAATGATGCCGTTTTTGTCTGATAACTCAGTTTGTGCATGTATGTACATATAAAGAACGTGATGATGATAAGTGGGAGTATTTGGTCGCCACACGTCATAACGGCCTGAGCGGCGGGGATGACGTCAGCTGCGTCATCGGCGTCGCGAGGACGGTTGTGACGGGGTGCCTACCAAATAGAGAGAATTTACGGCAAACAGTGTTGGCCCATATGAGACACTAACAAATGTTGTAGATTATAGATGAAAATCTTCTGTTGTAGTTTCTATCTGTTATTAATGTATTGAATTTGTGAATAGCTATATTTGTGAGCCGTGTCGCGGAGAAGGATATGAAATAGAGATTGTTATGTTTCCTGTAATTGGCGGCTGACCAGGTAGCGCAAAGGCGTGGTCTGTTCAATTGCCTCTTACTTGTGATAATGTAGTGAGCACAAATTTGATGAGTATTATGCTCAGTAGTAGTGAGCATTAATTGATTTCTGTAGTGCTCAGTAAGGAACCATGAACTTTGAGTATTATTGTGTCAAGCGCTGGGTGCTGATAATTTGATGCACAGTCAAGTTGAGTTCTGCTGTACGGTTATTTGTCGCATGCACTAATCAGCCTGTATGTCTGGTCGGCGCATGCGCAATAACGGTATATGCATGAACATATTTTTACTTCTCCGGGAGGGGGATCATGATATAGCATGTATGTTTTGTGACTCGTTTCTAGTCCCGTTATCGTAATTTGCAGGCATAACAATGTGTGACCTGCTGCTCCCTGCTTCATAGCAGCAGGTACTGGTACGACGCTAGGCGTTAGGGTCCAGCAAGGGCGGACAGACCGCCGTAATCAGCGCCTACCAGGATAGAAGCAGATTCTTCTAAATCATTGTTCGTTGTAAACAAATGTGATCATGGAAGAGGTCAACTTACCTTATTTGGACGATCACTAAACGGCTGATCAGCAAACGTGATCGCTAATCCTAGGATAATCAATTATGTTGATAGACTAGTTTTACTAGTTCGCGAGAAGAAGTGTCACGCGAGTGGGGGATTCACCCAAAGTTATAAACTGGCCAGTCGCGTTTTGTGTTGTTTCTTTTTTTGTTTTTCTTGTTGTTTTTGTTGTTTGCTTCTGTAGGTATTCACGTCACCCGTTCCGAGCACAGAACAGTGTTTTGCCTTCGGAGCGGACGTCGTGAGTTGGCTACAGAAGCAACAATTTGTGATGTTTTGTGTTAGTAAGTGTTGTATGTAGATACTGTAAATAATTCATGTCAATCATTTAACATCTTTCTTGTGCCTTACCCCACAGCTGCCCGTACACCTGTCAGAGATCACGCTCGGTTGTCTTGTCAGCATGGGGGTTTGCGGGACGCCGTAAACCCACATGTAACACAAGGTCACTGTGGCTATTTTTAGAAAAACTTTGTCATTGCTCTAGCACTTACATTTTTTCACCAATTTCAATATAACTTCACACAAACGTTCCTTATGACAATATCTCGAGCTATTTTGACTTTCAAGGTCAAGGTCAATGGCTATTTTTAGAATAACTTTGTCATCGCTCTAGTGCCTATATTTATATTGATGGATTTTAATAGAACTTCTCACAAATGTTTCTTATGATAATATCTTGAGTTGCTTTGACTTTCAAGGTCATGACCTCAAGGTCAAGGTCACTGTGGCTATTTTTAGAAAAACTTTGTCATCGCTCTACCGCCTACATTTATTAACAGATTTTAATATAACTTCACACAAAAGATGCTTATGATAATATCTTGAGCAAGATCTACTTTCGTGGTCATGGCCTCAAGTCAAGGTCACTATGGCTATTTTTAGAGAAACATTGTCATCACTCTAGAACGTACATTTATTGATGGATTTTTAAACAAACTTTACACAAATGTTGCATATGATAATATCTCAAGCAAGTTGTCTCGTGCAAGGGGATTTGTATCGCATGCGATGCCTTGTTTATATTATATTTTTTGAGAGCTCATATTTCCTGAACCATGTGATGGATTTGCTACATATTTGGAATGATGATAGATACAGGTCAAAAGTTTCATTCAGCCATAACCCCACCCCTGCCACATGACTTTATGGTGGGGTGGGGGGTGTGAGGTAGGTCCCAGGGCGGGGGCATTTGTGTTGTATTGACACATTTCTAGTTGTACCAGGTAAAACCTTATTATTTTTAGAGCTTATATTCATAATTGGTATGATGATAGATATAGATGCAAACTTTTATTCAGCAATACCCCCACTCATGCCCTTGACCTCAAGGTCATGGTCACAGACTTAGAAATTGTTAATGTTTAAGACTCAGGTTAAGGTATTTGTACCTGGTAGAACCTGAACTTTTACAATTGATTTGATTCATATTTTGTACGATGATAGATGTAGCTTTAAAGATTCTTTCAGCAATACCCCCACCCATGCCCATGACCTCAAGGTAAAGATCACAGACTTAGAAATGTTTAATGTTAAAGTTTTTAAAGAGTTAGTATTTTCCAAACCATACGAGGATTTTGATTATATTTGCTATGATGATAGATACAGGTCCAGTGTTTTATTCGGTAATACCCCCACACATGTCTAAGACTTCAAGGTTAAGGTCACCCACTTAGAAATTTATATACCCCCGCATCGTATGATGCTGGGGGCATATAGTTTTTAGGTTTTCCGTACGTGCGTCCGTGCGTACGAATGTACGTCCTTCTGTACGAAAGTGTGTACGTACGTACGTAATCCTGTTAGACTCAGGTAAAGGTTTTTGGTCAGGGCAGAACTAGACCTCATATTTTTCAAACCATGCAATGGATGTGGTTTATATTTAGTATGATGATAGATATGGGTCCAAAGTTTTATCCAGCAATACCCCCACACCTACCCATGGTCTCAAGGTCAAGGTCACGGACTTCGAAATTTTTAATTTTTCAAACCATGCAATGGATGTGGTTTATATTCAGTATGATGATAGATATGGGTCCAAAGTTTTATCCAGCAATACCCCCACACCTACCCATGGTCTCAAGGTCAAGGTCAGGGACTTAGACATTTTTAATGTTTAACACTCAGATTTAGGTATTTGTACCACGTTGAACTTGAACTTTTATGATTCATTTGATTCATATTTGGTTTAATGATAGATGCCGGTCCAAAGATTTATTCAGTAATACCCCCACCCATGCCTATGACTTCAAGGGCAAGGTCGCAGACATAGAAATTTTCAAAATTAAGTATGTTAATAGCTTATATTTTCCAAACTCTATAATGGATTTGCTTCATATTTGGAATGACAATAATTGCAGGTCCAAAGTTTCATTGAGCCATACCCCCACCCCTTAACTGAAGGTCAAGGTCACAGACATAGAAGAAATTTTTTATATTATATTTTTTGAGAGCAGATCAGATCTTTCTGAAACTTTATGTAAGGTGGCTGGGGATTAAAAATTGGATGAGTGCGAAAATTGGCCAAGTCAGACCATTTATCATAGAGTAACATCCCTTTGATTGCTGAAAATAGATTTTTGACCTTGTCATCACCGTAGCCCCTTCAGTTTTGATTGGATCTTCCTGAAACTTACGTACAAGTAAGCCAGGGTTAAAAGCTCGGATGGGTTTGAAAACTAGCAATGTGGGTCGATTACTGACGGAGTTATGTCCCCTCCTTTGCTGAAATTGCATATTTTTGATCTTGTCATCACCGTAGTCCCTTCAGATTTGATCGGATCTACTGGAAACTTACAAACAAGTCAGGGATAAAAGCTCAGATGAGTTAAAAAATGGACGAGGTTGGCTCATCTATTGTTGGTAAGTAAGGGATAAAACCTTGGCCTTGTTCAAAAATTGGTGAGGTTGGCCTATATTTCGGAGAGTTATGTCCCCCTCTGATTATAGAAAACGCCTATTTTTTACCTTGTCATTACCGTAGCCCCTTCAGTTTTGATCAGATCTTCCTGAAACTTACATAAAAATAAGTTGGGGTTAAATGCTTGGATAAGTTCAAAAATTAGCGATGTCGGTCAATTAGTCATGGAGTTATGCCCACTACTTTGCAGAAAATGCTTAGTTTTGACCTGGTCATCACTGTAGCCCCTTCAGTTTTGATCAGATCTTCTTACAAACAAGTAAGTGAGGGATAAAAGCTCAGATGAGTTAAAAAACTGACAAGGTTGGCTTTAATATCTGTCGTAGAATGACGTCCCCTTTACTGCTGAAAATGCCTATTTTTGACCTTGTCATCACCATAGCCCCCTTCAGTTTTCATGGGATCGTCTTGAAACTTATATGTAAGTAAGTAAGGGATAAATCCTCGGCTGAGTTGAAAAATTGATGAGGTCAGCCTATATTTCAGAGTTTTGTCCCAATCGATTGTAGCTCAATTTTATTGGATCTTCTTGAAACTTACATGTTAGTAAGTCAGGGATAAAATGGATGAGTTCGTGAACTGATGAGGTCAGCCTATTTATCATAGAGTTACATCCCTTGGATTGCAGAAAATGCCTCTTTTTTTACCGTAACTCCTTCAGTTTTCATTGGATCTTCCTGAAATTCATATGTTAGTAAGTTAGGGATAAAAGCTCAGACAAGTTTGAAAACTAGCAATGCCAGTCAATTAATCAATTTATATCGGATCTTCTTGAAAGTTACATAGAAGCAAGTCAGGGATAAAAGCTTGAATAAGTTTGAAAACTGGTGAGGTCAGCCTATTTATCATAGAGTTACATTCTACTTGATTGCAGAAAATGCTTACCTTGTGATCACCTTGTCCTTGCATAAATCCTTCAGTAAAGGTTGGCACTTCCTGAAACTTTGAATCTGTTAGCTCAGGTGAGTATACGACATCTTGGTCCTCTTGTCTTGATTTGTCTTATTATTTGGAGCACATTCGCATTGATCTCAAAAGATGTGGAACATACTTTGTGCCATTTTCATTAAAAAACACACACATGTGTGACATATGCTCCAAAACAGGCATTTTTTCTGGTAAAATGTTTTGATATTTTTCTAATTACTGTATCAAACATTGATTGTGGTTCCTTGTGAGAGCCACCTCATTGAGGTGTTCTAATGAGGACCCACAAAGGAGGCGGTTCTAACAAGTACCTTCAATATATGTTTATGAGAAAAATAAAGAAAGTAATGTACACCTCTTTAAACCCCAATTCATAAGTACCCACTATCTATGTTTTCGAGCAAAAATAATGTACACTGCTTTAAACCCCAATTTTCTCCATATTATAAAAAGTTGGGGTTTGAGGATATTGATTAAGGATACTTGTTAACATGATGTTTAAAAGGGAGATAACTTTCATGATTCCTAAGGACAGAGTCTGACTGAAAAGAGGCCTATTCCTTGAGGAAGTGTTGTTTGTTTGTATTGGAGTTTAACAGCCCAGTCAACACTATTTAGGTCAGCTACCTATCCACACTTTTCCTGGACATGCTTATACCTAGGCCGTTAACCAGTACTGCACATTCTTTCGCCAGAAACTGACAACAACCCTTCTAGAATCAGCGGGAGGGAGAGAATGACCATAGAAAAAATTTCACAATCAGTCTCCATTAAAGAATGTTGCCGACCCCTGCAGGTATCAAACCCGTGTCCTCCTAATCACCAGTCAGACGCGCATTCATGCCTATGAAGCAAACATATTTCCACTAAGAGAAGATCTTTTCCTCTGTGATTAGAGCTTGTAAAGGGAGATAAAATACTGTTGAAAATTGTCTCCCTTGAAATAAGTCTTAACCCATTTTGTACCGGAAACCCCATAACGGGTACCCTGGCAAACAATGTAGGCATAACACGGCGTCTGATCTGGACCTACACTACTTGCAAAAAGTTCAGCTATTTTGAGAATATTTTTTTTTAAGAAAACACAACCTGACACCCCTAAATTTTGAAATGGACTCCTGCTATATATATAAGGAGGAAGATTCCATTTGGTACAAAAGGTTTCAAAGCCCAATTGTTCAATGCTATCAATGGCACGATTTGTCAACCTATTGTTAGAAAATCAATTAGTTAACCCTTTTTGTACCAAATGGTTCTTCCACCTTGTATATAGCAGGAGTTCATTTCAAAATTTAGGGGTATCAGGTTGTATTTTCTTCAAAAACTATTTGGAAATTGGTTGACAATTTTGCAAATAGTGTAGGCCCTGATCAAACGCCGCATTCTGTGGCATCTGATCTGTGCCTGCACTGTTTGCCAAGGTACCCCTTTAAGAGTTTCCCCGCATACAATGGGTTAATTCACTAAATACATCAATATCTTTTGCCAAAAATTAAGAAAAAGAAGCTTTGCAGTGCAAAAGCTACTCACATTTTTTTTTTTCAGCAAAAATACCATTGTATTGGATGTTTTCCTGCTTTGACATCTTGACTACAAATGAGCTTGTTAAGCTGATAATGTTTTGCACAGCTAGGGCCAGTTGTTCAAAACATCGTTAGCTTAACAAGCTCGTTAGTGGTCATATTGTTAACTGTTCAAGCAAGATTAATACCTAAAATTGTGTTATTTTTGCTGAAAAAATGTGAGCAGCTTTTGCATATGCAAAAGCTGCTCACATTATTTTTGCTGAAAAATGTGAGCAGCTTTTGCATATGCATATGCAAAAGCTGCTCACATTTTTCAGCAAAAATATTAGCATATTGCCATAATAAATGATCAAAGTTGCAATGATATGTTAACTAACGACGTTTGTTTTGAACAACTAGCCCCCAGCCTCTGATATCTACTATTTCTTTTCCAGGTATGCATTTGCAATAGGTGGACAAGACGGAACTGAAGTTCTAAGCACTGTTGAGCGGTATGATCCCCACACAAACTCCTGGATGTTAGTGGCCCCACTTCCTCAGCCCCTGAGATTCATGACCTCCGTCAGTTATAAAGGGAAACTCTTTGTCTTTGGTGGTGAGGGCACCACAGATGTTACCAGATCAGCATACAGGTTAGTTCTGGGCCACTTTGGTGGCTCCTTCAGATGCATGTCTGACAGATGTCAGGTGCCAGTTGTTAAAAATTAACTATTTCTTATTAGTTAACATTAAAACTTGGACCATTAAATTTGGCAGAATATACTACTATTTGGCAGAAAAAAAATGTGAGCAGCTTTTGCAAATTCTTTTTTATGGTCATTTTCTCCTTTCCATGGATTCAAGAAGGGCAGTTATCAGTTTTTGGTGAAGAACATACACTCCCCACCCATCAGGGCTTGAAGAAAAAGATGGGCTGCATGATGCTTCTAGCAGAGCTGAATCTGACTGCACACAAGTACTGGTAAACCGCTATGAGGATCTAAGCCTGCCCAGGCAAAATGGTGCAAGTTTGACTGTTGGTTTCATTGGGCCACAGGGCTTGAGATGTCATTTCATCTGATGATCTCAATGTTGGGTAAAAGTCCCACAAAATTGGAAGCAGCATTTCCAAAATGACCTATACAGTGTTGACCGGGATGTTAAACCCCAAATCAAAGAAAGCAGTATGACCTCTCTAGTGTTTACTGGGCTGTAAACCCTAAACTGACAACAACATTTTTTTCAGAGGGACTGACTGTAAAGGAAAGCTATGAGGAAAGTAGAAGTAAAACAAAGGTCAGGAATTGATACAATTAACTTACTCCACCCATAAAAGACACCAAAGGGAAAGAAATACAAACATTAAGCGACCAGACCATAATGGAAACCTAAACAAAGGAAGGCCATAAGGACAGTTACTTTCCCACAAAATGGCCATATGGCCATCCAAAATAAAAAGACACAAGTGATACACACAGTAAGCAACAAACAACAACATAAGTAAATCGCCACAGAAGAGCCGCCTTGGAACGGTCAGTGGAAGATTTCCAGAAGTCATTAAAGTTAAAAGGTGTAAAATATATTCAAGGTATTTTTTGTCTAGGTAGTTCATTCGGATGCATGCATGTCTGGTGATCTAGAGGTTGTGGGTTCAGTATGTGCTGTGTTCTTTCATGGAGATTGATCATGAAATCTTTTCTATTGTCATTCTCTCCTTTTTGCTAATTCAAGAAGGGCAGATGTCAGTTTCTGGTGAAAGAATGTGCACTGCACTGGTTAACCTAACCTCTCGCTTATGCTGACTCACTGAACATGACCTAAAGAGTGTTGGGCCATAAAACTCAAAACAAACCAAAAGTGGAGGTAACTTTTTATGCCCCCGCCATTCGAAGAATGGTGGAAAGGGCATATAGCGTTGCCCCTGTCCGTCCGTCCATTCGTCCGTCAGTGCGTCCGTCCGTGCATCCGAAACTTAAACGCAGTCAATAACTTCCTTATTTCTTGATGCATTTTAAAATTACTCGGCAGAAATGTTAACCATCATGAGACGACGTGTCACGTGCAAAACCCAGGTCCGTACCTCCAAGGTCAAGGTCATACTTAGAGGTCAAAGGTCAAAAAAAGGGTCCGAAACTTAAACGCAGTCAATAACTTTCTTATTTCTGGATGGATTTTGAAATTACTTTGTAGAAATGTTAACCATCATCAGTCGATGTGTAACATGCAAAATCCAGGTCCGTACCTTCAAGGTCAAGGTCATACTTGGAGGTCAAAGGTCCAAAAAAGGGTCCGAAACTTAAACACAGCCAATAACTTACTTATTTTTGGATGGATTTTGAAATTATTTTGAAGAAATGTTAACCATCATGAGACAATGTGTCACGTGCAAACCCAGATCCGTACCTCCAAGGTCATACTTGGCGGTCAAATGGCATAAAAAGGGTCCAAAACTTAAACACTGTAAATAACTTTCTATGGATGAATACGAACATAGACATATTTTCGGGCGGGGGCATCCGTGTCCTATGGACGCATTTCTAGTTTGAAAAATATTTTTGTCTCCCCTGCCAATAGCCGATGCATGCGTGGCTGGTCCTGGGTCCATTACCTGCCCCATTGGCAACATTCCTTTGTGGAGGTCGGTCATGAAATCTTGTCTACTTTGCTGATTTAAGAAGGGCAGTTGTCAGTTTCTGGCAAAAGAATTTGCACTGTACTTGTTTTGTTTGTTTGATTTGAGGTTTGACGTCCCCGTCAACACTGTAAAGGTCATTTTGGATACATTGCTTCCAATTTTGTGGGACTTTTACTCAACACTGAGATGAAATGACATCTCAAGCCCTGTCGCCCAAATGAAACCAATAGGGTTTATAAGCATGGACGGTCTGACTCGTGCACACTGCTTCACATGGGCAGGCTTAGATCCCCTAAGCGGTTTACCAGTACTCGTGTGCGGGTTGGATTCAGCTCTGCATGGAAGTTAACTGCTGACTTAAGTGAAAGACTGCCTAGGAAAAGTATGGTTACTGATTATGTTAACTTACTCGCTCAACATAACCTAAATAGTGTTGACTGGGCCATAAAACTCCCAGGAAACCAAAAGGGAGATAACTGTTTTCAAAAATATGTTGGTCTCCCCTAACAGAAGGGGTCTACTCTTAAAGAAAAGAATTTGCTCCTTAAGAGTAGACCCCTTTTTCAAAGAGGCTCAGTATAAAGGAAAGCTAACAAAATGTCGTGGAAGTTACCTCCCTTCATCAAAATAGTGGATTGTATGTCAAGTGTAGCCAATCTTCTTATCACATTTCTCCAAAATGTGTTGCAGATATGATCCTGCTGAGGACAAGTGGACAGAGTTACCACCCATGAATGTGGCTAGAGTGCTTGCAGGAAGTGTTGTGTACAAAGGGAAGATATACGTTATAGGTAATTGTTGTCTCCCCTTGCGGAATCCCTTTTCACAGAAATATTTGAGCCAGGGCTTAAAAAACTGAAAAATGCCAGTCAGTCCAGCAATTTTTGGCTGCATTGACAGAGTTTGCTAAGCATAGTTTTCAGTACTTTCTGTAAACATTGTTAATTTCCGTACTGCTTTTCTTTTGCAATTTCCAAACACAGAATGCTGGTTTATTATTAGCATAATGAATGACATACCAAAACATGTATTGCTTATACCAAAACATGTATTGCTTGCACTTTCTGAATGTACATGCACATTTGTATCTGGATTAAAAGCCTTATTCTGCTGTTAACGACAATCCCTACCTTGGCAAACAATGTAGATCCTGCTACACTGTTTGACATTATGTTTATCAATTTGTAGGAATAAATTACAACAAGTAATCTGATTGGTTCAAAGTCAGAAATGGGAGTGGCTGACTTAATTATGCTGCGGCATAAGGGATAAACATCATTCTTGCACACCAGATAAGGAAATCCATAGTTTTAGCTTGGGATAAAAATTCTCTTCTAACCCTGGTGTTGATACCCAGGGACAGGGTAAAAATCGAATATTCTAGCATGTTTGGTAAATGCACTGGTTGAATACAGTCTCATATGTGCATCGTTAAGGTTGACATCACAACACGTTACGTGACATCATTAAACACCACTGAAGTGTCATCACAATTTGGCGGACGTCAGCAACCGAAGTGACTGCAGTATTACTTAGTAATCTTTGCTCAGAAATGGATGGTATTCAAGAAAACGAATCCTACATGGGTGTGAGGGATAGATAGAAAAATCCGTCCCTCGGAATCACTATCCAGCATCACTCGGCAAGCCTCGTGATGCTGAACAGTGACCCTCGGGACGGATTTTTCCATCTATCCCCTCACACCCATGTAAGATTCTTACAGTATTGCCCACATAACTCAGACATGCAAGATTTTATGTACTTTCAGTTTCCTAACATCCTGGCACTGAATCAATGAAAAGCACAAAATGGAAATAACCACAGTATCTTGAATTATAAATAAAAATATTAATAACCCAGAGAAAAACATCCCCTATTATTGTAATGCATGACCAACGGGCCTCCATGGCCTAGTTGATAAGAGCACTGACTCTTAATCATTATGTCTCTCTCCACTGTGGTGGGAACCTGGCTCTGGTCACATGTGAGATGCCAAGTTCTGCAACGGAAGGTCAGGTGGTTTTTGTTTTGCAGGTACTCTGGTTTTCCCCACCTCTGATTAATGATTGGCTCGAGTAAGTGAAATAATCTTGAAAGGGCCGTAAAACCAAAACAAAAGAAAAAGAAAATGCATGGCCAATTAGGTATGAAGTGTTGACCCATACTGGACATCTAATAGATTACATGATACTTTATTCATCACATGTCAATCACAAAGGCAATCAACTCACATATCAACAACACAAATGGTATTTTCACCATATTCGTTAGTTGTCATTACTGAAACATACTTATTCAAATACAGTCGACTCTCGTTATCTCGAACCTCATGGGACCGGATAAAAAAGTTCGAGTTATCAGTAGTATCACGGAAATCTTGCAAATCATTGACACGAGACGGTGTAAGATTAAAGGTTGAGCACCGTGTCAGTCTTTATTACACGCACATGATTTTCTTAGTAGCCGAAAATGTGTGTGCTAATTTTAATTGCAAACGCACCTGGACAAATTGGATAATTAACAACATTGTGAGTATTGATGAATTGTTTTCTAAAGGCCTATTACAAAATTGAAGGACGGGACGCATGTTTTTTTTTTTTTCGTTACGTCAAGAATCCGGGTTCGAGATATGCAGTTGTAAAAACAGTGAAAAATACATTCAGGGACTGAAAACGATGGGCGAGATAGCCGAAGTGTCGACTTAAAAGTAGTTCGACACATGCGAAGTTGAAATACAATAAATATATAGGGGAAATGTACGGGACTTAGAAATTGGTTCGACATAAGCGATAGGGTCGAGATAAGCGGGGTCGAGATAACGAGAGTCAACTGTATATTAAAAATTTCACCACCAAAAAAAGAAAATTTTCAGATAAAAATTCTGATAGTTTTCTTATTTCTACTCTAAAAGATTGTGGGTACTCGTTAGAACTGCCTGTTTTTGACCTTGTCATCAGCATATGATCTTCAGTAAAGATTGGAACTTCCTGAAACTTTCAATCTGTGAGCGATTTAGGACCATCATGGCTCTCTTGTTTATCATACATATACAAATATATAGATGTATTAAGATGTATTAATACAGATCAAAGTTAGCATTGTATACTAGTGGACTCTACCATTGCTATATGTTGGACAAGTCCATTTGTCATATACGGGGTGTCAGGCCTATTTTTTCGTTTTCATTCTATTTTTGATTGAAAATTCTGTTAGCAAATAGTGCAGGCCCTGATCAGACGCCACAGTCTGCGGCGTCTGACCTGGGCCTGCACTGTTTGCCAAGGTACCCCTTTACGGGTTTCCCAGATGCAAAAGGTTTAGGCGGCTTGTATCCATTTTAAAGAAACATATACCCCCTTGCTCCTATATTAAGACCACCTTTGGAACTGTTCAAAAGTGGTCTTTAAGACCACTTTTGAACAGTCCCAAAGATGGTCTCTGACCAGAGGACATTATGGGCAGACAACACAAAGAAAAATTAAGTGCAGCCTACTAAATAAGCTTTTTAAAGCAGAATTAGTCTTAAATTTGGGTGGTCATAGCGGAATTTTACTCTACATGTATTTCTAGGCATATCTAGTAAGTCCTGTTTGTAGCCACATCTTACGTCATACATTCACCTCTATTTCAGGTGGAAATGGTGCAATCAGTGAAAAGTGGAAGAAGGAATATCTCCCAGAGTTCTGTGTCAGTTCCGTGGAAATATTTGACCCCGAGACAAACACTTGGTCACCGGGGCCAGAACTTCCCAATGCTCTATGCGGGGCCGGGATTGTGAAATATGCTGGGACCATACTGATTGTAGGGGGAGAGGATGACAAGAGCTGGATGGCGGGGTTATGTTGGCTTAAGGAAGATAAAGGGAGACAATTATGGGTGGAGGGACAAGAGTTGCCTACAGTTATGAGTACATTTGGATGTGTTGTTGCAAATATACAAAATGAGATGATGAAACAGCAGTGATAATAGAAATGAACAGCATTTACAGTAGAACTTCGATGTCTCATACACCGATGGCTCGTTTACTATGGCTGAGTGGAACCCGTTCTTGAGACCCTAGGGAAATCCTCTACATAAGAAATAGTGGGGGATAATAAGGAGATTTTAGTCCTTTATCTTGCAAATGTATGCTGTGTGTACTCATTAGAATCGCCTTCATGAGGCGATTCAAATGAGTACACACAGCATACATTTTCATTTTAGAACACCGAAAAGATGTTTAAAAGTATCTTGTTATGCCTCCTGGCAGTACCCCTCATTGGCTCGAACTACCCATGTCTCGAACAGATTTTCGAGGTCCTAAAAGTGTTCGTGCCATTGAAGTTTGACTGTTGTTAAAAGGTTTTGATAACCCTAAGCATGAATAAAAAATGTTTGAAACCTTTAGTAAAAATCACAGTTTTCATCTGAAAAAAAAAAAAAAAAATAGAAGCCTCCGTGGTGTAGTGGTTATGCTACTTTCCTTGCAAACCAGGGATCGCAGGATCGATCCCGGGCTTCTCCAGACTTTCGGATGAGTCTTTAAACCGAGGTCCTGTCTCCATATGACCTTTGCTGTTGGTGAGACGTAAAACCCAAACACTCACTCACTCACTTTTCATGGAGCCCTGATAGCTTTATTTCAAATAGGTGGATTTTCCCAATTTCAAACTCCAGGTGACAAGGACTTCTTAAAAAAAAAAAAAATAATTATTAGTGAAGTGAATAATCTTCTCCATAGACAGTGTTGAATTCAGCAGTGTTATACCCACCAAAGTTTAACATGTGCCTAAAATAATGTACGTGTTCTGTTGAACTTGCACAGATAGTGCTCTTTGACGCTGTAGCTATATAAATATATGGAATTTTTACATATTATGATGTTGATTTCATTTAAGTGGAATGACACTTTCAGTGGAGGCAGCTCCCATGTCAATAGGTGTCAACTCTTAAAGGAAAGAATTTGCTTCTTTGGAGCAAATTCTTTCCTTTAAGAGTAGACCCCTTTTTCAGTGGGACAGGCTTTTAGAAAAGCAAACAGGAAGTCACCAAAGTTGTCTCTCTTTGAAAAATGGCAAAAAAAATCTGCCAGGTGTATCAATTCCACCCAAGTGCTTTGCAGGTTATATCTGATCAAGCTGAAACTTGGTAAATACACCACAATCTCTTTATTGCACTGTGCATTATAAAACAGTTTTTTAGCTCACCGTCACGTAGTTACGAGATGAGCTTTTGGGATCACTTTTTGTCCGTCGTGCGTGCGTCCGTCCGTCTGTGCATAAACAATTTCTTCAAACGACATTGACTCCTAAACCACTGATCGGATTTTGACCAAACTTCACAGGAATGATCCTTAGGTGGTCCCTTTTCAAAGTTGTTCAAATGGTTCCGGTCCGCTGCACATCTAGGTCACAGGAGCAAAAAATAGATTTTTTTTTCACCGAAAATTTAAAAAATCTTCTCTGAAACCACAAGGCCCAGGTCTTTGATATTTGGTATGAAGCTTCATCTAGTGGACCCCTACCAAGATTGTTCAAATTATAGTGCTGGGGCCAAAAATGCCCCCGCCCCGGGTCCCTTTGGTTTTATATAGGATTTTATAGGGAAAATCTTCTTCTCTGAAACTGCAAGGCCCAGGTCTTTGATATTTGGTATGAAGCTTCATCTAGTGGACCCCTACCAAGATTGTTCAAATTATAGTGCTGGTGCTAAAAATGCCCCTGCCCTGGGGCCCTTTGGTTTTAAATGGGCTTATATAGGGAAAATCTTTGAAAATCTTCTTCTCTGAAACCGCAAGGCCCAGGTCTTTGATATTTGGTATGAAGCTTCATCTAGTGGACCCCTACCAAGATTGTTCAAATTAAAATGCTGGGGCCAAAAATGCCCCAGCCCGGGGACCCTTTGGTTTTACATTGGCTTATATAGGGAAAATCTTTGAAAATCTTCGTCTCTGAAACCACAAGGCCCAGGTCTTTGATATTTAGTATGAAGCTTCATCTTGTAGGCCTCTACCAAGATTGTTCAAATTATAGCCCTGGGACCAAAAATGCCCCCGCTATGGGGCCCTTTGGTTTTACATAGACTTATATATGGAAAATCTTTAAAAATCTTCTTCTGTGAAACCACAAGGCCAAGGTCTTTAATATTTGGTGTGAAATTTCATCTACCCTGAGACCCTTTGGTTTTACATAGACTTATATAGGGAAATATTTAAAAGACTTCTTCTCTGAAACTGCAAGGCCCATGTCTTTGATATTTGGTATGGAGCTTCATCTAGTGGACCTCTACCAAGATTGTTCAAATTATAGCCCTCGGGCCACAAATTCCCCTGCTCCAGGGCCTTTTGGTTTTACATAGACTTATATAGAGATAATCTTTGAAAATCTTCTTCTCTGAAACAGCAAGGCCCATGTCTTTGATATTTGGTGTGAAGCTTCATCTAGTGGACCTCTATCAAGATTGTTTAAATTATAGCCCTGAGGCCAAAAATGCCCCTGCCCTGTGGCCATTTGGTTTTACATAGGCTTATGTAGGGAATGTCTTTAAAAAAATCTTCTTCTCTGAAACCGCAAGGCCCAGGTCTTTGAAATCTGGTGTGTAGCTTCATCTAGTGGACCTTTGCCAAGATTGTTCAAATTATAGCCTTTGTTGATATTTGGTATGAAGCGTCCCCTTTTTTAGACCTGCCTCAACATTATGCACATTATAGCCCCAGGGTCAATAATGGACCTCCCCAGGGCCCACTTTTCCTCTATGGATCAGGTGAGCGATCCAGGGCCATCATGGCACTCTTGTATTTGTATAGTATGGTTTAATGATGGATCCAAAAAATGTATAGATTATATAGAAAAATGACCATACATGGTCATTTTTCTATATAATCTATACATTTTTTGGTCATTTTTCTATATAATCTATACATTTTTTGTTTAGATATATAGAAAGTAGAAGTAAAACAAAGATCAGGAATTGATACAATTAACTTACTCCACCCATAAAAGACACCAAAGGGAAAGAAATACAAACATTAAGCGACCAGACCATAATGGAAACCTATTCATTCTTCTATTATAGATATGGGATTTATAAACCCATGAAGGTAAAACAAATCTAAGAAACCACTGCAAAGCAAGAGTTTATCAGATTTTTTTACCTTCCAAGGTTTATAAATCCCATACATATACTTAAAATAGGAGAATATTACATCCAATTTGATCATTTTGTATGTTAACCAGGTTCTGTTAGCGTACTGATACATAAGCTGATAGAAACAAAAACTGGATGGATGCATTTTGAAAATGAATAAAAATAGAAGCAAAGTGTCTTGAGATAAAACAACTAAAAATGTGAGATTTTATTAAGCAAAACGTACTTCTTATTCAGTTGTTATATGCATATAATCCTTGTTTCAACGTTGCATCTGAGTCAAATGTCACACATTCTGAATGTTTGTTGATATCCTTTCAGACGCCATTGAGGTGACATTTAGACTGAAACGTTGACGTGACGCACGCTCCTGCGTTGAAATATAATGATTTCATTATATCCCCGGCGTACGAAGTATGCTATGGGGGTATATAGTTTTCATCTTGCCGTTCGTCCGTCCCTGTGTCCGTCCGTCTTTCCATCCGTCCTTCCATCCGTTAACATTTTGGTTAAAGTTTTGCGTTAAAGTTTCTAAGAGATTGTATCTTCTGAACCCTTTGATAGATTATGTTGATACTTACACTGAAGTTACATACTGGTCTAAAGATTTCATTGATGCATGTCCCATCCCCCACAGTGACCTTGAGGTCAAGGTCACAGACTTAGAAATTCTACATTTGGTTAAAGTTTTGCGTTAAAGTTTCTAAGAGATTGTATCTTCTGAACCCTTTGATAGATTGAGTTGATACTTACACTGAAGTTACATACTGGTCTAAAGATTTCATTGATGCATGTCCCAGCCCCCACAGTGACCTTGAGGTCAAGGTCACAGACTTAGAAATTTTACATTTGGTTAAAGTTTTGCGTTAAAGTTTCTAAGAGATTGTATCTTCTGAACCCTTTGATAGATTGAGTTGATACTTACAATGAAGTTACATACTGGTCTAAAGATTTAATTGATGCATGTCCCACCCCCACAGTGACCTTGAGGTCAAGGTCACAGACTTAGAAATTTTACATTTGGTTAAAGTTTTATGACAAAGTTTATAGATGCCTGTATGTTCTAAACTCTAAGACAAATTTATTTGATACTTGCATTGATGTTGCATACCAGTCCAAAGATTTCATTGATGCATACCCACCCTGCTGCTTCAGTAACATTGATGCCCCCACCCATTCAGTAACTTTGATGCCCTCACTCCCTGGGTCCATTTAGAAATTTTATGTTTGGTTGAGCTTTTACATGCACATTTATAGATTCTTATAGCTTCTTCACTTCTTCATTCATATTACATACAAGCTCGAAAGATATATCAGAGGGTGGCGCTGGCCGGGGGTATACGTGACCCACTGGTCGCTTTTTATGTCCCCGGTAGCGATAGCGGGGACATATTGTTTTTGCCCTGTCTGTTTGTTTGTTGGTTTGTACGTGGACAACTTTAATGTTGGCCATAACTTTTGAACTGTTTCAGATAGAGCTTTCATATTTGGCCTGAAGGTTCCTTGTGACAAGACCTTCACATTCATGCAAAAAAAAATTGACCTGTGACCTTGACCTTGACCTTTGACCTACTTAAAAGAAAAAAATAACATTGGTCATAACTTTTGAACCACTAGAGATACAGCCTTCATATTTAGCATGTATGTTCCTTGTGACAAAAGCTTAACATTCATGCAAAAAAAATTGACCTGTGACCTTGACCTACTTAAAATTAAAAAAATAGCATTTTGGTCATAACTTTTGAATGGTTTGAGATAGAGCCTTTATATTTTGCATGTAGGTTCCTTGTGACAAGAGCTTTACATTCACACAAAAAAGTTTGACCTGTGACCTTGACCTTTGACCTACTTAAAAGAAAAAGTTAACATTGGTCATAACTTTTGAACCGTTTGAGATACAGCCATTTAGCATGTATGTTCCTTGTGACAAAAGCTTTACATTCATGCAAAAAATTTTCACCTGTGACCTTGAATGTGACCTTGACCTTGACCTTTGACCTACTTAAAATTAAAAAAATAGCATTTTGGTCATAACTTATGAATGGTTTGAGATAGAGCCTTCATATTTTGCATGTAGGTTCCTTGTGACAAGAGCTTTACATTCACACAAAACATTTTGACCTGTGACCTTGACCTTTGACCTACTTAAAAGAAAAAGTTAACATTGGTCATAACTTTTGAATCGTTTGAGATACAGCCTTCATATTAAGCATGTATGTTCCTTGTGACAAAAGCTTTACATTCATGCAAAAAATTTTGACCTGTCACCTTGAACTTGACCTTTGACCTACTTAAAAAATAAACAATTTTGGTCATAACTTTCGAACCATTTGGGATAGAGCTTTCATATTTGGCATGTAGGTTCCCTCTGATTAGAGCTTTTCATTCATGCAAAATGTTTGGACCATGACCTTGACCTTTGACCTACTTAAAAGAAAAAATAAAATTGTTCATAACTTTTGAACGGTTTAAGATAGAGCCTTAATATTTGGCATGTAGGTTCCTTGTGACAAGAGCTTTACATTCATGCATTTTTTTTTGACCTGTGACCTTGACCTACTTTAAAGAAAAAATATTATTGTTCATAACTTTTGAACCGTTTAAGATAGAGCTTTCATATTTGGCATGTAAGTTTCTTGTGTCAAGGCCTTCCCACACAAACAAAAATCTTGAATTGTGAGCAACTTTGAATAAAAAATGACCATGCCCGGGGACATATTCGTGTTTCACAAACACATCTTGTTCTAGTTGCAAAAGCGGTATCTTGTTCAAAAAAGTAGTTCTGGCTAACGGGATTTATTTCCCCAGCTAAGAGGAAATATTTCTTCTTAGAAAAAAGTAAAATTCCAAGTTTATGTCTGTTAGAAATTAGGGTGACCCCAAACATCTTTATAACACTGTTGTTGGGGTCCAAAGCAGAAACAGTTAAACAACCGTGTTATATCAAAACAAAAAAATGTATACAGTAGAACGTCTATGGCTCGAACACAGATGGCTCGTTTACCATGGCTGAGTCGAACCCGTTCTTGAGTCCTTAGGGAGTTTCTGTACGTAAGAAATAGGGAGATTAAAAATGAGGATATTTTCGTCTTTTATCTTGCAAATGTATGCTGTTTGTACTCATTAGAATCGCCTCAATGAGGCGATTCTAATGAGTACACACAGCTTACATTTTTCATTATAGAACACAGAAAAAGATGTCCTAAAGTATGTCGTTATGCCTCCTGGCATTAGCTTTCAGTGGCTCAAACTACCCCTGTCTCGAACAGATTTTCATGGTCCCAAAGTTGTTCGAGCCATTGAAGTTCGACGGTAGATTATATTATAGAAAAATGACCTTTTATGGTCATTTTTGTTGTGTCTGCTTTAAGCATGACGCTATTTAGGAGTTCAGTTTTTCATCCATTCGTCCTTTCATTGGTCCGTCCGTCAACATTTGCGACCATCCTAGCTTTCACCCTAATGTAAAAGTCCATTTTGTCGAGAACCATAGGAGCTTTTTTAATTATACATGGTACAAACTTGGATCTAGGAATGGCAACTTCAATGCAAGCATCCATATTTGACCTTGACCATATCTCATCTTGACCTACATTTCATGGTTTACTGACTTTGTTGATTATTGCGACCACCCTCACTTT
This sequence comes from Lucinisca nassula, assembly GCA_963580285.1. Taxonomy (NCBI): domain Eukaryota; kingdom Metazoa; phylum Mollusca; class Bivalvia; order Lucinida; family Lucinidae; genus Lucinisca; species Lucinisca nassula. Next base: position 2,294,361 of record OY757024.1, on the reverse strand, counting down.
CATCCCAACGTAAGAGTTCATTTCTCGAGAACTGTAAGAGCTTTATTAATGCTTTTTGGTACAAAATTGTATCCTGGAATGTCAGCTTCAATGTAAGCAGCCATATCTCACCTTCACCTACATTTCATGGTTCACTGGCTTAGTGAATTATTGCGACCATCCTAACTTTTGCTCTAATGTAAGAGTCCATTTCTGGAGAATTGTAAGAGCTTCGTTAATGAAACTTGATACAAACTTGCATCTAGGAGTGACAAATTTTATGCAGGCATCCATGTTTGACTTTGACCTAGATTTCATGGTTCGGTGACTTTGCACCCCCACAGGCACCACATAGCCTTTGGCTGAATTTTTGTTTAATATTATCTTTACATTTTTGTGATCCCCCTTATAACCATGTTTTATCCAAAACCATGTTTAGCCCTTATCTTGCTGTTCACGACAACCCCAGTCTTTGGAAACAGTGTAGAGCCAGACCAGATGGCTTCTGAAGGAGCCATCTGATCAGGATCTACACTGTTTGGCTTTCAGTTTATGAATTTGTAGCAATAAATTACATCAAGTAATTTGATTGGTTGATAGACAGAAATGGGTGTGGATTAAATTAATATTCAGCAAGATAAGGGTAAAGGAACAATGTTATAATGATGTTAGGGTGTATTTCTTTGTCATGCATGTCATATAACACAGGTATTAAACTAACACATTTCATGCTTTAGATCCAAACATTTGTGTGTGTTCAATGATAAAGAGGTTACTGTGTATTTGTAACTTTAGTTCATATCTCTGCATTATGTAATACTTATTTCTGTGGAATATATATCATATTTTGAATCAATAAATAATAAAAATGTTTAGACCAAACTGGTTTTCTGTACCAACAAGTTAACATCCAGTGACTACCTTTATTAGGTGCCATTTTACTATAAATCCCCTATTTTTGATATCACTCAATCGATTTTGTGTTATCACTAATGTTGTGATAAAGTAAGACTGAATTTGTTATATTTCACAAAATTGATTTATTGACATCACAAAATTGATCACTAATTCTATTTAGTGATATCACTAATTCTGTTTAGTGATATCACCTGTCAAATTCATCTGTATTCGATAGCACTAATTCGTTTTTGTGATATCACTAAATAGGAGTGAATTAGTGATATTACTAAGTTGATTTTGTGATATCGCAAATCCATATTTTCCCTTTGAGAGTTTGGAATAATGAGAGCTCCCAGAAATTAACACTGTGCATGCAGTACCACTGGGCGGGCTCTAACAGATAATAACAGGTATGCAGATCAACCTGCACATCCCCTGCCCATCGGCCCTTGGAGAAATAGATTGGGATGCAAGGTGCTTCCACACAGAGCTGAAACAGACTGCAAATGAGTACTGTTAAAACCCCTCAGAAGGTCTAAGCCTGCCGAGTGCCAGGCAAAGTGGTACGAGTCGGACTGTCCATTCATATAAGCCCTAATGGTTTCATTGTGTGGCAGGGCTTGAGATGCCATTTCATCTCAAAGTCTCGTAAAAGTCCCACAAAATTGGAAGCAACATCTCCACAATAACCTAAATAGTGTTGACAGGGACGTTAAACCTCTGATCAGCCGCTTAGATAATACAGTAGCTCTTATTTCTGTTTATCACTTGAGGTCGCTGATATGCTGTCGATAACATCATGTCATAAATATCGTATGACCACACATGTAATAACACTTTGGCGGGATTAAATAAAGTTATGACAATGTCCATGTCAACCATGCATTTTTTTTTTGAAAAATTGTCTTGTTTAAAGGTGATAAAATCCATTTTTAAAGTGGTCATACTATAGACAATATTACACTCGTGGTCATTTCATATGATATTTATGAAACTTGCCGCATCACGAAAATACGCCTATATAATTTTGATCCCCTTGAACCCCACCTTTATACAGTAAAACAGAGGTTTACAGGTGTATTCCTTATTTTTCTTATTTCTGTTCTAAAATATAGATTGAGGGTACTCGTTAGAACCTCAATGAGGCGGTTCTAACGAGTACCCACAATCTATTTTGAGCAGAAATAAGAAAAATATCAGGGTTTTTTTTTCATCTTAAAATATTTGTTTTTCAGCATTAAAGATTACAATGTAATTTTATTGGTGGTTCTAAGGAGTACCCACAATCTATTATGAGCGGAAATAAGAAAATATCACGTTTTTTTTCATCTTAAAATGTTTGTTTTTCGGGCGTTAAAGTTTACAATGTAATTGTATTGGCGTGCTTTTTGTAATGGAATTCGTAATGGAAAACATGTTTCATAAATATCATCTGAAATGAACACTCGTGTAAGATCCTCTATATTTAACATTTCAAGACTCTTTGCAAGTCCCTGTAGCTGTAGTTGAACAGACCAATTTGTGCCTCACCACAGCTCATTACGAAAACACGCCTATATAAATACATTGTAAATTTTACCACCGAAAAATGAAAATTTTCAGGTGAAAAATTGTGATATTTTTCTTAGTCCTGCTCAAAGCATAGATTGAGGATACTCGTTAGAACCGCCTTGCAGAGTACCCACAATCTATGTTTTTGATCAGAAATAAGAAAAATAATGTATACCCCTGCAAACCACAGTTGTACTATATAAAACTGGGGTTTACGGGGGTCAAAATTATATAGGCATGTTTTTGTAATGTTAACTGTTCAAACTTCATGATGATAATTAAAATTTGAATATTTAATATGGCAAATATGCTTAAATTTTTGCTGAAAAAAATGTGAGTAGTTTAAAGCTCATTAAACTAAACAGAATAGTGTCTGCTCAAATTCTGCTTGGTACTTTAAGTATTAACTGTGTCTCTGCTATGCAACTGCTAAAGCATTTCAGTTTTTGAGACCCAAAGTTTCTAAATGAATCCGAATTACTTTGCTAATATCCAGGTGACTATAACACATTTGGCGTCTCACATATGACCTGAGCCAGGCTCGAACCACAGCGGTGAGAGACCTAATGATTAATAGTCAGCGCTCTTATCCACTAGGCCGTGGAGGGCCGTTGACCGACGACATCCACACGACACTAGCACGACCTGACATTGGCCTGATATTTTCTGCTGGCAGGGCCCTTCCTACTTAATGTGTATATGGGATATGTCAGATGTACAGTATGCACCCATGTGGCTTAAAGGCGACCCACGCCCCGATGCCGTATCACATGGCAATGCCATGAATCGAATCCTCATTGCCCAGCTGACGCATGGGAGACGTAATCCTTGCCTTTTATTAGGTCACCAGAGCCGAAGGCTCCGAGGAAGCTTATAGGATGGGCAGAGTTGTCCGTCGTCGTATGTCTGCCGTCCATTCACATCTCCTCTGAAACCACTGGGCCGATGGTGCCCAGATTTCATCTGTTTTTGTTTGTTCATTTGATTCCAATCGGCCCAGATTTCATCTGTTTTTGTTTGTTCCTTTGATTCCAATCGGCCCAGATTTCATCTGTTTTTGTTTGTTTGTTTGATTTGATGTTTACTGTCCCCATGAACACTACATAGGTCATTTTGCTTCCAATTTCGGGACTTTTACCCGACATCGAGATGAAATGACATCTCAAGCCCTGTCGCCCAATGAAACCAATAGGGTTTATAAGCATGGACGGTCACATCGCTTTGCCTGGGCAGGCTTAGATCCTCTAAGCGGTTTACCAGTACTCGTGTGCGGTCGGATTCAGCTCTGCGTGGAAGCATCAGGCAGCCAATTTATTATGCCCCCGCCATTCGGAATATGGTGGAAAGGGCATATAGCGTTGCCCCTGTCCGTCCGTCCTTCTTGCGTCCGTGCGTCCAAAACTTAAACGCGGTCAATAACTTCCTTATTTCTCGATGAATTTTAAAATTACTCGGCAGAAATGTTAACCATCATGAGACAACGTGTCACGTGCAAAACCCAGGTCCATACCTCCAAGGTCAAGGTCATACTTAGAGGTCAAAGGTCAAAAAAAGGGTCTGCAACTTAAACGCAGTCAATAACTTTCTTATTTCTGGATGGATTTTGAAATTACTTTGTAGAAATGTTAACCATCATGAGACGATGTGTCACATGCAAAACCCAGGTCCGTACCCCCAAGGTCAAGGTCATACTTAGAGGTCAAAGGTAAAAAAAGAGTCCGAAACACATTCCATGACTTATTTCTGGATGGATTTTGAAAGTACTTTGTAGAAATGTTAACCATCATGAGACGATGTGTCATGGGCAAAACCCAGGTCCGTACCTCCAAGGTCAAGGTCATACTTAGAGGTCAAAAGTCAAAAAAAATGTCTGAAGCTTAAATGCAGTCAATAACTTACTTATTTGTGGATGGATTTTGAAATTACTTTGAAGAAATGTTAACCATCATGAGACAATGTGTCACATGCAAACCCAGATCTGTACCTCCAAGGTCAAGGTCATACTTAGAGGTCAAAGTTTAAAAAAAATGGTCCAAAACTTAAACGCAGTCAATAACTTTCTTATCTCTGGATGGATTTTGAAATTACTTGGCAGAAATGTTGGCCATCATGAGACAATCTGCCTCACACAAAACCAAAGGTCCTTACCTCCAAGGTCAAGGTCATACTTAGAGGTCAAATGTGAAAAAAGGGTCCAAAACTTAAACACGGTCAATAACTTTCTATGGATGACTACGAACATCAACATATTTTCAGGCTGGGACATCCGTGTCCTATGGACGCATTTCTAGTTTCTTCAAGCCCCGATGGGCGTGCCAAAGATTTCATCTGAAGCATCCTTGGGCTGGGGGATTGAAAGTTTGTTTTTTACGAAAATAGGCATTTTAGTTAGCTGCTATGTCGTCATAGTTCCCATTAAGTTAGAATGGGGGAAAATTAAAAAATGGCATTTACTGACAAGTCATTGCAGATATTTTGACAAAACTTTTACAGAAATGTTACTTTAGGAATCTTTTCTCAGTCATATGTTTTTATTCCAACCTTGGGGTCCCCAAGATTGTGCCATATTCGCCCATAGGCCTCTTGTTTCTTCCTCGCGGCACTTCTCGCCGACGACCACGCATTGGTATAACACTTCCCATCAGGCACATGACGTAATTGTGACGTCATATCAACGTCGGTGCAACGTAATGATGATGGTGCAACGTATATGCAACGTCACATCTACGTCGGTGCAACGTGTGCCTGCTGGGTTGACTTGGGATCGAGGGATTCTGGGTTGGAGTTCCATGCCAGGCATCATGCGTTTTGCGTCCTTAAGCAAGACATTTTATCCACATTGCTTAGTACTGTTTTCTACCCAGGAATAAACTAAGGTCATGGTCACAATTGATAGAAAGGCCACAGGAGGGCTTCCTTGATACATCCAGACCCGAAAGACTTTAAATTTGCACTTTGTTTACATGTGTCCTTGCAACAAATTCCCCAGGCGCCTATGATTAGCGGGTTATCAATTAAACTTGATCACTAAACCTTGCATAAATGTTCGCCTGAACATGCTTATTTGGTGCATTCATGTACTTGGTAACCTAGGCCTATGTTTCACGTTACGAGGACTGTCAGAGTTTGTGTTTACCCTCACGACCTGTATAGCGGATATAATTACTAAAACTTGCATCATAGTTCTCCTTGCTGACTTTGACCCGGCGACCTTGACATATATTTCAAACTCAGACTATAGCATATCGATTCCATGAAATAATGCATAAAGTTTCGGCACGTACCTTGACCTATATTTAACGCTCCTGTGAACAGCGATGAATCTGGTCAGACTGCGCTTACACGCCGGCTAATCCGAGTCTTCCCTGGTCGCAAACGTCGTTATTGTAGGTTTTGTGGTGTCTTTGCTAAACATGGAAATAAACCCCGAACTTTTCCAAATTACTGCTGCGTGATGAGACAAGAAAAAAGTCAAGTTGCCTTAAGGCAAAGACAAGTTGCTTTCACCGTGACAAGACAAGCCTTATCAAATTGCTTTCTGCGAAATGAAGCAAACAGAGTCAAGTTGCTTACTGCGAGACAAGACAAGCGAAATCAAGTGGCTTGATGCAAGACAAAACACACCAAATCAAGTTGCCGGCTATGAAACCAGACACGCAAAGTCAACTTGCTTACTGCGAGACAAAGACACACAAAATAAAGTTGCTTTCTGTGAGATAAGACACGCAGTCCAAGTTGCCTACTGCGAGATAAGACAAGCAAAATTAAAGTGCTTTCTGCTAGACCAGACAAGCTATGTCCAGATGCTTACTGCGAGACAAGACAAGCAAAACCAAGTTGCTTGCTGCATGACAAGACAAGCAAAACCAAGTTGCTTGCTGCGTGACAAGACAAGCAAAACCAAGGTGCTTGCTGCAAGAAAAGACAAGCAAATCCAAGTTGCTTGCTGCGTGACAAGACAAGCAAAACCAAGTTGCTTGCTGCGAGACAAGACAAGCAAAACCAAGTTGCTTGTTGCGAGAAAAGACAAGCAAAACCAAGTTGCTTGCTGCGAGACAAGACAAGCAAAACCAAATTGCTTGCTGCAAGAAAAGACAAGCAAATCCAAGTTGCTTGCTGCGTGACAAGACAAGCAAAATCAAGTTGCTTGTTGCGAGACAAGACAAGCAAAACCAAGTTGCTTGTTGCGAGACAAGACAAGCAAAACAAAGTTGCTTGTTGCAAGACAAGACAAGCAAAATCAAGTTGCTTGCTGCGTGACAAGACAAGCAAAACCAAGTTGCTTGCTGCGTGACAAGACAAGCAAATCCAAGTTGTTTGCTGCGTGACAAGACAAGCAAAACCAAGTTGCTTGCTGCGAGACAAGACAAGCAAAACCAAATTGCTTGTTGCGAGAAAAGACAAGCAAATCCAAGTTGCTTGCTGCGTGACAAGACAAGCAAAACCAAGTTGCTTGCTGCAAGACAAGACAAGCAAAACCAAATTGCTTGCTGCAAGAAAAGACAAGCAAATCCAAGTTGCTTGCTGCGTGACAAGACAAGCAAAATCAAGTTGCTTGTTGCGAGACAAGACAAGCAAAACCAAGTTGCTTGCTGCGAGACAAGACAAGCAAAACCAAATTGCCTGCTGCGAGACAAGACAAGAAATATCAAGTTGCTTTTACTGTTGTTCTAACAAGCACCCACAATCTATGTTTGGGGCACTAGTTTATTGATGAGAAAAATATTAAATCCTTCAGCAGTAAAATGTCATGGTAGAGGCATTAATAGGCGTTACTGTAGGATGGCCACCCATTCGTTTGGTGTAGATTTCCTTATTAATATTTTGATTTTTTATGCCCCCGCCATTCGAAGAATGGTGGAAAGGGCATATAGCGTTGCCACTGTCAGTCCGTCCGTCCATTCGTCTGTCCGTGCGTCCGAAACTTGAACGCGGTCAATAACTTCCTTATTTCTTGATGGATTTTAAAATTACACAGCAGAAATGTTAACCATCATGAGACGATGTGTCACGTGCAAAACCCACGTCCGTACCTCCAAGGTCAAGGTCATACTTAGAGGTAAAAGGTAAAAAAAAAATCCAAAACTTAAACGCAGTCAATAACTTGCTTATTTCTGGATGGATTTTGCAATTACTTTGATGAAATGTTAACCATCGTGAGACGATGTGTCACGTGCAAACCCAGATCCGTACCTCCAAGGTCAAGGTCATACTTAGAGGTCAAATGTCTTTAAAATGATCCAAAACTTAAACGCAGCCAATAACTTTCTTTGATTGATTGATTGATTGGTTTATTTCGGTATCACAGATTAGCAACATACATGTAAAACAAAACAATGCATATACAATGTTAAATACACACATTTTGTACATATAAAACAATCAATACATTGCAATGTTCATATGGCTTGCCAATCACTACCAAGGATGACACAAAAAAGAGAGAGTGATCTCTCTTATTTCCATTGTGGTCCTTTTGTACTGATTTGCAAGTCATAGTGAGGCACAAACAATAAATTAGAATAATAAATTATTAAAGATCTACGATTTAAATATGAATGCTTAGAATGTAGCAATTAAAAATTTATAATAAATAGATTGTAATTAAGACTATTGCTTTCAAAGACCTAAGAAATGACTTTAAAATTTACAATTAAAAAAAAATCTGCGATTACCAAATTATGCAAGCAGCATGTGTCCAATCAAAGAGAGTTTAAAAAATGCGATTTTACAGCTGTTTTAAAAATCCTAGGCCCGTCTACATTTTTAATGCTTGATGGAAGCCCATTCCATAAGGTACAGCCTGTATAGGCAAAAGATTTTCGGCCAAAACCCTTCACTTTAGGAAGGCAAAAACTACCATTTTCACTAAATCTAGTGCTATATCTATGTACAGATGTAGCTGGAATAAAATGCTCTCTCATATAGTCAGGCGATGTTCCGGATTTGATCCGAAAGACATGATTCAAAATGATCTGGTCTACCCTTTTTGAGACTGGCAACCATCCCAAAGAATTAAATTCATCAGATCCTACATGTGCTCTTGGATCCAGTTTCAAAACAAAGCGAATCATTTTATTTTGGGTAACCTGCAATCTGTTTCTCAGGAGTTTTGATAGGCCAGGATACCAAAAAGAACACGCATAGTCAAAATGACATTGTATAAGAGACATAACTAAAAGCTTCTTAGAATGCAAGTCTAAAAATCTCTGTTTTCTGAATAAAAACTTTAACCGAGCATTTGCCTTCTGAATTATTGAATTAACCATGGTTTCACCGCTCAAACACTGTTCCAACACTACACCTAGATATTTTACCGATTCCTTAGATTCGATACGAGTCCCTTTGCACGAAATCTGCAAGTTTGGTTGAGGTTTCAACTTACAATTTGAGCCAAACAAAATTGATTCTGTTTTGCCTAGGTGCAAGGAAAGCTTATTATCAACAAGCCACTCACTCACAACCTCCAGTTCTTTCTGAAGCCTCATTTCAATAGATGACACAGACTTATCGGCAACCAAAAGGGCAGAATCATCTGCATATAAAAGAAGTTTATTGTTCACAGCACCTGACATGTCATTCCCATAGATTAAAAATAAAAGGGGTCCGAGAATCGATCCTTGTGGTACCCCACAAGAAATTTCAGCGCTGGAAGATAAAACTCCAGACACGTCGACGAGCTGTCGACGGTCGGACAAATAAGAACGAAACCATCTAATCACATCTTGACTCAGACCAAGTGCTTCCATTTTCATCAATAAAATGTTGTGATCTACAGTGTCGAAGGCCTTTTGAAGATCTAGTAAAACCATTCCGACGAGATTGCCTTTATCCATTTGAAATTTTATGAAATCGGTCAAATGAATCAAACAAGTATCTGTTGAAAAACGGCCTCTAAAACCTGACTGAAATTTATACAGCAGCTTTTTCTCATCAAGATAAGTTTCAATTTGTTCATACACGACCTTCTCTACAACCTTAGATATAATACTCAAGATCGAAACTGGGCGGTAGTTGCCAACCTCTGTTTTATCATTCTTTTTAAAAAGAGGAACAACTCTTTCTGATTTAAGATCATCCGGAACAACACCTTGAATGATAGATAAATTGATAACGTGTGTAAGAGGACAAACTATTATAGATGCACTGTCCTTCACAAAGCGGGAGGGTATACCATCGAGACCTGTGGCTTTATTAACACTCAAAGCGTTAAGATATTTTAAAACTTTGTTTTCGGAGACAACTGAAAATGAGTAACAATTTGACCTCACACCTTTACTCCGATAGAATTTTCAACAAACTTTTTCCAAATCTATTTAGACTTTTAGGTAATTTCTCGACCAGTTTTGAAGCCACAGTTGTATAAAATTCATTGAATTTCTTTGCGCATGTTGCTTTATCAAAACAGACTTCACTGTTCTTTGCGCATGTTGCTTTATCAAAACAGACTTCTTATCTCTGGATGGATTTTGAAATTACTTGGCAGAAATGTTGGCCATCATGAGACAATCTGCCTCACACAAAACCAAGATCCTTCCTTACCTCCAAGGTCAAGGTCATACTTAGAGGTCAAATGTGAAAAAAGGGTCCAAAACTTAAACACGGTCAATAACTTTCTATGAATTAATACGAACATAGACAATTTTTCAGGCGGGGGCATCCGTGTCCTATGGACGCATTGCTAGTTTTTATGCCCCCGCGATTCAAAGAATGATGGAAAGGGCATATAGGGTTGCCCCTGTCCGTCCGTCCGTCCGTGCGTCCGGAACTTAAACGCGGTCAATAACTTCCTTATTTCTCGATGGATTTTAAAATTACTGGGTAGAAATGTTAACCATCATGAGACGAAGTGCAACGTGCAAAACCAAGGTCCGTACCTCCAAGTTCAAGGTCATACTTAGAGGTCAAAGGTCAAAAAAGGGTCCGAAACATAAATGCAGCCAATGACTTTCTTTTTTCTGGATGGATTTTGAAATTACTTTGTAGAAATGTTAACCATCATGAGACGATGTGTCACTTGCAAAGCAAAACCCAGGTCCGTACCTCCAAGGTCAAGGTCAAACTTAGAGGTCAAAGGTCAAAAAAGGGTCCGAAACTTAAACGCAGTCAATAACCTTCTTATCTCTGGATGGATTTTAAATTACTTAGCAGATATGTTGGCCATCATGAGACAATCTGCTTCACACAAAACAAAGGTCCTTACCTCCAAGGTCAAGGTCATACTTAGAGGTCAAATGTGAAAAAGGGTCCAAAACTTAAACACGGTCAATAACTTTCTATGGATGAATACGAACATAGACATATTTTCAGGCGGGGGCATCCGTGTCCTATATATGGACGCATTTCTAGTTTATTTATATGTTTTCAAATTTTCTTTTTCTCCTTAGTCTACACCAAGTGTCTGAAGAGAAATCGTAATACCGCGGAACATTTCGATAACACACCCGCCCGAAATACTGCAATTTTTCACATCTCCAAAATGGCTACTTTTCTGATGAAAATTTGTGATATTTTTATTTTTTACTGCAAACATATAGGTTGTTTGCGCTCGTTAGAATCGCTCATTGAGGCGGTTCTAACGAGTACCCACGAAATATGTCTTGTAGCAGAAATAAGCAAAATGTTTACCTACGTAAACCCCAGTTTTCTTTTTATAAGGTGGGGTTTTATAACAGGGTGTTCATTTCACGGACTTGTTCACGTGATGAGACGTGGGTAAAACCTCCGTGGTATAGTGGTTAAGCTACTCGCCTCATAAACCCGGGGTCGCAGGATTCTCAAGATTTTCGGATGGGTCTCATAGGGAATACCAGATCCGTGTCTTTTGATATCAAGTCTATCAGGCAAGGCTTCGAGAACACTTGTAGAATCTCGAGGCGTGCCGAGTGATTCTACATGCGTTCTCGAATTCGGGTTTAATGTCGCTTTCAAAAATTTTTCAGTCATATTACGACGGTGTCTGGTTGCGACAGGGAGCTCAATGCTCACTTTTATAGTGCTGCCTCACTGAAGTATGTCCCAGACACATTGCATGATACCACACCCAGTCACATTATCCTGACACTGGGTCTACCAGTCCTAGCTCTTCCCCGTAAACCTGAGTGCCAAGCGAGGAGCAGCTAGTACCATTTTTAACGACTTTGGTATGTCGCGGCCCGGGATCGAACCCGTGACCTCCCGATCCCCGGAGCGGACACTCTACCAATTGAGCTATCGGGGCCGGTCACACGTCCGTGTGACATAAGGCAATATTTCATTTCTGTAAAAAGTTTTTTTTCTGATGTTTTTTTTTTCTTACCTATACTCCAAACATAGATTGTTGGTGCTCGCTCGTTAGAACCGCCTCATTAAGGCACCAACAATTTATGTTTGGTTCTAACGAGCAAACACAACCCAAGTCTAAGAACAGAATAAAAAACTAATGTATACGCTTGTAAACTCCAGTTATCTCCATATAAAGTTGGGTTTACAGAGATGTTGTTAACGTGATGTTTAGGCGAGGTCCCGTTTCTATATGACCTAAAATGTTGACGTGTCTGAAACACACGCAAAGTTATCCTAAACATTACGATAACACATCCGTGTGACATAGAGCATTCTTTCATTTCTTCTAAACAGTAACATTTCTGATGAAAATTTGAGATATTTTTTCTTATTTTAACTCCAAACATAGATTGTGGGTGCTCGTTAGAACCGCCTCATTGAGGCGGTTCTAACGAATACCCACAACCTATGACTTGGAGTAGAAATAAGAAAAATAATGTATTCCCCCTGTAAACCCAAGTTTTCTCTATACAAAGTGGGGTTTAGAGGGTGTCCATTTAACGGACTAATTATCGTCATGAGGTAGAAACTTCAATGGTTCGAACACTTTTGGGACTTCGAAAACATCACGAAAACACGCCATATAATTTTGACCCCCTTGAACCCCACTTTTGTATAGTAAAACTGGGGTTTACAGGGGTAAACCTTATTTTTCTTATTTCTGCTCTAAAATATAGATTGTGGGTACTCATTAGAAACTTTATTTTGGGCAGAAAAAAAAAACTGAGCATAACTTTCGAATGGTAACTGAAAGGGCTTTCATATTTCACATGTGCGTTCCTTGTCACAAGACCTTTCAAGAGGTACCATAAATGTTGACCTCGTCTCCTTGACCTTGACATTTGACCTACTTTTGACCTCCTTTTTAAAAACTTTAACATTGGCCATAACTTTTGATTGATTAGTGATGGGAATTTCATATTTCACATGTCTAATCCATGTAACAATACTTTTCCAGTGATACCATAAATTTTGACCTCGTGACCTTGACATTTGACCTACTTCTTTTTTTAAAAAAAAAAACTTTAACATTCGCAAAAACTTTAACATTGGGCGTAACTTTTGATTGGTAACTGATATGGCTTTCATATTTCACATGTGCATTCCTTGTCACAAGACCTTTCCACTGATACCATAATTTTTGACATCGTGACCTTGACCTTGACAATTCACCTACTTTTTAAAAAACTTTAACATTGGCCATAACTTTTGATTGGTAAGTGATAGGGCTTTCATACCTCCTCCTGACCTTGATCTTGACGTTTGACCTACTTTTTAATAATTTTAACATTGGTCATAACTTTCGATTAGTAAGTAGGGCTTTCATATTTCACGTGTGCATTTCTTGTCACAAGACCTTTCTAGTGGTACCATAATTTTTGACCTCGTGACCTTGACCTTGACGATTGACCTTCTTTTTAAAAACTTTAACATAGTCCATAACTTTCGATTGGTAAGTGATAGGGCTTTCATATTCCATATGTGCATTCTTTTTCACAAGACCTTTCCAATGGTACCATAATTTTTGACCTCTTGACCTTGACGTTTGACCTACTTTTTAAAAACTTTAACATTGGCCATATCTTTCGATTGGTAAGTGATAGGGCTTTCATATTTCACATGTGCATTCTAAGTCACAAGACCTTTCCAACGATCCCATTATTTTTTACCTTACGACCTTGACCTACTTTTTTAAGACTTGAACATTGGCCATACCTTTCGACTACTTAGTGATACTGCTTTCATATTTAACATGCGCTGTCCGGGGGCATCAGTGTTTCAAAAACACATCTTGTTCAGATTAAAATTTTCACTTTTTGGCAGTAAAATTTGCAATGTATTTGTATAGGCGTGTTTTCGTAATGAAATATTCTAGACGCGGTAGTTCCAGTCACTGAGGGTTCATCATAGCACCAGATACCAGTACGCCCCCGCCCATCGGGGCTTGAAGAAATGGATGGGCTGCATGATGCTTCCACGACCACACACGAGTACAGGTAAACTGTTTAGAGGATCTAAGCCTGTCCAGGTAAAGCGGTGCGAGTTGGACCGTCCATGCTTATAAACCATTTTGGTTTCATTTGGCGCCAGGGCTTGAGATGTTATTTCATCTCAGTGTCGGGTAAAAGTCCCACAGAATTGAACGCAGCGTTTCCAAAATGACCTGTATAGTGTTGACGGGGACGTTAAACCTCAAATCAAATGAACAAACAAAACCAGCTACCACTGAGGGTTATGTGTGTTGTTGTTTTAACCTCCAACTGACAACTAAGGGTTTAAATACCGAAGTCTGGACAAGCCCAGAATCGAACCCACGACCCCTGGTTTATGGGGTGAGTAACCTAGCCACTACACCACGGAGGCTTCCCACTGAGGGTAAATTTTAGCAGTGGCTAAGAAGGCAAATTGGGGTCTATTGGATATCTTGTCAACATTCTTTAATAATAATTATAATAATAATAACAATAATGCCATGTTCTGCTATTTATAAAAGTCGTTTCGACGTGTGGATTATAAATGCAGTAATATGTCTATATTAAAACTACAAACTACTTTGAGCAGTCCCAAAGGTGGTCTCTTACTAGATGACAATGAGTGTAAAAAAACACAACGAAAGTAAAACTGAAACATTTATATGTTTAAAAAGAAAAATTCTAGCTAGGCTTAATCATTGAGCGAAAGTAAACTGAACCTTTTCAAGGTTCACCCTAAATGTTTGTTGTTGTTTTTTTTTTTTTCCCAAAACTTAAAGCATCATGATAACACACACGTATAACTTTTTTGTCCGATTTTGTTTGATTTGAGGTTAAACGTCGCCGTCAACACTATTTAGGTCATTTTGGAGACGTAGCTTCCAATTTTGTGGGACTTTTACCCCACTAAGATGAAATGGCATCTCAAGCCCGGTCGCCCAATGAAACCACTAGGGTTCATAAGCATGAACGGTCCGACTTGCACCACTTTACCTGGGGAAGCTTTGACCCTCTAAACAGTTTACCAGTACCAATGTGCAGTCGGTTTCAGCTCTGCGTGGAAGCATTATGCAGCCCAATCTATTTCTTCAAGCCCCGGTGGGCGGGGGCGGCCCAAATGAATGAGAACTATGATAAAAACGTCAGAAAGCTCAAAACTAGAGGTTTTCGCAAACCTCGTTTTTTTCGGCTTTATGGCGTGTTCGACTACATCACGCAAACCTCGATTTCTGTTATACCGTAGTTTTTAGCTCACCTGAGCACGAAGTGCTCAAGGTGAGCTTTTGGGATCAGTCTTTGTCCGTCGTCCGTCGTCCGTGCGTGCGTGTGTGCGTCCGTCGTCAACTTTTGCTTTAAACAACATCTCCTCCAAAACTGCTGGACAGATTTTGATCTAATTTCACAGGAATGCTCCTTGGGTGATCCTCAACCAAAATTGCTCAAACTGTTCGGCTCGGGTGAACAAGATGGCCGCCAGAGCTAAAAATAGAAAATTCTTTTAAACGACTTCTCCTGCTTAACCAGTGGATGGATTTTGAAATTATTTCACAGGAATGTTCCTTGGATGACCTTCTACTGAAATTGCTCAAACCTTTCCGCTCGGGTGAACAAAATGGCCGCCAGAGCTAAAAATAGAAAAATCTTTAAACGACTTCTTCTCCTTAACCAGTGGTTGGATTTTGAAATTATTGCACAGGAATGTTCCTTGGGTGCCTCTCTACCAAAATTGCTCAAACCAATCCGCTCGGGTGAACAAAATGGCCACCAGAGCTAAAAATAGAAAAACCTTTAAACGACTTCTTCTCCTTAACCAGTGGGTGGATTTTGAAATTATTGCACAGGAATGTTCCTTGGGTGCCCCTCTACCAAAATTGCTCAAACCGTTCCGCTCGGGTGAACAAAATGGCCGCCAGAGCTAAAAATTGAAAAACCTTTAAACGACTTCTCCTGCTTAACAAGTGGATGGATTTTGAAATTGTTTCACAGGAATGTTCCTTGGATGACCTTCTACCAAAATTGCTCAAACCGTTCAGCTCTGGTGAACAAAATGGCCACCAGAGCTAAAAATAGAAAAACCTTTAAACAACTTCTTCTCCTTAACCAGTGGATGGATTTTGAAATTATTACACAGGAAGGTTTCTTGGGTGCCCCTCTACTTAAATTGCTCAAACCAATCCGCTCGGGTGAACAAAATGGCCACCAGAGCTAAAAATAGAAAAACCTTTAAAGGACTTCTTCTCCTTAACCAGTGGATGGATTTCGTAATTACTTGACAGGAATGTTCCTTGGGTGACCCTCTACCAAAATTGCTAAAACCGTTCCGCTCGGGTGAACAAAATGGCCGCCAGAGCTAAAAATAGAAAAAGCTTTAAATGACTTTTTCTCCCTAACCAGTGGATGGATTTTGAAATTACTTCACAGGAATGTTCCTTCGGTGACCCTCTACCAAAATTGCCCAACTGTTCCGCTCGGGTGAACAAAATGGCCGCCAGAGCTAAAAATAGAAAAAGCTTTAAACGACTTTTTCTCCTTAACCAGTGGATGGATTTTAAAATTATTTCACTGGAAGGTTCCTTGGGGGATCCTCTACCAAAATTGCTCAAACTGTTCAGTTTTAAACCCCATTGGTTTCATTGGGAGGTAGGGCTTGAGATGTCATTTCATCAAAAATGACTTTTACTTCTCAAAATGACTTCTACTCCTAAACAGGCAGACTGATTTTGAATTAATTTCACAGAAATGGTCTTTGGGTCCAACCAAAATTGCTCAAACCCTCCACTCCACCATATATAACCCACAATTCCGTTTGTACAATAGGATCAGGTGAGCGATCCAGGGCCATCATGGCCCTCTTGTTTATATTCGTCGTTTCGGCGTTCTGATGTAAGTAGTAGCTTTTTCGTTTGTTTGATTTGAGGTTTAACGTCCCCGTCAACACTGTAGGGTCATTTTGGAGACGTTGCTTCCAATTTTGTGGGACTTTTACCCAACACTGAGATGAAATGACATCTCAAGCCCTGTCGCCCAATGAAATCACTAGGGCAAGCTTAGAGCCTCGAAGCAGTTTACCAGTACTCATGCGCAGTCGGTTTTAGCTCTGCGTGGAAGCATTATGCAGCCCAATCTATTTCTTCAAACCCCGAAGGGCGGGTGCGGCCCTAATGAATAAGAACTATGATAAAAAAAAATAAATAAAATAAAATAAAAAAACGTCACGAGGTTTTCGCAAACCTCGATATTTTCGGCTTTTTGGCGTTTTCGACTACATCACTCAACCTCGATTTTTGTTTTTACCGTAGTTTTTTATATTCGTCTCCCAAACCCCGATGTTTAGGCTTTCTGATGTTAGTAGTAGCAGCGTCGTCCCTACAGGCCCATTACGCAATTGTCACGTCACATCAACGTCCATGTATCGTCATGACTTTTATGCAACGTCAAATTGTTACGAGATGGAATAGGAAACCTCTCTGGTGCTTATGCACATCTAAATTATTTTAGTAGGAATATGGTAGGGCGATGCGAGTGAAATATTTTAGGTGAAATATGGTAGGCAAAATGTGCTGCTCCATGCACAAGTCATGCACATATCATACGATGTATGCATGAGTGGTTTGTAATGATCTGTTTTTACAATAATGGGGGCCGCTATAAGGCTGAGTTCTATAAAATTTGCCTAAAAATCGCTAACCGCCAAATTGTGCCATATATGATTTTCATTCCCGTCACGTGTTGTGTGGGTGTTCGTTTTGACAGGAGTCATGCCATTGATTTATAGGGTCGTTTCATCATTTTTTCCTATGGGAAATATACTATTTGAACGCAAATCCATTATCTACTCGATTTTTGCTATCTGGCTTTAATCGTGGACGGTATCTCCACCTTGTCACGATTTTAGCAAGCTAATATGAGTATGCATGATTTTCCGGTTGTATTCATAGATATAAAAACCCTGAAAAACGAACACTATTTAGCAGCAGGTCAAGTTGTAACGTATCCACACAACATTGTGACAAGACAGTGAAAGTATATTGAAAGGTATGTTAAATCTATGTTTAATATTATTTTTGTATGAACATGCTTGTAGGTTTTGGAGGGGTTTACTTCTAGTATACCCCAACTTTCGGAAGCCTATTCTGAATTCACTTTTGAAGCCTCTGTGGTGTAGTGATTAGGCTACTAGCTTTGCCAGCTAGAGGTCGCAGGATCGATCCCAGGCTTCTCCAGAAGTAGAATGAGTCTTTTTAAGCGAGGTCCTGTCTCATTCTGACCCTAGATGTTGGTGAGACGTAAAGTTTGGACACCCGCTCATTCTAGATTCTTTTAGGCTTTTAGACCCCTTTTGTAGAATGTAATTAATAAACGCCGGGTCACTTGTTTGATCCATGACTTTTGACTAGCACAGGTTAGAAAACCGTGGTCCCGTCTCTATATGATATTAGGTGTAGAGGGGACGTAAACTTAAGACGGGTTTAACCATATCTTCATCATCAGGGCAAACTCTTACAAGAGCCTGTCGGGTTATCCGTGATGATGAACCGTAATGAATTTGATTTTACAAGCATGTTCATGTTGAGTAGAAATAATTTTGTTCAAGAAGAATTATAAGTTCATTTTGTAATGATGCCGTTTGTGTCTGATAACTCAGTTTGTGCATGTATGTACATATAAAGAACGTGATGATGATAAGTGAGAGTATTTGGTCGCCACACGTCATAACGGCCTGAGCGGCGTGGATGACGTCAGCTGCGTCAGCAGCGTCACGAGGACGGTTATGACGTGGTGCCTACCAAATACAGAGAGAATTTACGACAAACAGTGTTGGCCCTTATTAGACACTAACAAATGTTATGGAGAATAGATGAAAATCTTTCTGTTTGTAGTTTCTATCTGTTGTTAATGTAATGAATTTGTGAATAGCTATATTTGTGAGCCGTGTCGCGGAGAAGGCTATGAAATAGAGTTTGTTATGTTTCCTGTAATTGGCGGCTGACCAGGTAGCGCAAAGGCGTGGTCTGTTCAATTGCCTCTTACTTATGATAATGTAGTGAGCACAAATTTGATGAGTATTATGCTCAGTAGTAGTGAGCATTAATTGATTTCTGTAGTGCTCAGTAAGGAAACATGAACTTTGTGTATTCTTGTGTCAAGCGCTGGGTGCTGATAATTTGATGCACAGTCAAGTGAGTTCTGCTGTGCAGTTATTTGTCGCATGCACTAATCAGCCTGTGTGTCTGGTCGGCGCATGCGCAATAACGGTATATGCATGAACATATTCTAACTTCTCCGGGAGGGGGATCATGATATAGCATGTATGTTTTGTGAACTGTATCTCAGTCCAATTATCGTAATTTGCAGGCACAACAATGTGTGTTGACCTGCTGCTCCCTGCAAAATAGCAGCAGGTACTGGTACGACGCTGTCGGTTAGGGTCCAGCAAAGGCGGACAACCAACATAAACAGGTCGTAGAAAGCTGTGTGAGACCATTCAAATGAAACAGGTCGAATAAATAACATGCAGGCGATTCAGGCGAATCAAACCAGTGCGCGATCGCTAAATGATACATATCAACCTGTGGTCGACAACAAGGTCGACAAACTAGTTCACACTAGTGCGCGAGAGGGGGGTTCACCCTAAGTTATAAAGTGGCCAGTCGCGTCTTGTGTTGTTTCTTTTTTAGCTCACCAGAGCCGAAGGCTACGGGGGAGCTTATAGGATAGGCAGTTGTCCGTCGTCTGCGTCTGCGTCTGGTGACGTCAACACTTTTAAACGACATCTCCTCTGAAGCCGCCATGTCGATTGGGCCCAAATTTCATCTGTAGGATCCTTGGGTTGGGGGATTGAACGTTTGTGTTTTTTTTATGAAATTCGGCTCATTAGTTTGGTTGCTATGGCAACTTAGAGTTTCCATAGACTTATAATGGGGAAAATTGAAAAATGGCATTTACTGCCAAGCCGCTGCAGATATTTTGACAAAACTTTCATAGAAATATTCCTTAGGCAATCTACTATCTGCCATATGATTTTAGGCCTACTGCTCATTTGTATTGGTTGCCATGGAAACCAAATTGAAAAAAAAAATAAAAAAATAAAACTTAAAAAATCATCTCCTCAGAAACCGTATGCTCTATGAGGCTGAGAGTTTATGAAAATATTCACCATATTTGCCTTTACAGGTTTTGTGTTTTTTATGAAATTCGGCTCTTTAGTTTGGTTGCTATGGCAACTTAGATTTTCCTTCGACTTATAATGGGGAAAATTGAATAATGGCATTTGCTGCCAAGCCGCTGCAGATATTTTGACAAAACTTTCATAGAAATATTCCTTAGGCAATCTACTATCTGCCATATGATTTTTGCCTACTGCTCATTTGTATTGGTTGCCATGGAAACCAAATTGAAAAAAAAATAGAAAAAAAAAATACTTAAAAAATCATCTCCTCAGAAACCGTATGCTCTATGAGGCTGAGAGTTTACGAAAATATTCACCATATTTGCCTTTACAGGTTTTGTGTTTTTATGAAATTCGGCTCTTTAGTTTGGTTGCTATGGCAACTTAGATTTTCCATAGACTTATAATGGGGAAAATTGAAAAATGGCATTAACAACAAAGCCTTTGCAGATATTTTGACAAAACTTTCATAGAAATGTTCCTTTAGTAAACTTCTCACAGCAATATGCTTTTATGTCAACCTGGGGGTCCTGTAGGTTGTGCCGGGGCCATTCCCCGCCCCAGTACTTCATAAAATTCCTTATATCTCAGAAACCTTACAGATCCCCACCCCTTAACTATATATATTCTTGTTCCTTATGATAAGATGCATTAAGTGACACCAACCTGGGGATCCCCCCCCCCCCCTGGATGTGCCGGGGACATGCCCCACCCCCTCCACTTCATAAAATGCCATTTATCTCAGAAACCATTCAGATCCCCACCCGTAAAGCATATATATTCTTGTCTCTTATGATAAGATGCACTCAGTGACACCAACCTGGGGGTCCCCCATGATGTGCCTGGGCCATGCCCCACCCCTCCATTTCACAACAGGCCCAATATTCCAGAAAACTAACAGATACAAACCCCTAAATTAAATATATTTTTGTTCCTTATGATAAGTTGCATTCAGTGACACCAACCTGGGGGACACCCGGGATGTGCCGGGGACATTCCCAACCCCCTCCACTTCATAAAAGGTTGGCCCCGCCCATAGGGGCTTGAAGAAATATATGGGCTGCATGATGCTTCCATGCAGAGCTGAATCCGGCCCCCACACTAGTACTGGTAAACCGCTTAGAGGATCTAAGCCTGTCCAGGAACCGCAGTGCGAGGCGGACCGTCCATGCTAATAAACCCTATTGGTTTCATTGGGCGGCAGGGCTTGAGTTATCATTTCATCTCAATGCCGGGTAAAAGTCCCACAAAATTGGAAGCAACATCCCAGAAATGACCTTTACAGTGTTGATGGGGATGTTAAACCTCAAATCAAACAAACAAACAAAACTTCATAAAAGGCCAAATATTCCAAAACCTTACAAATCCCCACCCCTAAACCATATATATTCTTGTTCCTTATGATAAGAAGCATTAAGTGACACCAACCTGGGGTCCCCCCCCCCCCCCCCCGAGATGTGCCGGGGACATGCCCCACCCCCTCCACTTCATAAAATGCCATTTATCTCAGAAACAATTCAGATCTCCACCCCTAACCCATATATATTCTTTTTCCTTATGATAAGACGCACTCAGCAACACCAAGCTGAGGGTCCCCCGGGATGTGCCGGGGTCATGCCCCACCCCCTCCACTTCATAAAAGGCCAAATATTCCAGAAACCTTACCGATCCCCGCCCCTAAACCATATATATTCTTGTTCCTTGTGATAAGACACATTCAGTGACACCAACATAGGGTTCCCCCAGGGCTCGCCCGGGCCATGCTCCATTCTTCAACTTCACAAAATACCATATATCTGAGAAACTGTTCAGAGCCCTACCCCTAAGCCATATATATTCCTGTTCCTTATGATAAGATGCAATCAGTGACACCAGCATGGTCCCCCTCCCCTTTCATTAAAAGCCATATATCTCAGAAACCGGTCAGATCCCCACCCCTTAACCATATATATTCTTGTTCCTTATGATAAGACTCCACTTCATAATAGGCCAAATATCTCAGAAACTATTCAAATCCCCACCACATAATCACATATATTCTTGTTCATTGTTATTAGACACATTCAGTCAACCCATCTTGTGGGGTCTGCAGGGGCCATTTCTCTCCCATCCACTTCATAAAAGGGCCTCATATCTCAGAAACTGTTCAGCATTAGGTTGCAACAATCTTGGGCTTTTCTGAAATCCAGCATGCCCGAATCTCTCCACTGCTTAAAAGGCCTTACATCGCAGGAGCCATACATATCCCACCGCTAAACCATATATGTCTCTGTTCTTTTTTTATAAGACACATTTAGTGGCACCAACCAGGGCTCCATTGGGTTCATGCCCCACCCCCTCTACTATATAAAACACCTAATGTTTCAGATACAGACCACATGAGTGCTCATTTGGGAATTGGGAGACTTTATAATTGGTAGATTAAAATCATACCATGTTAAAACACATGTCTGCCATTGGGCAATGCCCATCTGAGCTTGGGTTTAGAAATTTGGCTCTTTGGTTTGTTTGCCATGGCAAGTTAAGAGTTTCCGTTGACGTATAATGGGGAAAATTGAAAAATGACATTTATGCCTTTCAAGATATTGTGTCAAACTTACATAGAAATGTTCCTTTAATAATGTTCTTTTAGGCCTATTGGTTGCCACACATGGGAAATTGTCAGTTGTCATCCGTTGTCCTGCAACAACACATTCAAGCGACATCAGACCTCTGAAGCCACTAGGCTGATTGGGTCCAAATTTTATCTGTAGCATCCTTGGGCGCAGGGCTTCCATGGTAAATTAAAATACTTTGCTGCCAGTCGGCAGTGCCCCCTGAGCTCTGGTGAACATAGTGGCCCATGGGCCTCTTGTTTTTATTTTGTTGTTGTTTTTGCTGTTTGCTTCTGTAGGCATTCACGTCACCCGTTCCGAGCACAGAACATTGTTTTGCTTTCGGGGCGGACGTCGTGAGTGGGCTGCAGAAGCAACTAAATGTGATGTTTTGTGTTTGTATTGTTGTATATAGATGCTATAAATAATTCATGTCATTCATTTGATATCTTTCTTGTGCCTTACCCCACAGCTGCCCGTACACCTGTCAGAGATCACGATCGGTTGTCTTGTCAGCATGGGGGGTTTGCGGGACGCCGTAAACCCACATGTAACACACATCTACGTCATAGTGACGTTGATTTGACGTTGCCCTTGCGACTTGTGCCTACTGGGATAGCTCTGATGTAACGTCAGACTCCTAGGTGAGCCGAAGGTGTCGTAATCTTGCGTCACTTGAGCATCTTACAGTTGGGTAAGGCCTGCTCTTTTATTTCTACACTTCCATTCAATTTCCTCTTTCTCCTCCTTCACTCACTTTCATCTCCTCTACTATCTCTTCTACCCTCTTGGAGACGACACAAAATGACCCACTAGGACTGACATGCCGTTAAAACCCAACACAATCAATCAAAATCCTGACCGCACTATATCAGCAGTTACTGTTGTGGTTGACATGAAGTAATATGGAGTTGTCTCCTTTGCCCAAAGCAAAATAATTTTTGTGTGAATCACAGGTGATTTTTTTTACAAACTCCGGTGTAAATTTTTTCAATATGGGTGTCTTTTTGTTATTAATAGGTTAGTAGATTTCTATATTTATCTCTGTGAATAATAACAATAATAAAAAACTACATATCGATCACTAGATTTGGAAAGCACACCTGTGCAAGGTAATTTTTACCTGTCTCACCTGTGTGTCAGGTAGGCACCTGGAGATGAAATGCAATAAAAATTTCAGTTGTGCTCAGTAGTACCAAGTGGCACCGCCATACTGGGTACCACCCAGTCGGATTAGAACCACATACCGGGAGTACCCATTACCCTGCAGGCACAAAACATTGACTCAACATTGAACTAACGTTCAACGTTGAGTGCCTGCTGGGTAGAGCGTTGTCGGATTACACACACACACACACACACACACACACACACACACACACACACACACACACACACACAATGCATACCGTTAAGATCTTAATTTTCTCTTTTTAAACCGACAGGTAAAGGTGACTACATTTATGATTATTGAAAATTATGATCTGTTTTGGCGTTTTGTTTTTTTTTTACTCATAGAGTCTGTAACAAAATAACCATTTGGTACAGGTGCATTTCCAGTTTAATGTAGGGGTATCGGACCTAGGATTGTTTTGTTTGTGTTCTGCAACTGTAGATCCAGAACAGACATCGCACTGTGCGACTGACACTAACCCATTTTAGGAACGCTGGTAATGCGAAGATTAAGTAGGTCAATGGTTTAGGTATGCACACGGTTGGGAAAGTATGTTACATCAGCGATGATTCTATGAAAATACCCCAGCATGTACATGACGTAAATGTGACGTCATATCATCGTCGGTACAACGTCATGACATTTATGCAACGCCACATCTACGTCGGTGCAACGTAACGATTGATTTGACAAGGCCTTGCGACGTGTGTCTGCTGGGACGTAAAGCACAAACTCATTGTAGGCTGAACGGGTACATACTGTTTTGTTTAACTCTAAGATTCTTGTTCTGTATGGAAATAATTTATCTGGGTCTACACTGTTTGCCTAAAGACACGATTCCAGTTTAGATTCTATAGAATGATACCCCTCTTACGCAGCCGTGAATCTGAATTGCTAAGGGTGACACGTCAACTGACATTCATTCACCAGGACCTGTGATACTAAGAGGTAAATTTAGGTACACTATCCTCTGCACCTTCAGCGGAGGAAATGATCGAATCGGGAAGGGCAGGTCCGAGGGTAGAAGGAACGTGATAGCTAAGTGGTTAGTGTACCTGCCTCTGATGCTAGATGCCCCGTGTTCGATTCCCGGTGGCGGTGATTATTTCGGTGTCCGAACACACTCCATTGGCATCATTTGCTGGGATGAATGTCAAAAAGTGCACGATATAGATAGATAGATAGATAGATAGATAGATAGATAGATAGATAGATAGATAGATAGATAGATAGATAGATAGATGTAAGTTATTACGTTTCCTGCTGGATTCTGAAATGCCAATGAGTGCTGATTTCTACAGGGCCTAGCTATGGGGAACAAGGTCATCAGTTGGAATACTGTCAGCACTCTTTAGACCTTTGTGCAATAGTATAAGCCTACTGACACTTATCCTTCTCTTGAGAGTCTCATCTTAACCCTTGTCCTGCTGAATATTCATATATGCCACACCCACTATCAATTATCAACCAATCAGATTACTTGATGCAAATTATTGCAACAAATTCACAATCTGAATGGTAAACAATGTGGATCCTGATCAGATGGCTTCGTCAGAAGCCATCTGATCTGGATCTACATTGTTTCAAAGATAAGGCAAATTCGGGATTAGCAGGACAAGGGTTAACTTTTCTAGTATTGTTTCAAAGCAAAAATCAAGCGATATGAACAGAACAGAACATAACTTTATTAACACTCAGGTCTATACAGACATATGAGGATATGAACAAGTATAATACATTGAGACATGGTGGAATATGCATTTACACGTAAAACTTAGAATAACACTTTCTTAGCAAAACTCCTGGTTTGCAAGGCAAGTAGCATAACCACTACACCACGAATGCTTCTAACAATAGGAATGTGAAATCGCGACGCGACAGTTATTGCGTTAGCGAAACTAACTTCTTTTAAAGCCCTGACAATGATAACATTTCTTCATTGCTTCAGCGGTTAATTTAACAATACATATTATACATTTAAAGAGAACGACCATACTTCACACAGTGCTCAAATGTGCTTAAATCAGGTGCAGTAAGTATAACATTAACAATGATACGTTTCTCGAAAGGCATAGAACTTTGGGTCAGCGTTGGGTCAGCGTTGATTCAACGTGTAAAACGCTGCATCACCGCCGATCCAATGTCCGCTTATAGTTGCGAGCACGCAGGGTTCCCATTATTACAGACAGAACATACACAATATAACACATATACAGAAAACAAGCTTACTTTACTTAGTGCTTATGTGTGCTCATACTAAGGGCCGTAAGCATAACAATAATTATGATACCTTTCTCAATGGCCAGGGTCAGCATCGAGTCAACGTCATAATATAGGGATCAACCATGATTTTTCATGCATCAACACCCGCCGGGTCCCGAGGAAGCTGCCTGAACATGAGGCCGCGAGGCCGAATGTTCAAACATCCGCCGAGGGACCCGGCAAATGTTGATTGGATGATTTGGATGATTTGAACATGGTATTTGCTGTTTGAGCACAGCTTTCGGTCCATTTGACAATGGCTTCAAGCAGCCATGCGCATAGATATTTATGCAAGAACGTTGCATCGGCGCAGATCCCATGTCCATCCATCGCTGCATGCCTGCAATATTTTCACCTTTGCAAAAACTGAATATATACATCCGGCCCTTTCCAGAAATAAAAAGTGAAAACTTTATCTGGTACTCATATGCACTAACATTAAGGACAGTATTTTGACATTAACAATGATACCTATCCCCCAGGGCATAAAACGTCGAGCCCACACTGAGTCAGCGCTGGATCAACGTTATTAAAGTCCAACTTCAATGGCTCGAACACCTTTGGGACCTCGAAAATCTGTTCGAGACAGGGGTAGTTCGAGCCACTGAGGTTACTGTCAGGAGGCATAACGAGATACTTTTAGACATCTTTTCGGTGTTCTATAATGAAAATGTATGCTGTGTGTACTCATTAGAATCGCCTCATCGAGGCTATTCTAATGAGTACACACAGCATACATTTACAAGATAAAAGACTAAAATTTCCTTAATCATCCCTCACTATTTCTTCTGTAGAGGATTTCGGTAGGGGCTCAAGAAAGGGTTCGACACATCCATGGTAAACGAGCCATCGGTGTTCGAGCCATCGGAGTTCTCCTGTACGTTGTATTAACATCCCGTTATCCAGGTACACTCTGTACCTCTCTGTGGTACCATTTGACACCAACAGGGGCTGGCGAAACATGAACACCTGCCATGTATTCCTGTTTCGCCAGTCACCGAGGTGCCGCAGCATATACTATCGACACATGCCCAGCCAGGCTTAGGGAGACGTTGACTGTCTTAAAATTTATGTAAATCATTTGGATGTGGCTAATTACTTAAATGACTTTAATATTGCGTGTATGAGTTTACTAAGTTTTGACAAAATATTATTCTGAACGTTTTTTTTTTTTTTCTTCAATGTCCTCTCGGCGGACCATTGCCTGGGGGTCCCAGTTACTACTACCATATTCCAAAATTGGACGGACTTGTCCTTCACACAGATACTTGGGGTCAGTAGAGCTTTCTTGCGGTTAGTAGAGCGGATGGTCCAAAACTGATCTCTTGGGTTTTTTTTCTCTTTATTTTTGCATTTTGCGTACTTGAACAACACCTGAATCCACACAAATAGTTGTGTCACGTCTAGAAAATCGTTTGAAAATAATGATATTTTACTGATAGGATAAAATTACGTAATAATATGTGATACTTATCACTAAAATGCAAAAATAAAGAGAAAAAAATCCAAGAGATCAGTTTTGGACCATCAGCTCTGCTTACCACAAGAAAGCTCTACAGTGACCCCAAGTATCTGTGGTCCTTCATGTGCTGCCTCCCTTTATACCCTGAGGACACTGACGAAGATTTCGCCTCATGAACCCAAGCGTTCTATTTATCAGTTACCCTCTATATTAAGAGCTTTTGGCTCACCAAAACATGACCAATCTGCCTTCCTTGGCAGTACCAGGGCACGTACGTCCCCGACAACATAGCTCCCATCATGGCAAGTTACTAGGCAACTTTGCCCTTAATACAAATTTAGAAGGATAAGGGGGTTATCACTTCCTTGAAAGATACCAAAGAAGGGCCCGGGCCTCAGCCACACTGGCTGGAAGAGAATTCCACAAGGGGACCGTCCGGGGAAAAAAGCTAAATTTGAATGAATCTGTCTGTAGAGAACTGTCTGTATTTCTTGGAGTGAGAACTTCTGGTACGTTGTGTCGAGGGAATTAAAAACCCATCAGCAGGTATGTCTACTAGGTCGTTGACCACTTTGTAGAAAAGGGTTATCTGTATCTTAGCCCTTCTTGACTCTTACGACTCCCATTGTAGATGTTGGAGCATTGATGATACGCTGCTGGTATTCCTAAAACGATTGGTGGTATAACGTGCAGCTCTTCTCTGTGTCATCTCCAGCTTCCATATCTTTTCTTTGTGATGAGGATTCCATGTCGATCGTAGATCGTAGAATATATGTGTCCACCTTTCAGTAACGGCCCCGCCCATAGGGGCTTGAAGAAATATATGGGCTGCATGATGCTTCCACGCAGAGCTGAATCCGGCCCGCACACTAGTACTGGTAAACCGCTTAGAGGATCTAAGCCTGTCCAGGAACCGCGGTGCGAGGCGGACCGTCCATGCTAATAAACCCTATTGGTTTCATTGGGCGACAGGGCTTGAGATGTCATTTCATCTCAGTGTCGGGTAAAAGTCCCACAAAATTGGAAGCAACGTCTCCAAAATGACCTTTACAGTGTTGACGGGGACGTTAAAACTCAAATCAAACAAACAAAAAACCTTTCAGTCACCAATAACCGCGCTCAACTGATCGAGTTTCACAACTATGCCTTTTCCTAAATGCATGTTGCCTGTCTGACAAAAGTTTATGTTCATCCAAGTGGGCCATTATTAATTGAGCATCTACATGTATATGTTCAAGCCATTTACATGGAAATCAGGGACACATGGCTATAATAACGAGCAAGAACCCTAACTTTGATAAGAATAGCGCGGTTATTTTCCGTAAATAACCATTACCCGTATTTACTACAAATTATAGTCACGTGGACATAACACGGAAAAGCTGTTTGCTTAGTAACTTTGGGTTGACCGACGAACACTAGACCCACAATTCACCTTATTTGCATTATCTGCTGGTTCCTAGTCTGAAGGTTATCAGTGTTGGAAAAACAGGTAACCAGATCCCCCTGACCTTTCAAGGTCAGGGGGTCTGGTTACCTGTTTCTCCAATATTGACAATGCGCAAGCTGAGAGCCAGCAAATAATGCAAATATGGTGAATTGATTTTTTTTTCTGCTGTGTATTTTTATGCGAGGGTTTATAAAAACACACTGAACCCCACATTTGAATCAACCATTTCTCCTCAAAGAACGGAACCGACTTGAATTTGCCTGCATCGAGGCTCATAGACCTTGCCTGAGGAATAAGCCGACTCCCTATTACAAGCGGAAGATGCTCGTTTGGTTACGACATCGTCGCCGTTGGATAAGAAATCATTTGGGCTATATCCCCAGGTCAGACGAATTGCGTTTCAATGTTGGTTTCTACCACTCGCGTGTAAACGTGTATGGAGGAGAGTTATGTTCCTGTAATATCCCAGAACATGACAGATACGGTTGAGGCGTCGATTTAATTTGGCGGCTGTGAGTTATAACCACTTGACTGGCCTTCACACTGTTCAGGGAAACATGACGGCGTTGAAATACAGTGATACCGTGCTTTATCCCAACTATACAGCCTCTTGTTGTTCAAACTGGACTATTGTTTCAAGATGATAACGCCCGTAATCGTTACTGCTCTACCCTGGCCGGCAAGATTTCCGGATCTCTCACCCATAGATCTATGGGACGAGTTAGGGAGGAGAGCTTACGAGAGCCATCCAGTAACACGCAATCCTCAGTAGCTGAAGCAAACATTACGCGTACATGCTAGGATCAGTTTGCATGTCACGCATGATGCACGGGATGATCGAGGTCTTTGTTCATTACAGTAACACACCTGTATGACATTATAAGAATCCTACATGGGTGTGAGAGGTGGATAGAAAAATTCGTCCCTAGGGGCAATGTCCGGCATCACGAGGCTTGCCGAGTGATGCCGGACAGTGATCCCGAGGGAGGGTTTTTGTATCTGCCCCTCATACACATGTAAGATTCTTTTTCTATGATACCTTTCATTTCTGAGAGTGGACTTCTTTTCAATGGACGCCGGCCATATTTTGCTGACAATAATGCGGCGTTTCTGACGTCAGTATAGGCACAGGAGCTTGAAGTTATGTCCATAAGTAATTCATAAGGTTCAAAATCAAAAGTGACACTAACTTTGACTTTAGAGCCATTTCGTAAAATCTTACGAAATGGCTTTATTGTGTCACTTTTGATTTTGAAGCTTATGGACTACTTATGGACAGAACTTCAAGCTCCTGTGGTATAGGCTACACGCATTACGTCAACTTAACGACGACGTATGTGGCGTCCTATAGATGAGTTTAGGACGCCACCGGTCGCTAAGGAAATGCTATCCCACGAGTCCGTATTTTTGCGCATGCGCAGTTTTGTGTGGCAAAAATATAATCGTTGTTCAGACTACTCGTATTCCGATAGCAGTTATTAATTTGGATTTGACAATTTTAAATAGAGCGTAAGGTAAAGGTGACGTACGTCTTGCGTCACTGTGGCGTCCAACTGCAGTGTTCGCGCTAGGATTTTTTTTCTTTCGCCATCACTTTCGCCAATTAAATGCCAAAATCTTAAAACCTGAGCCAGTTGAAGAAACTTCTTCGCAAAATGCAGAACATGGATAAAAAAGATCTGCTCTACAATTTTCTTTGGCACTTAAAGGGTTGAAGCTTAAATGCACAGACTGTCCTTTTGTGGCCTTTATGGACGTGTGTAATGGGCTGTAGGTGCGCCTAAAGACCCCAGGTTTTTTTTATCAAACCAACACGGTCACACGTCATACCAGTCATCTATGCTGTCTTGCCGACAGATAGCTTAGCAAAATCCATAGACCAAAATCATTGAGATAGCTTGAGTTTTCCGACTTCCAGCGGCATTACCTTCTCTCCCTAAAATGCAACAAAACCTTGCTTAAATGCTTTTGTTTTTGCTCCAACAAGTAAGCGTTGTTAAGTCATGGAGGCTGCCATTTTGGTTGATCACATGATCACATTACCGTAAAAATTCGGCTATAAGACGAGGATTTTTCCCTCCGAAATGAGCCCCAAAAATGGCCCCGTCTTATAGCGGTGGTCATGGACCAGCCATACGGAAACAGCCGATCGGTGATTTTTGAATTGATATAAAGCGCCGGGTCTCCGGACATTAGCCCCCCAGGACGTTTGCCCCCCAATGACTTAATCTAAAAATGGACATTTGCCCCCCAGTTGAAAATACGACCCGGACATTTGCCCCCCAGAGCTTATTTTTGGTATGGACATCTGCCCCCCAGTGCTTATTTTACAGGCGGACAATTGCCCCCCACTGCTTATTTCAGAAAGGGACATTTGCCCCCCAACCTGGCTAGACAAGGATATTCATTACCCCGGGTTGTATATAGCTACATAATTTACATGATAATGTTTTGGTTAAAGTTTTACAGCCCATTCAAGATCATTTCAATTTCTTCAAGAATTAACCATCAGTGTATCCAGTGTAAAAAACACTTGAGTATAGGCGTCTGACACTGGACCCTCAGTGAGGCACAAACTCAATATATGGTTCTGTAGCTGACTTGCTTAACCCTTATCCTGCTGAATAAATTAAGCATCTCCAATTGTTGACTATTAATCATCCAATTCTTGGTATATTTTTGTTAACTTAACAAATTGCATGACAAAACAGTATAGATCCCCATCAGATATGGCATCTGATCGGGATCCATACTGCTTTCTAACATAGGGGTTGTCCATAACAGCAGGTTATTATGGGATTCATATTAATATAGATCATATGGAGTAATTTATTGCTTAACATTTTGTATTTCTGATTAT
This sequence comes from Lucinisca nassula, assembly GCA_963580285.1. Taxonomy (NCBI): domain Eukaryota; kingdom Metazoa; phylum Mollusca; class Bivalvia; order Lucinida; family Lucinidae; genus Lucinisca; species Lucinisca nassula. The sequence goes on along the minus strand of OY757024.1, from coordinate 2,262,663 downwards.
AATAATCTAATAAATGCATTGTTTTACTCCTTTGTGTTAGCCCTGGTCTATCTGGGGGGCAAATGTCCCTTTCTGAAATAAGCAGTGGGGGGCAAATGTCCACTTGTAAAATAAGCACTGGGGGGCAGATGTCCATACCAAAAATAAGCTCTGGGGGGCAAATGTCCGAGTCGCATTTTCAACTGGGGGGCAAATGTCCATTTTTAGATTAATTCAATGGGGGGCAAATGTCCTGGGGGGCAAATGTCCTGGAATCAAAGCGCCGCGCACGAACCACCGCTACCATTTAGCTGCACAGGATTGGTAAATGACGTCATCCGACACCAGCACCCCGACACGTATTTAATGTCATTGTGTGTATCTATTTCATTAAAAAAAAAACCGTTAGGAACAGGGTAGAAAATATTTTCTCGATAGCTAAACGGTTGTAAATAGAGGTGGATAGAAAACCAGCGCTTTGCACAGCTTCCGAATTATCCCCAGAAGCTCCGTGTCAATAACCAACAACCGCGTTCGATTTTCCGGCTCAGCGTCTGCTATTTGGCGCCAAAACATAACCATACATGAGATCGTAGAAAAGTCCATTTTTATTACCGTTGGATGTAGCTAATTGTCTGAGGAGCGATTAAATCATTTTCACATTGATTGTGGATTAAATTTTATGATTGACATAACTTGACCATGTTTTCACACCTTATCGACACGCACCGCAGGGTGGCAATTAAAAGGGATTAACAATAGTGTCATACTTGAACCGTAATAAATACACAAATGGTTTGTCTTTGAATTGACAGTGCAGCAATTATTGCGATTTACTTACTGGTATAGTTTTACCGGATTTAAGGACTCAAAAAGACTGACAGTTATAGACGATTTTTTTGCACTTGTCCGACCGGGCGTCATAAGGTCAACGTGCAGTTGCCCGGTCAGCCGGGAAATGGATTTGTCAGTCCTGTCGTCTATTAAATAGGTGGAAGAAAAGGTGTAAAACACACGTTTCAGTAAACGGCTTATGACCCATCTTCTTTCTTATGAATGTTTTCATTGCTCTTAAAGGAACTCATTTTTTATTTTTATTTGCCTTCACTGCAGCTGGTGTTGTGCCGTGTGGCGGCCGTAAAACGTCTCCCCGTACATCAACCATAGTGTAGTTTATATTTTACTTTTGGTCCTTTGAGATCAGCGTGAATATTCTGAGAAATCAGAAATAAATTATTGGTTTAGACTCATATTCTAGACAGGATTTTAATTTTTTGGGACCCCAATTTGATTTATATCAATCTTTGTATCGACTGCCTATTCGAAATTTGCAAAATTGCAGTATGTTTCCTCTGGCTTTCTTTGCCGGATCATTACAGGGTCACTGATGAGGCTTTATTAGCCGAAACTACGTAGTATGACCCATCTTCTTTCTTATGAATGTTTTCATTGCTCTTAAAGGAACTCATTTTTGATTTTTATTTGCCTTCACTGCAGCTGGTGTTGTGCCGTGTGGCGGCCGTAAAACGTCTCCCCGTACATCAACCATAGTGTAGTTTATATTTTACTTTTGGTCCTTTGAGATCAGCTTGAATATTCTGAGAAATCAGAAATAAATTATTGGTTTAGACTCATATTCTAGACAGGATTTTAATTTTTTGGGACCCCAATTTGATTTATATGAATCTTTGTATCGACTGCCTATTCGAAATTTGCAAAATTGCAGTATGTTTCCTCTGGCTTTCTTTGCCGGATCATTACAGGGTAACTGGGTCTCCGGACGTTAGCCCCCCAGGACGTTTGCCCCCCAATGACTTAATCTAAAAATGGACATTTGCCCCCCAGTTGAAAATGCGACCCGGACATTAGCCCCCCAGAGCTTATTTTTGGAATGGACATCTCCCCCCCAGTGCTTATTTTACAGGTGGACAATTGCCCCCCACTGCTTATTTCAGAAAGGGACATTTGCCCCCCAACCTGGCTAGACAAGGATATTCATTACATAGACTTGATATAGCTACATAATTTACATGATAATGTTTTGGTTAAAGTTTTACAGCCCATTCAAGATCATTTCAATTTCTTCAAGAATTAACCATCAGTGTATCCAGTGTAAAAACCACTTGAGTATAGGTGTCTGACATTGGACTCTCACTGAGGCACAAACTCAATATATGGTTCTGTAGCTGACTTGCTTAACCCTTATCCTGCTGAATAAATTAAGCATCTCCAATTGTTGACTATTAACCATCACATTCTAGGCATATTTTTGTTAACTTAACAAATTGCATGACAAACAGTATAGATCCCCATCAGATATGTCATCTGATCGGGATCCATACTGCTTACTAACGTAGGGGTTGTCCATAACAGCAGGTTATTATGGGATTCATATTTATATAGATGGACTAATTTATTGATTAACATTTTGTATTTCTGATGATAATAAACCAATAAATACATTGTTTTCCTCCTTTGTGTTAGCTCTGGTCTATCTGGGGGGCAAATGTCCCTTTCTGAAATAAGCAGTGGGGGGCAAATGTCCACCTGTAAAATAAGCACTGGGGGGCAGATGTCCATACCAAAAATAGGCTCTGGGGGGCAAATGTCCGGGTCGCATTTTCAACTGGGGGGCAAATGTCCATTTTTAGATTAATTCATTGGGGGGCAAATGTCCTGGGGGGCAAATGTCCTGGAATCGGGTCACTGATGAGGCTTTATTAGCCGAAACTACGTAGTATGACCCATCTTCTTTCTTATGAATGTTTTCATTGCTCTTAAAGGAACTCATTTTTGATTTTTATTAAATCGGCAATAAGGGGGATGGGACTTCTTTTTCTTTTTTATAGTTTTTTTTCGCCACTAGTTTTCGCCAAATGACACAGATTTGCGCCAGCTTTATTTTCTTTTCGCATTTGGCGACTTTGGCGACCGCTAGTGCGAACCCTGGTATTGGCTGACAAATGGGTAAGACCTGCTATCCTTGCATCAGGTTAGGGTAGATGGGAGTGCTCTTATTCCTTCTGTTTCTACACTTCCATTCATTTTCCTTTTTCTCCTCTGTCCTTTACTTTAAAGAGCAATTGGTTTCTGGTCAACTCGTACCTAAGTCAACTCGTACCTTAGTCAACTCGTACCCGAATTTGGTCAACTCGTACCTTAGTCAACTCGTACCTAAGTCAACTCGTACCTTAGTAAAAATAAAATTTGTTTTTGGGTAAGTTTATACACATATATACAGGTCAACTTTATGGTCTATGCAGACTCCTGATCCTTTTCCCAACGATGAAGACTATACATAGTGTGTGCATGACGCCATTACGCACGTGCGCCAAAATGGCGCCTTTCATGTGTATGACCCCCATATCCCTTTAGCCAGACGGTGGGCGGACAATTTGGCCAGCGGACGATTTGGCCCGGACGATTTGGCCTAGGACAATTCGGCCTAGGACAATTTGGCCAGCCAAAAATATTGGGTAGGACAATTTGGCCAAATTAAGTTTCCTAGGGGTTTTACCTATACTTATTTCATTAGCCATTTTTCTTTTTCATTTGGCTATGTACGTATTTTCATCATATATTTCCTGTTCTTTCATTGATTTTGTCTTTCATTTCTTGGCTTTGATGAGCGAAAATCAAATGTTGACATAAGAGGAAATTGCACAATTTGAGCAGTTTCTTCAGTTGACAACATGTTTTTTTATCACACATGTTTACATATTTTCTGTTCCTTTATTGTATCTGTGCCCAGTCAACACCATTTAGGTCATATCCAGCAAGCCAGTCTACCTATATGTAAGCGATTATCAAGTACGGTGCACATTCTTGATAAATGTTGCCGACTCCGGCGGGTACTGAACCTGCATCCAGTCAGGTGCGCATCCGGCTGGCCAAGAGGGATAGGGAAGACAAAGATAAAATAAAACAGAAAATACTCAGATAGGTTCAATTTACAAAAGAAAATACTCAGATAACTTCAATTCATTTAATATACAGTCAAACTAAATTATGTTTATTTAATTGAAAAGTGTGTATGCAGAGTGATCTTGATCCACTGATCCACACTGTTTACAAACATTATTCATTGCTCCAAGACCAGTCAACAAATCAGTTAGCCAATTAACCATGCATACAAGAAAATATGTTAATTTATCTTGTTTACCAACAAATTTAAACTAAATCATTAAATGTATCTTTTTGGGGGTTAAAGTTATCAATTTTTATTATTAACCCTTTTTGTACCAAATGAAATCTTCCACCTTATATATAACAGGAGTCCATTTCGAAACTTAGGGGTGTCAGGTTGTGTTTTCTTAAAAATTTATTTCGGGAAATGGCTCAACGTGTAGATCCAGATCAGACGCCACATTCTGTGGCGACTGATCTGGGCCTGCACTGATTGCCAAGGTACCCCTTTAGGGATTTCTGGTACCGAATGGGTTCATTTGCTACTAAAGATTTTGGCCAGTCAGAATATCTCAGGCCAAAAAATACAGTTTAAAACAAAATAAAAATTCTAATTGATTAAAATCTTCTTTAAAGTGTTCAAGCATTACTGTATATTAAAACAAACCCAAAACATTAAATTGTCAATTAGAACCGGCCATTATATTAATCTGGCCAAATTGTCCTACCCAATATTTTTGGCTGGCCAAATTGTCCTAGGCCGAATTGTCCTAGGCCAAATCGTCCGGGCCAAATCGTCCGCTGGCCAAATCGTCCTACATTCTAGCCAGACATAATTTATGGGTGCTCGTTAGAACTATCCCTGTGGGGCAGCTCTAACGAGTGCCAACAATCTATGCCCCAGAGGGATGTGATTGGTACATAACACCATGCTCAACATAAGACGATCTTCATATGTAAATGAAAATAACGAGAAAAATATAATTGTAGAACTTACATTTCATGCTCATTTGCAAATAAAATGTAGTTATACAATTATAATTTGTTCTCATATATGCTCAAAACATAAATGTTGGCTAACATAAATGTTGCATATTCCTTTAATATTACTGTTACTTTACGATAACACACCCGTGCATTATGGTGCGTTTTTCACATCTCCAAAATGGCAATTTTTCTTACGAAAATCCGTGTTTTTTTTGTTGCTTTTTTCCTTCTTATTTATACTTCAAACATAGGCTGTGATCTTTGGTTGGAACGACTCTAACGAGTACCCTCAACCTATGTATTGGAGCATAAATAAAGAAAGATAATGTATACCCCCGTAAACCCGAGTTTCTCTATATAAAGTGAGGTTTAGGGGTGTGCCCATTGCACGGACAAAACCGGTTACATGTCGGCGAGTATAAACACAGCGGGATGTACAGGTAGCACAATAAGAATAAATTCAGTTATTTATATAATTTTATTGCTTAAATAATAAACATTTGTTATACCGTTTAACTAACAAACTCTTAAATAAAACAATCATCACGAATGCAAGCCTAAATGAATTTGTCCCTCTTAAAACCCACTTTTATATATAAATAGTAAAACTGGGATTTAGTTTTAAGTTTTGTCAGAACAAAAACAGCCGCTCGCCGGCAAAATTAAAGCAATTAAAAACAGTCTTTAATGAAGGACGATTAGATTAAACTAGTACCGATAATCGTTTTTTTTTTTACACCCACATTAATCGGTACACGATTAACTAAAGTGTTAATTAAATTAACCCAAATGGAATCTTCCATCTTATATATTTCGAAATTTAGGGGTGTCAGGTTGTGTTTTCTTCAAAATTTATTCGGGAAGTGGCTAAACTTTATCAAACAGCGTCCGCCCTGATCATACGACGCCGCGTTCTGCAGCGTCTGATCTGAGCCTGCAGTGTTTGACAAGGCATCCCTTTGTGGGTTTCTGATACTGAATGGGTTAAAGGTGAACAATAATATAATAATAATAATAAAGATAATAATAATAACAACAATAATAATAATAATAACTAGAGCAAGTTGATGGCGCGCCATCGCATATCCCCGCGTTCTGCGGCGTTGGATCTTGGCCTGCAATGTTTGACAAGGTACCCCTTTGTGGGTTTCAGGGACGGAATGGTTTAAAGTGAATAATACTTATAAAATAATAATAATAATGAGAATAAAAATAATAATAACTAGAGCAGGTTGATGGCGCGCGATCGCAAATCCCCGCGCTGTGAAAACAATGTTACAATAAAAGGACCCAAAGTACTTCTTTCTGGCCTCCGGTGAACTCAAGACATGTCTCGGGGCAAGTTATAACCCATTTCAACTATTGTTTGGCAAAAAATAGAGTACACCACCTACCCCTGGGGTACGAGTTGACCAAAATAGGTACGAGTTGACTAGGGGGTACGAGTTGACCAAAGAACGGGTACGAGTTGACCAAAAACAGGTACGAGTTGACTCAGGTACGAGTTGACTTAGGTACGAGTTGACCAGTTACCGAGCAATTACAAAGAAATTTTAAAAATTCTTAATATGAAGCAGGGTGAAAGCAGACACAAGCAGGGTCATTTTATTAAAAACCGCATGAAAAAATTCCCATTTGTTCCAAAGTTATGCGCATTTATATTTGATATTTTCCTCTAAGAGTAGCCTCCCCTGAATTTACTTTGATTTTAACCCACAATGCAATATTCTGTGATGTCACAGGGGCTTTAAACATTATAAAAATAATTTTAAACTGCCATATTTTCCATTTTGCAGTAGCCCAATACAGTTTTCTCATGCCCTTTGATTACTGTGTATCTTGTTCATAATTTAGGATAGAAATGAGAAATTTGATTTCGTAATTCAAGCTTAAAATTACAATTAAATAATTTTTTTAAAATGTTTAAAACTACCATTTAATTCAAAATTTCATTCCAACAAGCTAATTTAAATGTTTTTACATGCCTTTTGAACAGATCAGTAAGTTCTGCATGTTATATCATCCTCTTTCAAAAACAGGAACTTGAATTAAAATTATTTAAAAAAAAATAATTGAATTTAAGGTTTGCAATTGAAAATATGAGAAAACTGGTTTAGGCCATCAGTTGAAATCAGTTTAAATAATTCAAATAGGTGATTATACAGTTCCTAAGGACTATAAAACACAAGGTGTTTCATATTTAAAAAGTTTAAAAATTTTAAAGTGCATCTATGACATCATAGAATACCTCATGAATATTAATGAGGCAGTCTGAAGCTAATCTGTTTCCGAGAAATATTTCACACTTCAAATGGTAATATCTTGGAAACTAATAAAGATAATTTAATGCGGTTTCCGCCCTTCGATTTCTTTAATCAATGTCTTTTTAAATTTCATGGATTTCTATACCTTTGTATATGACCTTTAACCTACGATCTCTTCTGTATTTTTTTTCTCCCTTTCTCTGGGAGACGAGACAAAATTACTCACATAGGTTGACGTGACGTTAAAACCAAAACAATTAAAAATCGAATAATTAGCAATGGTCGCGTCATGTTGTACTAATTGAAAGACCAACGATGCGACAGTGCAGATGATTGGTTGGTTGGTTGAATTGTGGTTTAATGTCCCCGTCAATACTATTTAGGTCATTTTGGAGACGTTGCTTCCAGTTTTGTGGAGGCCTTCATGCGGACTGAACAAATTATTTGTCTAAATCGCGACGGAAGTAAGGGCGAGGATTGTGGCCACGTAAAATCGATTTAAGCCCCCCCAGTGGAAATCTTCCACTGACCGTTCCAAGGCGGCTCTTCTGTGGCGATTTATTTATGTTGTTGTTTGTTACTTACTGTGTGTATCACTTGTGTCTTTTAATTTTGGATGGCCATGTGGCCATTTTGTGGGAAAGTAACTGTCCATATGGCCTTCCTTTGTTTAGGTTTCCATTATGGTCTGGTCGCTTAATGTTTGTATTTCTTTCCCTTTGGTGTCTTTTATGGATGGAGTAAGTTAATTGTATCAATTCCTGATCTTTGTTTTTCTTCTACTTTGTGGGACTTTTATCCGACATTGAGATGAAATGACATCTCAAGCCCTGCCGCCTAATGGAACCAAAAGGCTTATATGCATTTGACGGTCTGACTCACATCACTTTGCCTGGGCAATCTTAGTCCTTCTAAGCGGTTTACCAGTAATCATGTATGGTCAGTTTCAGCTCTGCGTGGAAGCACCGTGCTGCCCAATCTATTTCTCCAAGCAGGGCGAGACAGATGAATCGAAGGATTACCAGCCTGACGGATTCAACATGTGGGTGATAAAGATCAATCGTTGACAACCAGTAACAGGGTTGTTTGAATATTGAAACTCACCGTCCCCGCGACCCCCGCCCATCGAGGCTTGAAGAAATAGGCGGGCTGTATGATGCTTCCACGCAGAGCTGAAACCAACGCACACGAGTACTGGTAAACCAATTAGAGGATCTGAGCCAGCCCAGGCAAAACGGTGCGAATCGGACCGTCCATGCTTATAAACCCTATTGGTTTCATTGGGCGACAGGACTTGAGATGTCATTTCATCTCAATATCGGGTAAACGTCCAACAGAATTGGTAGCAACGTCTCCAAAATGACCTATACATTGTTGACTGTGACATTAAACTTCAAAACAAACTAAAAAAAAAAAAATCACCGTCCCCGTTAACACTATTTGGGTCATTTTTGAGACGTTGCTTCCTATACCCACATTGAGATTACAAACCTTGTAGCCAAATAAAAAAGATGTGGCTTATAGTGGTTTACCAGTATTCATGTGCGGTCAGTTTTAGCTATGCGAACCCAGGGCCTCTCGTATACCGTACAAACACTCTACCGACTGAGATACCGAGCCACACCTTCGACCTTTTACATTATGCCCCCTACCTAATGCGATTCCTCCCGAATCTCAAAGTGCTATCCAGTCTGGGTATGGTTCTTTCATTTTCAGGTCTTCTGAAACTCTGCCAGTAATGTTTTGCTTAACTGCTGTTTTTTTTTCTTGCAAGTCAAGTCGGGTCAAAGATTTATTCAGGGCCCCCTAACTCAGGTATGAGAATGAAATGACATCTCAAGCCCTGCCGCCCAATGAAAACAATAGGGTTTATCCGACTCGCACCACTTTGCACGGGTAGGGTTAGATCCTCTAAGCGGTTTACCAGTACTCGTGTGCGGGTCGATTTTAGTTTTGCGTGGAAGCATCATGCTGCCCGTCTACTTCTTCAAGCCCCGATGGGCGGGGGTCGCTGAACTGCAGTATTAAAGTCTATGAAAGTTGTGGATGAAATGACAAACACTATGCCTAAAAAATCTTGTTATTCCTTAGTTTACTGTACACACACGGGCTCGACGGATTACTTTTTGCCACACAAGACTGCGCATGCGCAGCGTAACCAAGGGAGTTAATGAGCCTAAACTCATCTATTTAACCAGTGCACATTAAGCACGTGAACATTCTCGATTTTTATCCTTTTCCAGGGTAGGATAAGAATGTCTATCCCAGGGTTTTTTCCAGGATTTTTATCCTTTTCCAGGGTAGGATAAGAATTTCTATCCCAGGGTTATTTCCAGGATTTTTATCCTTTTCCGGGGTAGGATAAGAATTTCTATCCCACGGTTATTTCCAGGATTTTTATCCTTTTCCAGGGTAGGATAAGAATTTCTATCCCAGGGTTATTTCCAGGATTCTCTTATGTTCCTGTGCAAGAGTGTATTCTTTCATATCTCCATAACGGTAACTTTCTAGTGAAGATTTGTGATACTCCTCCGATTTCAGTCAGGCCTCATATTTTTCAGGCATATGCAGGATTTCAGGCTTTTAGAGCTTGATTTTGTCTTGATTTCAGGCTTTTTGACTTCCAATTGTTTTATTTTTCCTCCTATATTCTGTATAAAATTACTTTTTAACGTTTATCCTGCTAAATAAAATTATTTAGCTACACACATTTCTGACTATTCACCAATCAAATTACTTGATATAATGTATTTGTTCAATTCACAAACTGCATTACAAACAGTGTAGACCCTGATCAGATGGCTTCTTCAGAAGCCATCTGATCTGGATCTACACTGTTTGCAAAGGTAATGGTTGACATGCTCAGCATGATGAGGGTTAAGTATGTAAAGTCGGGCCTTTCAGGCACGGAAAAGCTTGGTCAGTATGAGGCCTGTTCAGTGCCAATGCACTGAAGACTGTGAAGCGTGACGGCTCAGTGGTTAGTGCACTTGCCTCTGATGCGAGAGGTCCCGGATTCGATCCCCGGCAGAGGCGATAAAATTTCGGTGTCCGAACACGCTCCATTGGTATCATTTGCAGGGATGAATGTCATAAAGTGCACCGTTCTTCGGATCGGGACGTTTACTGGAGGCCCCCTGTGCAGGAAGAACCATACCCTGTGCAGGTTAAAGATCCCTACCGTAATACCATGATTACTGTGTAGGCTTTCATCCTGCAAACCTGGAGTGTATGTAATATACACCTGCGGTAATGGTCAAATTTGACCGACGCAGTATCAGTAGAAAGAAAGAAAGAAAGAAAGATTAATAACCAAAATAGGTCGTAGGAATACCAACAACCTATGTATTTGTAGCAGAAATAAAACATGTACACTCCTCTACATTCCTCTGTATGAATTTGTTTGTTTGATGTGATGTTTAAGGTCTCCGTCAACACTGTAAAGGTCATTTTGGAGACGTTGCTTCCAACTTTGTGGGACTTTTACCCGACATTGAGATGAAATGACATCTCAAGCCCTGTCGCCCAATGAAACCAATAGGGTTTACTAGGCATGGACGATCCGACTCGCACCGCTTTGTCTGGTCAGGCTGAGATCCTGTAAGCGGTTTACCAGTACTCGTATGCGTTCGGATTCAGCTCTGCGTGGAAGCATAATGCAGCCCATTTAGTAGCTCACCTGAGCCGAAGGCTCACAAGGTCAGCTTTTAGTATAGGTAGGCATCCGGCGACCGTCTGTCATCCGTCGTCCACACTTTTGAACTTGAATATCTAAGTGACTAGACGGCCAATCCCAATCAAATTTTATGTGCAGCATCAATGGATTGACTCCATTAGGTTTTGGACCAGTTTTGACCAGAACTGTGGTTGCCATGGAAACAAAAACGTTCCATAGACTTATAATGGGGGGAAACAACGTCTCCACTTTTTCCCGGCCTTTTCTGATCCGATCTTCATCAAACTTGCAGATAACCAGGAGGGGCTTACAGTCCACGTCGAGTTCGAATTTGGGCTGCACGGGACAAACAGCTTTGGAGTTACCTGCCCTTGAGCTTTAATATAAGTGAAAAATGGTGTCTCCAGCTTTTCTCAGCCGTTTATGATCTGATCTTTTTGTAACTTTTCATAAACGAGGACAAGCATAAAATCTCGGACGAGTTAGAATTTGGTTTGTATCTGACTAGCGGTTTTTCAGTTACATCCCCTTGAGCGTGAAAAATTTTCCCATAGACTTATAATGGAGAAAACGACGTCTCCACTTTCTCTCAACCATTTCTGATTCGATCTTCATCAAACTTGCAGATAACCAGGAGGGGCTTACAGTCTACGCGGAGTTCATATTTTGGATGCATGGGACAAACAGCTTTGGAGTTACCTGCCCTTGAGCATAAATATAAGTGACAAATGGTGTCTCCAGCTTTTCTCAGCCGTTTATGAACTGATCTTTTGTAACTTTTCATAAACGTGAACAACCATAAAATCTTGGAGGAGTTCGAATTCGGCTTGAATCGTACGAGCGTTTTTTTTTTTTCAGTTACACCCCCTTCAGCGTAAATTTTTTTTTCCCATAGACATATAATGAGGGAAACGACGTCTCCACTTTTTCTCCGCCATTTCTGATCCGACCTTCATCAAACTTGCAGCTAAACAGGAGGGGCTTACAGTCTACGTTGAGTTCAAATTTGGGCTGCACGGGACAAACAGCTTCTGAGTTACCTGCCCTTGAGCATAAATGTAAGTGAAAAATGGTGTCTCCAGCTTTTCTCAGCCGTTTTTGATTGGATCATTTTGTAACTGTTGGTAAAGAGGACAAGCATAAAATCTCGAGCGAGTTCGAAGTTGACTTGAATCTGACCAGTGGTTATCCAATTATATCTCCTTGAGTGTGAAAGATTTTCCCATAGACTTTCAATGGGAAAACGACGTCTCCAGCTTTTCTCGACCATTTCAAATCAGATCTTCATCAAACTTGCAGATAACCAGGAGGGGCATACAGTCTATGTTGAGTTTGAATTTGGGCCACACAGGTCAAATGACTTCTGAGTAACCTGCCCTTGAGCATAAATATTGGCGAAAAATGGTGTATCCGGCTTTCCGCAACCGTTTTTGATCTGATCTTTTTGTTACTTTTGGTAAACGAGGATAAGCATAAAATCTCTAATGAGTTCGATTTTTGCTTGAATCTGATCACCGGATTTCCAGTTACATCCCCTTGAGGGTGAAAAATTTTCCCATAGACCTACAATAGGAAAACGATGTCTCCAACTTTGCTTGGCTATTTCTAACCTGACCATCATTAAACTTTCAGATAACCAGGAGGAGCTTACAGTCTATGTTTAGTTCGAATTTGGGCCGCATGAGACAAAAGGCTTTCGAATTACCTGCCCTTGAGCATAAATATTAGTGAAAAATAGTGTCTCCACCTTTTCTCAGCCGTTTCTAATCTGATCTTTTTGAACCTTTCAGTAAACGAGAACAAGCATAAAACCTTAGATGAGTTTGAATTTGGCTTGAATCTGACATTCGATTTTGCAGTTACAGCCCTTAGAGCGCGAACAATTTTCCCATAGACTTACAATGGAAAAACGACGTTACCAACTTTTCTCCGCCATTTCTGATCTGATCTTCACCAAACTTGCAGATAACCAACCAGGAGGGACATACAGTCTACATAGAGTTCGAATTTCGGCTGCATGAGGCAAACAACTTCGGAGTTACCTGCCCTTGAGCATAAATATTAGTGAAAAATGATGTCTGCACCTTTTTCTAAACCTTTATATCTGATCTTTTTTAAACTTATAGCAAACGAGGACAAGCATAAAACCTCAGTCGAGTTCGAATTAGGCTTGAATCTGACATTCAATTTTGCAGGTACATGTACAGTCCCTAGAGCCTGAAAATTTTTCCAATAGACTTCATTGTTACAGTGGACTTAGATGGTTCTCTTTTTAGCTCGCCAGAGCCAAAGGCTTGAAAGGTGAGCTTGTTGTATAGACAGATATCCAGTGCCTATTAGGCTTCCATCTGTCCATCGTAAGTAGAGGAAGCCATTACATTAGGTATGAACAAGTTTTGATCAGAACTGTGGTTGCCCACAAAAAGTTCCATAGACTTGTAATGGAGAAAATTCTCCAATTTTTCTCGATCACTTCTGACTTGCTTGCAGATAACCAAAACATGCTTAAAGTCTATGCTGAGTTTGAATTTGGGAGTTCGTCTCCAGTTTCTGGCATGCCTGTTTAAGCATAGCGCAGTATAGGGATAAAATTTCCAGCCGTTCTTTTGTCCATATGTCAGGCCATACACACATTAAACAAGCTTGATCCTTAAGTCTTTGGTCTAGTTCTCAGGTGAGCGATCGTTGCCCATCGGGCTACTTGTTCCTTCAAGCCCCAATGGGCGAGGGCTCTATATGAAGTGGAGTTTACATGGGTGTTCATTACATGGACTTGTAACGTGATGCCCCCGCCAGCCTAGATTTTCTGGTGCCTCTTATACCATGCTAAAGTAACAAAAACACAGGTCTGTATTTAAACTGGTATTTAAAAAAAAAAAAAAGACGGGATTTCAGTTCAAATGATCGATCTGTTTCAGGGTGTTCGGCTATGATGTCAGTAGGGTTTGGGACGACGCCACCACCGGGATGTGCCGAAATTATCGCCGACAATGGGGAATATCTTCGATGCATGAACAACTTTAACAACATATTTACGGAAATGGCAGCGACAGGACAATTGTGGACTGCAGCAGACTTTTGCAGGTACATATGAACCAGTTGTAGCAGATTAACCCTTTTGGTACCAAATGGAATCTTCATCCTTATATACAGCAGGAGTCCATTTCAAAATTAAGGGGTGTCAGGTTGTGCTTTCATCAAATGGGTTCGGCTCAGATGATCAAAATGGACCCAAGATCTAAAAATAGACAAACCCTTAAGCGACAACCCTACTATACCCATGGGCCAATTTCCTTCAAACTTCATTGGAATGTTGCTTAGGTGATCCTTTACCTAAATAGCTAAAATGCTTCTGTTTTAATAAACTTTGCTATAAGGGTTTCTATTTTTAGCTATGGCAGCCATCTTGGCTGCCATAGCTAAAAATAGAAACTCTTAAACCAGTTTTATTCAAACGTTGCAAGAATGTTGCCCAGGTGATCATCTAAGTGCAAAAGTTATGCTTCATGGAATGGCTGTCACCCCCACATGCCTTTCAGAAGGTATGTGACAACTTGATAACAGATGAGTGGTTCAGGGCCATCTTGGCCCTGTTGTCTTATCTTCTTCTCCACTTGCACTGGTGGATAGGAGCCTCTGTGGGTAGTGGGGGTGGGGGTGGGGGGTGAAACTCGTTCGTAAGGACTGGGTCACATGACCCATATGGCCGCCATGTTCATGTGTGTGTGTGTATGTACATACGTGTGATGTATGTGCGTGTGTAAGTGTGTGTTCTTGCGTGCGTGTGAGTATTATTGTGTGTGTGTGCATGTGTGTTTGTGCGTGCATGTGCGTTTGTGCGTGTTTGTTAGAGTGTATGTATGTATGTATGTATGTATGTGAGGATGCGGGTTTGTATGTGTTCATTTGTGCATCCCTTCACTGGTAAGCTCCGGCAGTTCGTAGGACTTTGGATTTACGTATTGTTTGTAATGTACCGACAATGAAACAGTTTTTTCTCTTTCTATAAGAGAGATATGGTAATGTGATTTTTTTTGTTGTTTAGGTTTTACGGCCCTTTCAAGATTATTTCACTCATATCAAGCCTGAGAAAAACCACCTGACCTTCCGTTGCAGAACTTGGCGTCTCACATGTGACCAGAGCGAGGCTCGAACCACAGCGGTGAGAGACCTAATGATCAAGAGTCAGCGCTCTTAACCACTAGGCCACGGAGGCCCGTTCTGGTAATGTGATCGATGCTGTAGTAAGTCAGGATGGGTTTCTTTAAGGGGAATGGGAACACTTTCAGGGGAGGCAACTCCTGCAAAAGTATTTTTGTCTCCCATGTCATTAAGGGTCAACTCTTAAAGGAAAGAATTTGCTCCTGAGGAGCAAATTCTTTCCTTTAAGAGTAGACCCCCTATTCAGTGGGACAGGGCTTATGGAAAAGCGAACAGGAAGTCCCGAAAGTTGCCTCCCTTTGAAAAATGGCGGAAAAATCTGCCAGGTGTTCCCATTCCCCTTAAATAGCCCATCGAACAGGTCATGTTTTAACAAGTATAATATGTTAGACATAATGGCACAATAAAGGGATTAATATTTGACACTACAATAAGGTATTGAAAATGCTCGGCCCTTAAATGAACACATACAAGACATTATGGCGGCTAAAACTGGTACATTATTATGCCCCCAACTTTGAAAAAGGGTGAGGGGCATATTGCTTCTGGTTCGTTCTTCCGTTCGTCCGTCCGTTACGCTTTTGATGCATAGCAAAACTATAGAACCGTGTATGCTAGGGTTTTGAAATTTCATATATGGATTCCTCATGGAAAATTAGCTGACGCGTATTTTTTTTCTCGTCCGGATTAAGCCCCCTTCAAGAGTTATTGCCCTTTGAAATTTTTTTTAATAAAATCTTGTCAGCATAATTATCTCAAAAACAATTGGAGCTAGAGCCTTGAAAGTTGGTGAATATATTGGTGGTGATGAGTAGATGAACTGATTAACTTTTGACAAAATTCCGAAAAATACTTTGTGAGTTATGGCCCTTTGTCATTTTGGTAATTTGTGCCCATTGTAATGTATGCTAAAAGTGATGCATAGCATAACTTTAGAACCGTGTATGCTAGGGTTTTGAAATTTCATATATGGATTCCTCATGGAAAATTAGCTGACGCGTATTTTTTTCTCGTCCGGATTATGCCACTTTTAAGAGTTATTGCCCTTTGAATTTTTTTTAATAAAATCTTGTCAGCAAGATATCTCAAAAACTATTGGAGCTAGAGCCTTGAAAGTTGGTGAATAGATTGGTGGTGATGAGTAGATGAACTGATTAACTTTTGACAAAATTCTGAAAAATACTTTGTGAGTTATGGCCCTTTGTCATTTTGGTAATTTGTGCCCATTGTAATGTATGCTAAAAGTGATGCATAGCATAACTTAAGAAACGTGTATGCTAGGGTTTAGAAATTTCATATATGGATTCCTCATGGAAAATTAGCTGACACGTATTTTTTTCTCTTCCGGATTATGCCCCCTTCAAGAGTTATTGCCCTTTGAAATTTTTCTAATAAAATCTTGTCAGCAAGATATCTCAAAAACTATTGGAGCTAGAGCCTTGAAAGTTATTGAGTATATTGGTGGTGATGAGTAGATGAACTGATTAAATTTTGACAAAATTCTGAAAAATACTTTGTGAGTTATGGCCCTTTGTCATTTTGGTAATTTGTGCCCATTGTAATGTATGCTAAAAGTGATGCATAGCATAACTTAAGAACCGTGTATGCTAGGGTTTTGAAATTTCATATATGGATTCCTCATGGAAAATTAGCTGACGCGTATTTTTTTCACGTCCGGATTATGCCCCTTTCAAGAGTTATTGCCCTTTGATTTTTTTTAATAAAATCTTGTCAGCAAAATATCTCAAACACTATTGGAGCTAGAGCCTTGAAAGTTGTTGAGTATATTGGTGGTGATGAGTATATGAACTGATTAACTTTTGACAAAATTCCGAAAAATTACTTTGTGAGTTATGGCCCTTTGTCATTTTGGTAATTTGTGCCCATTGTAATGAATGCTAAAAGTGATGCATTGCATAACTTTAGAACTGTGTATGCTATGGTTTTGAAATTTCATATATGCATTCCTAATGGAAAATAAGCTGACGCGTATTTTTTTTCTCATCTGGATTATGCCCCTTTCAAGAGTTATTGCCCTTTGAAATTTTTAGCTCACCTGGGCCGAAGGCTCCAGGGGAGCTTATAGTATAGTGGGTCCTCCGTCGTCCGTCGTCCGTCCGTCCGTCGTCCGTCCACACTTTTGAGCAGCTATATCTCTGTATCATGCAGGCTGATCTCAATCATTTCTCATCTGTAGCATGCCTCTGGTGGGGCATTGATGACATAAACTTTTTTTTGAAATCGCTCTAAAACTTTGGTTCCTATGGCAACCACAAGGTCCCATAGACTAACTATGGGAAAATGCTTGTCATCACCGTAGCGCCTTCAGTTTTGATCGGATCTTTCTGAAACTAATATGTAAGGTGGCTGTGGATAAAATCTCGGATGAGTTCGAAAACCGGCCAAGTCGGCCCATTTATCATAGAGTTACATCCCTTTGATTGCTGAAAATGCCCATTTTCGACCTTGTCATCACCGTAGCCCCTTCAGTTTTGATCGGATCTTTCTAAAACTTATATGTATTGTGGCTGGGGATAAAACCTCGGATGAGTTCGAAAACCAGCAAAGTCCGCCGATTAATCATAGAGTTACGTCCCTTTGATTGCTGAAAATGCCGATTTTTGACCTTGTCATCACCGTAGCCCCTTCAGTTTTGATCGGATCTTTCTGAAACTTATATGTAAGGTGGCTGTGGATAAAATCTCGGATGGGTTCGAAAACCGACCAAGTCGGCCCTTTTATCTTAGAGTAACGTCCCTTTGATTGCTGAAAATGCTGATTTTTGACCTTGTCATCACTGTAGCCCTTTCAGTTTTGATCGAATCTTTCTGAAACTTATATGTAAAGTGACTGGGGATAAAATCTTGGATGAGTTCGAAAACCAGCCAAGTTGGTCCATTTATCACAGACCCTTTGATTGCTGAAAATCCGATTTTTTTACCTTGTCATCACTGTAGCCCTTTCAGTTTTGATCGGATCTTTCTGAAACTTATATGCAAGGTGGCTGGGGATAAAGCCTTGGATGAGATTGCATACCGGCAAAGGTGGCCTATTTATCATAGAGTTAGGTCCCTTTGATTGCTGAAAATGTTGATTTTTGACCTTGTCAACACTGTAGCCCCTTCAGTTTTGATCGGATCTTTCTGAAACTTATATGTAATTTGGCTGGGGATAAAACCTCGGATGAGTTCGAAAACCGGCCAAGTTGCCCCATTAACTTTATAGTTATGTCCCTTTGATGGCTAAAAATGTCGATTTTTTACCTTGTCATCACCGTAGCCCCTTCAGTTGTGATCGAATCTTTCTGAACCTATATGTAAGGTGACTGGAGATAAAACCTAGGATGAGTTTGAATACCGGACAAGTTGGCCCATTTATCATTGATTTACGTCCCTTTGATTGCTGAAAATGCCGATTTTTGACCTTGTCATCACCATAGCCCCTTTAGTTTTGATCGGATCTCTCTGAAACTTATATGTAAGGTGGCTGGGGATAAAATCTTGGATGAGTTCGAAAACAGGCCAAGTCAGCCCATTTATCGTAGAGTTATGTCCCTTTGATGGCTGAAAATGTTGATTTTTGACCTTGTCATTACCGTAGCCCCTTCAGTTTTGATCGGATTTTTCTGAAACTTATATGTAAGGTGGCTGGGGATGAAACCTCGGATGAGTTCGAAAACTGGCCAAGTCGGCTCATTTATTTTAGAGTAACATCCCTTTGATTGCTAAAAATGCCACATTTTGACCTTGTCATCACCGTAGCCCCTTCAGTTTTGATTGGATCTTTCTGAAACTTATATATCAGGTGGCTGGGAATAAAATCTTGGATGAGTTTGAATACTGGCCAAGTCTGATTGGATCTTTCTGAAACTTACATGTAAGGTGGCTGGGAATAAAACCTCAGGTGAGTTTGAATACCGGCCAAGTCGGCACATTTATCATAGAGTGACGTGCCTTTGATTGCTGAAAATGCCTATTTGCGACATTGTTATCACTGCTGCCCCTTTAGTTTTGAACGGATCTTCATGAAACTTACAAACAAGGAAGTCAGGCAGAAAGCTTGGAGGAGTTTGAAAACTCTTGTTTTTGAACTTGTCATCACCATAGCCACTTCAGTTTAGATCGGATCTTCTTAGCAAGTCAGGAATAAAAGCTTGAATGAGTTTGAAAACCGGTGAGGTCAGCCTGCTTATCATAGAGTTACATTCTACTTGATTTTCAGAAAATGCTTACCCTGTCATCACCATGTCCTCCCATAAAGCCTTCAGTAAAGGTTGGCACTTCCTTAAACTTTGAATCTGTTAGCTCAGGTGAGCGATACAGGACCAAGCTAGCTTGGTCCTCTTGTTTTAATTATCCCCTCGCACAACATAGTTGTGAGGGGGGATATAGCATTTGTCCCGTACGTACTTTTGTCATCGCTCTAGCGCCTACATTTCTTGACCGATTTTAATATAACTTCACACAAATGTTCCCTATAAAAAATCTCGAGTCAGTTCGACTTTCAAGTTCATGACCTCAAGGTCAAGGTCACTGTGGCTATTTTTAGAAAAACTTTGTCATCGCTCTAGCGCCTACATTTCTTCACCAATTTCAATATAACTTCACACAAATGTTCCTTATAAAAAAATCTCGAGCGAGTTCGACCTTCAAGGTCATGACCTCAAGGTCAAGGTCACTGTGGCTATTTTTTATAAAAACATTGTCATCGCTCTAGCGCCTACATTTCTTCACCAATTTCAATAAAACTTCACACAAATGTTCCTTATAAAAATATCTCGAGAGAGTTCCACTTTCAAGGTGATGGCCCTAAGGTCAAGGTCACTGTGGCTATTTTTAGAAAAATTTTGTCATCACTCTAGCGCCTATATTTCTTCACTGATTTCAATATAACTTCACACAAATGTTTCTCATGACAATATCTCGAGCGAGTTCGACTTCCAAGGTCATCACCTCAAGGTCAAGGTCGCTGTGGCTATTTTTAGAAAAACTTTGTCATCGCTCTAGCGACTACATTTCTTCACTGATTTCAATATAACTTCACACAAATGACAATATCTCCGCGAGTTCGACTTTCAAGTTCATGACCTCAAGGTCAAGGTCACTGTGGCTATTTTAAGAAAAACTTTGTCATCGCTCAAGCGCCTACATTTCTTCACTGATTTCAATATAACTTCACACAAATGTTCCTTATGACAATATCTCAGCGAGTTCGACTTTCAGGGTCATGACCTAAATGTCAAGGTCACTGTAGCTATTTTTAGAAAAATTTTGTCATCGCTCTAGCGCCTACATTTCTTCACCGATTTCAATATAACTTCACACAAATGTTCCTTATGACAATATCTCTAGCGGGATCCACTTTCAAGGTCAAGGTCACTGTGGCTATTTTTAGAAAAACTTTGTCATCGCTCTAGCGCTTACATTTCTTCACCGATTTCAATATAACTTCACACAAATGTTCCTTATGACAATATCTCAAGCCATTTTGACTTTCAAGGTTAAGGTCACAATGACTATTTTTAGAAAAACTTTGTCATCGCTCCAGCGCCTACATTTCTTCACCGATTTTAATATAACTTCACACAAATGATCCTTATGACAATACCTCGAGTGAGTTTGACTTTCAAGGTCAAGGTCACTGTGGCTATTTTTAGAAAAAACTTTGTCATTGCTCTAGCGCTTACATTTTTTCACCAATTTCAAAATTTTTTTGCACAAATGTTCCTTATGACAATATCTGTAGCGAGTTCCACTTTCAAGGTCAAGGTCACTGTGGCTATTTTTAGAAAAAAACTTTGTCATGGCTCTAGCGCTTACATTTCTTCACCAATTTCAATATAACTTCACACAAATGTTCCTTATGACAATATCTTGAGCGATTTCGACTTTCAAGGTCAAGGTCACTGTGGCTATTTTTAGAAAAAAAACTTTGTCATCGCCCTAGCGACTACATTTCTTCACTGATTTCAATATAACTTCACACAAATGTTCCTTATGACAAAACCTCGATTGAGTTTGACTTTCAAGGTCAAGGTCACTGTGGCTATTTTTAGAAAAACTTTGTCATTGCTCTAGCGCTTACATTTCTTCACGGATTTCAGTATAACTTCACACAAATGTTCCTTATGACAATATCTCGAGCTATTTTGACTTTCAAGGTCAAGGTCACTGTGGCTATCTTTAGAAAAACTTTGTCATCGCTCTAGTGCATACATTTATTGATGGATGTTAATAGAAATTCACACAAATGTTTCTTATGGTAATATCTCGAGTTGCTTTGACTTTCAAGGTCATGACCTCAAGGTCAAGGTCACTGTGCCTATTTTTAGAAAAACTTTGTCATTGCTTTACCGCCTACATTTATGATTTTAATCATACTTCACACAAAAGATGCTTATGATAATATCTTGAGCAAGATCTACTTCACGGCCATGGCCTCAAGTCAAGGTCCCTATGACTGTTTTAAGAGAAATATTGTCATCACTCCAGAACCTACATTTATGGATGGATTTTTAAACAAACTTTACACAAATGTTGCATATGATAATATCTCAAGCAGGTTGGACTTTTGCCATTTCAGTGTTTTCCACACACTAATTGTCTTGTGCGAGGGAATTTGTATCGCATGCGATGCCTTGTTTTTTTTTAATAAAATCTTGTCAGCAAGTCCATATCTTGATAACTATAAGAGCTTCATTAATCATTCTTGGTACAAACTTGCATCCAGGCATTGCAACTTCAACGCAAGCATCCATATCTGACCTTGACCTATATTTCATGGTTCATTGACTTCGTGAATTATTGCGACCACCCTGACTTTCACTCTAATGTAAGAGTCCATTTCTCGACAACTATTAAAGCTTTTTAAATTATAATTGGTACAAACTTGCAGCTAGGAATTGCAACTGCAACGCAAGCATCCATATTTGACTTTGACCCATATTTCATGGTTCACTGACTTTGTGAATTATTGCGACCACCCTGACTTTCACCCTAATGTAAGAGTCCATTTCTCAAGATCTATTAGAGCTTCAATAATTGTTTTTGGTACAAGCTTGCATTTAGGAATTGAAACTTCAATGCAAGTATCCATTTCTGACCTTGACCTACATTTTATGGTTCACTGACTTTGTAAAATAGTGTGACAACCCTAACTTTCACCCTGATGTAAGAGTCTGTTTTTAAGAGTTTCATTGATGATACTTGGTACATGCTTGCAACTAGGAGTGAAATTTTTATGCAGGCATCCATGTTTGACCTTGACCTAGATTTCATGGTTTGGTGACTTTGCGCCTCCCACTGGCGCGACATAGCCTTCGGCAGATTTCTTGTTGTATGTTTTTGAGTCTTTAACAGTATTTGTTGAATATTTTGCCATCTAGGGACAAGCAAAGGTTGGGGGCATTGTGTTTTACAAACACCATTTCTAGTTAAAACTGGTAGGTTATTAAAACGGGCGGTATTTTGATGAAAAGTGTATCATAATAGGCGACTGTTTTACTGACAAAACGTGTCTTATCTGGAGCCTTTCGGCACATATATTTTATAAGTCAAATTTAGTTTTTTATAATTTCTGTGTTAAATATGGCCAGCTCTTTTATGCTTTATCTTTACATCAACCATAGTAAAAACTACTTAAAGAAAAAAGCAACATTTAATCATTTTATGGGTGCAAACCTGTCCAAACCAAGTCATTGCTTGCTTGTCAAAACATGTGTTCTGTAGTCCTTTTAACATACGTACATTATATGAAAAGTGAGGTTTACAATATTGTTTCTTATTGTGTGTATACAAGGGAAAGCATAAGAAATTTTCATGAGGGACATAACCTATAAGAATATATTCTAAATGACACGTTTATCATAATTGGTCTTAGTTGTTGGTCCACAATACTCACAGAGTGGTGTGTGTGTGTGTGTGTGTGTGTGTGTGTGTGAATTCGGGTTTAACGTCGCTTTCAACAATTTTTCAGTCATATCACGACGGTGTCTGGTTGCGACAGGGAGCTCAATGCTCACTTTTATAGTGCTGCCTCACTGAAGCATCATGTCCCAGACACATTACATGATACCACACCCAGTCACATTATCCTGACACTGGATCGACCAGTCCTAGCCCCAATCCGTAAATCCGAGTGCCAAGCGAGGAGCAGCTAGTACCATTTTTAACGACTTTGGTATGTCGCGGCCCGGGATCGAACCCGTGACCTCCCGTTCCCTGGAGCGGACACTCTACCAACTGAGCTATCGGGGCCGGTTCTCACAGAGTGGAATAAGGGTCAAGTTACAGTCTAATTGTTTTATTATCAAACGGGACTTTTTAATGAAGACTATAGAAATATAATTTATAACTACACGCAGCTATACGTTTCAAACATTTTTAATAACAAAATTTAATCCTTTATTTGTTATGTAAACACTGGCCAGCTCTTTTATGCAAAACTTAATCCGTTATTGCGGTTATTGATAATCAATTCAAATATTTAATCCCTTTTACATAATATTATCTATAGTCATCACGTGAACAAGTCCGTGAAATAAAGACCCCGCTAAACCCCACTTTATAAAGAGCAAACTGGAGTTTACGGGGGTAAACATTATTTTCCTTATTTCTGCTCCAAGACATAGGTTGTGTGTACTCGTTAGAACCGCCTCAATGAGGCGGTTCTAACGAGCACCCAAAACCTTTGTTTGGAATATAAATAAGAAAAATATAGCAAATTTTCACCAGAAAAAAAAACTTTTTGTGAGGTTTGAAAAATGCACTATAACACACGGATTAACATGTTATCGTAATGGACCATTGAACTTTTAATCCGGTGTCAAATCGTCGGTCTTACAATAACAAACTTTAAATCCGAGGTCAAAACATCGATATCCAATATGGCCGCCGCCCCGTGACGTCATCCACACGCATGCGCAGTCCGTGACGCCAAAGAGCCGCATATACTACTGTAATTTTCGATCATAAAACACCGACGATTTACCTCCCCAAATGATAATTTTCAATACAGTTATAAAGTAGTCTAGGCGGGGCTATTCAGGTGTTGTCAGTATATATGTCAAATTCGCGGAGTCCACCAGAAGATCAGGTAGAGTGCCTTTCACATGCTTTCTGCAAGGTGTGTGTAGTTGAATTCACACGTTTACTATTTGGTTACTTTAACATTCCAGAGGCATGTGCAAACGATAGCTCCGCCTAGTCAATTTTATCTGCGACAACCATATCCCAATCTAATGATATTTTTCGATTGTATAAGTTAGAAATTGTACTATTTTGCACAAGGCGGCAATTAATTATAAGCGCTGTGATCTGCGTAATATAAAATGCCAGCCAATGCCGGAAAATGAACGACATTAGGTCATGACGTCGCGTTCTTCCGACAGTATATCGCAGAATATTCTGTCGTAAATTTTGACGTTATCCAATCAGACGTCGCGTTACACACAAGTGCATTAGAATTATCCCGGCAGGCACATGACGTAATTGTGACGTCACATCAACGTTGGTGCAACGTAATGACGTTTGCACCAACGTTGATTTGACGTTACCCGAGCTACGTGTGTCTGCTGGGATGCTTTGGACCAGAAATAGGAGAAATAACATACTTTAAACTTTATATTTCTGTGTGTGCGTGTTTTGAGTTTTACGTCCCACCAACAACTAAGGTCATATGGTGACGCGACTCCAATTTAAAGACTCATCCGAAAGTATGGAGAAGCCTGGAAGCGAACTTTTGACCCCTGTGGCGAATAGCTTAATCGCTACACCACGGAGGCTTCTATTATACAGCAAAACTCCACTATTAAGACCACCAAGAATGAGACTTATTCTGCTTTAAAAAGCTTATTTAGAAAGTTACAGTTATACTTTCATAAGCAGGAATACTCGTACTACAGGTACTAATCCACACTTATCTGTCACTTCTGTGACGTCACAGCCAGTCGCTAGTTTTCATACAGGTAATACTAGGAAAATGTATAGTTATATAGGAGCCCGTCATTTAACTAATAAAATCTTTTATTTTCATCTCTACAAGATGCTATTATAACCTCGCATTTGATAGAAAAATGTGTCTGCTTCATTTTGGTACCAAATTTGTTGAAATAAAATAAATTGTAAAGTGGCCCAGATTCTAATGAATGCCACTGGGGTATTTCCCTATTAAGTCTTTGTATTTTACAACAAAAATGAAAAATAGCCTTAATTCAAAGGCTCAAAAGTCATACTTGTTAAAATTTCTCCGTGCGCTATAACCTCTCACTAGAAAGATCTATTTAATATCTATATTCATGTGCTAAAAAAAAATTTAGAAAAACAGTTTATTAAAAGTGGCCCACAAGTTGTAGAAAATAGCTATATTTGAAGTTTCGGATCAAAAATGTACATTCAAAGATTACACAGACGCAGGGCTTGTATACACAGGATATTAAAATGAATCGCAAAAGAAGCTATAAGAATAGAAAATCGGTATCAATATGGATAATATTATTGACAGAATTAGAAAGAATATTTTGCTTTAAGAAAACAAATATACATCCATAATTGAAAACTTTGTACACATAACTTGTTCATTTATTTTGATAATGTAAAATTACGTTTTTAATTTGCAACCTTTTGAAGCTTGTTTTAAGATTTGCTTTAATTATATTTTCGCCTAGGAAAACTAATAACTGCTTAATTAGAAAACTTGAATGATACGATGTATATTTCCACCATTACGAAAACGCGCCTATACAAATACATTGTAAATTTCATGGCCAACTTACAACAATTTCAGAAAAAGTTATTTCTTATTTCTGCTCTTAATTATAGATTGAGGGTATACTCGTTAGAATGACGATGATGACTCGTTAGAACAGTCAATCGTATGATTTTAAGCTCAAAAGTTTTTTTTATTATTTTTATCTCATTTCTGCAAAAAATAAAGATTGTGGGTACTTGTTAAAATCGCCTCACTGAGTCGGTTCTAACGAGTAACCACAATCTATGCTTTTAGCAGAAATAAGACAATTATTGTTTGTGAGGATCAAATAATTTTCAGTTTTTGAAGGTAAAATTTTCAATCTACATTTGAATAGGCATGTTTAGGTAATGTTTGTTAGATTTTACACCAGTCCTGTAGATGCAGTGTTTTAATTCATGTGTTTAGAAAACTTTAAAGTCCTCGATAAGTTATTATTTATACAATACGATACAAATTTCCATCATTACGAAAACAAGCCTACTCCAATACCCTGTAAGTTCACAGTCAAAACCAGCAATTGTAAGAAAATAAATATGTTTTTCTTATACATATACTTTGTTGGTACGCGATAGAACTGCCTCTGCGAGGCGGTTCTATCGAGTACCCACAATCTATATTTTAGAGAAGAAATAAGAAAAATGAGCACCCTGATTTTTATGGTTCGTGGCTAAAAGTCATACATAAGAAGTCTGGATCGTGTCATTTTTCTCTTATGAAATCCAAACATAGTGGTTCTTTTCTTTGTCTCATTAATTAATTTTAATCTTCTCTGGGCTTAGCCGAAATAAAATATTAAATTTGGCAAAATATCTCATCTGTGCAATCGTTTCAGAAGCTGTGTTTTCCGCACCTGCTCCCTTAAATTACAATATACAATGTTGTCATTTTTAAATGAAAAATACACAATGGTGCACCCGAAGGCTATGTTATGAAAGTGATCGTTTATGTCAAAAGGGGTGGGGGTGGGGTGGGGGCGTGATATACCGCGCAAGACCACGTTAGTTTTATGGATTGTTTGATTATCTTAATTACATTGAAAAATGTGAGGTTTATAATGACAAACAAACCACAAACCAATTGCTTTTTACATTGCATTAACCCGTATCCTGCTGTTCACGACAACCCCTAACATTGCAAACTGTAGATCCAGATCAGATTAGTTCTAAAGAAGCCATCTGATCAGTGTCTATACTGTTTGTCTATCAGTTTGTGAATTTGAACGAAAACAGTATACAATGTAGTTTGATTGGCTGATAGTATAGATGTGACTTATTATATTATCGTTTGAACAGCCTCGTCGAGGCGTTTCTACCGAGTATCCTCAATGTATGTTATGTGCATAAATATTAAAATTATCAGGATTTTTTAATCTAAAAATTTCAATTTTAGGGTGGTAAAAGTTTTAATATAATATAATATAATGTGAGTATAGGCTACTTTCGTTGTGTCTTGTCTAAATCTTAAAGTAAGAAAATTACGACACAAACCCACTTTCCTTATTCTGAAATAACTGAGGATGTATCGGTGTATATTGAAATAACGTGAGTTTCTCGCCTAGGGCGTCCGAGATATGTTTATCCAAAGTTTGTGAGTGTTGTGCATTAATCCATTTTGTACCGAATCCCACAAAACGGGTTAAAGCAAAAAGTTCAGGCCCAGATCAGACGCCACCGAGCTCGGCTTTTGTTCAGGAACTTCTTTTTGCAAAAAGTTCAGCCATTTTTTTATTTTTCAAATATATTTAGAAAACACTTCACACCATCAAATTTTGAAATGGACTTGTGCTTAAGATTGACGAATTCCGGTCGATACAAAATGGGTTAAACTGATATAGACGACAGAGCTTTAGTTGCTTTAATTAGCACATCCCAGTAGAGCGTTTCATATCAGAAATTAGACTGGAGTTTAAAGGCCTTCTCAACACTTTTTCTTAACGCAAGACCACGTTAGTTTTATGGATTGTTTTATTATCTTAATTACTTGGACAAAAAAGTGAAGTTTATAATGACAAACAAACCACAAACCATTTTGTTTACATTGCATTTACCCTTATCCTGCTGTTCATGAAAACCCCTAATTTTGCAAACAGTGTAGATCCCGATCAGATTAGTTCTGAAGAAACCATCTGATCAGGATCTATACTGTTTGTCTACCAGTTTGTGAATTTGAACGAAAACAGTATACAATGTAGTCTGATAGTGTAGATGTGACTTATTATATTGTTCTCGTTTGAACAACCTCGTCGAGGCGTTTCTACCGAGTATCCTCAATGTATGTTATGTGCAGAAATATTAAAATTATCAGGATTTTTTAATCTGAAAATTTCAATTTTAGGGTGGTAAAGGTTTTACTATATTATAATAAAATGTGAGTATAAGCTCCTTTCTTTGTGTCTTGTTTAAATCTTAAAGACACAAACCCACTTTCCTTATTCTGAAATAACTGAGAATGTATCGGTGTATATTGAAATAACGTGAGTTGCTCGCCTAGGGCGTCCGAGATATGTTTATCCAAAGTTTGTGAGTGTTGTGCATTAACCCATTTTGTACCGAATTCCACAAAACGGGTTATAGCAAAACGTGCAGGCCCAGATCAGACGCCACCGAGCTCGGCGTTTTTTGTTCAGGAACTTCTTTTCGCAAGAAGTTCAGCCATTTTTTTTATTAGGGCCCCGCACTGAAAGTGTGGGTGCCCTATAGTAATCACTCTGTCCGTCCGTCTGTCTGTCTGTCTGTCCGTCTGTCCGTCCACAAATTTCTGATAGCGCTGCCGGGGCCCTAGTCAGTTACACTAACAGCTCTAGTTTTTCAAATATATTCAGAAAACACTTCACACCATCAAATTTTGAAATGGACTTGTGCTATGTATAAGGTTGACAAATTCCGGTCGGTACAAAATGGGTTAATCTGATATAGACGACAGAGCTTTAGTTGCTTTAATTAGCATATCCCAGTAGAGCTCTTCATATTAGAAATTAGACTGGAGTTTAAAGGCCTTCTCAACAATTTTTGTGTCATATCGAGCTTGTCAGTTTACCTATCACCACTTTTCTACTGAGTATACGTAAGCGATTAACCAGTATGGCGCCAATTCTTTTGTTTGAAACTGACAGCTGCCCTTTTGAAACAGTGGAAGAAAGAGAATGAATGTAGAGAAGATTTCATGATCAGTTTCCACGAAAGAATATAGCCGTCTCCGACAGGTATCGAACCCGCATCCTCCTGATGACCAATCATTCGCGCATGCGACTGAGCTACCGAGGCCGGCTTCAAAAATAAGTCAACACCCATGTAAAATTAGGTTTTCAAAAATGGTTATTTAAAATGAATTTTCCATAACAAAAAAAAAAATAAAGCCGCGACGTGATTTTAAACAATGTGGCATTAGCGACTAGCATAGACTCAGATCCGACTCCGCTTAAGCAAGTGCAGTCTGATCAGAGACTTTGGTACTTTGCAATTTCCTCTTATGTCAACATGTGATTTTCACTCATCAAAGCCAAGAAATGACAGATACCGGGTACAATCACTGAAAAAACATGAAATATTTGATGAAAATATGTAGCCAAATGAAAAAAAAATGCTATTGAAATGATTGATAGAATAAGAATTGGTAAAACCGCTAGGAGAAATCAGTTTGGCCAAATTGTCCTACCCGGTAGTTTTGGCTGGCCAAATTGTCCTAGGCCGAATTGTCCTAGGCCAAATCGTCCGGGCCAAATCGTCCGCTGGCCAAATCGTCCGCCCACCGGATGAAATGCAGTTCATAGAACCGTTATTGAATCAGTAAACATGCAGGCTGATCTTGTCTTCACCTTAAAAACTACAACATTATTTGAAATCCTGTGTCGAAGCTGAATTCCAAACATACGCCACCGTGTCTACTACGGCCTATGTTCGGATACATACTTGCTTTACGGCGTAACAGTCCTCACTAGAGGCCAGAGCTTTATAAATGGCATGTCATTACTATACGCTGAATTTCATTAATTAAATGAATTCTTTTATATATTGTCATCACAACGTTTCTTTTATTGTTGGCAGTGGCTATTCGTACGGCCCCGTACGAATAGCCTGCATTGGCTAATCGTACGGCCCCGTACGATTAGCCTGTATTGGCTAATCGTACGGCCCCGTACTTTTAGCCAATATAAGCTATATTGGCTAATCGTACGGCCATTCTAGTTCGGTACCAAGAAAGTGATACTGCTGGTGGTAAGATAAATCAGCTGATCGTACGGCCTTGAAAGACCAGCCATTCCTAACCCCTATGTGAAACGTGCTTAAACCCAAAACATAAAGGATATTAATGCACGGGCGGTGAAGTTTTATCAAATTGACCCAATTGTTTAAGAGGAGTTCGCATTTAAAGAAACTGTTGACGGCGCACGACGGACGACCCACGGACCAAACCAGACAATTTTACGCTATGGAACCGCACTTCTTCTTGAAGGCGTATTCATCAGATTACAAGTCCATGTAATGAACACCCCACTAAACCTCCCATTATACACAGAAAAAGTATGGTTTACGGGGGAATTCAATATTTGCCTTATTTTTGCTATAAAAATAGAATGTGGTACTCGTTAGAGCCGCCTAATTGAGTCGGTTCTATCGAGCACCCACAATCTATATGTGGTCAAGAATTAAGAAAAATATCAAACATTTTCATCTGTCGTACAGAAAGACAGACGTTCGGATAATGGCCAAACTGCATGCCCCTCCCCACAAACTAAGAAAATATTTTATGTCATATGATCATAGCTCTATACATCAGACGGCTTTTTATTTATTCGTTTGTCTATATGTGGACAAGAATTAAGAAAAGTATCAAACATTTTCATCTGTCGTACAGGAAGACAGACGTTCGGATAATGGCCAAACTACATGCCCCTCCCCACAAACTAAGAAAATATTTCATGTCATATGATCATAGCTCTCTACATCAGCCGGCTTTTTATTTATTCGTTTGTTTGGATTTAAAGATACGCCAACTAACCCTTGTCGTATCCCAGAGAAAGGGAGATTGAATAAATTTGAAAAAAAATGACAAATATAGACGGACACTGAGACAGGGCGATTACTTAGGGCATCCACAAAATATTTCACCGGGACTTGAAGAAATAAATGCGCTGCATGGTGCTTTCACGTAGAGCTGAAACCGACCGCACATGAGTACTAGTTTTTGTTTTGTTTGATTTGAGGCTTAACGTTCCCGTCAACACTGTGTATGTCATTCTGGAGCCGTTGCTTCCAATTGTGGAAGGGTTTATATGCATGGACGGTCCGACATGCACCCGCTTATAAACCCTATTGGTTTCATTGGGTGACAGGGCTTGAGTTGTCGTTTAATCTCAATGTCGGGTAAAAGTCCCGAGAAATTGAAAGCAACGTCTCCAAAATGACCTGTACAGTGTTGACGGGACGTTAAATCTTTTCTACGGTCATTTTCTCCCTTCCGCTGATTCAAGGAGGGCAGTTGTCAGTTTCTGGCGAAAGAATGTACACTGTACTGGTTAAATGCTTATGTGAAAGCCTGCCCAGGAAAAGTGTGGATAGGTAAATAGTGTTGACTGGGCTTTAAAACTCCAAAACAAACAATACAAACTTGACTATCGTAGAAGCGAGACACAGCGAAGTCCTAATTTATATAGAAAAATACTTGGGTTTACGGGGGTATACATTTTCTTATTTCTGCTCCAATGCATATGTTGTGGGTACTCGTTCGAACCGCCTCTACCACCTCATTGAGGCGGTTCAAACGAGCACCCACAATTTGTGTTGGCAGTATAAATAAGAAAGATATCACGGATTTCTTCTTTCAGGAAACACCACGAAAACATGCCTTAATAATAGACTGACCCCCATGAACCCAACTTTTATATAGTGTGGGGTAAACATTATTTTTCTTATTTCTGCTCTAAAATAATTATATATTGTGGGTACTCGTTAAAACCGCCATAATCGGGTACCCACATTCTATATTGTGAGCAGAAATAAAACATATCACATATTTTCATTTATAACTTTTCATTTTTTTTCCGGCGATAAAGGTTACATTGTATTTGTATAGGCGCGTAGCCATTTCGGAGATGTGAAAATCGCACGGGTGTGTTATCGTAATGCTGCATACGATGTGGAAATATTGATGACACAATAATCAGTCTGTGATTCTACCCAATCTTATCAATATATTTGTTGTTCACAATGAGCATGGCAGTTTTGTATTGATACAGGCTAAATACAAAGTTTTAATAATGATATTATTTGCACCGCTCCATCCCTCGGGGAGATCAGCCTGTGCATCCGCACAACATCACGGTAACAGGCCTTTATAATTTTGATCCACTTAAACCCCACCTTTTATTGTAAAACTTTACAGGGGTACACATTATTTTTCTTATATCTGTTGATAATTAAAATTGTAGATACTCGTTAGATTCGCCTCGGCGATGGCGGTACCCAAATCCATGTTCTGGGCAGAAATATGATCCTTCAGCGGTCGCATATATGATGAGTTCTATAAACTCGTCTGCTATGCATACTGTCAACGCTTAAATAGGATGAAAATGTTGAGAGAAATGCAAGTAGCTTAACATTTAAGTAAGTAAAGGAAACTGAAGAATTAAAATATGTTAGAAAACATCATAACAATAACCTTGGATTACGTTTCCCTGTGCATTCAGTGTTGAAGGTCTTCCCGCCATGGATACAGCTAAACGTTATTTCCGATACTTTAAGAGCCTCATTGATAGTGTTTTTAGGACATCTGCTTTCAGCAGCCGAATTGTGCGTGAACTGCGCTTATAAAATTGAACGCAGTTAGAACGCTGATAATGTTCAATTTTGCTTTCCAAAGCACTATAACTTGTAAATTTTTCACCAACACTAAATGATATCTACATTCTGGAAAACGATAATTGAAGCACTTAATTTCATTAACTTTCCATCCTAAACAAACTGATTATCGATAGTACTATTAAACAATTAAATTTTTTCTGTTGACATGTATATACCATCGATATTAATATTTAACAATACTTATAAGTATATATACATAAATAATATAATTCTGATTCGCAAAATTTTTTTAACCTATTCCTTGGTACCGATTTATAGCCGTACGATTAGCCAATATAGCATATATTGGCTAAACGTACGGGGCCGTACGATTAGCCAATACAGGCTAATCGTACGGGACCGTACGATTAGCCAATGCAGGCTATTCGTACGGGGCCGTACGAATAGCCACTGCCTTTATTGTTTACCAAGGGCCACAATATAGAAAGGAACAAAATTACATGAATATACCCATGAAATATATAAAAAAGAAATAATATATTTATACATGTATAAACTTGATCTATTTTTATTTCCCTATAATTTTGGATTAACGGCCCGGCCACGAATATTTAATTTTTATCGAGGACAAAACACCTGGTCATCCGTTAGCAAAACATGCCTTTTTATATAAAATATCAGAATTTTTCATCTTGAAATTTTCGGTGGCAAAATTTACAATGTATATCCATACTAATTTTATTAGGGCACTGGATAGAACACAGATTGGTTGTGTATTGTAACTCAAACCGGGAAGTGTGAACCTGGTATTACACACTATCAACACAGGTAAAAGACGCTATCTCGACTACGGTCTAAGGGAATTAACTGATGTCAATCAAATATGGGCTATCGGTAATCTGAGTGCCATTTCCTGTAGTACGCGAATTCCTGGTCATGTCACCGCGTTTTCTGCATACAGTGTCCACTGGTCATTGTCCGCCTTTGGGACTGTTCAAAAGTGGTCTTTAAGACCACTTTTTAACAGTCCCAAAGGTGGTCTTAATGTAGGAATTTTACTGTATTTACGTATTTAAAGTGAGTTTTTAAGGGTAATCATTTTCACGGACTTGTCAACATGATGACTGGCACAATTTCTTGATTTCAGTGGTGAGGGAAAGGCCGCTGTGGGGTGTGTCATAGAATACTTAGGGAAGTGCCCACATCTGTTTTCTGGAGATGATGAAAGTGGCATCAATGACATCCTATGGAAAATCAAGTTCGTGGGAAATGTTGAAGCATTCTGTGATATTGTAATTGGTAAGTATTATGACGCACCACTTGAATAAGGGGATAACTAACTCAGCAGGCACACGTCGCTACGGCAACGTCAAATCAACGTCGGTGCACCGACGTTGATGTGACGTTACATGAACGTTATGACGTCGCACAGACATTGATGTGACGTCACAATTGCGTCGTGTGCCTGCTTGGAACTGTCTTCTACTCAGCAGGCACATGACGAAATTGTGACGTCACGTCAACGTCGGTGCAACGTCATAACGTCTATACAACGTCACATCAACGTCGGTGCAACGTTGTGACGTTGCACCGACGTTGATTTGACGTTGCCCTATTGACGTGTGCCTGCTGGGTAAATTGTCATTTTGGGAGGTAAATTGGCGTGTGTTTTTTTTCAGTCATTTCGTTTAACGGCAGCGCGTTATCGAAGCCATAAAACGTTATTTGGGACCGTAAAACAAGGATTTACCTCCCCAAAAACTGTTATCCCATTCTGGTGCATATATCCATTTGTTTTTCTTAAAATAACATGTAATATTTGCTCAAAGCCACTAGCATCATAACCTGTGTAAAACCGAATGCCTGCCAATGAAAAGTGACGTTAGGAGATGACGTCGTTTTTTCTTTTTTCGACAGCATATCTCACAAGTGCTTCTCTTGAGAGAGCGATGGGTTACTAAAAGAATAAAGCAAATATCAGAATTTCATATTTATTTTCCCAATGCTCAATTAAGTTATTGGTTTATGATATCCAAGAATAGCGCGGCTATAAAGAACTGATTACAGTTATCTGAATTTATCATATGACGTCGCGTCTGAGAGTGTAATAACGCCATGTAATATTTTCGATAATCCACTAGTGGATTAAATATGCAAATTAGCTAGATACGTCCTGTAACGTTAGATGTACGACGTCCTTAACGACGTCGCGTTTACTTATGACGGAATATTGATATTTTTGTAAACAATCTTGAATAAAATGGGTTTTAAATGTCACATGATAAATAGAATCTTGCATTCGTGCTCGTGTATTATTGAATATATTAAACTCGTTGAGGAAAAGGGATTTCCTCAACTCGTTTAATAAATTCAATAATACATGAACACTCATGTAAGATCCTCT
The DNA here is from genome assembly GCA_963580285.1 of Lucinisca nassula. Classification (NCBI taxonomy): domain Eukaryota; kingdom Metazoa; phylum Mollusca; class Bivalvia; order Lucinida; family Lucinidae; genus Lucinisca; species Lucinisca nassula. Next base: position 2,227,737 of record OY757024.1, on the reverse strand, counting down.
ATATATTATACATGGCATTATCTTTAATATTGGTGCAATGGAAACCATCGTAAAATTATGTCACATTACTTGAAAACATCCATGTAATGAACACACATAATTGTATCAATCAACATGATGAAATTTTAAATTTCATTTCAGAGGGTTGTGTTGACCAGTTTCTGCAATGCGCAGCTCCGTTGGACCCTAGAAAGGGAGAAAGAGACATGTTTTCTAAGATATACTCTCTAAGTGATGTTTCCGTGACAACTGATTTGAGCCCTTCATACAGCAGCGTACCAACATTCTACAGCAATATTCCAAAACAGCTGACAATACTTTGTGGGTAAGAACTAATTTTCTTCATCATGTTTACACATCCATGTAATGAATGCATGTACTCTTAACCTTTACCACTCTCTGGGCTAATTCACCATGTATGTGAAATTGTTGATATTTTTACTTGTTGTTTTTACGGAAAATAGGAAATGACATCTCATGCGAATTGTCTCCTATTTTTCCCAGAAGACAGGACTTGAAATCTTATGCAAATTATGATTTGCATGAAATGTCAAATCCCGTTCTCGTGGAAAAATTATTTCAAAATGTCGACTGCAGAAAAAATACCCAGTATGCAGAGGGCTTAGGATAGGGTTATTGCTATGGTGGTATATTTCTGCTATGAGATATATAGCTAGATAGATATTGCGATGGTTTAGGAAAGTATTGCTATAGTTTGAGTTTCAAGCCAGATAAATGAAAATTTATCACGATTAATTAAATATTATTATCACACTTTTTTCATCTGCCACGAGGTAGCTAAAATAACTATTGTGATAATATCCAAACTAATCATGATAATTCTCAAGTTTCCTGGAAATATTATGGAGATAATGTTCAAGATATTTTCGCCATTTATATTTATTCCGATATCTATATAAATAGACCATCTGCCAAAACGTGAATGACTAAATAGAAGTGAAGGCAATGATCATGAAGGCAATGATCAGGAATCGATACAATTAACCCACAGCTCCCATCAGAAACACCAAAGAGAAAGAAATACAAACATGAAACAACTAGACCCTAATGGAAACATCAATAGCCGAAAGCCAAAAGGATAGTCAGTTTCCCACAAAATGGCCAATTGGCTATCCAAAACAAAATAATATAAGCGATACACACACTCAAAGACTAACCATAACAAAAATAAACCGCGACAGAAGAACCACTTTTGAATGGTCAGAGGAACGAATCCCACTGGGGGGGGCTTAAATCGATTTTAGGCGGCTGCAATCCTCGCCCTTACTGATTTAATAATAATAATAATAATAATAATCGACTTTATTTTGAGAGGGTTACACATTTAGTTACAAGAACTAATCTTCCATGAGGCCCTCTAATATATACAAATTTACAAACAAAGTCAAACATAGATGAGCATTTTACATAGTAGGTCCTTTCATCCATTTTATAATGTGGTTATGAAATTGGTTCATACTGTCAGCTGATCTTAAATTATTTGGTAAGGTATTCCAAATGATGGGTCCCGAATAAGCAATGCTTTGTTTGAATATTTCCTTGTTTGGTCTTGGAGGAACAAATTTCTGACCTGTATTAGATCTTAATTGTGGTGCACTGTTTGTCAGAACTTTTGGCTGAAATATTTCATTAACATACTGTGGAACTTCACCTCTTGAGACTTTAAACATGAATTTTGCTCTTCTCAGGTATATCCTGTCAAAAATATTTAATATTTTTAGATCTTGCATACTGTCCATTATGTTGTTAACTTTATAGTCTAAAATTATTTTGCAGGCTCTCTTTTGAAGACGAAAAACTCTGTCTAGGTTTATGTGGGACGTTCCATCCCATATGATATTACAATAATCAATATGGGGCTGTATATATGTTTTATAGAACTGAACTCTATGATCTCTAGATAAATATGTTTTGATTCTAGACAGTAACCATAAGTTGGATGCAATCTTTTTGCACAGTTTGTCAATATGATTAGACCATGTAAGGTTGTGGTCAATAACTACTCCGAGAATTTTATCACTGGAAATCATCGTTAAGTCAACACTGTTAAGTGTCAGAGATAATTCTTCATTCGCTAAGCTAGCACGCTTCTGATGTGTTGTAATAAGCATTACTTTAGTTTTAGCTGTATTAATGATCATGCCATTACATCTGCACCAGATATCTAGACTGTCTAGAGCTGTTTGCAGATTACTTGTAATTTCTTCTGTGGTCTTGACAAAAGTATATAATGTTGTATCATCAGCGTACATGTCTGTTTTGGATGATTCTGTATATAATGGCAGATCATTAATAAACAGAAGAAACAGTAGTGGGCCTAAAATTGAGCCCTGAGGTACTCCATCAATTATAACTTCATCTTCTGACATAGCATTATTTATGGACACTTTTTGCTTTCTATTGGTCAAATATGATGAGAACCATGATACTGTATGATCTGTTAATCTGTAATGCCTTAGTTTTTTCAGTAGAATTTTGTGATCTACAAGATCAAAGGCTTTTTTGAAATCAACCATTACTGCACCAATGACTGATCCTTGATTAATTGATTCAAGCCATTGACAAACCATGCCTACTAAGGCTGTTTCACATGAGTGACTAACTGGTGATCAGGAGGACGCGGGTTCGACTCCCGCCGGGGTCGGCAACATTCTTTCGTGGAGATTGATCATGAAATCTTTTCTACGGTCATTCTCTCCCTTCCGCTGATTCAAGAAGGGCAGTTGTCAGTTTCTGGCGAAAGAATGTGCACTGTACTGGTTAACCGCTTACGTATAAGCCTGCCCAGGAAAGTGTTGATAGGTAAACTGACCGGCTCAAAAATGGCCTAAATAGTGTTGACTGGGCCGTAAAACTCCAATACAAACAAACAAACATGAGTGACTAGGTCTGAAGCCAGATTGAGTTTTATGCAGTAAGTGGTGCTCTGTAAGGAAAGTCATAAGTGAATCGTGTATGTGTTTTTCAAGTACTTTAGAAACCACAGGGAGAATTGAAATTGGCCTATAATTGTTAATATCACTGTCAGGACCATTTTTGTGGAGAGGTGTTACTTTGGCCTTTTTCCATGTATTGGGAAACTGGGAATTGTTTATGCTTTGGTTGCATATGTATGTAACGGAGTCGGCAATAAATGGAGCTGCTACTTTGAGCAGACGAGGTCCAATATTATCACAGCCTGTAGCTTTTGTTGTGTCTATATTTTTCAAGAACTTTTCTACTTTTTCTTTGGAAATTTCTGGTATTGAATAGAGCGTGCCTGGTGGTACTTTGCTGTCACAGAATGTCTTAAGTTTGTCAAAATTAGAATGTTCAGTAGGTTCTTTCAAGTTTGATGCAATTGATACAAAAAATTTATTGAATTCGTTAACAATTTCGTTACAGTCTTCAGTTTCTCTGCCATCAATTTTCAGAGATGTAATGGATGGTTTAGATATTTTATTAACCCTACGTTCTTTGAACAGTTTCCATATGCTACCTGGGTTATTTTGGTTTTCGTCTATGATGGCTGTGTACTGAGTCTTTTTTGATTGTTCAATTAGACTGCCAACTCTATTTCTCCAAATTCTGTACTGAGCATCATCATTTAATGATTTGTAATGGTCTCTTGTTTTCATAGCTTCAACAATATCAGCTGTAAGCCATTTGGGCTGATGTTTGTATTTGACTCTATGTTTTTTAAGGGGAAGATGCCTGTTAACTATTTCCATAAACATAGATGACCAAGTTTCTAATACATCATTTGCATCATCAAAAACTTTTATAACATCCCATGGGGATGACTGAAGATCATTCAAAAATTCTTGTTCTTTGAAATTTTTATATGAACGGTATGTTATGGTATGATGTGATGATTTAGGGGTTGTACTATTGGTTTTTCTTGTAAGGAATATGGGAAAGTGGTCACTTATGCCTATTTTGGGAACCTTTACTGAACTAATATTTTCCTCTATATTACAATATATATGGTCAATAAGTGTTTGGGAATGAGATGTTTTTCTCGTTGCACAGTTTACTTTCTGATGGAGACCAAAGGGTTCCATATATTCCAACCAAGCTTTTTTAACATTTTCATTCAAAAGGTCACGGTTTAAATCACCCAATAAATAAATTTCTTTTTGTTTTTCGAGGACCTTTTCAATTAGAATTTCAAAATTTTCGTTCCATTGGACCCCATCATTTGGATGCCTGTATATTGTGCCAACTAAAAAACTACTTGACATCTTTGGAAATACTTCAAGCCACACACATTCAATTTCATTCTTTTCAAGATCTTTCCTTCTTTCCACCTTTATCCCATTCTTAACATATACAATAATACCTCCACCTTGCTCCGGTCTTTCTCTAGTTAGTACTCTATCTCTCCTAAAGAACTGATAATTATCTACAAAGAAATAACTGTCAGGATGAAAGTCTTTCAGTTTTGTTTCACATAACCCAAAATTGTGAATGTTATTTTCAGAATTATTTAACATCAAATTCATCTGATCAAATTTATTTTGAATTCCTTGAACATTTAGGTGACCTATATTTAAACCTTTGGCTGATAACGTTAAGTTAAGAACTGTTTGGGCACTCATGGAAGGATCAGTATTAGCATGCAAATAATCACTTTGTGTATTATCATTAAAAACAACATCAGAGTTCAGTGTAGTAATATTATCAACTGTAGTACTACATTCTGCTCTGTTCTGACAAGAGCTATTGCATGAGTCTTCATCAGTTTTTGTCCTAGAATTAACATGGTCAGTTGAATTTCCATGACATTGGTCTGTATACATGCATTCTGTTGCTATTTCTGAATCGTTTATTGTGCACATACAACTAAATTTATTACAGAACTGACACAATTCTTCAAGTAACTGAAAATTGTTATGTAATACGAGACTCCTATCAGATATACTTTGTGATGCGGCATATTCGCCTGCATCCTATTTTGTCCAGCACAAACCTGAAGAGTCCTTATGTCCATACATTTTACAATTGAAACACTGAATTTGATTACGGTGCTTACAGTCCCTAGTACTGTGGTTTGTGAACCCACATTTAAGGCATCTCTCAGTATCATGATTTTCGTAGTGTCTGTTTCTGGTGTTGTGTCGTCTTTTATTTTGGTTTCCATTAAAATTTCCTGATGGGTTTCGGTGAATGTCGTTGTCCCTGACAGGTCTGAAATGCCCATTTTGAGGTTGCCTTTGGCCAGCCCTGTGTGGGTTGTTAGTTGTTCTTGGCAAAGGATGGGGTGGATATGAACAGTGATCAAAACTATCCACAATATGCAAGCATTGATCTATGGTTCCAAGGAGCCTTTTTGTTCCCGATCGAGATAAGTGGATATTATCTCGCTCTTTGTAGAAATGTGAACGAAGTTTATTATTCTTGTCATAGAAAGCTGTGTTTACATCAATGCATGTAATTTTGTGTTGCTCACACAGTCTGAAGATAACATCATTAATATCCGCAATATCAGTATCCCCCCTGGGACATGAAGTGCACAGATAGATATTGCATGACTGGTTTTTGTCTTTGATATACAAGATTAACTGTTCATACTTTTCTTCAAAGTATTCCATATCAGTATTTCTAGAGGAGTCATTACCTCCAACATACACAACTATGTGTGTGAATTTTGACAAGTCGTAGAGTTGAACAGCTTCTGTCAAACTGTCTATTGTTGCTCCAGAAATGGATCGGCATTCAGTGCGCTGTACCAGTCCTTTCCTATTTACATTAGAGAGGATTGAGTCACCCATAATAAGAATTTGATGCTGACGTTCTTGCAGATTGGTAGCCCTTGAGTTATCTTGTGACCTCATCTGACTTTGTGTTTTCTGATAATGGTTCTGTGTGCTGCTAGCATGTCTGTTGTCAGTACTTTTTGCTCTATTGTTTGTACATTCTGTTACATGGGTCTTGTTCCTTTCAGTTTGGCTGTCAAACTGCTGCCGTTCGATTTCCCGTGGTAGAGGCTCCCTTTCATTTCGACTATCCGACCTGTCCGTCTCTGTTTGTTGAGTTAGAGCAACAATATCTCTGTAGCTCGATGATCCCGGGGTTATGTCTGACTCATTCTGTGCTGTCGTATTGACAGTAACATACAGTGGTTGCTCATCTAGAGTTGCTTCAGAATCTGTGTGCATGGGTGGAGGGAGAGATGTATCTAGATATTTTTGTAGCATAATGTCTAATTTAGAGTTTATTATTGTCAGTTGTTCTTGAAGAAATCTGCTGGTTTTCTGAAGATCAGTTATTTGTTGTTTAAGTTCAGGTGGAAACTGGACTTCTGAGTAGTTAATACCATTGATGTTAGGCACAGGAGAAATAGGAAGTGACATGTTCTGTCCCTCAGTGGAAGGGGTTGGTGTCTGAGAGTCTAGAGAATTGTTTATTTCATCATCAGTTTCGTTAGCATACTGCTGGTAAAGATGTATTGCAAGTCTGGCAAATACAGTCTGTCTCCACAATGATTGTCCTGGGCCTTTAACATTAAGAGAGGCCATATTTCTATCTGTTGTAAGAGAGCACCATTTACCCCGTATGTGTGTCGTGTATGTTGACCGTGTGTCATTGAATGGTTTAGGGTGTAACTCTTTGTTAAGTGACCCGACAAACTTTGAGTAGAGGTCTTTGGATGAGAATAGTATGGTTATTTGTCCATCACTGGGTAACACACGATACAGTATACCATTGAACCTATCTTTAAAGTTCTCCTCTCTGTCAGCTGGTGATCTGCTGATTGGTGTAGACTGCTGGGAGAAGAGGGATTGTTGGGACAGGTTCTCACTAGGCGAATATGCTTCATTGTCTTGTATGACAGGGTCTGGTCTTTGTGGAGAATTTGCTGACATTTTGAAAGATATTTCTTCATCTACTTGAAAAATCATGAATTTTAGCGTTTTTATGTTTAGATTCCCATTTTGTATATTTTGTTTGAATTTTCACTCTTTGATTTTCAGTGGTATAAAAATTTGACTTGGGTTGGTATAATTACAGTATAAGGACCTTTATAATAAACTAATAAACAATTACAGTCAATTAGTCTCCAGCAAACAAATTCTTCTGTTTGTCTGTGGTGTCAGGTTTAACAACCTTTTGTTAGATAGTATCAAAGAACCACCATGTGGTGATTTTCATCTATGCTCTGTCCATAACAAATGAGATAATTAATAACACAGTAGGTTGGCTACTTCAGAATCCTTGTATAGCAGCTTGGCTGCAGAGTATTACATAAACCAGTATGTGGCACAGGTATTCTCCTACAAATGTGGAAAGTTTTCCATAGTATCACAGCAGGAGATATAAGTGAAAAACTTAAATTTTACACTTGTTTTGCAATCAAAACACTATTTTAAACAATCAATTCACAAATTTGATAATAAATCCATATTCCAGAAGTTAAACTCTACAAGCTGATATAAAATTCATCCAAATCACTTGATTAAATCCAAATAAAATTAGAAGGAATGTCAGAGCTCATTTTAGCATGACCACACTCTCTCAGTACCAAAAGTAAGAGTGATTTAGACAAATAACTTGTTCAGCGTGCATGAAGGCCTCCTAACTCATCAGTGCAACATCTCTGAAATAACAAAAACCAAAACAACCACAGAGATGAAACAACGGTGATGACTCAACAGCAAGAAAACATTGAAATGCTGGAGCAAAAGAAAACCTACTGTTGGACTCCGCTGGGCCTGACCAGAGACAGAGCATCAGGTACCAATCAACATTACATAAAATTAAATTCTCTCTAATTCTCAGTAAGCCTTTATGCTGGAACTGTCATAGAATCTGAGGCCTGACCAAACTGCGTGCAATTAAAGAGTGAGGCAAAGTTGTCAACCGTGATTGGGTTAACTACCATGCAAGCAGTCTGTCATATAACATTTATGTTGTTCCCAACCTTTTTAGCTCACCAGAGCCGAAGGCTCCGGGGGAGCTTATAGGATAGGCAGTTGTCCGTCGTCGTCTGTCCGTCGTATGTCGTCTGGCGTCAACACTTTCAAACGACATCTCCTCTGAAGCCACTAGGCCGATTGGGCCCAAATTTTATCTATAGCATCCTTGGGCTGGGGGATTGAAATTGTGTTTTTTATGAAAATCGGCTCAATAGTTTGGTTGCTATGGCAACTTGTAGTTTCCATAGACTTACCATAAACTACGCAAAACCTTTTCAAAATTTTATAGACGCCATTCTGATTTAATTTCAAAATTCAATATTGGACTTAAATCTCTTCTGCAACAAGGTCTATCGGAACCCGAATTTTATGGTGACTTAGTATATAAATTCAGAAAAATATATAACCGCAATGACTTCAGCACCCAATTTCGTAAAATCGTTCTTCGATATAAAAAGATTGGGTACAACATGGATATTATACGACAGACTGCATGCATGGTAGTTAACCCAATCACGGTTGGCAACTTTGCTTCCCTCTTTAATTGCACGCCGGTGGGTCAGGCCTCAGATTCTATGGCGGCTCCAACGTAAAGGCTTATTGAGAATTAGAGAGATAATGCTGGTTGGTGCCTGATGCTCTGTCTCTGGTCGGGCTCATCGGAGTCTAACTGTTGGTTTTCTTTTGCTCCAGCATTTCAGTGGTTTCTTGCTGTCGAGTCCTCACCGTTGTCTCACCTCTGTGGTTCTTTGATTTTTGTGTTCACGGAGATGTTGCACTGATGAGTTAGGAGACCTTCATGCGGACTGAACAAATTATTTGTCTAAATCGCGACGGAAGTAAGGGCGAGGACTGTGGCCACGTAAAATCGATTTAAGCCCCCCAGTGGAAATCTTCCACTGACCGTTCCAAGGCGGCTCTTCTGTGGCGATTTATTTATGTTGTTGTTTGTTACTTACTGTGTGTATCACTTGTGTCTTTTAATTTTGGATGGCCATATGGCCATTTTGTGGGAAAGTAACTGTCCTTATGGCCTTCCTTTGTTTAGGTTTCCATTATGGTCTGGTCGCTTAATGTTTGTATTTCTTTCCCTTTGGTGTCTTTTATGGGTGGAGTAAGTTAATTGTATCAATTCCTGATCTTTGTTTTACTTCTACTTTACAATGGGGAAAATTGAAAAATGTCATTTATTGCCAAGCCTCTGCAGATATTTTGACAAAACTTGCATAGAAATGTTCCATATGCACTCTACTATCTGTCGTATGATTTTAGGCCTTCTGTTCATTTTTTTGGTTCCCATGGAAACCAAAATGCAAAAAATAGAAAAAAAATACTTAAAAAATCATCTCCGCAGAAACCATATGCTCTAGGAGGCCGAAACTGTATGAAAATATTCACCATATTTACCTTTACAGGTTTTGTGTTTTTTATGAAATTTAGCCTTTTAGTTTTGTTGCTATGGCAACTTAGAGTTTCCATTGACTTATAATTGGGAAAACTGAAAAATGACATTTACTGCCAAGTCATTGCAGATATTTTGACAAAACTTACATGGACATGTTCCTTGAGTAAACTTCTCTCAGCCATAATGCTTTTATGTCGACCTGGGGGTCCCCTAGGTTGTGCCGGGGCCATGCCCTGCCCCCTCCACTTCATAAAATGCCTTATATCTCAGAAACCTTACAGATCCCAACCCCTAAACCATATATATCCTTGTTCCTTATGATAAGATGCATTAAGTGACACCAACCTGGGGGTCCCCCGGGATGTGCCGGGGACATGCCCTGCCCCCTCTATTTCATGAAATGCCATTTATCTCAGAAACCATTCAGATCCCCACCCCTAAACTATATATATATTCTTGTTCCTTATGCTAAGATGCATTAAGTGACACCAACCTTGGGGTCCCCCCTGGATGTGCCGGGGACTTGCCCCACCCCCTCCACTTCATAAAATGCCATTTATCTCAGAAACCATTGAGATCCCCACCCCTAAACCATATATATTCTTGTTCCTTATGATAAGACACATTCAGTGATACCAACATTGGGGTCTCTTTGGGGTGCGCTGGGGCCATGCCCCACCCTTCCACTTCATAAATGCCATATATCTCAGAAACCATTCAGATCCCCACCCCTAAACTATATATATTCTTGTTTCTTATGATAAGACGCATTCAGTGACACCAATCTGAGGGTTCCCTAGGATGTGGCGGGGCTTATGCCCCACCCCGTCCACTTCGTAAAAGGCTGAATATCTCAGAAACCGTTCAGATCCCCACCCCTAAACCATTTAAATTCTTGTTCCTTATGATAAGACGCATTCAGTGATACCAACCTTAGGGTCTCTCTTGCCGCACGGGGGCTATGCCCGACCCCTCCACTTCATAAAAGGCCCAATATCTCAGAAACCGTTCAGATCCCCACCCCTAAACCATATAAATTCTTGTTCCTTATGCTAAGATGCATTCAGTGATATCAACCTAAGGATCTTCCAGGCCGCACCAGGGCTATGCCCCAACCTTCCACTTCATAAAAGGTGATATATCTCGGAAACCCTTCAGATCCCCACCCCAAAACCATGTATATTCTTGTTTCTTATGAAAAGACGCATTCAGTGACACCAATCAGGGGGTCCCCTAGGATGTGCCAGGGCTATGCCCCACCCCCTGCACTTAGTAAAAGCCCAATATCTCAGAAACCATTCAGATCCCCACCCCTAAAGCATATAAATTCTTGTTACTTATGATAAGACGCATTCAGTGATACCAATCTAAGGGTCTCCCGGGCCGCACGGGGGCTGTGCCCCACAACTCCACTTCATAAAAGGTGATACGTCTCGGAAACCATTCAGATCCCCATCCCAAAACCGTATATATTCTTGTTTCATATGATAATACGCATTCATTGAAACCAACCTGGGGGTCCTCTGGGATGTGCCCGGGCCATGCCCAACCCCCTCCACTTCGTAAAGGCTCAATATCTCAGAAACCATTCAGAACCCCCACCCCTTAACCATATATATTCTTGTTCCTTATGATGAGACACATTCAGTGATACCAACCTAGGGTCTCTGGGGGTGTGCTGGGGCTATGCCCCACCCTTCCACTTCATAAAATGCAATATATCTCAGAAGCTGTTCAGATCCCCACCCCTAAAATATGTATATTTGTGTTCCCTATAATAAGACTCATTCACTCACATCAATGCGTCTATGTGCTAGGGCAACATGCTGATGCCATGGCCCACGCCTCTACTTCATAAAAGGCCATATATCTCAGACACCATTAAGATCCCCACCTCATAATCATATATATTCTTGTTTCTTATGATTAGACACATTCAGTCACACAAACTTGGTGGTCCACAGGGGCCAATCCTCTCCTCATCATTTCTTAAGAGGGCCTCATATCTTGGAAACTGTTCATATCCCCACCCCTAAACAATATATTTTCTTGGTCCTTATTATAAGACACATTCAGTGACAACAATCTTGGCTTTCCTGGGGTCTGCCAGGGCTATGCTCCAACCCCTTCGAAGCTTAAAAGGCCTTATATCTCAGGAACAGTACACATCCCAACCCCTGAACCATATATATTCATGTGCCTTATGATAAGATGGATTCAGTGATACCATTCAGGGCTCTGTTGGGCCCATGTCTCATCCTTCCTCCTCATAAAAGGCCTAATATTTCAGATACAGAGTCCACATGGGTGCTCATTTTGAAATGGGGGTTTGTTTGGGAGACTTTATAAGCAATAAATTAAAACCTGAAACCATACATGGCTGCCAGTGGGCAGTGTCCGCCTGAGTTCTGGTGAGCATTGTGGCCCATGGGCCTCTTGTTATATGGAAGAATGATTTTACGAAATTGGGTGCTGAATTCATTGCAATTTTATATTTTTCTGAATTTATATACTAAGTCACCATAAAATTCGGGTTCCGATAGACCTTGTTGCGGAAGAGATTTAAGTCAAACATTGAATTTTGAAATTAAATCGGAATGCCGTCTATAAAATTTTGAAAAGGCTTTGCATAGTTTATGATACGAGTAGTCCTGGTGAAGAAGTTTGGCAGTTAACAATTTATTACGAGTGTTGAAGTCAGATACATGTCTAGACACTCTGGCAAATTAAATTAATTGCGAAATATAAACGTATAGGATGCAGCACGAGGAACATCACCATCCAAGAAAGAAAAATTTACAATCTCAAAGTCTGTGTGAGTCAGACCATTCCTGCATATAATTTTAAGCACTATTAGTTTGTTTGGACGGTAGGGCGTGAGCTGTCTGTCTGTTCATCTCAACTGTTAGTAAAAGGCCAACAAAATTGGAAGAAACGTCTCCAAAATGACATAAATAGTGTTGACGGGGATGTAAAGTAGAAGTAAAACAAAGATCAGGAATTGATACAATTAACTTACTCCACCCATAAAAGACACCAAAGGGAAAGAAATACAAACATTAAGCGACCAGACCATAATGGAAACCTAAACAAAGGAAAACCTCAATTCCATCAAATAAAATTGCTTGAAATACAATATAATGGTTAATTTTATAGCCACAATGTTCTTATCATCATGATTTCAGAGTGTTGTGTAAAGAGGGTTATAAAACGTGGACTGGACCCATGTGCTGTGTTAGTCAAACAGTGTGAACTCAGATCAGATGCTGCAGAATGTTACATCTGATCGAGATGTCCATTTTTGCTTTAAGGAACACGACATTAAAGATTTAAAGAGAACAGGTTCAACATCTCAAAAATGTTTTGGGTCAGTAGGTAGGCAATATACCAAAAATTAAAAGCTTTGAAAATAGCCTAAACTATTCAATAAAGATGAAAATTTCTCAGGTGCCCTTAAAAAGTTTGAGTAGGCCCCAAAATGTAGGGTCGTTAAGATTTTTTGGGGGAGGGGGGGGGGGCTCATGCCAAAATCTGTTTAGAATAGTCTTTCTTAGTATTTTGATATGTGTATGACTCATTGTTTTTTGCAATTTGTTTTTAACAACACCTTTATAAATACAGTGAAATTCCGCTGTTAAGACCACCAAAAATTAAGACAAATTTTGCATTTAAAAGCATATTTAGAAGGTCCTTTGAGATCGGCGTGACTATTCTGAGAAATCAGAAATAAATTATTGGTTTAGACTCATATTCTAGACAGGTTTTTAATTATTCGAACCCAATTTTGATTTATATCAGTCTTTGAATCGACTGCCTATTCGAAATTCGCAAAATTGCAGTATGTTTCCTCTGGCTTTCTTTGCCGGATCATTACAGGGTCACTGATGAGGCTTTATTAGCCGAAACTACGTAGTATGACCCATCTTCTTTCTTATGAATGTTTTCATTGCTATTTTTATTTGAAAAGCCTTGTCAAAACTTTATAGACGTCATTCTGATTTAATTTCAACATTCAATATTGGACTTAAATCTCTTCTGCAACAAGGTCTATCGGAACCCGAATTTTAGGGTGACTTAGTATATCAATTCAGAAAAATATATAACCGCATTGGCTTCGGCGCCCGGTTTCGTGAGGTCGTTCTTCGATGTGGGAGGGATTGAGTATAAAATAGGTGTTGTGCAGCAGGCTGCGTGCATGGTGGTTGGCCCGGTCGCAGTTGACAACTTTGCTTCCCCCTTCGGTTGTGCACCGGTGGGTCGGGCCTCGGGTTCCAACGTAAAGGATTGTTTTGGTTGGTACCTGGTGCTCTGTCTCTGGTCGGGCCAATCGGAGTCTAACTGTTGGTTTTCGTTTGCTCCAGCATTTCGGTGGTTTCTTGCTGGCGAGTCCTCACCGTTGTTTCATCTCTGTGGTTGTTTGGTTTTTGTGTTCAGGGAGGTGTTGCGCTGATGGGTTAGGAGGCCTTCATGGGTTCAGGAAACTTGTTTCAGATCTTGATATTGATACTAATACTCCTGATTCATGTGATTGTAAAAACTCAAAGTATTGCTATCCTGCTGCTGGTCATGTAATTACTGGCAATTTGAAAATTATTCCTGATTCTAGGATAAGGAATATAATTTCTAAAGGACCGAAATATCGGTTTCCTTCTAAAATTGATTTCAGTAAATGTAGAGATGAAATCGCTGCTTCCTTGAATGAATTCGGTAATCGATAGTGTAAGCGAGGGTATGTTGAGCATAAAGCCCTTAAGGACTGGAAACTTAGCATTTTAAAACTAGTGAATAAACGCATTTCTTTCTATTCTCAAAATACTAACTACTTACCTCCTAAGCCCAAGACGTCTTTACATCATCTTAAACTAGGTATTCAAGAATTTCATAAGAAGTTTGTTTTGGCCCCTGCAGACAAGGCCGCTAACAACGTCGTCGTTGTGTGACGGCTCCACTATGTTAACACGCTTAAGCAGGGGCTTGGTGGTACTAAGTAGAAGTAAAACAAAGATCAGGAATTGATACAATTAACTTACTCCACCCATAAAAGACACCAAGGGAAAGAAATACAAACATTAAGCGACCAGACCATAATGGAAACCTAAACAAAGGAAGGCCATAAGGACAGTTACTTTCCCACAAAATGGCCATATGGCCATCCAAAACCAAAAGACACAAGTGATACACACAGCAAGTAACAAACAACAACATAAATAAATCGCCACAGAAGAGCCGCCTTGGAACGGTCAGTGGAAGATTTCCACTGGGGGGCTTAAATCGATTTTACGTGGCCACAATCCTCGCCCTTACTTCCGTCGCGATTTAGACAAATAAGTTGTTCAGTCCGCATGAAGGCCTCCTAACTCATCAGTGCAACATCTCCGTGAACACAAAAATCAAAGAACCACAGAGGTGAGACAACGGTGAGGACTCGACAGCAAGAAACCACTGAAATGCTGGAGCAAAAGAAAACCAACAGTTAGACTCCGATGAGCCCGACCAGAGACAGAGCATCAGGCACCAACCAACATTATCTCTCTAATTTTTTAAGGCCTATGAACTTCAGCCTTTAGCTGAAGAGAGAGCTATAGTAGATAAACATGTTTGTCTTTCAGCCACCAAGTTTGCTGTGTGTGTTAACGAAGGCCAAGACAAGCTTCCTACGCTATACTGGTTACCAAAACACGGTTTATTGCAAATTCTAGCTCTTGCACTACCACTGAACTTTCTAAATTATTAACTTCCTGTCTTACTGCTATTAAAACGCATGTAATCAAATATTGTGATAAAGTCTTTGAAAGATCAGGAAGAAATCTGTTTTGGTCTATAAAAAATTCGAATGAGGTTTTAAATAAATTGAAATCTAGACATTTTCATGCTTCTAGTCTGTCTACTTACGATTTTTCCACTCTTTACACTACACTTTCTCATAATCTTATAAAAGAAAAGCTTAATGATTTAATTGAATGGGCTTTTCACAGAGAAGATTCTCTCTATCTTGCATGTAATGTGAGAAATGCATTTTTCACTTCTAAAGAGCATAAGAATTATACACTTTGGTCATGTCAGAAAGTGTGTGATGCCCTCACCTTTCTACTTGACAATATTTATATTAGATTCGGTACTAAGTTATTTAGACAAATTGTGGGTATTCCGATGGGTACTAATTGCGCACCTCTTGTGGCTGATCTGTTCTTGTATTGTTATGAAAGAGACTTCATTTTGTCGCTTTCCATTGATAACCAATCTGAAATGATTGAAGCTTTTAGCTCTACTTCTAGATATTTAGATGATTTATTAAATATTGATAATACCTATTTTGATGGTTTGATCAGTCAGATTTACCCCCTAGAACTTCAGTTAAATAAAGCAAATTCTTCTGATACCAAGGCCCCGTTTTTGGATTTACACCTATCTATTGTAGATGGATTTGTTTCGTGCAAAATTTATGATAAACGCGATGACTTTGATTTTGAGATTGTAAATTTTCCTTTTTTGGATGGTGATGTTCCTCGTGTGCCATCCTATGGCGTTTATATTTCGCAATTAATTCGATTTGCTAGAGTGTGTAGTCATGTAACTGACTTCAACACTCTTAATAAATTATTAACGGCTAAACTCCTTAATCAGGGTTATCGGTACCATAAACTACGCAAAGCCTTTTCAAAATTTTATAGACGCCATTCTGATTTAATTTCAAAATTCAATATTGGACTTAAATCTCTTCTAGCTGCCACAAGGTCTATCGGAACCCGAATTTTATGGTGACTTAGTATATAAATTCAGAAAAATATATAACCGCAATGACTTCAGCACCCAATTTCGTAAAATCATTCTTCGATATAAAAAGATTGGGTACAACATGGATATTATACGACAGACTGCATGCATGGTAGTTAACCCAATCACGGTTTGCAACTTTGCTTCCCTCTTTAATTGCACGCCGGTGGGTCAAGCCTCAGATTCTATGACGGCTCCAACGTAAAGGCTTATTATACCCGCTTTTTATAAGAAAAATCGGGTATATTGTTTTCGTACCACAGTTCACTCCGGCGTCAGTCCGTCCGTCTGTCCGTCCGTCTGTCCGTCCGTCTGTCCGTCCGTCACGTTTCTTGTGATTGGATCTCCTCTGCAACCACTGAAGTTACACTTTTGAAACTTTGCATGTGGATAGTACATGGAATGTAGATGGCAGTGGGCAACTTTTTGGTGACCTTGACCTCAACATGACCCCAAGGTCAAAGGTCAAAAATTATGATTTGCCATATCTCCTTAACTATTGGAGTTACACTTCTGAAACTTTGCTTATTGGATGGTCTTTGGAATATAGAATATGTCAGGTTACTTTTGGTGTGACCTTGACCCCAAGGCCAAAGGTCAAAAAGTATGATTTTGCCATATCTTCAAAACTATTAGAGTTACACTTCTGAAACTTTGGTTATAGGATGGCCCTTGGAATATAGAACAAATTTGGATAGTTTTGGTGTGACCTTGACCTCAACATGACCCCAAGGTCAAAGGTCAAAAATTATGATTTGCCATATCTCCTAAACTATTGGAGTTACACTTCTGAAACTTTGCTTATTGGATGGCCCTTGGAATCTAGAATATGTTGGGCTACTTTTGGTGTGACCTCGACCCCAAGGTCAAAGGTAAAAAAGTATGACTTTGCCATATCTTCTAAACTATTGGAGTTACACTTCTGAAACTTGGTTGTTGGATGGCTGTTGGAATATAGAATAAATTGTGATACTTAAGGTGGACCTCAACATAACCCCAAGGTCAAAGGTCAAAAAGTATGACTTTGTCATATCTTCTAAACTATAAGAGTTACACTTCTGAAACTTTGCTTATCAGTTAGAATGTTCTTTGCAACTTATTTTAACTTACATGTAGTTTTGGCTAGCTTATACATAGTCATTAGTGTTATTAATAGAAAAAGCGGGTATTTGCGATGGTATACCATCGACTGCAGATCTAGTTGAAAATTAGAGAGATAATGCTGGTTGGTGCCTGATGCTCTGTCTCTGGTCGGGCTCACCGGAGTCTAATTGTTGGTTTTCTTTTGCTCCAGCATTTCAGTGGTTTCTTGCTGTCGAGTCCTCACCGTTGTCTCACCTCTGTGGTTCTTTGATTTTTGTGTTCACGGAGATGTTGCACTGATGAGTTAGGAGGCCTTCATGCGGACTGAACAACTTATTTGTCTAAATCGCGACGGAAGTAAGGGCGAGGATTGTGGCCACGTAAAATCGATTTAAGCCCCCCGGTGGAAATCTTCCACTGACCGTTCCAAGGCGGCTCTTCTGTGGCGATTTATTTATGTTGTTGTTTGTTGCTTACTGTGTGAATCACTTGTGTCTTTTAATTTTGGATGGCCAAATGGCCATTTTGTGGGAAAGTAACTGTCCTTATGGCCTTCCTTTGTTTAGGTTTCCATTATGGTCTGGTCGCTTAATGTTTGTATTTCTTTCCCTTTGGTGTCTTTTAGGGATGGAGTAAGTTAATTGTATCAATTCCTGATCTTTGTTTTACTTCTACTTCATGGGGACTGGGCAAGTTGTATGTCTTGATCCCGGCGGAGGTAAGGGCGAGGATTATGGCCACATAAAATCTATTTGGGCCCCCCGGTGGAGTTCGTTTCCGCAGACCGTTCCAGGGCGGTTCTTCTGTCGTGTTTTGTTTTTGTTGTGATTTGTCTTTGGATGTTTGTGTCGCTTGTATTATTTTATTTTGGACCAGGATGGCCTGTTGTCTGTTTTGTGGGAGTGTGGCTGTCCTTTTGGCTTTCCGCTGTTGATGTTTCCATTAGAGTCTGTTGTTTAATGTTTGTGTTTCTTTCCCTTTGGTGTCTCTGATGGGAGCTGTGGGTTAATAATATCGATTCCTGATCATTACCTCCACTTCTACTTTTCAGTTACATTTTCTGTGTGTTTTCTACATCCAGTATGCTTTAGTGGGAGACCACCTTTGGGACTGTTCAAAAGTGGTCTTAACAATTTTTGAACAGTCCCAAAGGTGGCCTTAATATACGAATTTTACTGTAATTAAAACAATTAAATTAAATAGCCAGCTGATTAAAGCATTTAAAGAGAAAATGGGAGGCACACCCCACATTATAAACAGTTGTAAGCATATCCACGTAACAATGCAGTGAGTACTGACGATCGAGACCGACCTGTTATTGTACATTTGTAATAATTAATATTTTAGCTGATGTGTTAAATCTATCTTCCAGACCAATGAAAGAAATGTTGACGAATTGTGCATTTGAGAAAGATGTTAAAGACCTTTGCCCAGAAACTGTCAAATATATTGAACAGAAGATAAGTGATGAGATTTCCAAGCAAAAGATTGTTGATGGTGAGGCTCAGGCGTGGTGGCCAGACTTCCCTTCTTATCCAGAAGCCAAGAAGTATATAACAGAGAAGTGTCAATCATTGCCTAGTGGTAGGTACTGGTGAAAATTTATCATGTAACATCACTGTTATTTAGTGGATTCGGTCATGTAATAAAAATGTTACTGTGGACCACTTATATTTGGTGGTCATTTTATTTTGGCACTATTGGTAGTCAAGGAAAAACCTGTCAAAATTAAAAATTGCCAATACAGATAAAAAAATACTACGATAATAAACCTATGCGACATTGTGCATTGTTTCATATCTCCAAAATGGCTACTTTTCTGATGAAAATCCATGATATTTTTCTTATAAATACTGAAAACAGAGGTTGTGGCTGCTCGTTAGAACCGCCTCATTGAGGCGGTGCTAACAAGTACCCACAACCTATGTCTTGGAGCAAAAATAAGAAAAATAATGTCTACCCCTGTAAACCCCAGTTTTCTCTGTATTTCACGGACTTGTTCACATGAAATTTATTTCCAATACACATCACAAGTATGATATAGGGCGATACAACGTTATATCAAGTCTTTCTCTTTGCCTTTGCTTAACTTGTTTAATAGTTAACAAGTATGACCACACTTGTATTAACTCATGATTATTGGCACATAACGTCATGACGCTGTTCATGATAACCATATGTGTTTTCTGTTAAAACTCTTTTGTTCTTCTCGCCAATAAAATCTGATTTAAAATCTCTATATAATAAATAGAGTCTTACACTTGTGGTCATTTCATATGAAATTTATGAAACTCACCAATGGCTTGTTTCATAAATTACATATGAAATGACCACAAGTGTAATTAAGATCCTCTGTGAAAACAATAGGCATTACGAAAGCAAGTCTATATAATTTTGAACCCCTTGAACCCCACTTTTATATAGTGAAACTGGGGTGTATCTCGGGGTAAACCTTGTTTTTCTTAATCTGCTCAAAAATATAGAGTGTGGGTACTCCTCGATGAGGGAGTTCTAACGGCTACCCAAAATCTATATTTTGAGCAGAAATAACAACAAAAATACCACAATTTTTCATCTTTAAATGTTCGTCTCTTTGGCGGTCAAGTTTACAGTGTATTTGTATAGGCGTGTTTTTGTAATGTATTAATTCCTGTCTTGCTGAATAAACAATCAAACCACACCCACTTCAACCATCAGCCAGCCAGATTACCTGATATAATTTATTCCTACAAATTCTGAACTAGAAGCCTCCATGTTGTGGTGGATAGTTTATTGGTCTTCCAAACCAGGGGTCGTGAGACTGATTCTGGGCTTCTCCAGACTTTTGGATTAGCCTATAAACTGAGGTCCCATCGATCACCATATGACCTTGGTTGTTGGTGGGACATAAAATACACACAAACACAAAAATTCCAAGCTAAATGCCAAACAGTGTAGATACAGGTCAGATTCAGAAGCCATCTGACCAGTATCGACACTGTTTGCAAACAGCATACAGTGTATATTCTGTTCCAACAGAACAAAAGTGTAGATGCATGTATGTAACATATTTTGATCTTACCGGTAACTCTTTCATTCCCGAATTTCTGAAGTGAACTCTTCTATCTTTGAATTTAGAGACATCCTATCTTACCATTACGAAAACACCTCTATACAAATACATTGTAAACTTTATCGCCCAAAAAAAAACACGAAAATTTTAAGATGAAAAATTGTGATATTTTTCTTATTTCTGCTCAAAATATAGATTTTATTGATATTTGAGGGTCACTGATGAGGCCTAAATGGCCGAAACTAGCTAGTCTGGCCCAGAAAACATGTACACTCCATATTTTTCAGTTCTGCTGTGTATTCCTTGCTTCCAAATGATAACTCTTTCTAGAACATATTTTGGTACTCGTTAGAACCGCCTCATCAGGGTGGTTCTAACTAGTACCCACAATCTATATTTTAGAGCAGAAATAAGAAAAATAAGGTTTACCCCTGTAAACCCCAGTTTTGCTATATAAAAGTGGGGTTAAAGGGGGTCAGAATTATATAGGTAGGCGTGTTTTCGTCATGCAATGTAAATGTTAATAAAGAGTTTAGTAAAAAAAATTCACAGGATGACAAACAGTGTAGATACTGATGAGACAGCCCATTATGAGCCGTCTCATATAAATATCGATACCTGCTTGCAAAAGGTTTCAAGTTGTCAGGTTCAGCAGGATAAGGGTTAACGTACCTGCTTGATATGACCTTAACAGTATTAATTAGGCCAGTAGACATTTAATACAAACAATTTGATTTTCTAAGTTTGAACAATATTGTGTCGGGATCAAATTGAATATACTTTGAAAGGGTATATGTATACTTACACAATGAAAAAATATCTTCGTGGTGTATACAATTATTATCTGCAGTACCCAGTGAAGTTGTACGGTAAGTTTATGTTAAAACTTTAGCTGTTCAGTATGACAGAAAAACGTATATGACAAAAATATTAGTAGCCTTTGCATTGCAATGCATTACAATGCAAAAGCTACTCACATTTTTTCTGACAGTAAAAATACCAAATGCACAGTCAAATTCCGCTATTAAGACCACCCTAAAATTAAGACAAATTCTCCTATAAAAAGCTTATTTAGTAGGTTGCAGTTAATCGTTCTTTGTGTGTTCTGCTTACAGTGTCCTCTGGCCAGAGACCACCTTTGGGACTGTTCAAAAGTGGTCTTAAAGACCACTTTTGAACAGTCCCAAAGGTGGTCTTAATATAGGAATTTTACTGTATTAGATACTTGCAGGAACAGTTTATATTTTGATCACTGCTATAATACATTTGTTAAGAGAATGAGGCTTTGAACAACTGGTCAAGCTGGATGAATTTGTTTGTTTGTTTGATTTGACTGTATAGGTCATTTTGGAGACGTTGCTTCCAATTTTGGAGGACTTTTACCCGACATTGAGATGAAATGATATCTCAAGCCCTGCCACCCAATGAAACCAATGGATGAATTTGTTAGTGGTCAAATTATATATTAACTGTTCTTGCATAAATGCCCATGCGCATGGCTGTTTTAAGCCATTGTCAAATGGACCGAAAGCCGTGCGCAAACAGCAAAAACCATGTTCAAATCACGAAATTCGCATGCTGATTGAACATGGATTTTGAGCTTTTGATATCAAAAGATGGGCCTTGCTTTGCTTACGTTACGTCCAGCGACCTAACTTTATCCCCCTGAACGTAGCATTTTAGGATTCTATGATGACGTCAGATGGTTACTGCGTAACAACGTCATTGTAAACAACATTCTGAAATGGCGGCCATGTTGGTTTGCTGGTCGCATTTGAAGACTTTATATGGAGTTTATATGGAGCTTATATGGACTTTTTTGGCGTTTTTGTCAAAATTTGCTGTCGGAATCGTAAGATATGC
This sequence comes from Lucinisca nassula, assembly GCA_963580285.1. Classification (NCBI taxonomy): domain Eukaryota; kingdom Metazoa; phylum Mollusca; class Bivalvia; order Lucinida; family Lucinidae; genus Lucinisca; species Lucinisca nassula. The sequence continues at coordinate 2,205,641 of OY757024.1, read as the reverse complement.
AAGAACAACAATCATCCATGGTTATTTCATTGCATTAACATTTGCCGGATCCCTCGGAAGATATTTGAACATTCGGCCTCATGTTCAAACAGCTTCCTCAGGACCCGGCGAATGTTAATGCATGAAAAACCATGATTGATCCCTATATTCTAGCAGGTACAATATATAATACAGTGATGTTTTTGGAAAACTATATATATATTTAATTTCTTTTTTGCCATACAAAATGGTTGAAGTTTAAACATAGTTATGTTCACTAATGACTTGTTAGCTTTGTTCTAACAAGCCCCCAATCTATATTTAAAACAAAAATAAATGACACTTAAATACCTCACCAGAAAAAAAATCTGTTTTGGAGCCCTAAAAAACACACGCATTACGAAAACATGCCTTATACAAACACATTGTAAATTTTACCACCGAAAAATCGAAAATTTTAAGATGTAAAATTGTGATATTTTTCTTATTTCTGCTCAAAATGTAGATTGTGGGTACACGTTAGAACCGCCTCATTTAGGTGGTTCTAACGAGTATCCACAATCTATATTTTGGAGCAGAAATAAGAAAAAAAAATTTTGCCCCTGTAAACCCCAGTTTTACTACATAAAAGTGCGGTTCAAGGGGGTCAAAATTATATAGGTGTGTTTTCGTGATGCATCTGATTCTCAAAGGAAAGGCTCTTGGACTTGGGTAGCTCAGATGTGCATCTGACTCGTGATCATGGGCAAAGTCAGGCATTCCTCCACACTGCAGATTTGCGGGAACCATACAAATGTAGCTAAGTCAGATGCGCATCTGAGTTGTGATCAGGGGGTTGTGAGTTAAATATCTGTGGGGCGGCAGCATCCTATTGTGGAGATTGATCATGAAAGCGAACTTTTCTATGGTCATTCTCTCCCAAGTTTCAAGAAGGGCATTTGTCAGTTTCTGCTGAAAAATATACACTGTGCCAGTTAACTGCTTCTGCTATGTTGTCCAGGAAAAGTATGGCTAGCATGAAGAAAACGCGCCTATATAATTTTGACCCCCATGAACCTCACTTTTATATAATAAAACTGGGGTTTAATTACAGGGGTAAACTTTATTTTTCTTATTTCTACTCCAAAATATGGATTGTGGTGCTCTTTCGAACCGCCTCAATGAGGCGGTTCTGACGAGTACCAACAATCTATATTTTGAGCAGAAATAAGAAAAAATATCACAATTTTTCATCTTAAAATGTTTTTTTTTTTTTTGTGGGTGGGGTGGGGGTGATAAAATTTACAATTTATTTGTATAGGAATGGTTTTGTAATGATTAACAGACCGGCTTCATATAACCCATACAATCAAAATCACACAGACCCTGTTTGTTTGAGTTGAACAGCCCAGTCAAAACTATTTAGATTATATGGAGCCAGTCAGTTGTTGTCACAGATGTGTTGTTCTAATAGTTCCATAATATTCCATTGATTGCAGATTTTACAGAGAGAAGCCTCCAATGTATTGAAGATCGTGTGATGTCTACATCATTTGTAGAGTGTTACAGTCAGGGTACAACCAATCAGAATGAAGGACAGAGCTGCGAGTAAGTACAGAGGATCCGCTTTATAACGAAAGTATTCGTTCCCTAAATATTTGTCGTTATATGGAATTTGCCAAAATAAAGAAGCCGAAAATGTGTAGCATCAGAATTGACATAAAATGCCTTTTTTCCCTAAATACTCCAAGAAGCAAATGTTGTGGACATTTGTTAGTGTCACCTTGCCAAATGTTTCGGACATTTGTTAGAATTGCCTCGGTGAGGCAATTTAACAAATGTCCACCATTTTTTTTTCTACCACTGCAAACGTAGTTTGAAGGGGGTATACTGGAATCAGCCTGTCGGTTGATTTGTCGGGCGGTCTGTCTGCAAAAATTTTGTCCGCTCAACTTCTCCTTCACTATCAGTCGGATTCAATTGATACTTGCCATAATTGTTAACCAGGATGGGTAGATGTGCAAGACACAAATTTCACTAAAGTCTGTCCCATAATTTCAGAGTTGTGGCCCTTGATTTGCTAAAAAATGTGCTAAAAAACCTAGTCCGCTCAACTCTTCCTTCACTTTCAGTCGGATTCAATTGATACTTGCCATAATTGTTCACCAGGAGGGGTAGATGTGCAAGACGCAAATTTCACTAAACTTTGTCCCATAATTAAGGATTAATGGGCCTTGATTTGCTAAAAATGTGCTAAAAAACCTTGTCCACTCAACTCCTCCTTCACTATCAGTCAGATTCAATTGAAACTTGCCATAATAGTTTACCAGGAGGGGTAGATGTGCAAGACGCAAATTTCACTAAATGTTGTCTCATAATTACGGAGTTATGGCCCTTGATTTGCTAAAAATGTGCTAAAAAACCATGTCCGTGCAACTTTCGCAGTCTCTCAATGGCAGTCAAAGTGATAAGATGTGTTATTCAGTGCTCTGACCAAGCTTTGGATTTACCATACCTGCTGTTCTAGATGAATGGATTATAAATATTTTCCATTAATTTCTATGTTCTAAATTAAAGAAATTAATTAATCTTTGGAAATTTCAGGAATTAATTCTTAATTTAAGTGATTAATAATGTAGAGAATATAATTTATTGCAATACAAGTGTCAGTGAAATTTTGAATAAATTTTAATTATTGGATATCTCAGTGAAATTTAGGGGAATACAAGTTTCAATGTTTTAATTCAGCTTTGGAAATTTCAGGAATTAAGAATGCTTCATTCAAGTGATTAATGTGCATTAGTGAAATTTGGAATAAATTTGACTTATCGGATGTGTCAGTGAAATTTAGGTGAATGCAAGTTTCAGGTTTTTCATACTTTCATTCCACTTTGGAAATTTCAGGAATTAAAAATTCTACATTCAAGTGATTAATGTGCATTAGTGAAATTTGGAATAAATTTGAAATATCGGATGTGTCAGTGAAATTCAGGTGAATGCAATTTTCAGGTTTTTCATTCTTTCATTCCACTTTGGAAATTTCAGGAATTAAAAATTCTAAAATTAAAGTGATAAATGTGTAGTTCGTAATTCATTATTAGTGAAATTTTGGAATAAATTTGAATTATCTGATAACTGAGTGAAATTCATTTTCAAGTTTTTCATTCAGCTTTGGAAGCACATCAAGAAGAGAATAATTATGGAATCCGGAAATCAAGGAAATTCAGACTCCAGACACGGCATAGGTGGGAATGCTACACGTGACTCGGGCTCAGACATTTCATCATTTGAAATGGACAGATTAACGGCTGATAAATTTGAAGGGCAGTTATACCATGTGCTGCCGTCAGCAATGAAAGTGACCATTCAGTTTGTGATCCCTATGCTCTTCAATAATTTTATGGGACTTCTTGAGAAAGAGTTTGACACATCATGTAATCTTGATGACAAATTCACAGTACGCTCACACATACAAGGAAGGAATGTGGCTATAAAGGTATTTGAAGCCAAAAAGACAATTGAAGTATCTGGCCCAGGTCATAAGCTATGGAGAGACATAACTTTCAAGAGGATGGCTAACAACTTGTTTACTAGGTTTATTCAGAACTTCAGTGTTGACATACAGAGCAGTATAAACACTACAAATGTTCAGCCACAGATGACCAGTACCCCCATGGTGACAAGACCTACCACAATGTCCTTGCCCACAATTCCTCCTGTGGAGACCACTGGACTTCAAAGATCCCCTGTGGAGAGGCAGATGGTTGCAATCTTGGAATCCCTGGCTTATCACTCCAAAATGATTACCTCTCTACAGGAACAGCTAACTACACTTACAACTGAAGTAATCAAATTACAACAGCAGACATCTGGAAGAAAGATCTCATCAGAAGAAAACGCAACTGAACCACCTGCTAGGTCAAGGACGTTTTCTGTGTCATCAATAGAAAGTGATTCCGCCAGTGTACTAAGTGTGAACCCTAATGAGCAACAAAATGTAGATATTGAACAGACACCATCTCTTCCAAGGCCAAAGCCATCAAAACAGAAAAAAAGACAGATGAAAAAACGTAACCCCAGTATGCAAACTAAGCCTATTAGAAATACTCCTCAACAGCCCAAAGAAATGCCAAGAGGTAAAAAGACCCTTATAGTAGGAGACTCAATAATAAAGGGCATTAATCCAAGAGGACTGAAGAACAATGTCCACTGTAACGGTATCTCGGGGGCTACTGTCGATAAGCTGTATGACCAGATTTCTGTCTATGATCTGCGGAATTTCTCTACAATAATAATATATGTAGGTGAGAATAATATCTCCAATGGTTCAAACATTGAATATGTGGAAGAGATATATGACCAACTTCTCAAGTATATTAAGAAAGCTAACTCGGATCTGAACATCATACTATGCACAGCTGCCCCACGGAAAGACTGTGATGTCACAGAACTTAACGAAATCATCAAGTCCCTAAGTGAAGAACATGGAACAAAACTCGTCCAGATAGAGAATTACTTCTGTGATAATAATGAGAATCCTGTCCTCAGATACTATGGAAAAGACAGGATTCATTTATCAAAGTCAGGAGTTCGAAGGTTGTTAGACACTATTGAAAAGTCAGTAGACTCTTTAGCTTTAGTGGAGAGCTTTGATCAATGTGTGTTCAACCTACCTGCAGGAAAACAGATGATGACGAATAATAGACCTGTGGGGAAACAGACAACTCAGCAAAGAGCTGGTTCCCTGAATCAACGGCAAAGAAATCGAGGTTTTCATCAACCTTCGGGACAGCAGAGGGCATCAGCCAGCTGCGTTAAGTGTGGGGAATCCAACCACTTCATATTTGACTGCAAACACAAATCTCAAATACAGTGTCATTCCTGTGGGTTTTTCGGCCATAAAAAATCAAAATGCCCAGGCCAATAGGAGAATGGCAATGAGGCCTGTTCTTTTGAATCTTCTAATACATTCTGTTTATTATATACCCAGAAAATGTCCCGTTTACTTTGTACAGAAGTTACCGGTCAATATTTTTCCATATTGCCCGTAGTCAAGTTGATATTGCCCGGAGATAAGGAGTCTCGTGCATAATAGGACTACTTTCAAATTTCCTAGTTTTGAATCATGGCACTCGGCAGCCATCTTGTCGTGCGAATCGACTGAGAGAACGAAGAAATAAAACGAATGCAGGCTGTGACACAGAGCACAAAGCGCATTTTATGGTAACAAATATGACCTACCTGCAATCTGTAAAGATTTACAAAACTTTCTTTCAGTAAATCAGGAGTACTTTGAAAGAAACTAAACGGAAACTCCGGAAAAAATGGCGTTCTGCGTTGGCAAACGTCGATGTTTTTAATGACGTCACATCAAACGACGTTAACGTCATATTGACTTTGGCGCCATTGGGCGTGGTTTTGCAATGTGTAGGAAGACATCAAACGAGCTGCATTATTTTCTATTTTAAGGTACTTAAAAGTATATATTATCATTTTACATTCAGATTTCTATGCCAGGCAGTCCTGAGTTTTAAAAGAGTTAAAGTTTTGGATATATAATAAAAAGGTTATTGACTTTATATTGTGAAATATTCGGCCCTCGTTCATATGGCGGAGACGCACTCGCAAGCTCGTGCGTCCTTCGCCATATGAACTTGGGCCGAATATTTCACAATATAAAGTCAATAACCTATAATTATTGCAGTCCTTATGTACAGAATGTGACAGACAAACCTGTGAATGTATTTTGAAATTGACAAATGTGAACAACAGAACTTACAATAAAAGTGAAAGAAGTGTATCAAGTATTTCCCGCAGTAGTAGCTTCCAAAGGCCTTCTTCCATTGGCTATGATGGTACTGGCAATATTTCACCTATTTTATCGGACAATACCAGCAATGGGTATGAAGAAGACACTTCTGTGGATACAAACACTTTTTATTCAGCAGAAACTGCTTCTTATTTATTGTCTGATTGTTCTACTGTGCATGATGTTAGTTCTCCCTTGTCGGCCCACAGCAGCATTGTAAATTTAAGGCTACGTGGGAAAGGTATGCATTTCGGTCACTTTAACATTAGAGGTATTCGATCTGGAGAAAAAATGGAACAAATAAAATTAATGTTGCAGTCAAATGAAAATGATATAAGTATGTTAGGTGTGAGTGAGACCAAACTTGGCAGTGAAATACCAGATAGTTTCATCCAAATTAACAACTTTCAATGCTTTAGAAAAGACAAAATAAAAGGTCCGGAGGATTGGCTGTTTATGTCAGAAATGAAATTTCATGTAGTCGCAGAAAAGATTTAGAGAATGAGCACTTTGAAAGTATATGGCTTGAAGTCTTTCCAACAAACAGTAAGTCTTTTTTAGTTGGTCATTTTTATAGGAATCCACTCTCCAAAATTGCCTGGAATGAGGTATTTGATGAGCAGGTGGAGAAGGCAATTGAGGATGAAAAGGAAGTATTTTTATTGGGAGATTTTAATAAGGATCTACTTAATCAACATATAAAACAACAATGGCTTGACTATATGACTTCACATGGTTTTACTCAGCATGTAAATGAACCTACCCGGGTAGTACCTGATTCCTCTATAACATTAATAGACCATATTTATTCAAATTTTTCTGACAATATTCAGTTTATTGACATTCCCAAAATTGGTCTGAGTGATCACTACCCGGTCTTTATGACTCGTAAAGTTAATGCCAAGTCCCTAAAGTAATTCATCACACTATTAGGTACAGATCTTTCAAAAATTTTGATGAAGCAAAGTTCAATGAAGAACTTAATTCGATTCCATGGGATGCTATAAAAGTATTTGACAATGTAGATGATGCCTTAGATGCATGGTATTCCCTATTCAGTGATGTAATCAATAAACATGTGCCCCTAAAGCAGCATAGAGTAAAAAATGCAACTCAGCCAAACTGGCTCACTCCTGAAATTATTGATGGTATGAAAACAAGAGACCGTTTTAAAGCAGTTGGTAACATGGATCAGTTTAAAATATGGAGAAATAAGGTTGTAAATTTGACAAAAAGGTCAAAAAAGTCCAACTACGAGACCCTCATAGAAGAAAATAATAATCAGCCCTCAACAATCTGGAAGATTTTCAGCGAGTTGGGTGCAGGTAAGCAAACATGTAATTCTGGTAGCATTCTTCAGTCCATAAAAACCGGAAACAATGAAACTAATGGGCCATCTGATATTGCCAATGCATTTAATAATTTTTTTATTAACATATCTGAAAGTTTAAAAGAGCCCAGTGACCCAGCAAATCATGAAAAAGTTAAGGATTTTTGTGATGCAAAGATCCCTGAAAATGTCGCCTTTGACATGCCTTTGTTAAGTGCAGATTATATATTAAAATCCCTTAAAAAGATTGATATACGAAAATCTACTGGTACTGATGAAATTGGTCCAAGACTTTTAAAAATGGCAGCACCTCATATTGCTGAAAGCTTGACTTATATATGTAATTTAAGTGTTAAGTCTGGCACTTTTCCAGAATGGTGGAATGAAGCAAAAGTAAAGCCACTTCACAAAGGAGGTCCAAAAAACGATCTCAATAATTTTCGGCCCATTTCAATTCTTCCTGTGCTTTCAAAGCTATTTGAAAAACATGTTCATGAGTCATTAATGAACTATCTTGAAAGATTATAAACTAATTCACAATACCCAGTCGGGATTTAGACCGAATCATTCCTGTGAGACTGCCTTGATTCACATGATGGAAAAGTGGTTGAAAGCCTTGGACAAAGGCGAATTAGTTGGTGTGCTTTTGGTTGATTTCCGAAAAGCTTTCGACCTCGTTGATCATTCTGTATTAATTAAAAAATTGGAATTCTATAAACTTAATCCGTACTCTTTACAGTTTTTTAAATCATATCTAACTAACAGGCAGCAGTCAGTATTTGTCAACAATATTCAGTCAAGTCAAGCATCTATAAAGTATGGTGTCCCTCAAGGTTCTATATTAGGGCCACTTTTGTTTCTTCTTTTTATTAATGACCTCCCCTTACATATTGACTTGAAGACAGATCTCTATGCCGACGATGCAACCATTTATGAAGCAAGTAAGTCAAAAGAACTGATTGAAAGAAAATTACAAAACGCTCTTTCTGACTTGTCTTCATGGTGTAAACAAAATGGAATGCTCATTAACACCGACAAGACTAAAGCTATGTTAATTACAACTTCCCAAAGAAGAAGTAGGATAAATGACAATTTACAACTATCGCTGAATGGTATACAACTGTCCACAGTTTCAAATGACAAAGTGTTAGGTGTTCAACTCGACAATAACCTATCCTGGGGAGATCACATTAGCAAAAAAAATGTCCACTAATATCTGGTTGTTGTCTAAAATTAAGAATTATTTATCCTTGAATCACAGAATAACCTACTACAGGAGTTACATTCAGCCACATCTCGATTATGCAAACATAGTTTGGGGAGGTACTACAAAAACAAATTTGATGCAAATTGAAAGGCTTCAGAAAAGAGCCTGCAAAATTATCCTAGACTACAATGTTAACAATGTGTATCAATCTCTTAATGATTTAAGAATAATGACCATCTCAGAGAGAGTCTTTTTCAGGAAGGCAAAATTTATGTATAAGGTTTCAAAAGGGATGACTCCAGTTTATATCAATAATATGTTTTCGAAAAGGTCTCTTGTGAATAACATTGGCAATGTTTACGATCCATAGCAGTTGAAAATTTTTCTCCTACCAAAACCTAACTTAGAATTATACAGAAGTAGTTTGGCATTTTCAGGGCCTATTATATGGAATTGTCTATCAAGTGATGTAAAAAGTGCACCTTCTACTGAATCATTTCATAACAGGTGTATAAAATGGATGAAAAATGGTGTCAGCTAAAGTAACAGCTTTGTATGAGTATTAACTGCTGAGAAAATTTTGCTTCTGTGTGTTGGTGTAAGGGAGTGAGTGATTGTAAATTTGTAAATTCTATTTTCATTCATTCATTCATTGCTGATTCATCTAGAACTGCTTGTTTGTATATAATGCATATTTCATTCATTCATTTATTCATTTATTCATTCAGTCAGTCAGTCAGTCATTCATTCCATGTACAACATCTCTGGTTAGTGTGTGATTGTGTGGTGTGTCACTGTATATAACTTGTAATTATTGAGGGCCGCAAGGGAGATTAGTTCTGTACTAATTGTGTTACCCTCTTGAAATAAAGTCTTTATTATTATTATTATTATTATTATTACTCCTTCTTCACTACCAGCCGGATTCAATTGATACTTGCCATAATTGTTCAGCAGGTGGGATAGATGTGCAAGACGCAAATTTCACTAAAGGTTGCCCCATAATTACAGAGTTATGGCCCATGATTTGCTAAAAAAATGTGCTAAAAACCTTGTCCACTCAACTCCACCTTCACTATCAGTCGGATTCAATTGATACTTACTATAATTGTTCACCAGAAGGGGTAGATGTACAAGACATAAATTTCACTAAAGTTTGTCCCATATTTACGGAGTTATGGCCCCTGAAGCAAATTGAAACATACTTTCTTGGCCCTGATTTGCTTGCAAACATCTTGTCCACTGAACTCCTCCTTCACTATCATATAAAAAAACCTTGTCCGCTCAACTCCTTCTTCACTATCAGTCGGATTCAATTGATACTTGCCATAATTGTTCACCAGGAGGGGTAGATGTGCCAGTCACAAATTTCACTAAAGTTTGTCCCATAACTACGGAGTTATGGCCCTTGATTTGCTAAAAAATGTGCTAAAAAACCTTGTCCGCTCAACTCCTCCTTCACTATCAGTCGGATTCAATTGATACTTACCATAATTGTTCACCAGGAGGGGTAGATGTGCAAGACATAAATTTCACTAAGGTTTTTTTCCCATATTTATGGAGTTATGGCCCCTGAATCAATTTGAAATATACTTTCTTGACCCTGATTTGCTTGCAAACATCTTGTCCACCGAACTCCTCCTTCACTATCAGTCGGATTCAATGGATACTTGGCATACTTATTCACTAATGGATACTTGGCATACTTATTCACTAGGATAAGTTTTGTGTCTGTTTGATTTGAGGTTTAACGTCCCCGTCAACACTGTAAAGGTCATTTTGGAGACGTGCTTCCAATTTTGTGGGACTTTTACCCGACATTGAGATGAAATGACTTCTCAAGCCCTGCCACCCAATGAAACCAGTAAGATTTATTAGCATGGACGGTCGGCCTCGCATAGCGGTTCCTGGACAGGCTTAGAACAAATTATTTGTCTAAATCGCGACGGAAGTAAGGGCGAGGATTGTGGCCACGTAAAATCGATTTAAGCCCCCCAGTGGAAATCTTCCACTGACCGTTCCAAGGCGGCTCTTCTGTGGCGATTTATTAATGTTGTTGTTTGTTACTTACTGTGTGTATCACTTGTGTCTTTTAATTTTGGATGGCCATATGGCCATTTTGTGGGAAAGTAACTGTCCATATGGCCTTCCTTTGTTTAGGTTTCCATTATGGTCTGGTCGCTTAATGTTTGTATTTCTTTCCCTTTGGTGTCTTTTATGGATGGAGTAAGTTAATTGTATCAATTCCTGATCTTTGTTTTACTTCTACTTTGCATATCAGGGCTGTTTTGTTTGTGCCGTGTGGCGGCTGTAAAAGGTCTCCCCGTACATGCATTTAATGCTCTTATTTTTCCAATCCTCAGGGATTGCTTATGCAATTGCTTTTCACTGTTCCATCAATTGACATCCTTTAGATACCTGTTGAAGGTCATTACAAAACCGATGTTCGTTCCTCGTTGTATAACAACTGCTTGTTTGACATCCCTGTACTTTAAGTAGACTAGGATGTTTTGTGGGCTTTTGTTGTACCGACCTTCTATTCGAAGGAATCTTCTTCAGTAATTTTATTTATTTAATAACCGGTATGAACATCGCTTTGGTTTTGACGGTATCACAACCTTACTAACCAAAATGAGTATTACAAATACATTTAAAATATCAATATCACCCGTTAGGTTACACTCTGCTTCTTCTGTACGGATTCCCCATTCTATTAAGAACTTTAATACTATGTTGCCTTCGGTATTGGTTAGACCCTTAAATTTGTCTTCTGTAACTTCAGTTAATCTCAAAGGAGCTGGCAATACCAATGTTTTTGTGAGTAGTCTTCGTATAAGACTATCTCCTCTCAAATCACCCATCCTTCGAAAATATACTAATCCGTGGAAAAGAAGTGGAATGCATCCTAGCATTTCTAAGTGCAATGCCAAGAGGTGCAGATGTTGTTCGCATTTAAGCACTGCGTCTACCGTTACTTCATCTGTAAACGGTAGACGCTTCTCTGTAGTTAACATGTCTGATTTGACATGACAGTCTACAGATTTAATTTATCTAATTACTTGACGTGCTGCAAACTGAAATATGCAGTACGTCGGTCAAACTAACCGCATGCTTAAAACTAGATTGAACGAGCATTATCGTAGAATGAGTAAGCCTAAGAAAACTGACACTTTCTTGTACCGTCACTTTCGACGTACAGGTCATTCTGTAAATAACATTATTATACAACCAGTGGAAAAACTTTATTACGATGCAAATTCTACATCTAGATTCAAAATAATCAAAAGACATGAAGCTGAACTGAAATGGATTAAATTTTTACAGACCCCTTTTCCACTGGGATTTAATGACAACAGTTATCATGAGGGTAATATTTCCAGAATGCCGGACTTTGATATTTTCTCACTCCTGGAATGTCGAAAACGCAGAACTAGATCTCACGGCACCAGGAAAAAATGGTAACTTTAAACGTAAATCACGTGCGTTTAAACGAAACAATACTAGACTGAAGTGACTGTCAATTATATTATTAAATCATGGACGCCACTCTATGCTTTCATTTTTAAGTTCATTACCCGTTTCTGTTTTACGTCTTCTGGACACCGAGGCGAATAAATTCTACGATAGTTCTCATCAGTTATATGATGCGGCTCTCTTAACTAGAGGCTATACTCAGCATACTCTCCGTCCTTACATTGATTTTGAAATTAATCATAAACGTCATTTCTTCAAAATATCCTTCATTAATAAGGGAATGGATTTTATAGATTTGCCCAGTATCTTCCGTGAGAGATCGGTGCTTTCTTCCATTCCTGCTTATTTTCAAAATACTGAAACACCTATAATTTGCTATAAATATAACAAACCTGTTAGATCTATCATTTTTAATTTCAATAAACTTGTTTCAGATCTTGATATTGATACTAATACTCCTGATTCATGTGATTGTAAAAACTCAAAGTATTGCTATCCTGCTGCTGGTCATGTAATTACTGGCAATTTGAAAATTATTCCTGATTCTAGGATAAGGAATATAATTTCTAAAGGACCGAAATATCGGTTTCCTTCTAAAATTGATTTCAGTAAATGTAGAGATGAAATCGCTGCTTCCTTGAATGAATTCGGTAATCGATGGTGTAAGCGAGAGTATGTTGAGTGTAAAGCCCTAAAGGACTGGAAACTTAGCATTTTAAGACTACTGAATAAACGCATTTCTTTCTATTCTCAAAATACTAACTTATTACCTCCTAAGCCCAAGACGTCTTTACGTCATCTTAAACTAGGTATTCAAGAATTTCATAAGAAGTTTGTTTTGGCCCCTGCAGACAAGGCCGTTAACAACGTCGTCGTTGTGTGACGGCTCCACTATGTTAACACGCTTAAGCAGGAGCTTGGTGGTACTAAGGCCTATGAATTTCAGCCTTTGGCTGAAGAGAGAGCTATAGTAGATAAACATGTTTGTCTTTCAGCCACCAAGTTTGCTGTGTGTGTTAACGAAGGCCAAGACAAGCTTCCTACGCTATACTGGTTACCAAAACTTCATAAAAAACCTTACAAAGCACGGTTTATTGCAAATTCTAGTTCTTGCACTACCACTGAACTTTCTAAATTATTAACTTCCTGTCTTACTGCTATTAAAACGCATGTAATTAAATATTGTGATAAAGTCTTTGAAAGATCAGGAAGAAATCTGTTTTGGTCTATAAAAAATTCGAATGAGGTTTTAAATAAATTGAAATCTAGACAGTTTCGTGCTTCTAGTCTGTCTACCTACGATTTTTCCACTCTTTACACTACACTTCCTCATAATCTTATAAAAGAAAAGCTTAATGATTTAATTGAATGGGCTTTTCACAGAGAAGATTCTCTCTATCTTGCATGTAATGTCAGAAATGCATTTTTCACTTCTAAAGAGCATAAGAATTATACACTTTGGTCATGTCAGAAAGTGTGTGATGCCCTCAACTTTCTACTTGACAATATTTATATTAGATTCGGTACTAAGTTTTTTAGACAAATTGTGGGTATTCCGATGGGTACTAATTGCGCACCTCTTGTGGCTGATCTGTTCTTGTATTGTTATGAAAGAGACTTCATTTTGTCGCTTTCCATTGATAACCAATCTGAAATTATTGAAGCTTTTAGCTCTACTTCTAGATATTTAGATGATTTATTAAATATTGATAATACCTATTTTGATGGTTTGATCAGTCAGATTTACCCCCTAGAACTTCAGTTAAATAAAGCAAATTCTTCTGATACCGAGGCCCCGTTTTTGGATTTACATCTATCTATTGCAGATGGATTTGTTTCGTGCAAAATTTATGATAAACGCGATGACTTTGATTTTGAGATTGTAAATTTTCCTTTTTTGGATGGTGATGTTCCTCGTGCGCCATCCTTTTATATTTCGCAATTAATTCGATTTGCTAGAGTGTGTAGTCATGTAACTGACTTCAACACTCATAATAAATTATTAACGGCTAAACTCCTTAATCAGGGTTATCGGTACCATAAACTACGCAAAGCCTTTTCAAAATTTTATAGACGCCATTCTGATTTAATTTCAAAATTCAATATTGGACTTAAATCTCTTCTGCAACAAGGTCTATCGGAACCCGAATTTTATGGTGACTTAGTATATAAATTCAGAAAAATATATAACCGCAATGACTTCAGCACCCAATTTCGTAAAATCATTCTTCGATATAAAAAGATTGGGTACAACATGGATATTATACGACAGACTGCATGCATGGTAGTTAACCCAATCACGGTTGGCAACTTTGCTTCCCTCTTTAATTGCACGCCGGTGGGTCAGGCCTCAGATTCTATGACGGCTCCAACGTAAAGGCTTATTGAAAATTAAAGAGATAATGTTGGTTGGTGCCTGATGCTCTGTCTCTGGTCGGGCTCATCGGAGTCTAACTGTTGGTTTTCTTTTGCTCCAGCATTTCAGTGGTTTCTTGCTGTCGAGTCCTCACCGTTGTCTCACCTCTGTGGTTCTTTGATTTCTGTGTTCACGGAGATGTTGCACTGATGAGTTAGGAGGCCTTCATGCGGACTGAACAAATTATTTGTCTAAATCGCGACGGAAGTAAGGGCGAGGATTGTGGCCACGTAAAATCGATTTAAGCCCCCCAGTGGAAATCTTCCACTGACCGTTCCAAGGCGGCTCTTCTGTGGCGATTTATTAATGTTGTTGTTTGTTACTTACTGTGTGTATCACTTGTGTCTTTTAATTTTGGATGGCCATATGGCCATTTTGTGGGAAAGTAACTGTCCATATGGCCTTCCTTTGTTTAGGTTTCCATTATGGTCTGGTCGCTTAATGTTTGTATTTCTTTCCCTTTGGTGTCTTTTATGGATGGAGTAAGTTAATTGTATCAATTCCTGATCTTTGTTTTACTTCTACTTTACCAGTACTAGTGTGCGGGCCGGATTCAGCTCTGCGTGGAAGCATCATGCAGCCCATATATTTCTTCAAGCCCCTATGGGCGGGGGCGTTCACTAGGATAAGTAAATGAGCAAGACGCAAATTTCAGGAGAATCTGTTGAACAAGTATGGAGTTATTTCCCCTGAATCACTGAAAAGTGGTTGCTGCAAAATTTTGTCCGCTGAACTCCTCCTTCACTATCAGTCGGATTCGATGGATACTTGGCATACTTAAGTAGATGTACAAGACGCAAATAAGATGCAAATTTCAGAAGAGTCTGTCCAACAATTATGGAGTTATTGCCCCTGATTCACTTTGAAAAGTCTTGTAAAGTCTTGTCCGGTGAACTCCTCCTTCAGTATCAGTTCGATTCAATTGATACTGGCCATAATTGTTCACCAGGAGGGATAGATGTACAAGACACAAATTTCACTAAAGTTTGTCCCATAATTACATTGTTGCCCCTGATAAGTAGGTTGTACATAAAATTGTACATGTGCATGACATTAATATCATATGAGTCATTAAAAAATAGAGTTATTGCCCCTGAATTGACTCAGTGAACACTGTTTATGTTTGTTTTCTGTGTCAAGTATTGTGGCGCGGGTATTAATCATCACCTTTAGTGATAGTTCCTCTAGTTTGGATATTGAATACGATATTCTTGTTTATCTCCATTAATCCATCTTTGACCAAAGGATTCGTTGTTTTAATATTGTTGTTATTACCAGTTTTGCCGTTCTATCAATTGTTGGTATAAAGAGGATGAATGTTCATTATTAATGGGTTGATTGTTTGTCAGTCGACTCAAAGTTACTAATGTATTAGTCTAAGAGTTATATCCCAGTAGGCACTTGACGTAATTGTCACGTCACATCAACGCCGGTACAACATCATGACGTCGATGCAACTTCATTCCCTCAATCTTTTTTCAAACTTTTTAAAAATATTTTAGAATACAGGCAAACAGTGTGGATCCAGATCAGACTGCTCCTTAAGGAAGGAGCAGTCTGATATGGGTCCACACTGTTTGCAAAAATGACTTTTACTTAAAGTAACCGGCAGATGACAAAGAAGACGACAATTGTCGTGATTGGCATTTTATGGGTTAATGGTTATCTATTTATAGCTATATGGTAATCTTATCACTGTGCTTTTAGTGCACTGTGTTAAGAAGGTTAGCTGAAACTAGAAGTAAAACAAAGATCAGGAATTGATACAATTAACTTACTCCACCCATCAAAGACACCAAAGGGAAAGAAACACAAACATTAAGCCACCAGACCATAATGGAAACCTAAACAAAGGAAGGCCATAAGGACAGTCACTTTCCCACAAAATGGCCATATGGCCATCCAAAATAAAAAGACACAAGTGATACACACAGTACTACTTAAGTAACAAACAACAACATAAATAAATCGCCGCAGAAGAACCGCCTTGGACCGGACTGGACCGGAAGTTGATTGACAAACAGTATAGACCCAGATCAAATGCTGCATATCAGGGTCTAAGCTTATTGCTTTAATGCCAGAATTTAAGGGTTAAGAGAAACAGAATCTGTTCTGGACCATAGAAGAAGCCTCTGTGGTCGAGTGGTTACGCTACTCGCCTTGTAAACCAGGGGTTCAGGATCGATCCCGGGCTTCTCCAGACTTTCAGATCAGTCTTTAAACCGAGGTCCCTTCTCCATATGACCTTAGCTGTTGGTGGGACGTAAAACTTAAACACTCGCTCACTCATTGAGGACCATAGAGACAATCAACCCACCAGTGCTTTCAGTACTTTGATTATATATTCATTTTGAAAACACGCTTATACAAATACACTGTAAGTTTTACCGTCGGAAAAACAAAAATTTGAAGACGAAAAATTGTGATATTTTTTCTTATTTCTGCTCAAAATATAGATTGTGGGTACTCGTTAGAACTGCCTCACCGAGGTGGTTCTAACGAGTACCCACAATCTATATTTTAGGGCAGAAATAAGAAAAATAAGGTTTACCCCAGTAAACCCTAGTTTTACTATATAAAAGTGGGGTTCAAGGGGGTCAAAACTATATAGGCGTATTTTCGTGATGTAATACATGTACCGTAATGATAAAGATAAAGATAAAAAAGATAAAGAAGCTTTATTTAATGTCGCATATTCGAAACAAATAACATAAGCCCTGTAGAGCTTTTATTGCAACAAACAAAGTATCCTCTAACAAATACTTACCTGTCTTCACTTATCTTCCTAGGACTACCCCTAATAATGCGAGCGTCAGCCAAGGGAGCTCTAGCTAGTACCATTTTTCATGCCTTTGGTATGGCGCGGCCGGGGATCGAACCCGCGACCTCCCATTCCCGAAGCGGACGCTCTACCACTGAGCTATCGGGGCCGGTAATGATCCTACACTGTTTGCCTTTCCGTCTGCATCTTTTGGACTCCTTGCTTTGGATCGTGAAACAAAATTGTCAAAATTTTAGAAGAATTACAGCAAATCCTCAAGGTGTCAGAATTTTTAGGATTTTTACAGTGGCAGCAGTAATGTTATATCATTCTAATGCCCTTATGTGTGTAACATGACTTTTGGATCCAACTGCTCAAGGCATTTTGAGCTTAACAAGCTCGTTAGTGGTCAGAATGTTAACTATCTAGCTGTTCTAGAAAGTACTGGCACTACATGTAGATCTAATATAGTGGTATTTTTGCTGAAAAAAAAATGTGAGCAGCTTTTGCATTTGCAAAAGTTGCTCACATTTGTTCCGCAAAAATATTAGTACATTTACCATATGATAGTAAATGCTCAAAATTTCATCACGAAAACACACCTATGTAATTTTGACCCCCTTAAACCCCACTTTTATATATTAAAACTGGGGTTTACAGGGGTGAACATTATTTTTCTTATTTCTGCTCTAAAATAAAGATTGTGGGTACTCGTTAGGTGGTTCTAATGAGTACCAACAATCTTTATTTTCAGCAGAAATAAGAAAAATATCACAATTTTTCATCATAAAAATTTACAATGTATTCGCATAGGCATGTTTTCGTAATGTAGAGACATGTTTACTAATGACATCACTAGTTATAAACTACTGACCTCTGATTAGATAATATAAAAACTGTGTGACAGTATATGCTGTGCGGTATAACTATCAGAGATCCGATGTTTTTATGCAGTGTTGCTTTTTATTGGCTGACTAATAGTTTGTGTGTCATTACTGACAATAACCAATCTTAATCATATTGGAGAAATGTTACTGTTTGTGTGTTCTAAGATGGCTGATGAGACCGATTCTAGCTCTGAACTGTCTGTTGCAAATGAACAGAGGCTGGAGGAAGACAGCTCTGTTGGTGATGCCTTAGCTCTGGCTTTGCGCTGTGCACTTTTCTGCTCAGCTTCACTGATTCTTTTTGCCTCATATTCATTGGCACCCCTTTTGATGAGACCTCGCCATTTTCCTCTGTCCTGTGCAATTTGTTCCCATTACTCTGTTGGGATGTTGAAGTCCCTGAGGGAGGCTTTGAGGGTGTCCTTGTAGCGCTTCTTCTGACCACCTTGGGAGCGTTTGCCCATTTCTAGTTCTTCATAGAGAATTTTCTTTGACAAACCTTCCTCAGGCATTCTGGTTACATGTCCTGTCCGTCTTAACTGTGCTAATTTCAGAAGAGTATGTACACTTTGCATCCCTGCCCTGTTCAGGACTTCCGTGTTTGGAATCCTGTCTTGCCACTTAATCTTTAATTAAGCGTTTTCTAAGACAGCTAGTATGCAAGTGATTCAGTCTTTTGGCGTGTCGTTTGTAAACTGTCCATGTTTCACATGCACACAATAGTGTTGGCAGCACCATAGCTCTGTAGACTTTCAGTTTTGTGTCAAGTAGAAGTAAAACAAGGATCAGGAATTGATACAATTAACTTACTCCACCCATAAAAGACACCAAAGGGAAAGAAATACAAACGTTAAGCGACCAGACCATAATGGAAACCTAAACAAAGGAAGGCCATAAGGACAGTTACTTTCCCACAAAATGGCCATATGGCCATCCAAAACCAAAAGACACAAGTGATACACACAGTAAGTAACAAACAACAACATAAATAAATCGCCACAGAAGAGCCGCCTTGGAACGGTCAGTGGAAGATTTCCACTGGGGGGCTTAAATCGATTTTACGTGGCCACAATCCTCGCCCTTACTTCCGTCGCGATTTAGACAAATAATTTGTTCAGTCCGCATGAAGGCCTCCTAACTCATCAGTGCAACATCTCCGTTAACACAAAAATCAAAGAACCACAGAGGTGAGACAACGGTGAGGACTCGACAGCAAGAAACCACTGAAATGCTGGAGCAAAAGAAAACCAACAAGTAGACTCTGATGGGCCCGACCAGAGACAGAGCATCAGGCACCAACCAACATTATCTCTCTAATTTTCAATAAGCCTTTACGTTGGAGCCGTCATAGAATCTGAGGCCTGACCCACCGGCGTGCAATTAAAGAGGGAAGCAAAGTTGCCAACCGTGATTGGGTTAACTAGCATGCATGCAGTCTGTAGTATAATATCCATGTTGTACCCAATCTTTTTATATCGAATAATGATTTTACGAAATTGGGTGCTGAAGTCATTGCGGTTATATATTTTTCTGAATTTATATACTAAGTCACCATAAAATTCGGGTTCCGATAGACCTTGTTGCAGAAGAGATTTAAGTCCAATATTGAATTTTGAAATTAAATCAGAATGGCGTCTATAAAATTTTGAAAAGGCTTTGCGTAGTTTATGGTACCGATAACCCTGATTAAGGAGTTTAGCCGTTAATAATTTATTACGAGTGTTGAAGTCAGTTACATGACTACACACTCTAGCAAATCAAATTAATTGCGAAATATAAACGCCATAGGATGGCGCACGAGGAACATCACCATCCAAAAAAGGAAAATTTACAATCTCAAAATCAAAGGCATCGCGTTTATCATAAATTTTGCACGAAACAAATCCATCTACAATAGATAGATGTAAATCCAAAAACGGGGCCTCGGTATCAGAAGAATTTGCTTTATTTAACTGAAGTTCTAGGGGGTAAATCTGACTGATCAAACCATCAAAATAGGTATTATCAATATTTAATAAATCATCTAAATATCTAGAAGTAGAGCTAAAAGCTTCAATAATTTCAGATTGGTTATCAATGGAAAGCGACAAAATGAAGTCTCTTTCATAACAATACAAGAACAGATCAGCCACAAGAGCTGCGCAATTAGTACCCATCGGAATACCCACAATTTGTATAATTCTTATGCTCTTTAGAAGTGAAAAATGCATTTCTGCAAGATAGAATCTTCTCTGTGAAAAGCCCATTCAATTAAATCATTAAGCTTTTCTTTTATAAGATTATGAGGAAGTGTAGTGTAAAGAGTGGAGAAATCGTAGGTAGACAGACTAGAAGCACGAAAATGTCTAGATTTCAATTTATTTGAAACCTCATTCGAATTTTTTAAAGACCAAAACAGATTTCTTCCTGATCTTTCAAAGTAGAAGTAAAACAAAGATCAGGAATTGATACAATTAACTTACTCCATCCATAAAAGACACCAAAGGGAAAGAAATACAAACATTAAGCGACCAGACCATAATGGAAACCTAAACAAAGGAAGGCCATATGGACAGTTACTTTCCCACAAAATGGCAATATGGCCATCCAAAATTAAAAGACACAAGTGATACACACAATAAGTAACAAACAACAACATAAATAAATCGCCACGGAAGAGCCGCCTTGGAACGGTCAGTGGAAGATTTCCACTGGGGGGGCTTAAATCGATTTTACGTGGCCACAATCCTCGCCCTTACTTCCGTCGCGATTTAGACAAATAATTTGTTCAGTCCCCATGAAGGCCTCCTAACTCATCAGTGCAACATCTCCGTGAACACAGAAATCAAAGAACCACAGAGGTGAGACAACGGTGAGGACTCGACAGCAAGAAACCACTGAAATGCTGGAGCAAAAGAAAACCAACAGTTAGACTCCGATGAGCCCGACCAGAGACAGAGCATCAGGCACCAACCAACATTATCTCTTTAATTTTCAATAAGCCTTTACGTTGGAGCCGTCATAGAATCTGAGGCCTGACCCACCGGCGTGCAATTAAAGAGGGAAGCAAAGTTGCCAACCGTGATTGGGTTAACTACCATGCATGCAGTCTGTCGTATAATATCCATGTTGTACCCAATCTTTTTAGCTCACCTGACCGAAGGTCATGGTGAGCTTTTGTGACAGTAAGATGTCCGGCGTCGTCGTGCGTCGTGCGTCGTGCGTCGTCCGTCGTCCGTCGTGCGTCGTCCGTGCGTAAACTTTTTCTTGTGAACACACTAGAGGCCACAGTTTTGGTCCAATTATCATCAAACTTGCTCAGAATGATAATCATGACAATATCTCGGTCAAGTTCGAATTTGGGTCATGTCGGGTAAAAAAGTAGGTCAGTAGGTCAAATCATAGAAAAACCTTGTGAACACTCGAGAGGCCACAATTTTGGTCCAATCATCATCAAACTTGCTCAGAATGATCATTGTGACAATATTTTAGTGAAGTTTGAATATGGATCATGTCGGCTTAAAAAGTAGGTCAGCGGGTCAAATCATAGAAAAACCTTGTGAACACCCTAGAGGCCACAATTTTGGTCCAATCATAATCAAACTTGCTCAGAATGATCATCATGACAATATCTTGGTCAAGTTCGAATATGGGTCATGTCCGGTCAAAAAGTAGGTCAGTAGGTCAAATCATAGAAAAACCTTGTGAACACTCTGAAGGCCACTGTTTTGGTCCAATTATCATGAAACTTGCTCAGAATGACCATTGTGACAATATTTCAGTCCAGTTCGAATATGGGTCATATCGGGTTAAAAAGTAGGTCAGCGGGTCAAATCATATAAAAACCTTGTGAACACCCTAGGGGCCACAATTTTGGTCCAATCATAATCAAACTTGCTCAGAATGATCATCATGACAATATCTCGCTCAAGTTTGAATATGGGTCATGTCCGGTTGAAAAGTAGGTCAGTAGGTCAAATCATAGAAAAACCTTGTGAATACTCAGGAGGCCACAAGTTTGGTTAAATCATTAATCTTGCTCAGAATGGTCATTGTGACAATATCTTGGCTAAGTTTGAATAAAGGTCTTTTCGGGTCAAAAAGTAGGTCAGTAGGTCAAATTAAAGAAAAAACTTGTGAACACTCTAGTTTTACATAGACTTATATAGGGAAAATCTTTAAAAATCCTTTTCTCTGAAACCACAAGGCCTAGGTCTTTTATATTTGGTATGAAGCTTCATCTAAAAGACCCCTAACAAGATTATTCAAATGATAGTGCTGAGGCCAAAAATGTCCCCGCCCCCGGGCCCTTTGGTTTTACATAGGCTTATATAGGGAAAATCTTTAAAAATCTTCTGCTCTGAAGCTGCAAGGCCCAGGACTTTGATATTTGGTATTAAGCTTTATCTAGTGGACCCCTACCAAGATTGTTCAAATTATAGTGCTGGGGCAAAAAATGCCCCCGTTCCGGGGCCCTTTGGTTTTACATGGCCTTGTATAGGGAAAATCTTTAAAAATCTTCTTCTCTGAAACCGCAAGGTCCAGGACTTTGATATTTAGAATGAAGCTTCATCCATTGGACCTCTACCAAGATTGTTCAAATTATCGCCCTTGGGCCAAAAATGCCCCCGCTCAGGGGCCCTTTGTTTTTACATAGACTTATATAGGGAAAATCTTTAAAAATCCTTTTCTCTGAAACCACAAGGCCTAGGTCTTTTATATTTGGTATGAAGCTTCATCTAAAAGACCCCTAACAAGATTATTCAAATGATAGTGCTGAGGCCAAAAATGTCCCCACCCCCGGGCCCTTTGGTTTTACATAGGCTTATATAGGGAAAATCTTTAAAAATCTTCTGCTCTGAAACTGCAAGGCCCAGGACTTTGATATTTGGTATTAAGCTTTATCTAGTGGACCCCTACCAAGATTGTTCAAATTATAGTGCTGGGGCAAAAAAAGCCTCCACCTGGGGCCCTTTGGTTTTACATAGGCTTATATAGGGAAAATCTTTAAAAATCTTCTTCTCTGAAACCGCAAGGCCCAGGACTTTGATATTTTGTATGAAGCTTCATCTAGTGGACCCCTACCAAGATTGTTCAAATTATAGCCCTTGGGCCAAAAATCCCCCTGCTCAGGGGCCCTTTGGTTTTACATAGACTTATATAGGGAAAATCTTTAAAAATCTTCTTCTCTGAAACCGCAAGGTCCAGGACTTTGATATTTAGAATGAAGCTTCATCCAATGGACCTCTACCAAGATTGTTCAAACTATCGCCCTTGGGCCAAAAATGCCCCCGCTCAGGGGCCCTTTGTTTTTACATAGACTTATATAGGGAAAATCTTTAAAAATCCTTTTCTCTGAAACCACAAGGCCTAGGTCTTTTATATTTGGTATGAAGCTTCATCTAAAAGACCCCTAACAAGATTATTCAAATGATAGTGCTGAGGCCAAAAATGTCCCCGCCGCCGGGCCCTTTGGTTTTACATAGGCTTATATAGGGAAAATCTTTAAAAATCTTCTGCTCTGAAACTGCAAGGCCCAGGACTTTGATATTTGGAATTAAGCTTTATCTAGTGGACCCCTACCAAGATTGTTCAAATTATAGTGCTGGGGCAAAAAAAGCCTCCGACTGGGACCCTTTGGTTTTACATGGCCTTATATAGGGAAAATCTTTAAAAATCTTCTTCTCTGAAACCGCAAGGCCCAGGACTTTGATATTTTGTATGAAGCTTCATCTAGTGGACCCCTACCAAGATTGTTCAAATTATAGCCCTTGGGCCAAAAATGCCCCCGCTCAGGGGCCCTTTGGTTTTACATAGACTTATATAGGGAAAATCTTTAAAAATCTTCTTCTCTGAAACCACAAGGCCTAGGTCTTTTATATTTGGTATGAAGCTTCTTCTAAAGGACCCCTACCAAGATGATTCAAATTATAGTGCTGGGGCCAAAAGTGGCCCCGTCCCGGGGCCCTTTGGTTTTACATAGACTTATATAGGGATAATCTTTAAAAATCTTCTCTGAAACCACAAGGCCCAGGACTTTGAAATTTGGTATGAAGTTGCATCTAATGGACCTCTACCAAGATTGTTAAAATTATAGCCCTGGGGCCAAAAATGCCCCCACTCTGGGGCCCTATGGTTTTACATAGACTTACATGGGGAAAATCTTCAAAAATCTTCTTCTCTGAAACCACAAGGCCTGGGTCTTTGATATTTGGTATGAAGCTGCATCTAGTGGACCTCTATCAAAATTATTCAAATTATAGCCCTGGTACCAAAAATGTCCCCGCTCCGGGGCCCTTTGGTTTTGCATAGACTTATATAGGGAAATCTTTAAAAATCTTCTCTGAAACTGCAAGGCCAAGGCCTTTGATATTTAGTATGGAGCTTTATCTAGTGGACCTCTACCAAGATTGTTCAAATTATAGCCCTGGGGCCACAAATGCCCCCACCCCGGGCCGGGGCCCTTTGTTTTTACATAGATTTATATAGCCCTGGGGCCATTTGGTTTTGCATAGGCTTATGTAGGGAATATCTTTAAAAAAAATCTTCTTCTCTGAAACTGCAAGGCCCAGGTCTTTGAAATTTGATGTGTAGCTTTATCTAGTGGACCTTTGCCAAGATTGTTCTAATTATAGCCTTTGTTGATGTTTGGTATGAAGCTTCACCTTTAAGACCTCCCTCAACATTATGCACATTAAAACCCTGGGGCCAATAATGGCCCTCTCTGGGGCCCACTTGTTACACTATGGATCAGGTGAGCGATCCAGGGCCATCATGGCCCTCTTGTTATATCGAAGAATGATTTTACGAAATTGGGTGCTGAAGTCATTGCGGTTATATATTTTTCTGAATTTATATACTAAGTCACCATAAAATTCGGGTTCCGATAGACCTTGTTGCAGAAGTGATTTAAGTCCAATATTGAATTTTGAAATTAAATCAGAATGGCGTCTATAAAATTTTGAAAAGGCTTTGCGTAGTTTATGGTACCGATAACCCTGATTAAGGAGTTTAGCCGTTAATAATTTGTTACGAGTGTTGAAGTCAGTTACATGACTACACACTCTAGCAAATCGAATTAATTGCGAAATATAAACGCCATAGGATGGCGCACGAGGAACATCACCATCCAAAAAAGGAAAATTTACAATCTCAAAATCAAAGTCATCGCGTTTATCATAAATTTTGCACGAAACAAATCCATCTACAATAGATAGATGTAAATCCAAAAACGCGGCCTCGGTATCAGAAGAATTTGCTTTATTTAACTGAAGTTCTAGGGGGTAAATCTGACTGATCAAACCATCAAAATAGGTATTATCAATATTTAATAAATCATCTAAATATCACAATATTTAATTACATGCGTTTTAATAGCAGTAAGACAGGGAGTTAATAATTTAGAAAGTTCAGTGGTAGCGCAAGAGCTAGAATTTGCAATAAACCGTGCTTTGTAAGGTTTTTTTATGAAGTTTTGGTAACCAGTATAGCGTAGGAAGCTTGTCTTGGCCTTCGTTAACACACACAGCAAACTTGGTGGCTGAAAGACAAACATGTTTATCTACTATAGCTCCCTCTTCAGCTAAAGGCTGAAGTTCATAGGCCTTAGTACCACCAAGCTCCTGCTTAAGCGTGTTAACATAGTGGAGCCGTCACACAACGACGACGTTGTTAGCGGCCTTGTCTGCAGGGGCCAAAACAAACTTCTTATGAAATTCTTGAATACCTAGTTTAAGATGACGTAAAGACGTCTTGGGCTTAGGAGGTAATAAGTTAGTATTTTGAGAATAGAAAGAAATGCGTTTATTCACTAGTTTTAAAATGCTAAGTTTCCAGTCCTTAAGGGCTTTATGCTCAACATACTCTCGCTTACACCATCGATTACCGAATTCATTCAAGGAAGCAGCGATTTCATCTCTACATTTACTGAAATCAATTTTAGAAGGAAACCGATATTTCGGTCCTTTAGAAATTATATTCCTTATCCTAGAATCAGGAATAATTTTCAAATTGCCAGTAATTACATGACCAGCAGCATAATCAGTAGCAAGTCTGATTCCACTTCGATCCCAGACACTACCACGTAGTCGGCCAAATGCTGCACTAGCTTTGGCAATCCTGGCATTGACTTCATCATCAATGTGCATGGCTCTTGACAGTATACTCCCAAGGTAGGTGAACTTGTCTACCACTTGCAATCTTTGACCTTTCACTGTGATGGTGGGCTCTTTGTAAGGCTTACCAGGTGCTGGCTGATAGAGTATTTCAGTCTTTTTGATGCTGATTGTGAGATCATAGCTATCACAGAAGTCGGATACTCGATCTATACCTTTTTGCATCTCCTCTTCTGTAGGAGCTCCTTTTGCCATGTCATCAGCAAAGAGGAACTCATCTAGCACCTCTGTCTACACCTTGGATTTGGCTTGCAACCTTCTGAGATTGAAAAGCTTCCCATCAAAGCATTACCGAATAGGTATGCTATTGTCACTATCCTCGAAAGCATCTGTGAGCTTGGCAGAAAACATCATGCTGAACAGTGTTGGGGCTAACACACAGCCTTGCTTGACTCCCTTTGTCACAGGGAATGGCTTTGAAAACTCATCATCATTTTGGACCCATACCATCGTGGAACTGTCTCACCATTACTATGAACTTGGTTGGACATCCATACTTCACTATGATCTTCCAAAGGCCCTCATGACTGACTGGGTCAAATGCTTTGGTAAGGTCAACAAAGGTCATGTATAGGTCCATTGGCTGACTAAGGTTTTATATTTGACACTGATGACTGTTTTTGAGGAACTACGTTTTGTATTCCCAAAGAACATACTTTAAGTGCTTTGGAAAGTGGATATGTCATTTGGGTAGGTAAATTATTGGTTTAATGGTCATAGATTACGTTTTACAGCTTGCCATATCGTCCACTGAGCGCAATACTGTGGTAACTCCGTTTTGACAAACTTTACAGGAGAAGGAAAAAACTGTACCAATTTATTTTGACAAGGAAAACAATAACACCAGTCATGTGGGTTGAAGCTCTTGGGGTTTATAAAGACCATCAATGAAGTATTTCAAAACAGTTTATACTGAAAGAAGAAATATTTGGGAAAATGTGTACTTACAACAATATTGCGTTGAAACAACTGAGCGCAATACTATGGTAACTGCACTTACCATAGTATCGCGCTGACACATATGACAGGTTATATAAGAGCAACATGAGTGCAATACTATGGTAAGTGCACTTACCATAGTATTGCGCTACAGAAACAAGTCTTTTATGGTATTTCACTGAGTGCAAGACTATGGTAACTTAATTAATTATGCAGATTTTACCATTAAAATGTTGTGTAGATTAATGTATTAAGACAGTAGCTTTCCTTGATATGTTATTTTACTACTTTAGACAAAATATATACAGATGCTTTACACTTTCAGTCCATACACACACATGGCAGCTTCTTTATATTCCAAGATGTGAAGGCCGAATTATTCAGTGTGTTGACATTACTTGTATAATAGTACATGAACATTTATTGCTCTAACCACAGACATAGCAGCTTTGAAAATGTACTTGACTGGTCCTTAGTTTTGGTACTACACCCCAACCCCTTTATAACATTATTGTTGGTGTCCAATGCAGAAACCGTGTTAGTGAAATAACCATGTTATGTCAACACAAAATTTTTCTATATAATCTATACATTTTTGGGATCTATCTGGAAACCATATTATATCCAAAACCGTGTTATAATGAACTGTGTTATAACGAGGTTGTGGTGTACTTTTAACTCTGCTCATAACTTTCAGGTCAGCACATTGTTTTAAAGTTAACCATCTCGTTATAGAGCTCATTCTTGGAATAGTTTTGTTTTATCCACATGATCTGCCTGAAGATTTAAACTATCTACTAGCATCAATCTCAAACAAAAACATGTATGTCACAAGACAACATAGCTAATCTGCTTTGCCCTATACCAGGGATACAACTAGAGAGACAATTGAGAGATTTTCAGAAATAATAAAATCTCCTTATATGCTCAAACTTCTTTTCAACTGAGGAAGACATCAAAACACAATATCATTGAACATTATAGGAAAACAAACTGTCTTTTATGGATGGAGTAAGTTAATTGTATCAATTCCTGATCTTTGTTTTACTTCTACTTTCCAACCCTTAACTGTTCTTTAATAAATTTGAAAGTACATTATTGTCTCTCTAAATTACTAGGCCAATTATCCCTGTTATAATTTATGTTTAAAATCAGAGATCTCAACCACTTTTGCATGGTTAGGAATAAGCTAATTTCTAAATAAATCTTAAGTTACACTATTGGACCTCTGGCTTAGCAGATAACTGGTAAGAAGTCCAGTAATACAGTACCAACATATAACGACAAAACTCCATATAACAAAAAATTCGATTGAATGCATTCTAAGCACAAAAACACCATTGGTTGTGATCGGCATTGGCTTACATAGTGTTGGAAAGCCAACATAGGATCCATACATGTACAATTACTTGTAATCTAATACTCCAGGAAAACAAATGTTACAGATATTTGTTGCTTGGAGTAATGAAGGGGAAAGGCCAATTTGTTACCTAGCTGGAATTCATTGTACCAGTAACAGCATTTTCTTTATAATAGCACAATATTAGAGAACAAACAAGGGCCTTCTGTATGATATTTATTGTTTTATAATTGAAACAAAATTTACCTGTGATGTATGGACCCTTGGGTATGGACATGTATCAACAACTTCAAACTAAAGCTGTAGGTTCATTATGAGTGTAATGAATTTTTGGGTTACACTGAAACTTTATGGCCTCTGATTGGTTATAAGAAGTTGCAGGATTGATCCCCACTGTTTTTGAGGAACTACATTTTGTAAACCTAAAGAACATATTAAGTGCTTTGGAAAGTGGAAATGTCATTTGGGTAGGTAAATTATTGGTTTTATGGCCAAAGATTACGTTTTACAGCTTGCCATAATTATGGCTCCCACCCATCGTGGCCTGAATGCTTCAACGTAAAGCTGAAACCGACTGCACATGAGTACTGGTAAACTGCTAAGAGGTTCTAAGCCTACCTACCCAGGAAAAGTGGTTCGAGTCGGACCATCCGTGCATATAAACCCTATAGGTTTCGTTGAGCGGCAGGGCTTGCGATGTCATTTCATCAGAGTGTTGGGTAAAAGTCCCACAAAATTGGAAGCAACGTCTCCAAAATGACCTTTACAGTGTTGATGGGGAACGATAAACCTCAAATTGATGACGTAGACGTCAACGACAACTTGCCATAAAACAAAATTTCCAATTGCAAAACCACTGATTTACCTCCCAAAATAATTCGGGCACCTTAAGGACTTGCTGTAATTCTCCTAAATTTTTGACAACTTTGTTTCACAATCCAGCAAGGAGTGCAAGAGGTATAGATAGAATGTGAAACACGAAACAGTGAAGACCCTGATCATATTGCTCCTTCAGGAGCAGTCTGATCTGGATCTGCACTTTTTGCTAAGGCCTATCTGTCCCTATACATGTAATTAGGATCATTATGGGTATTTCTCATCATTTGACACAGTTTTGGGCTGGATTGTTTGTAAGTCAACACAAAGCTACTAAGTGCAGTTGCTTTAAAAGGCTGATGTCCATATGACTATCATTGATTTGTTACTTTCAGGTAATGGTTATTTATAGTAACGCTTTTCGCCAAAGTGTTGTGCGGACTGGACTCCTATATTTGGTCTTGCAAATACACCACAACCTCTTTATAGCACTATTAATGGGGTCCAAAGCAGAAACTGTGTTAGTTAAACAACCGTGTTATATCCAAACAAAAACGTATAGATTATGTAGAAAAATGACCATAAATGGCAAAAATGTATAGATTATATAGAAAAATGACCATAAATGGCAAAAATGTATAGATTATATAGAAAAATTACCATAAATGGCAAAAATGTATAGATTATATAGAAAAATTACCATAAATGGCAAAAATGTATAGATTTTATAGAAAAATGACCATAAATGGCAAAAATGTATAGATTATATAGAAAAATGACCATAAATGGCAAAAATGTATAGATTATATAGAAAAATGACCATAAATGGCAAAAATGTATAGATTATATAGAAAAATGACCATAAATGGCCAAAATGTATAGATTATGTAGAAAAATGACCATAAATGGCAAAAATGTATAGATTATATATAGAAAAAGTACCATAAATGGCCAAAATGTATAGATTTTATAGAAAAATGACCATAAATGGCAAAAATGTATAGATTATATAGAAAAATGACCATAAATGGTCATTTTTCTATATGATCTATACATTTTTGGGATTAATGAGGTTGTAGTGTAGTGCATACCTAGATCAGGTGCTGCAAAATGTGGGGTCAGATT
Organism: Lucinisca nassula; assembly: GCA_963580285.1. Taxonomy (NCBI): domain Eukaryota; kingdom Metazoa; phylum Mollusca; class Bivalvia; order Lucinida; family Lucinidae; genus Lucinisca; species Lucinisca nassula. Next base: position 2,175,406 of record OY757024.1, on the reverse strand, counting down.
AGGGTCTAGACTGTTAGCTTTAAGTACAGTTATTTAAGGGTTGAACTAAAAGTCTTAATTCCCCATTCAAAACCATTTTCCCAGCCAACACGCATCACGATAACAAGTCTATGAAATGGACACCCCTTTAAACCCCCCTTTATATAGAGAAAACTGGGGTTTCTTGGAGTATACAATATTTTGTGTATCTCTGCTCCAAGACATAGGTTGTGGGTACTTGTTAAAACTGCCTTAATGAGTCGGTTCAAAAGAGCATGTACACTTTATGTTTGGTGTATAAATAAGAAACATGTCAAAAATTTTCACCAGAAAAGTATTAAATCCATTGTATACTAGTGGACTCTTCCATTGCTATATGTTGGAGTGAGTGAGTGTTTGAGTTTTACGTCCCACCAACAGCTAAGGTCATACGGAGACGGGACCTCGGTTTAAAGACTCATCCGAAAGTCTGGAGAAGCCCGGGGTCGATCCTGCAACCCCTGGTTTACAAGGCGAGTAGTGTAACCACTGCACCACTGAGGCTTCTGCGCTATATGTTGGACAAGTCCATTTGTTATATAAGGGGTGGCAGGCCTATTGTTTTGTTCTTATTCTATTTTTGACAGAAAATTCTGTTAGCAAACAGTGCAGGCCCTGATCAGGGCCTGAACTGTTTGCCAAGGTACCCATGTAGTGGTTTCCCGCATACAATTGGTTAAACTATTTTCGAGATGTGAAAGAATATAAGAATCTTATATGAGTGTGAGGGGTGGATGGAAAAATCTGTCCCGAGGGACACTAAGCCTCGTGACGCCGGACAGTGATCCCGAGGGACGGATTTTTCTATCCACCCCTCACAGTCATATTGGATTCTTTTTCTTGCATACCTTCCATTTCTTAACGTGGATTTTTAATCCTGCAGTCACTTCGGTTACCGACGTCCGCCATATTGTGATGGCACGACAGGAATTTTAGTGACGTCACGTAACGCGCTGTGACGTCAATCTTAACGACGGCGCATACGAGGTCGTAATCAACCAGTGCAGTTATCAAACACGCGATTATATTCGATTTTGGGTCGGAACACCAGGGTCAGAACATACCGTAAATTTCTATCCCATGGTAAAATCACGGATTTCCTTGTCTGGCACACGTGCAAGAATAAACTAAGTCACACTGGTGTGTTATCGTAGTGTCAGAGGTAATCCACCTACCAGTGTTGTCAGTTCTTTGCTTACTATCGTTTCAGTACTTATAACCGTGGTAAGGCTTGTATAACAACCCACGTGGGACCTCCACACTGTGACGAAAAAGATGCCAAGATTCTGATTGAAGCGTCCCATCTCTTCAGCTCATTGATTCCGGAAAGTTGTTCTCGTGTTAGTGGAGGGAGCTCCTTGCAAATGTCTGTATTTACAATGACTGTGTTTGCCTGTAGCTGTTTGTTTTTGTTTGTTTTTCATTAGTATATCAACATCATTAGAATAACACACACATTGGAGATGATAATTCTTTTTCTCGAAAATTGCCATTTACAAATTAAAAGTTATTGTCTTATGAACCACTGTGGTAGCCCAGCTCGTGGATGCATTATGTACCTTTTATGTACATCTTGCCATTTTTTTCGGCCTTTTTGCAATGCCATTTTTTTAGCTCACCGTCACGTAGCGACGAGGTGAGCTTTTGGGATCACTTTTTGTCCGTCGTCCGTCGTGCGTGCGTGCGTCCGTGCGTGCGTGCGTAAACAATTTCTTTAAACGACATCTCCTCCTAAACCACTGATCGGATTTTGACCAAACTTCACAGGAATGATCCTTAGGTGGTCCCCTTTCAAAGTTGTTCAAATGGTTCCGGTCCGTTGCACATCTAGGTCACAGGAGCCAAAAATAGATTTTTTTCACCAAAAACTTAAAAAATCTTCTTCTCTGAAACCACAAGGCCCAGGTCTTTGATATTTGGTATGAAGCTTCATCTAGTGGACCCCTACCAAGATTGTTCAAATTATAGTGCTGGGGCCAAAAATGCCCCCGCCCCAGGGCCCTTTGGTTTTACATAGGCTTATATAGGGAAAATCTTTAAAAATCTTCTTCTCTGAAACCACAAGGCCCAGGACTTTGATATTTGGTATGAAGCTTCATCTAGTGGTCCCCCACCAAGATTGTTCAAATTATAGTGCGGGGACAAAAAATGCCCCCGCCACAGGGCCCTTTGGTTTTACATTGGCTTATATAGGGAAAATCTTTAATAATCTTCTTCTCTGAAACCACAAGGCCCAGGACTTTGATATTTGGTATGAAGCTTCATCTAGTGGACCCCTACCAAGATTGTTCAAATTATAGTGCTGGGACAAAAAATGCCCCCGCCACAGGGCCCTTTAGTTTTACATTGGCTTTTATGGGGAAAATATTTAAAAATCTTCTTCTCTGAAACCACAAATCCCAGGTCTTTGATATTTGGTATGAAGCTTCATCTAGTGATCCCCTACCAAGATTGTTCAAATTATAGTGCTGGGGCCAAAAATGCCCCCGCCCTGTGGCCCTTTGGTTTTACATAGGCTTATATAGGGAAAATCTTTAAAAATCTTCTTCTCTGAAACCACAAGGCCCAGGAATTTGATATTTGGTATGAAGCTTCATCTAGTGGACTCCTACCAAGATTGTTCAAATTATAGTGCTGGGGCAAAAAATGCCCCCATCCCGGGGCCCTTTGGTTTTACATGGCCTTATATAGGGAAAATCTTTAAAAATCTTCTTCTCTGAACCCCCAAGGCCCAGGACTTTGATATTTAGAATGAAGCTTCATCCAATGGACCTCTACCAAGATTGTTCAAATAATTGCCCTTGGGCCAAAAATGCCCCCACCCCATGGCCCTTTGGTTTTACATAGACTTATTATATAGGGAAAATCTTTAGAAATTCTTTTCTCTGAAACCACAAGGCCTAGGTCTTTTATATTTGGTATGAAGCTTCATCTAAAAAAACCCTAACAAGATTATTCAAATTATAGTGCTGAGGCCAAAAATGTCCCCGCCGGGGGCCCTTTGGTTTTACATAGGCTTATATAGGGAAAATCTTTAAAAATCTTCTTCTTTGAAACCGCAGAGCCTAGGACTTTGATATTTGGTATGAAGCTTCATCTAGTGGACCCCTACCAAGATTGTTCAAATTATAGTGCTGGGGCAAAAAATGCCCCCACCCCAGGGCCCTTTGGTTTTACATAGGCTTACATAGGGAAAATCTTTGAAAATCTTCTTTTCTGAAACCGCAAGGCCCAGGACTTTGATATTTGGTATGAAGCTTCATCTAGTGGACCCCTACCAAGATTGTTCAAATTATAGCCCTTGGGCCAAAAATGCCCCAGCTCCGGGCCCTTTGGTTTTACATAGACTTATATAGGGAAAATCTTTAAAAAAAATCTTCTTCTCTGAAACTGCAAGGCCCAGGTCTTTGATATTTGATGTGTAGCTTCATCTAGTGGACCTTTGCCAATATTGTTCTAATTATAGCCTTTGTTGATGTTTGGTATGAAGCTTCACCTTTAAGACCTCCCTCAACATTATGCACATTAAAGCCTTGGGCCAATAATGGCCCTCTCTTGGGCCCACTTGTTACACTATGGATCAGGTGAGCGATCCAGGGCCATCATGGCCCTCTTGTTTTTTTTTTTTACTAACGGGCATGGCATAAAGATGCACAGAAAATGTCAATACTTTTAAAATGTTATAGGAAAAGCAGTTATGGAATTAAAATTAAGACATGCAAAAAGGTCACAGGAAAAAAATGCATACCAAAATTCCTATGTTTGTAGGAATAACATGCAAGAATGATATTTGGTGGTTTCTTTCATTTGTCTACTGTTTGTCGGTGCATTTGTGATAGAAAGATACGTTTACTCACAGGATCGGACCGGATCGGGCCTAAACACGTAGACGGAGACGTAGGGCATTTTAGAACTAATTGTTTGTTGTGTGTGTGTTGTTTTTCTTTTGATTTTCAGGGAACATTTTGTCCTTTCTCTGATTTTGAAAAAAAAAACAAAAACAACAGCAGGCCTGGCCTCTATGTCAGGGGCAATTGACTGCAATAAACTGGTTTAATACTCATACCTGTGTTACCTCCCTCATCAGGAGGGAGACTCCCTCATTTTGATGCTAATTTTTGCCCACTTTATGCTAAATTTTAGTAAAATTTTGGAGGCTCCCTCATTTTCAACTGAGAATTTCCCTATATAATATTTTCATCTCCCTCATCACAATGGCAACTCTCCCTCATAGAGTTCAAAAAATTATCACAGGTGTGTAATACTCTGATATGGTAATTGTTATTTTTTTTTGGTTTGGATTTAACAGCCCTTTCAAGATTATTTCACTTATTTGGAGCAGATCATTAATCAGAGATGGGCGATAACCAGAGTACTGGGGAAAGAACTTGGAATCTCACAAGTGACCCAAAAATGAGGCTTGAACTCTCATCGGTGAGAGACATATGTATAATGATAAAGAGTCAGCACTCATACCCATTTTAGGTCATGGATGCCCATCATTGAAATTGATAAACTGTATTAACTGTTATCATATGACATCGTTGATAAGCAGTGGAAAACGTCATGTAATAAAAATCGTATGACCACACGTGTAATAACCATTTGGCGGGATTAAGTAACGTCAGGACGACGTCCATGTCAACCATGCATGTTTATGTCCCCGGTAGCGATAGCGGGGACATATTGTTTTTGCCCTGTCTGTTTGTTTGTTTGTTTGTTGGTTTGTATGTGGACAACTTTAACGTTGGTCATAACTTTTGAACCGTTGGAGGTAGAGTATTCACATTTGGCATGAAGGTTCCTTGTGACAAGAGCTTCACATTCATGCAAAACCAAAAAGTTTGACCTGTGACCTTGACCTTTGACCTACTTAAAAGAAAAAATTAACATTGGTCATAACTTTTGAACTATTTGAGATACAGCCTTCATATTTGGCATGTATGTTCCTTGTGACAAAAGCTTTACATGCATGCAAAAAAATTTTGACCTGTGACCTTGACCTACTTAAAATAAAAAATAATATATTGGTCATAACTTTTGAACCATTTGAGATACAGCCTCCATATTTTGCATGTAGGTTTCTTGTGACAAGAGCTTTACACTCAAACAAAAAAATATGACCCGTGACCTTGACCCTTGACCTACATATAAGAAAAAGTTAACATTGGTCACATCAACGTCGGTGCCAAACGTTCATGCAATGTCACATCAATGACAGGCCTCCGTGGCCTAGTGGATAAGAGCGCTGACTCTTAGCCATTAGGTCTCTCACCGCCATAGGTTCAAGCCTCCCTCGGGCCACGTGTGAGACGCCAAGTTCTGCAACGGAAGGTCAGGTGGTTTTTCTCCGGGTACTCCGGTTTTCGCCCACCTCTGATTAACGATCGGCTCGATATGAGTGAAATAATCTTGAAAGGGCCGTAAAACCCAAACCAAAAAAAAAAAATGTCACATCAACGTTGTTGATTTGACGTTGCCTTAGAGATGTGTGCCTGCTAGGATTGTAAGTTTTTGCATGCCAATTTCATGTACGTTTCATGTATATATTTAATACTTTTATATTCACTATTTTATTGCACTTTATCCATTCCATGTGACCCATTCTATGCTAGTGGACTCTTCCATTGCTATATGTTGGACAAGTCCATTTGTCATATAAGGGGTATCAGGCCTAGATTTTCATTTTCATTCTATTTTTGATGGAAAATTCTGTTAGCAAATAGTGCAGGCCCTGATCAGACGCCGCATTCTGCGGCATCTGATCTGGGCCTGCACTGTTGGCCAAGGTACCCCTTTAGGGGTTTCCAAGGTACCCCTTTAGGGGTTTCCGGAGTTGCCTGCATACAATGGGTTAATTCCGCTACTAGCCTAGTAAGCGTGGATGCATATAATTATGCGCAGTCATTCCAGTTTGCTTTTTATTCCCACCACACAATCATCATGTAATCAAGTCCATGAAATGAAAACCCTTGTAAACCCAACTTTACATAGATATAGAGAAAAGTGGGGTTTTCAGTGGTATAAATTACTTTCCTTATTCTTGTTCAAAAACATAGACTGTTGGTCAAAAATATAGACTGTTGGTAAAAAACATAGACGGTTGGTCAAAACATAGACTGTTGGTACTCGTTAGTACCACCTCAATGAGGCGTTTCTAACTAGTACCTACAATCTATATTTTTAAGCAGAAATAAGAGAAAAAATGAATGTTTTTAAAAGAGGAACGTCATTTTTGCAACAATGAAAAACAGCATTGTCACACATTTTCTAATGAACTGTGTGGATGAGCAGGCTGATCTGAGTTTTGCTTGTCACTGATAAATTTATCTTTTACGAGTATATTACACGGCTTGTAGAAATTTTTGTACAATACAATTATTTTTTTATTTTTAGCTGTTTTTTGTATACATGTATTTAGCTGTAAAGTGTATATTCAGTTGTTTGGTGTATATTGAGCTGTTTGGAGTATATATATTTAGCTGTTTAGTGTATATATTTTATGCATTTATATTTTCATTGTATTTTATCCATTTCATTTAGCTGTTTGGTGTACATGTATATAATTTATGCATTAATTTGCTTTTTATCAATTTCATCAGTGTCCTCAGGATGTAAAAGAGGGAGCATATAAGAGACTTGTTCACCCAATCTTGGAATCTGGGACCCCAGTGGAGTGGTCCTTAATGAAGAAATTGAAAATGTTCAGAATAGAGCTGCTAGATTTGTAACAAGCAATTACTGCTTTGAAACTGGGAGCATGACTGGAATACTAGGAAAATTAAGACGGGAATCTCTCATTAGAATAGTAGAAAAGACAGTAGGCTCATACTTTTATACAAAGGTCTGTCTATAGGCCTTAAAGGGTGCAGCCAGCATTCCTACGATGACATTGTTCACCCAGCTACACACTGTAGAAATCACCATTCGTTGGTGTTTCGGACCCATACTGCAAGAAGTGACATTTATAAAAAAGTGTTCATCCCCCAAACCATTAGAGATTGGTATGCCCTTCCCAGTTTGATTATTTTGACAGCTGAAGGTGCTGATGATTGTGTAGCTAAGTTTACCTCTTTGATTAGAGCTAAGGACTAACTTCCCATATCACAGGTCCTGGTGTATGAATGTCATTTGATTCTGGTTCTGAGTTCATTACGATAACACACCTGTGCGACAAAGTGCATTTTTCACATCTCAACAATGGCTACTTTTCCAATGAAAATCTGTGATATTTTTCTCATTTATACTTCAAACATAGGTTATGAGGCGGTTCTAACGAGTACCCACAACCGATGTCTTGAAGCAGAAATAAGAAAAGTAATGAATACCCCCGTAAACCCCAGTTTTCTCTACATAAAGTGGGATTTAGAGGGTGCTCATTATACGGACTTGTACACCTAATGTACAAACAAAATTCAGTAGCTCCAATATCTGTGTAAATATCTTTGAGATAAAGGTAGTTGGAACTACTTGGGGTTTATCGTAGTGCCTGGCCATGAGTCATAAGGGGGATGACTTTTTTGTGAAATAAAGGAATTTTGTGTGTACTCATTAGAATTGCCTCATTGAGGCAATGATTACAAACAACAATCCTTTTTTAGGAAAGAATCAGAAAAACCTGAGTCAGATCCAAAATTAACTTTATATTATGGATATCTCGAGCTTTGGAAAGAGTTGTCTAGGAGTTTGAATTGGCCTTGAATGTGAACAAGCTGTCAGTGTTAAAATTATCAAAGTTTCAGTGTAATTTCAGTTTGAAAGTTGCTTTTTTATTGTTGTTTTTTAGCTCACCAGAGCCGAAGGCTCTCAGGGAGTTATAGGATAGGCAGTTGACTGTCGTCTGAAGTCTTCTTTTGTCTGGTGTCAACACTTTCAAATGACATCTCCTCTAAATCCACTAGGCCAACTGGGCCCAAATTTCATCTATAGCATCCTTTGGCTAGGGGATTTAAACTTTGTGCTTTTATGAAAATTGGCTCTTTAATTTGGTTGCTATGGCAACTCATAGGTCCCTTAGACTTTAATGGGGAAAATTGAAAAATGGTATTTACTGGGGGGTTAAATCAATTTTACTCGGCCAAGCCTTGTACTGCCAGACAGTAACCCTCAGGTCAGCTTTGTCTTATCATCCCTGTGACCCTTTACATCAATTTTTATATTCTATACCTTGACAGGCATTATTCTTATTGTACTTTTTGTTGTTGTTTTACTGAAGATGGATATAAGCTAAATATAATTAACTAGATACCAAGATAGTACTAGCCTTTGCTAGGTAGTTAAAAATTTAAAAATACATAAATATAAAGTACAGTAAAATTCCTATATTAAGACCACCTTTGGGACTGTTCAAAAGTGGTCTTAGTCCCAAAGGTGGTCTCTGACCAGACAACATTGTGTGCAGAAAACACAAAGAAAGAATAACGGTTACTGCACTTTTCTAAATAAGCTTTCTAAATCAGAATCGGACTTAATTTTAGGTGGTCTTAATAGCGGAATTTTACTGTACGTTCATAAAATTTTTTGAGGATCATAAATTTTGTACTAAATCTTAACCCTTATCCTGCTGATCATGACAACCCCTACTTTTACAGTGTAGATCCTGATCAGATGGCTTCTGAAGAAGCCATCTGATCAGGATCTACACTGTTTGATATTCAATTTGTGAATTTGGAGGAGTAAATTATATCAAGAAATTTGATTGTTTCAGTCAGAAATGGGTCTGACTAAATTAATTATTCAGCGGGATAATTTTTGTTTGTTTGATTTGAGCTTTAACGTCCCCGTCAACACTATTTGGGTCATTTTGGAGACGATGCTTCCAATTTTGTGGGACTTTTACCAGACAGTGAGATAAAATGACATCTCAGTCCATGCCGCCCATTGAAACCAAAAGGGTTTATAAGCATGGACGGGCCGACTCGCAGCAATTTTCCTTGGCAGGCTTGGATGTTCTAAGCGGATAACCAGTACTCATGTGCGGTCAGTATCAGCTCTGCGTGGAAGCATCGTGCAGTCCAATCTATTTCTCCAAGCCCCGATGGGCGGGGGCGTATTCAGCGGGATAAGAGTTTCAACATGCACATATATGACATAATTGAGCCCCGCCAAGCGAATTTGTGTCTTCGAGCATTCCGCCATGACAAATTTTAACTGCACATGTCCAGTCATTCAGAGGGGCCAGGGATATGGATGTCTGTCTGAAGGTTCCTTTTGATTCACTGCTTGTATGAGCGAGCAGCCAAGGTTCTGGCGAGACTGCACGGATGCGCAGGCTCGCCTGAACCTTCGCTGCTCGCATAGGCAATAAGTACCAGATTCGCTTGACGGGGCCTATATATTGTATGCTTAAATAAAACAGTATCAAGTAACTCTGCTGTTGTTCAGTAATTTACAATGAACGTAGAATCAGAAAACAAAGCATTTTTTGTGGTTACAATAACATGCTCATGTGAGATAATTTTATCTTCCATAGCTCTGAAACTGGCATTGTCATTACGATAACACACCCGCGTGATAAAATAGCATCTTTCTTATCTCTAGAACTAGCTTATTTTAGAACGTTTGACATTCCCAGCAGGCACATGACGTAATTGTGACGTCATATCGACGTCGGTGCAACGTCACGTCATGTTTGCAACGTCACATTTACGTCGGTGCAACGTCGTGACGTTGCACCGACGTTGATTTGACGTTGCCCAAGCGACGTGTGCCTGCTGGGTTTTTTCTCATTTCTTGTCCAAAAATAGATTGTTGGTGCTCGTCAGAACAACCTCAATTTGGTGGTACTAATGAGTACCCACAATCGACAATGTGTTTAGCAAAAATAAGGTAAATAATAAATACCCCCTCGAACCCCACCTTTCGCTATATAAAGTGGGGTTCAGAGGGGTGTTCATTACACAGACTTAATAACTGATTAATGCCCCCGCCCATCGAGGCTTGGAGAAATAGATTGGGCTGCATGGTGCTTCCACGCAGAGCTGAAACTGACAACATACGAGTACTGGTAAACCGCTTAGAAGTTCTAAGCCTGCCCAGGCCAAGTGATGCGGGTTGGCCCGTCCATGCATATAAACCTTATTGGTTTCATTGGGCGGCAGGGATTGAGATGTCATTTCATCTCAATGTCAGGTAAAAGTCCCACAAAACTTGGTCCATGGACGATCCGACAGGCACCACTTTGACTGGGCAGACTTAGACCTTCTAAGCAGTTTATCAGTACTCATGTGCGGTCAGTTTCAGCTCTGCATGGAAGCATCATGCAGCCCAATCTATTTCTCCAAGCCCCAATGGATAGATTAAGAAATGTATTGTGTTTTAATATACAGTAAAATTCCGCTTTTAAGACAACCTAAAATTAAGACTAATTCCGCTTGAAAAAGTTTATTTAATAGGCTCCAGTTATTCTTTCTTTGCGTTTTTAGCTCACCTGAGCCGAAGGCTCATGTGAGGTATTAGTATACCACGAGCCGGTGTCCGTCGTCCGTCGTCCGTCGTCGTCCGTCGTCCACACTTTCAAAGAAGTATATCTCCGGAACCAGTGGGCCAATCTTGATCATATTTCATGTGAAGCATTATCAGGTAGGGGGAAAGGCTGCATACTGTTTTCGGGCAGATCGGATTGGAACTCTGGTTGCCATGGCAACAAATAGCTCCCATAGACTTAACATAGGAAAAAGTTTGTCATCACTCTAGCTCCGTCAATTTTTTTCTGATCGTCTTCATTCTTGCAGATAACGAGGACAGGCATGAAATCTCGATCAAGTTCGATTTTGGGCTGAATCGGATTATTCACTCAGGAGTTACGTGCCCTTGAGCGTTAGGAAAAAGCTTGTCATCACTCTAGCTCCGTCAATTTTTTTCTGATCGACTTCATTCTTGCAGATAACGAGGACAGGCATGAAATCTCGATCAAGTTCGATTTTGGGCTGAATCGGATTATTCACTCAGGAGTTACGTGCCCTTGAGCGTTGAAAAAATTGCCTATTGACTTAACATGGGAAGAATGTTGTCATCACCGTAGCTGCTTCAATTATTTTCGGATTGGCTTTATTCTTGCAGATAACCAGCACAGCCATGAAATCTCGGTCAAGTTCGATGACTGGCAGAATCGGATCATTCACTTAGGAGTTACCTGCCCTTGTGTGTTTTTGCGTTAGGGTTAATGGGAATTGTGTGTGTCATTGAATGCATCTGACCATAAACAACATCAAATAAAAAAGGTTGGAATCTCAACAGTTTCTGAGATACATATTTTTTTTACATTTTCTTTGGTCCAATCAAATAGCCCCACCCCAGACAGAATCAGTGACCATAAACATGCTAAACAGTTATGAGCTGTAGGAGAAATGCAGACATAAATGTGCACCTAAACGTGAACCTGGATATGAACGTAATAATGTGTGACATAGTACGCACATACGAACATAACATCACATCGAAAAAATATATATGCCTCACTCACTCCTTCCTTTGGCATGCAGAGATATAAGAAATGTCTGCTTGAATATCTTTAATAATCCCACTTCAAGAGCACATCTAAAATGAATGTGGTACACCTACGTGAAGACACAGGCATATACATTTGAAAATGGTTGTACACAACTGTATTCTGACATGCTTTGCGCATATTGAATCAAATTAATCCATAGAAGAATAGCTTTCATCGTCACCTGAACTTGAGCTGTTGCCTCTTTTTGAACAGCATCTGTTACACTGTTCATATACTGTGACTTCAACAATTTTTTACTGACTTTGGCTGATGGCCTTAAAACCGAGGTTCTTTAACACAGAAGCGATATGGACACAGCAATCAAATACCTCGTCACCATTTTTTTCATTTGCACTGCCATCCTATTATGGACTCTAGTCCAGGGCCTTCCTTAATCCTTAGATTGTATTCCCTGTCTCCCTCTCTTTCTCTGTATTTCAGGTATTGGACAAGGAGACCCTTTATCTGCTTATATGTTTCCACTGTTCATTGAAGATGTTACCTTACTTTGAAGATACATCTAATGATAATGCTGCTGTTGTACTTAACATGATACAATGAATGATGCTGCAATATAGGAAAACATTCTGGGCAATTGAATTGTTAGCTTGACTAACAAACTGACTGATCTATGATTATTTACAGGAACAGTAATATTGAGAGTAATGTTTAGTTCTCTCATTCTCTCTTTCTCTTTAGAATAATAATAATAATAATAAAAAGAAGACAATAAGTAGAAGAAGAACGTTTTGTTCACAGTTATAGTGTACTCCAGGTGTTCTGCAAGGAGATCTACTTTGATCCTGTATGTTACCATTGTTCCTTAAACGTCATGCATCAAAATAGGTGTTGCATACAGCAGTGTAGCATACTGTTATTTACATATGACATCTTTATAGTCCTAAAATGAATATAGCATTATTATTCACCTGCAAAGTAATGATAGATCCATGCATACAATAAAATCAAGCCAAATTGAAAAAAGCTCAAATTCAAATTCAGAGGACATGCTTGAATGGTTTCATGAAGGTGATGTTCTTGTTGTAGACAGAGGTTTCAGGGATGTTGCAGATTTACTGGAAGAGGTTGGTATCAAGAGCCACACGGCTCATTTTCTTGTAATGTCGCAAAAGCAATTATCTACACAGGAGGCAAACAAAACTCGATTAGTCACCAAGGTAAGGTGGGTGATTGAGTCTGCCAATGGCCGAATCGAAAAATGGAAGGCACTTTCAAATGTATTTGCCAAACTCCCACATACCTTGCATTGGTGACTACGTCAGAATCGTATGTTCTTTGTTGAATGCATTTAGGCCTGTTCTTGTTAAGAATTCTGAATCTGATGAGGTTCTTGCAAAACGTATGCTACAACTTGCCAAGTTACCAAACAAACTTAAAGACAAGGTAGAGAAAAAGGATTGGGACAGTCGTGCAAAGGCTCCATGGAAAGCTATTGATGATGCCAACCTCGAAGACTTCCCACAATTATCGGAAGCAGAGCTGAGAGACATGACCATGGGCACATACCAATTAAAACAGGCCGGACAAACACACTACTGAAGCCGGTCAGTATGAGATAATGATTCACAAGGAGGAGGATGGAATTTTGAAAGCCCAAATAAAAAAAAGGCACACTTCGTCTGGATAATACTATCTATGGATTGAGTATGGTCCTGGGCTCGAACCCATAAAAGGATGGTACTGCAAGTGCAAGAATGGTGCCAGGGTAGTTGGCTGCTGTGCCCATATCGCTTCCGTGTTGTGGTATCTAGGTTTTTACCGCCATCAGCCAAAGTCAGAGCGAGAACAGTCATTCAAGTCACAGTATATGAACAGTCTTACAGATGCTGCACAAAAAGACTGGGACAGCTCAAGTTCAGGTGACGATGAAAGCGATTCTTCAATAGATTAACTTGATTCAATAATTAAATATGTTGTTTTTTTTTAGATTCCAACCTTTTTTATTTGCTGCTGTGTATGGTTAGACACATTCAATGACATATATCTTAAGACCCACACAATCATGCCCCAGCCCCCTGCCCTGCCAAGTTCATATCATCAACATCCAAAATATTGAGATACCCAAACACGAACATATATATCTGATGCTAATACATATTCAATGACACATACATGTACAATGTGTCCCCAGGGGTCATGCAGGCATATTAGCTAAGCCAAAAAGGCGGGGGCATCTAGGTACTTTTTACACATTTCTATTGTTTTTTCGTTTTATTTAAATATGTTTAAACCCATCGTCTGTTTATCCAAATGCCAGAAATATCTAAACTCTTGAACTGATGGAAACAATAATCTAACCTATAAACATGAAATAAGAATGTTCATTCAACCGTGAAATAAAGGTCAACATCTCAAATGATCATTTGAGTCATATTACCTAATAAGTATGCTTGCATGGTAAGAGTTTCACCACTATAGGTTAATGTATACCGAAGATATAAGAAAATTTTTCTACCTTTAAATACCCTAATAATGTCATGACAGGGTGTATAATGGCCCCCCCGACCATAGCGGGCTTGAAGAAATAGATCGGCTGCATGATGCTTCCATGCAGAGCTGAAACTGACCCACACACGAGTACTGGAAACCACAAATAGACAATCTAAGCGAGTCGGACCGTCCATGCTTATAAACCCATTTGGTTTCATTGGGTGACAGAGCTCGATATGTCATTTCATCTCAATGTCAGGAAAATGTCCCACAAAATTGGAAGCAACGTCTCCAAAATGACCTTTACAGTGTTGACGGGGACGTTAAACCTCAAATCAAACAAAAACAGGGTGTATATAAAACAGGACAGCTTGTTCAACTTTGCATATTTTGTTTATTTATTGTCACAAGTTAAGTTTAAAAGCAATAAAAGATCTGACAATATTAATAAAATTTTAAAATGTGAAAAATGTAAGTTTGATCACCGTGGAAACAGAGAACATCTCTTCATTATATACATGTATACCGCAACAAATAAATAATGTCCACTTTATACAAACGAATGTACAAATTATTACTAGGAATGTACATAAGAACCAGTTCATCAGACAAGGATACTTAGCACATACATTACGAAAATGCCTATTCAAATACAGTGAAATCCACTATTAAAACCACCTAAAATTAGAACTAATTCTAGAAGCCTTCGTGTTGTAGTGGTTACGCTACTCGCCTTGTAAACCAGGGGTCGCAGGATCGATCCCTGGCTTCTCCAAACTTTCGGATGAGTCTTTAAACCAAGGTCCCGTCTCTGTATGACCTTAGCTGTTGGTGGGACGTAAAACTCAAACACTCACTCAGAACTAATTCTGCTATAAAAAGCTTATTTTGAAGGGTACACCTATTTTTCTTTGTGTTTTCTGCCTACAATGTCCTCAAGTCAGGGACCACCTTTGGGACTGTTCAAAAGTGGTCTTTAAGACCACTTCTGAACAGTCCCAAAGGTGGTCTTAATATAGGAATTTTACTGTATATGTAGAGGCGACCTTGAAGTCTCTTCATGCAGGAAGCCACACTTCTAGCAATGTTAGTTGGCTGCATATATGCCTTCAAAGAACAAAATCTGCTGAATGAACAGTCCCAAAGGTGGTCTTAATATAGGAATTTTACTGTATATTGAAAATTTGACCACCAAAAATGAAAATTTTCTGATAAAAAATTCAATTATTTTTTACATTTCTATAACTGCCACGGCTCTTCTTCTTGAGCAGAATAAAAATAATGTATACCCCTGTAAACCCCAGTTTTACTATAAAAAAGTGGGTTTTTTAAAGGGTTAAAATTATATATGCATGTTTTCGTGATGCATCATGAAAACACGCCTATATAATTTTGACCCCCCTTGAACCCCACTTTTATATAGTAAAATTTGGGTTTACAGGGGTAAACCTTTTCTTAATTCTGCTCTAAAATATAGATTGTGGGTACTCGTTAGAACCACCCTGCCTCGATGTGGTGGTTCTAACGAGTACCCACAATCCATATTTTGAGAATAAGAAAAATATCACAAATTTTCATCTTAAAATTTTCTTTTTTTCGGCGGTAACATTGACAATGTATAAGTATAGCTGTGTTTTCGTAATGGTCATATACAGTAAAATTAGTAGGAAAACACCACCAGCTCTCTAATGTGTCTGAATACAGCATTTTTCCAATGAGGTTCTGTGATATTTGTTTCTCAATTCTGCACTAAACATACATTGTGCAAGTGTTAAAACAGACTATAGCTAACTGATGCAGATTTGTGGGCAATTGTTAAAACAGACTATAGCTAACTGATTGAGAATTTTTTTTTTTTTTGGTTTTGGTTTTATGGCCCTTTCAAGATTATTTCACTCATATCGAGCCGATCGTTAATCAGAGGTGGGCGAAAACCGGAGTGCCCAGAGAAAAACCACCTGACCTTCCTTTGCAGAACTTGGCTTCTCACTGATGCAGATTTAAGGGCTTGCGTATGCATCATTATAATAATTTTTTTTTTTTTTATTATCTTTTTTCATAGAAACAACATACTACACAGAAGCCTCCGTGGTGCAGTGGTTACGCTACTCGCCTTGTAAACCAGGGATCGCAGGATCGATCCCGGGCTTCTCCAGATTTTCGGATGAGTCTTTAAACCGAGGTCCCGTCTCCGTATGACCTTAGCTGTTGGTGGGACGTAAAACTAAAACTCACTCACTCACTCACTCACTCACTCACTCACTCAATAAACATTAAAAATAATAATTTATTTCAAGTGGGGGACACAACTAGTACAAAACTGATCTTTCAAAGTTTCAAGCAAAATTAAGGAGAAATAGATACACCTTCAGGGGAGGCAACTCCTTCAACTGTATTTTTGTCTCCCGTGTCAATAGCGGTTAACTCTTAAAGGGAAGAATTTGCTCCCATCTTACAAACTAGGCTGATTGTTTCTTCTAAAATGCGACTCCTGAACTCAACATGAAAGAGAGCATTTTATGGCATAGGTACGTTTTCCTACTGAATTTTAGTATTTTATGACACGTCAGAAATTATTCCACAACTCTGTACCTGTTGAACCCTTATCCTGCTGTTCACAACTACCCCTATCTCTGCAAACAGTGTAGATCCAAATCAGATGGCTTCTGAAGACCATCTGATTAGGATCTACACTGTTTGACATTCAGTTTATGAATTTGTAGGAAGAAATTACATCAAGTAATCTGATTGGTTCAAAGTCAGAACTGAGTGTGGCTAAATTGAATATTCAGCAGGATAAGGATTAATCATATGATGAGAAGAACAAGAATTCTGCCAAAGGCTTTGTCACACCTGTGATTGCAATTTTTGAGAAAATGACTTGATATCACAAGAACAAGTACATGAAATGAGCATCCCATAAACCACAATTTACATAATGATAACACACCCATGAGAATTGGTGCAGTTTTAAACATCTCCAAAATGGCCATTTTTCTGATAAAAATCTGTGATATTTTTCTTATAAATACTGCAACATAGGTTGTGGGTACTCGTTAGAACCGCCTCATTGAGGCGGTTCTAACGAGTGCCCACAACCTATGTCTTGAATCAAAGAAAAGAAAAATAATGTATACCCCCATAAGCCCCAGTTTTCTCTATATACAGTCGGGTATACTGGGGGTCTTCATTTCACGGACTTGTCCAAGTGATGTAAAGAGAACACAGGTTTACAGGGGTATACATTATCTTTCTTATTTCAGCATTAAGACATAGGTTGTGGGTACTCGTTGGGACTGACTCAATGAGGCAGTTCTAACAAGCACCCACATCCTATGTTTGTGGGTACCGGTACTCCTTAAGACTGCCTCAATGAGGCAGTTCTAATGAACACCAACAACCTATTTTTGCAGTATAAATAAGAAAAATATCATGATTTTCCTCAAAAAATAGCCATTTTGGATATGTGAGAAAAATGCACTATGTCGCAAAGGCGTTTTATCAGAATGAACATTTGGGTTCATGCTAGGGTTGGTACAAAAGTTAAACGATATCGACGTTCTAACATGTCAGGTTAAAGGGCTATTTCTTTTATTTTCTTTTGTTTGGTTTAGGGAATAACCTCCTAAACCTTTTGTTTACAGAATAAATCTAATATTTTCCAATCATTTTTTGTTGTTATCCAATCCTGACACTAGCCTCTAAACCTGACATGTTCGCCTGGACAGATGAACAAATGGACAGAAAACTGGACTCCTATGTCGTGCCATGCTTCATCCATGCGTGACAGAAAATGATCACATGATTTAATATATACCACATTGAAGGGTAACAAAATTTCACAACACATAATTAACCCAGCTGGAATGATAAAAAGATGACCCTCTACACTAGAAAACCAGTTGTTCAAAACTAACTACCGTATTCGACCTATTTACCACACATGCTCCTATAAGCGCACACCCAAGCTTCTTTTGGAAAAAATACACAAGCGCACACTTTACAGTAACCTCCCAACAAATTCACATTGAGTTTTGCTGCATCTTTGACCCAGACAATCATATGTATATGTGGTGAATCCCTATGCTGAAATTCAACTCTATAAAATAATCATATCGGAAGCTTTTTTTTTTTTTCGTATTTTTCCATATTGAGTGTGCGCTTATTAGGTAGATTTTTCACCACAATATTTTCATACAATTTTGAAAAAACTAAGCGCACGGTGCGGCAAATAGGTGGAATACGGTACGTCATTAGTTGACAGTTACTGTCAATGCCGGCCAGATGCGCATCTGACTGGTGATAGGAGTACAGGTGTTAGATATCTGCCGGGGTCATACAGTCTAACAGCTGTTTTCTTGTGACCTGGGTCAGCTGGCAGGATTCTATTGAAATCTACACATACAGGCAATTCTAGCATAAATAAAATCTTAAAAACTCAACAACGCAGTCAACAATAAATTTTCTTAACAATATCACACACCGCGGAAAATAATTCTCAAATTCTCCGGACTATTTTTATCTTATTGTTGTGCCGGTAGATCCACCTTCGACCCTAGGAGTCCTGAAAAGGAGGGATATTACCACAACAAGACGTCGGTATAGTCCGTAACCCATCGGGACACGTGACCAACTTTTCCACGAGATTCTTGGGCCTATCTGCTGCGTGGACAACGCATTAGACGACTACGACTACAAGTGGCAACACCTACCCTTACAGAGCTCAGCTTACGTGACCTGATATTCAGGTGAGTTTACCGCATATCATTATTTTAGCACAGTTTGTACCAAATAGAAACTTCCATCCTTTAGCATTATATTGCACAATTGAGTTTTCTAGTGTGACTGTACATTGAAAAAGTTTTTTTTTTTGACTGTTGTTGCGGCCCTTTCAAGATTATTTCACTTAATTTTAGCCAATAGGTAATCAGAGGTGGGCAAAAGCAAGAGTACTCAGAGAAAAACCACTTGACATTCGAATGCCAAACTTGGCATCTCATAACTGAGCTTGAACCACAGTTGATAGAGACCTAATGATCGTCACATGAACAAGTCTGTTAAATAAAGACACCCCTAAACCCCACTTTATATAGAGAAAACTGGGATTTAGCAGGGTAAACATTATTTTCCTTATTTCTGCTCTAAGACATAGGTTGTGGGTACTTGTTAGAACCCCCTCAATGAGGCGTTATAACAAGCACCCAAAACCTATGTTTGGAGTATAAATAAGAAAAATATCACAAATTTTGATCAGAAAAAACTACCATTTTTGAGGTTTGAAAAATGTACTATATCACATGGATGTGTTATCGTAATGTTAAGAGCTGGCACTCTTACCCACTAGGCCACGGAGGCCTGTTTTAATAAAGAGTTTTACCAAAACTAGCGGGAAAATTATAAATTGAGAAAAATAAACAGTTTTAGGGCCAGTTTTCAGAACTAATGATGTCATAAGTTACGGTATCGTTAAAACTTTAATATGGCAAATAAACAAATATTTTGCTCAAAAAAAATGCGAGCAGCTTTTGCACAAAAGCTGCTCACATTTTTTCAGTAAAAATACCAATGAACTAGATATTTTATTTGATAGAGCAACTAACATTTTGACCACTAACAAGCTTGTTAAGCTAACAGTGCTTTTAACAAGTGGGCCTTTGCCTCTGAGTCTCTGTATTATTAACCTATTTTGTACCGGAAACCCAAAAATGGGTACCCTTGCAAATAGTGCAGGCCCAGATCAGATGCCACAAAATGCGGCATCTGATCAGGACCTACACTGTTTGCAAACAGTTCAGCTATTTTCCAGATAGATTTTAAAGATAACACAACCTGACACCCCTAAATTTTGAAATGCACTCCTGGTATATACAAGAGGGCCCAGAGGGCCCTGAATTGCTCACCTGAGAATCAGTGTCTCTAGTACATTCTTGGCCCAAGGGCTAGGTGAAGCTTCGTACCAAATATCAAAGACCTGAGCCTTGGGGTTTCAGAGAAGAAGATTTTAAAAGATTTTCCATATATAAGCCTATGAAAAACCAAAGGGCCCCGGGGATGGGGGCATTTTTGGCCCCAGGGCTATAATTTGAACAATCTTGGTAGAGGTCCACTAATTGAAGCTTCACACCAAATATCGAAGATCTGAGCCTTGCGGTTTCAGAGAAGAAGATTTTTAAAGATTTTCCCTGTATAAGCCTATGTAAAACCAAAGGCCCCAGGGGCGGGGGCATTTTTGGCCCCAGGGCTATAATTTGAACAATCTTGGTAGAGGTCCACTAGGTGAAGCTTCACACCAAATATCAAAGACCTGGGCCTTGTGGCTTCAGAGAAGAAGATTCTAAAGATTCTCCCTATATAAGCCTATGAAAAACCAAAGGCCCCCGAGGCGGGGGCATTTTTGGCCCATGGGCTATAATTTGAACAATCTTGGTAGAGGTCCACTAGATGAAGCTTCAAACCAAATATCAAAGATCTGAGCCTTTCAGAGAAGAAGATTTTTATAGATTTTCCCTGTATAAGCCTATGAAAAACCAAAGGCCACCGCAGCGGGGGCATTTTTGGCCCCAGGGCTATAATTTGAACAATCTTGGTAGAGGTCCACTAGGTGAAGCTTCACACCAAATATCAAAGATCTGAGCCTTGTGGTTTCAGAGAAGAAGATTTTTAAAGATTTTCCCTGTATAAGTCTAAGTAAAACCAAAGGCCCCCGGGGCGGGGCATTTCTGGCCCAAGGGCCATAATTTGAACAATGTTGGTAGAGGTCCACTAGATGAAGCTTCATTCCAGATATCCCGGACCTGGGCCTTTCGGTTTTCAGAGAAGAAGATTTTTAAAGTTTTCATTTTAAAAATCTATTTTTAGCTCCTGTGACCCACATGTGCAATGGACCGGAACCATTTGAACAACTTTGAAAGGGGACCACCTAAGCATCATTCCTGTGAAGTTTGGTTAAAATCCGATCAGTGGTTTAGGAGATGCCATTTGAAGAAAAAGTTTACGCATGCACACATGCAAGACGGACGACGGACAAAAAGTGATCCCGAAAGCTCAGCTTGTCACTACGTGACAGGTGAGCTAATAAAGAGGATTTGTTTGATATGAGGTTTAACCTCCCCGTCAACATATAAAGGAAGATTCCATTTGGTTCACAAAGGGTTAAATTTATGAGTATAACGTGTCCAGTGACATCTACATGGCTTGAAAACTTCTGGCATTCTGTCATGAAAGAGAATTTAAACAGACCATTTTCCTCGGTTAATTAATACCATATACGCATGATAAAAACAAAGAATAGCTTTAACAGGTTAAATATCATACAAACCAAGCATAGCTCCAGTTAACCCTTATCTTGCTGTTCACGACAACCCCTATCATTGCAAACAGTGTAGATCAAGATCAGATGGCTTCTGAAGAAGCCATCTGATCAGGATCTACACTGTTTGGCATTCAGTATATGAATTTGTAGCAATAAATTATATCAAGTAATTTGATTGGTTGATAGACAGAAATGGATGTGGCTTAAATGAATATTCAGCAAGATAAGGGTTACGGAGAGGCAACGATGGATAAATAATGGATAATTTTCCTTATTTCTTAGAAACATACTTTTACCCATAAGACACCATCCACAACAATTGTCGTCTGCTTTGTCATCTGCCGGTTACTTCAAAACTCGTTTTTGCAAACAGTTTGGACCCAGATCAGACTGCTCCTATAGTCTGATCTGGGTCCACACTGTTTGTCTGTATGCAAAAATATTTTTAAACAGTTTTCAAGAAGATTCAGCAGACGACAAAAGCAGACGACATTTTCAGATGTAGTTTTTCTACTGTTTTCGGCTTTCTCATCTGCCGGTTACTTCAAAACTCATTTTTGCGCGCCCCCCGCCCATTTGGGTTTGAAGAAATAGATGGGCTGCATGATGCTTCCACGCAGACTGAAACCGACTCCATACAAGTACTGGTAAACCGCTTAAAGGATCTAAGCCTGCCCAGGTAAAGCAGTGCAAGTCGGCCTGTCCATGCTTATAAACCCTATTGGTTTCATTGGGCGACAGGGCTTGAGATGTCATTTCATCTCAATGTCGGGTAAAAGTCCCGCAAAATTGGAAGCAGCGTCTCCAAAATGACCTATATAGTGTTGAATGGGATGTTAAACCTCAAATCAAACAAACAAAACTCATTTTTGCAAACAGTTTGGATGCAGATCAGACTGCTTTTCTAGTAGTAGTCTGATCTGGGTACACAGTGTTTGTCTGTATGCAAAAATATTTTTAAAAATTTGCAAGAAGGTTCAGCAGACGACATAAGCAGACGACATTTTCAGAAGTAATTTTTCTCGGCATTTTAAAAGGTTAAGTAGTGGGTGCTTGCTAGAGAAGACCAAACAATCGCTCTACATAAATTACAGTGAAATTCCGCTATTAAGACCACCTAAAATTAGGACTGATTCTGCTATAAAAAGCTTATTTTGAAGGGTACACTGAATTTTTCTTTATATTTTCTGCCTACAATGACCTCTGGTCAGGGACCACCTTTGGGACTGTTCAAAAGTGGTCTTAAAGACCACTTTTGAACAGTCCCAAAGGTGGTCTTAATATAGGAATTTTACTGAATATGATTTGTACATCAGTATTTTGTAATGCAATGTAATGCATTGATGGAGAAATCAAAGGAAATTATTCTAATTTCTCTTTCTGACATAAAGCTATGGGCAATAACAGATCTACATGTTGAGCCAAGCAGTGTATATCTTTTCACAATGTGAAAATATCATTTTTATTTGTTTCAGGTATGCATTGATTTCACTGCTAAGTATAAAATAAATATCCATATTTGACAGAGAAAAAAAATTCTTGAAAATTTCCAAAGACTAAACAAGTTGCCCAATGGGCAACAATTGCTCACCCGAGTCGCTGATGTTACCTGAATGGCTCATATAAGTTAAGTGAATACACCACAGCCTCTTTATAACACTTTTAATGGAGTCCAAAGTAGAAACTGTGTTAGTTAAACAACTGTGTTATATCCAAACAAAAATGTATAGATTATACAGAAAAATGACCATTTATGGTCATTTTTCTATATAATCTATACATTTTTGGGATCCATCCTGAAACTGTATTATATATTCATAACCATGTTATAATGAAGCGTGTTATAATGAAGCGTGTTATAATTAGGTTGTGGTATAACTGATTATGATTTTGTTAGCTTTATAATCAATGAAGGGTAAGGGCTAAAATACATCCCCTTATCAGGAGCAGCTTAGCAACATCAGCAACGCACCCATTTTTGCCTGTCAATCAGATTACTTGATGTAATTCATTCCTATATATTCACCAAATGAATGACAGATAAACAGTGAAGATCACAATCAGACCTGATGGCTTCTCAAGCAATCTCATTACGAAAACAAGCCTTTACAAACACTGGAACATGTTTCTGCAAAAAAAAACCCCGAAAACTTTAAGATGAAAAGTTGTGATATTTTTCTTATTTCTGCTCAAAATATAGATTGTGGGTACAAATACAAAGCATACCCACAATCTATATTTTAGAGCGGAAATTGTAAAAATAAAGTTTACACCTGCAAACCCCAGTTTTACTATATAAAAGTGGGGTTCAAGGGGATCAACATTATATACCTGTGTTTTCGTGATTGTAAGGGCTTAAATATATCCCCTTAACAAAAAGCAGCTTAGCAACATCAGCAACACACCCATTTTTGACTGTCAATCAAATTACTTTTTGTAATTCATATCTATATATTCACCAACTGAATGACAGATAAACAACGAAGACTGTCCCAATGAGATCAGATGGCTTCTCCCCAAGCCATCTGATCTGAATTTCCCACTGGCACATGGGCCTCAAACCTTGAATAAAATGATCAACTAGAGAAAGCGACCTGTCGGTCACGTATACCCCCGGCCAGTGCCACCCTCTGATATATGTATCCAGCTTGTATGTAACATGAATGAAGAAGTTTAGAAGCTAGAAGAATCTATAACCTGCTTATAAAATCTAAACCAAACATAATCTTTCTAAATGGACCAAGGGAGTGAGAGCATCAAGTTACTGAAGGGGTGGGGGCATCAATGTTACTGAAGCAGCAGGGTGGGGTATGCATCAATGAAATCTTTGAACTGGTATGCAACGTTGATGCAAGTATCAACTGAATTTGTCTTAACAGTTTAGAACATACAGGTATCTATAAACTTTGCCATAAAACTTTAACCAAACGTAAAATTTCTAAGTCTGTGACCTTGACCTCAAGGTCATTGTGGGGGGTGGTACATGCATCAATGAAATCTTTAGACCAGTATGTAACTTCAGTGTAAGTATCAACTAAATCTATCAAAGGGTTCAGAAGATACAACCTCTTAGAAACTTTAACCCAAAACTTTAACCAAGATGTAAAATTTCTAAGTCTGTGACCTTGACCTCAAGGTCACTGTGGGGGGTGGGACATGCATCAATGAAATCTTTAGACCAGTATGTAACTTCAATGTTACTATCAACTAAATCTATCAAAAGGTTCAGAAGATACAAACTCTTAGAAACTTTAACACAAAACTTTAACCAAAATATAAAATTTCTAAGTCTGTGACCTTGACCTCAAGGTCACTGTGGGGGGTGGGACATGCATCAATGAAATCTTTAGACCAGTATGTAACTTCAGTGTAGGTATCAACTAAATCTATCAAAGGGTTCAGAAGATACAAACTCTTAGAAACTTTAACGCAAAACTTTAACCAAAGTGTTAACGGACGGACGGACGGACGGAAGGACGGACGGACAGACGGAAGGACGGAAACACGGACGGACGAACGGACGAACGGCAGGACGAAAACTATATACCCCCATAGCATACTTCGTATGCCGGGGGTATAAATACACATGTATATCAATAAACATCATGTATATCCAAAATATCAATTTCTACTGATAGCTCCCGTTTCTACTGATAGCTCCCGTTTATCTATTTGTAAATATGGACATGGTCTTAAACTCTAAATTGGGTCATCTCACTCAGACGGATTGTTTCAAAAACTCATACAAATTATTTTCCTTCAACCCAACGATCGTTCAACAACAGAGTAATTACTTAATCTAGGGATATATGCTACAACTTTGAGAAACTCACCTTTACAGAAGAAAATTTGGCATTATTTGCTTTTTGTAAAAACAAACATTCTTCGACTCGATAGCCATTTTGTCGTGGCCTATTGCTCTAGATGCAGTAAGCACTCCGCTATTTAACGATAGCTGGGTTGAAGGAAAATTTGTTTGAGTTTGGAAAAAATTCGTCGGATCGAGATGACCCAATTTAGAGTTCAAGACCATGTCCATATTTACAAATAGTTAAACAGGAGCTATCAGTAGAAAATTGATATTTTTCGATGTTTTCTTACATTCTGAGGTATTCTGATATACAGGTGGTGTATTTGATAACTTTATTCAAGGTTTGAGGCTCATGTGTCATTTTCACTGTTTGCAAAGGTAGAAAAAAAATCCCAGTTCAGCAGGACAGGGGTTAAAATACACCACCTTATCAAAAACAGCTCAGTAGCAGCAACAACAGAATATCTAACATAAGCAAAATGGTACTGAATGTTCATGATCAGAGCCCAATTGGTCAAAAACTAATGATGACTTTAGTTAACATATCGTTAAAACTTTGATCATTTAATATGGCAAATATACTAATATTTTTGCTGAAAAAAATTTGAGTAGCTTATGCATGTGCATATGCAAAAGCTACTCCTATTTTTTTCAGCAAAAAATATCTGCTAATATTTTTGCTGAAAAAAAGTGAGTAGCTTTTGCAAATGCAAAAGCTACTCACATTTTTTTCAGTAAAAATATCTGTGTATTAGACATTGTTCTTGTTAAAACATCTTACGCTTTGAACACTTAACGAGTTTGTTAAGCTAACAGTGCTTTGAACAACTGGACCCTGGTTTTTATGCCCTATAAGGCAGTTCACAACTCTGTATGTAAAATTATATAGCTCCCGATAAGTAGGAGTAACGCGAAAAAATATGAGATAATTTTCCATAGTTCTTATCAGTAACATGTTTGAACCTCACTCCGGTCACATGTAAGACGCCCAGTTCTGCAACAGATGGTCAGGTGGATTTTTTTCAGGTACCCCAGTTTTTGCCCCCCACTGATTAACTTTTGTCTCAAAATAAGTAAAATAATCTTGAAATGGACATAAAACCAAACAAAACAAATTGTAAGTCATCACGAAAACACATCATAGAATTTTGACCCCCTCAAACCCCACTTTTATGGAATAAAACTGGGGTAAACCTTATTTTTCGTATTTCTAGTCTAAAATATAGATTGTGGGTACTCGTTAGAACCACCTCGATAAGGCATTCTAATAAAAAACCACAATCTATATTTTGAGCAGAAATAAGAAAAAATATCACATATTTTCATCTTAAAAGTTTTGTTTTTAAACTTTACAATACATTTCTATAGACGTGTATTCGTAATGATAACATATGTTGTGGGTACTAAAGTCAGAATCGCCTCAATGAGGTGATTCTGAGAAGTACCCACAACATATGTTTTTAAGTAAAAATAATGAAAACTATCCCCAAAATATCCTACTTACTCCTACTTATCTATGGCTATGAAGTCACAACTCAGGACATGTTCACAGTCAAAACATCACTGCTGAATAGCTATGTCCCCCATAAGCTGGCCTCGTTGGCTCAGTTTGAGTCCCCACAATCTGGCCTCGTTGGCTCAGTCGAGTCCCCACAAACTGGCCTCGTTGGCACAGTCAAGTCCCGACAAGCTGGCCTCACTGGCTCAGTCGAGTCCCCACAAGCTGGCCTCGTTGGCCGAGTCGAGTCCCCACAAGCTGGCCTTGTTGGCTCAGTCGAGTCCCGACAAGCTGGCCTCATTAGCTCAGTCCTCCACAAGCTGGCCTAGTTGGCACAGTCAAGTCCCGACAAGCTGGCCTTGTTGGCTGAGTCGAGTCCCCACAAGCTGGCCTCGGCTCAGTTGAGTCCCCACAAGCTGGCCACGTTGGCACAGTCAAGTCCCCACAAGCTGGCCACGTTGGCTCAGTCGAGTCCCCACAAGCTGGCCTCTTTGGCTCAGTCGAGTCCCCACAAACTGGCCTCGTTGGCACAGTCGAGTCCCCACAAGCTGGCCTCGGTGGCTCAGTCGAGTCCCCACAAGCTGGCCTCGGTGGCTCAGTCGAATGCGCATCTGACTGTTGATCACTGATCAGCAGGTCGCCAGTTTTGGCAACATTCTGTCATGACGATTGATCATGAAATATTTTCTACAGTCACTTTCCCTTTCACTTATTTAAGAAGGGCAATTGAAATATGTCAATTTCTGGCATAAGAATGTGCACTGCACAGGCGCTAACTGAGTAGGTATACCGTAAAAATTCGGCTATAAGACGAGGATTTTTCCCTCCAAAATGAGCCCAAAAAAATGACCCCGTCTTATAGCCGAGGTCATGGACTGCAGGCTTTTTTTCCGGCAATGTCCGGCGAAGACCAGACATACGGAAAAAGCCGATCGGTGATTTATGAATTGATATAAATCGCCGCCCACAAACCACCGCTACGATTTTTCTGCACGAAATCGGAAAATGACGTCATCCGACGCCATTACCCCCACACGTGTTAAATGTCATTGCATGTATCTCTTTCATAAAAAAAATGTTTGGAACAGGTAAAAAAATATTTTCCCGATAGCTAAGCGGTTGTGAATAGAGGTGGATAGAAAATCAGTGCTTTGCACAGCTCCAGAATTATCCCCAGAAGCTCCGTGTCAATAACCAACAACAGCGTTCGACTGTTCCCGCCAACATCTATTTGGCGCCAAAACATAACCATTCATGAGATCGTAGAAAAGTCCAATTTAATAATGCAAACATCTACCGTTAGATGTAGCTAATAGTCTGAGGAGCAATTAAATCAGTTTCACACTGATTGTGGATTAAATTTTATGACTGGAGGATAAACGCAAATTAGAGACATAACTTGACCATATTTTCACACCTTATCGACACGCACCGCAGGTTGGCAATTATACGACAGGGATTAACAATAGTGTCGTACTTGAACCGTAATAAATACACAGATGGTTTGTCTCTGAATTGACAGCGATTTACTTACTGGGTTACTTTTACCGTATTTAAGGACTCAAAAAGACTGGCGATTATTATTATTTTATTTTTTATTTTTTTTTTGCACTTGTCCCGACCGAGCGTCATAAGGTCAAAGTGCACCTGCCCGGCGTGATTTCGGTCTTGTCCCGGACGGCCGGGAAATGGATTTGTCAGCCCCTGTCGTCTATTAAATAGAAGTTTGTGTAGCCTAAGCCAGCAAAGCATGTACCGGGCCGACAGCGATACGACGTATCGGCCCGACGTTTGCCGCTATTTTGTGCTAGCTGGGGCGTTGGTTCTGAAACTGAATAGCTAGGTGTTGTGTTCCCCGATAAAAAAAAAAAACGTTCAGTTACTTATAAAAAAGCTGCAACAAATATTTCTAAATTTTGTGGCTGGAAATGAGGGGTAAGTAGAGGGGTTTTCTGACGAAAAAAGGCCGATTTCTCGCATCTAAATAGCATCTGGCGGTAGCAGATAGGCCCCGACAGATATGGTAAAAATTTGACCCGTCTTATAAAAGAGTCTAAGCAAAATCCCACTTTAGAATAACTGAAAAAGGGGTCCCGTCTTATAGCCGAATCGCCTTATAGCCGAATTTTTACGGTAAGCCTGCCCAGGAAAAGTGTGGATAGTGAATAGACAGGCTAGGCAAGACCCAAATAGTGCTGAATAGGCTATAATACTCAACCACACAACTATTCTTGCCGAATATGACAGTGTCGAACTTGACAAGATTTATCATGTGACAGGATCATTTGACATATATAATCATGTGACAGGCTGTTTTCTTGAAATCAGTGACTATAGAAAAGGACATACAGTATACTTCAATGGCTCGAACACCCATGGTTCGTTTACCATGGCTGAGTCGAACACATTCTTGAGCCCCTTGGGAAATCCTCTACATACTGGACATGGGTTGTACATGCTGGAATGTTGAAAATGACTCATTCAAATTTTAAAATAATGACAGGAATTAGCCAAGTTATTCCAGTTTCATGAATCATTACATAGCTGTTAGTCTAAACACCGGTCATGCAGCACGGTACCAGTTGAAATGTTGAAACTGACACATTCAAATTTAAGATAATTACAGCACATTCTTTCTTGAATCATAACAAAGTTGTTAGTTTAAATGATTGTTTCCTCTCCCTGTCATGCAGCACTGACACGCTTGAATGTTGAAATTCTCTCGTTCAAATTTTAGAATAACTGCAGCACATTTCCAGTTTCTTGAATCATAACATAGTTGTTAGTCTAAATGGTAATTTCATCTACTGGTCATGCAGCACTGTACCTGCTGGAATGTTGAAATTCACTATGGACATTTAAATTTTAAAATAGCAATCACATTCCCAGAACTTGAAATTCACTCATTCAAACAACCCATAAAATGCCAATCACGACAATTGTCATCTGCTTTGCCATCTGCTGGTTACCTTCGAAGTAAATTTTTGCAAACAGTGTGGGCCCAGATCAGACTGCTCCAGTCTGATCTGGGTCCACACTGTTTGCCTGTACGCAAAAATATCAGTTTGCAAAAAAAATTCAGCAGACGACATAAGCAGACAACATTTTCAGGAGTAGTTTTTTCGGCGTCTTATGGGTGAAGAAACACAACAGCATATTCCCTAAATATTCAGGTTTCTTGAATCATTACATAGTTATTAGTCTAAATTGTGATTTCCTCGGCCTGTCATGCACCTCAGAGCCAGATGGAATGTTGAACTTCACCCATTCAAACTTCCGAATAACAACAGCACATGCCCAAGGATAATTCAGTTCTTGAATAAATACGTAGTTGTTAGTCTAAATGGTGGTTTCATCTACGGGAGATGTAGCACTGTACCCGCTGGAATGACTTGTTTGGTCGGCTTGACTCCCAGAGCCTGAAAAAGAGAATTCACCTGAGACAGTTGTTCGAAACTAACAGTGTCATTAGTTAATGTACCATTAGCCCTTAAGCTGCTGAGAAAAACAACATCTGAAAATGTCTTCTGCTTATGTCCTCTGCCGAATCTTCTAGCAAATGTTTTTAAAAATATTTTTGCATTCAGGCAAACAGGGTGGGCCCAGATCAGACTGCTCCTACTGTAGGAGCAGTCTGATCTGGGTCCACAGTTTGCAAAAAAGGACTTTTAAGGTAACCGGCAGACGGCAAAGCAGATGACAATTGTTGTGATCATCAAATTATCATTTGATATGGCAGATATACTACTATATATCCTATATTAAGACCACCTTTGGGACTGTTCAAAAGTGGTCTTTAAGACCACTTTTGAACAGTCCCAAAGGTGGTCTCTGACAAGAAGAAACTGTAATCAGAAAAACACAAAGAAAAGATAACTGCAACCAACTAAATAAGCTTTTTAAAGCAGAATTAGTCTTAATTTTAGGTGGTCTTAATAGCGGAATTTCACAGTATATTGATTGAACAGGATGTTTTGTCTTTGATTTTACATAAAGTATTTTTGCACACAGGCTTTTAAGATAACCGGCAGATGGCAATGCAGATGACAATTGTTAAGGGTTAAGGGTTAAGGCTTTTGCTTGTTCTTGTATTTTGTTTTGCTTTTATGGCCCTTTGAAGATTATTTCACATAGTTTGAGCTGATCGTTAACCAGAGACATGAGAAAAAGCACCTGACCTTCCACTGCAGAACTTGGTGTGTCACATGTATCCCCCCCTCACACACACACACATCAAAGCTGAATTATAGACTGTTCTTTTATTATGACTCATCAGATTTTGAAGGTTTCAAATTATGATTTTAACTGAGTATATAAATGCATTTCTCACTCACCAATACTTGACATTGAAACATATGACCTTGACCCTGTGTTAGGTATTAGGTCAAGGTATGTTCCTGGTACCCAGCCTTCTTCATTAGTGGTCAAGTGATGAGCTAGACACCAGCCTGTGGATCCTGTTTTGAGAACTTCGACAACATCCCCCTCTCGGAGACCCATCTCAACATCGTCAACCGGGACATAGTCTGCTATGGCAACAAACCTCTTCAGATATACAGGCTGTAGAAGAAGAATATCACTACCTCTTTATATCACTGTTGTTGAATTCTTAATCAAAATTGTGTTCTTGCATAAAATCTTAAGAACATACACCACAACCTCTTTATAACACTATTTTTGGGGTTCAAAGCAGAAATCGTGTTACTTAAACAACCATGTCATATCCAAACAAAAACGTACCGATTATACCGAAAAATGACCATTTATGCTCATTTTTCTATATGATCTTTACATTTTTGGGATCCATCTTGAAACAGTGTTATATCCGAACCGTGTTATAATGAACAGTGTTATAATGAAGTTATGGTGTACCTGTTTGAAGCTGTTCTTGAATGGACGAGAAGCGGTGTTCAAACAACAAACCCATGTTCAAAGCATGACATTCACGTGCTGTTTGAACATGGATTTTTAACTTTTGATATCAAAAGATGGGCCTTGCATTGTTTACGTTACACTGAGTTATGTAACATTATCACCCTGAACATAGAATTTTAGAATTTTATGTTGATGTCAGAGGGTCATTGCATAACTGGCGTCATTGTAAACAACATTGAGAATTAGCCCCCCTTGTTGTTTTGCTGGAAGCATTTGAAGAGTTTATATGGAACTTTAGGGCTTTTTGTCACAATTTGCTGTTGGGATTGTAAGTTATGGAAGAACAATGATTATCCATGGTTATTTCATTTCAATAACATTTGCCTAGTCCCTGTGAAAATATTTGAAAAACAAGAGCACCGCATGCGGGTGCCAAAGCTCGGCAGCAGCCCCTTTTCATAATGAACAACTAGTCCGAGTTTCAAGTAAATATGTTCAGTAATGACAGAGATATTACAAAATGTCCAAGTTTTTGCACGATGACGCAGACGATGCCAGAGCGATGACTATTCTCGTCGCTTTTCTTCGAAAACAGCCGAGCTAAAAAAAACTCAGCCTCTCCGAAAAACATTGGATGATCCCTATATTAATAATTCCAAGAAATCCAGCAAGGGGTTAAAACCATAAAACTCTGTGCAGTCACTCTATTTAATTTACGTTTCTGCCACAGGCCTGTATCAAAATCACTAGAATATAGATGTAAACTACTAAATCACTTGAATATATGTGATAGGTATATGCTGCCATTATGCTATTTCAAAATGGAGTCCATGATATGATGTAAACAATGTGTTAAACAATTTTGATTATTTTATTATGGTTTTATTAGATTTTATGGCCCTTTTGCTAAAATGAATCTGACCATTAATCTGATGTGAACAAAAGCTGGAGTACCCAGAGAAAAAAACATGTGTCCCTCCGTTGCAGAATTTGGCATCCCAAATGTGAACACAGCGATGCTTGAATCCACACCGGTGAGAGAACTCATGATAATAAGTCAGCGCTCTTAACCAGTAGGTCACAGATGCCTGTTGAACAACAGTGCCATAGTCAAACAAAAATGTTA
Organism: Lucinisca nassula; assembly: GCA_963580285.1. Taxonomy (NCBI): domain Eukaryota; kingdom Metazoa; phylum Mollusca; class Bivalvia; order Lucinida; family Lucinidae; genus Lucinisca; species Lucinisca nassula. Next base: position 2,142,824 of record OY757024.1, on the reverse strand, counting down.
AGATTACATAGAAAAATGACCATTTATGGTCATTTTCTATATAATCTTAACATTATTTGGATCCATCTTTAAACCATTCTATATCCAAAACCAGGTTATAATGGACAGTGTTATCTGCGTACAGAACAGAACAGAACAGAACAGAACTTTATTTGTCTAAGCTCAGGCCACACATGTGGCGTAAGAGAACATATATACAAAACATACAAATATATGAATAAAGGTGACATCATCACGAAAACACACCTATATAGTTTTGACTCGCTTAAACCCCATGTTTACAAAGTAAAATTGGGGTTTACAGGTGTATACACTATTCATCCTACACCCCCCAAAAACACAGGCCGTGGGCACCCGCCAGAACCACCTCACAGAGGTAATTGTAATGGGTAGCCACAATCCATGCTCCAAGCATACATATGAGAAATATCACAATTTTTAACTAGAAAATTTACATTTTAGTGGTAAATATTCATTGTATTTGAACAGGTTTGTTTCCGTAATGTAAAAGAAGACACACACACACACACTCACACAGTACTTAAGAATCAGATGAAAACTTTTTGATTATTATGTCTACAAATTTAGATAACTGATTAAGGTCTTGTACTTATCGGTAGTGAACAATTCTTTAAATTTAATGACATTGGGTCTCTTGTAGAAATATGGTTTCAAAAATTGTTTTCGTTCGGTTTGAAAATAATCACATATGAAAAGATAATGGAACTCATCTCCAATGTCTTGTTTTGTACACAGGTTACATTTTCTTTCATCAAGTGGGGTATTATCCCATCGACCTGTTTCAACCGGGAGTCTATGGTTACTCAGTCTATATTTCAGTAGTGCATTGTAATGCTTTTTGTTTAACTTTACTAAACAGTTTTCAAAAGTGATGTTCTGTTTAAAAAGATAATAATTTTTTCCTTTGGATGATAAATTTACTTTATCATGCCAATTTTGAATATGTAGATCAACCAAAGTATCAGAAATTTGCCTTTTAACAGATATTGGATTTTCGACTGTTCTTGTGTTAAAAAGCTCAAATCGTCCAACTGATATGAGTACTTCTTTTATGCTATGGATCCATTTATGCTGATATATTCCACTGCAGTATTGGTGGAAAAGTATGTCATACAATAATTTAGACAATTTTGATTCTTTGCCATTAATTATATTCATCCAAAAGCCAATCAAGCGTGTTTTAATGGTTATATCAATGGGTCTGCGACCAAGCTCTGCATGTAGCATATATACTGGGGTGCTCTTTCTTGAGTTTGTGGTGTATCTCAGGAATTCGTTTTGGAGACTTTCAATTAGTTGAGCCTTTTCAAATGCCCATACCTCGCACCCATATAGGGCTATTGGTAAAATAGTGTGATCAAATAATTGCAGTTGTAAATCAATAGGAAGGTTAAGGTATCTGATTCTTTTGTATAACAGGTGCATAGCTTTCTTTGCCTGGTCATAGTTGTGCTTAATGGCCTTTGAAAAACTCCTACTTTTAGTGAAAACTATACCTAGGTATTTGAAATCCTTACATATTGAAATTTTGTTTTCACCAATTCTGAAGTTAAAACGATCATCATTTCGTGTTCCAAAAATTAAAATCTTGGTCTTATCGTAATTAATGTCAAGCTTCCATAGTTTTGAGTATTCATGAAACACATTCAAACAGTGCTGGAAACTATTTTCATCAGTAGCAAAGATAACTGTGTCATTGGCATATAATAAAACAAACAATTTCAGGTAAAAAGACACATCATCAGAGGCAAATTCAACATCAATACCAGGACATTCCTTTGAGATGAGAAAACTTTCTAGATCATTCAGAAACAATGCAAACAAGACAGGTGACAGATTTTCACCTTGTCGGACTCCTCTAAAACTTTGGAAAAAATCTGACTGGCTACCGTTGAATGACACACATGATTTAATTTCTTGATACATGTTAAAGACAATACGGAGGAATTTCCCATTAATATTGTTTGCTAGTAATTTTGACCACAATCCTACACGCCAGACAGAGTCAAAAGCTTTACTAAAATCTATGAAAGAGCAGAATAATTTTAATTTTTTGGATTTCAGTATTTCACTAAGGGCATGGAGAACAAAAATATGATCATTTGTTGAGTATCCGGTCCTAAAACCAGCTTGATTTTCGTTCAAAATATCATTAGCATTAAGAAATTCATTTAGCCACAGGTTGAGTACTGCCGTGAAAAGTTTGCCAAAGCAGCTTAAAATTGTTATTGGTCTGTAGTTCTCAGGCTGTGAAGAATCTCCTTTATTCTTGTATATGGGTCTTATAATTCCTTCTAGCCAAACGTCTGGCAAAATTCCAGTTTCAAGAATCAGATTAAAAAAAGAATTGTACAATGGCATCATTAAATCAGATGTCACATATGTTTGTATCAGTACACCGAGAGAGGGCCACATGGAATATTAGTACTAATTTACTAAATATGTTACCCTGAAAAGCCAATTAATATTATTATTATTATTATTAACCCTTATCAAGACAACCCCTGTCTTTGCAAACAGTGTAGATCCAGCTCAGATGGCTTCTGATCAGGATCTACACTGTTTGAGATTCATTTTATGAATTTGTAGAAATAAATTACAACAAGTAATCTGATTGGTTCAAAGTCAGCAATGGGTGTGGCTAAACTGAATATTCAGCAAGAGAAGGGTTAAATTTTATCACTACACATATTTGTTAACCAGATGATGTTTGTGTTTTAGGCTCGGACATAAAATTGCAAACCCCAAGAAGAGCAACATGTATTTATGCATGTTCTAAATGTTGTAATCCTCACTGAATAATCTTTCATGACGAAAACACGGCTATACAATTACATTGTAAATTTTATCGCCGAAGAAACGAACATTTTTAGGTGAAAAATTGTGATATTTTTCTTTTTCTGCTCACAATATAGAGCAGAAATAAGAAAAATAATGTTTACTCCTATAAACCCCAGTTTTACTATATAAAAGTGGGGTTCAAGGGGGTCAGAATTATATAGGCGTGTTTATTTGCTCACTTACATATAAAGAGATTTATATAAATTTCTCTATATTCTATCAAAGCAAGCTAATAAACTAGGTGTCAATGAAATGTACCTCAACAGGTGAGATATGTTGTTCATTTCTCTGTCTCCGTGGATCTAAATCTGGATCACTGTCAGTAAAGTCATCCTCCTCGGACCACTGGTTGTTGTCGAGAGGGGGGTCGGGCGGCGTCTCTGGGGACATCATTCCCAAACCTATAGGTACTGTAGATATGTTGTTGTTGCCCGAGCCCTGCCGGTGCCGCCAGCTTTCTACACCACTATAAATCAAAGGATTTCTGTGGTTAAGTATTTACACTGATGAAGCACTAAAATCCAAACATTTCAAAATCCAGATTACAGTGAATTTTATTCTTGATTATTGCGGACTGTCATTTCAGTACATAATATTATGTAGCCCTCAGTGCTCACTCAAGAGAAGTCCTCTGTCTTCAACAGGTAAGGGGCCGCCTTGGGGAAAATCAATAAATTACTTACTGTTGACTGGTGTACATTATTGATTTTCCCCTTAAGTGTCTCAGTCAGGGGATTCAACAAGAGCTACTACTCACCCTATTAAGGGCTGCCTTTGATCTGCTATAGTCAGTATATCACAGGGGGCAATAAAACAATTATGAACACACGGTGTGTTCTACTGTTACAGAATAAATACCTTTAAGACAACCTAAAATTAAAACTAATTCTGCTTTAAAAAGCTTATTTAGAAGGGTGCAGTTATTCTTTCACACAATGTCCTCTGGTCAGTGGACCGCCTTTGGGACTGTTCAAAAGTGGTCTTAAAGACCACTTTTGAACAGTCCCAAAGGTGGTCTTAATATAGGAATTTTACTGTACCTAGTTCAGAAATTGCCAATTTCTGTATATTTCATGTATGGATGTTAAACCAAACAAGTTTCAAATGATCCCCTTGAAACATTTGTCTTCTATAAAAGAATACAAGTTGTCCCTAAAGAACAAATTCTTTTCTCATGAGTGATTAGGTAAACAGAACTGCATCGCTGGAAACTTTATCCACTCCTCCATTTTACATAAGTAGAGTCGAACTCTGGTGGCTCAAACATCTTTGGGACCAAGGAAATGTGTTTGAGATCGGGGTAGTCAGAACCCCTGAGGTTTGGCCAGGTCAGAAGGCATAACACTGATGCCTACGGATATCTGTTTAATCCTCTAAAAAAAAAAAAAGTTACAGTAGAACTTCGATGGCTCGAACACCGATGGCTCGTTCACCATGGATGTGTCGAACCCATTCTTGGGCCCCTAGCGGAATCCTCTATATAAGAAATAGTGGGAGATAATTAAGGAGATTTTAGTCTTTTATCTTGCAAATGTATGCTGTGTGTACTCATTAGAATCGCCTCGATGAGGCGATTCTAATGAGTACACACAGCATACGTTTTCATTATAGAACACCGAAAAGATGTCTAAAAGTATCTCGTTATGACTCCTGACAGTAACCTCAGTGGCTCGAACTACCCCTGTCTCGAACAGATTTTCGAGGTCCGAAAGGTGTTCGAGCCATTGAAGTTCGACTGTATGTGGTGTGTACTCAACTAGAATTGCCTCATTGAGGTGATTCTAATGAGTAATCACAACATACATTTTTAAGATAAAAGAAAACAATTGTCCTAAACTGTTTCTCAAAAGTTGTTATCCAGAGCTATGAGGAAATTTCTAGTGACTCAAGAATGAGTTTCACTCAGCCATTGTAAACAAGCCATCCATGTACGAGTTATTGAAAGTTCCATCATGTGTTTACTAGGCTGTTAACCCTTTTTGTACCAAATGGAATCTTCCTCCTTATATATAGCAGGAGTCCATTTCAAAATTTACGGGTGTCAGGTTGTGTTTTCATCAAAATTCATTTGGAAGATGGCTGAACTATCAGCAAACAGCGGAGGCCCTGATCAGACGCCACATTATGCGGCGTCTGATCTGGGACTGCACTGTTTGCCAGGGTACCCGTTTAGGGGTTTCTGGAACAAAATGGGTGAACAAGTCTGTGTAATGAATACCCCGCTAAACCCCTATTCATATAGAGAAAAGATGGGTTTATGGAAGTATACATTATTCTCTTTATTTCTGCTCCAAGACATAGGTTGTGGGTAATCGTTAGAATGAGGCAGTTCTAATGAGCACCCTCAACTTATGTTTGGAGTAAAAATAAGAAACCATCATAAATTTTCATCAGCAAAATGTCATTTTTGAGATATGAAAAAAATGCACTATGCCTCATGAATGAGTTATCATAATGCAGTGTATTAATACATACCTGTCAACACTTGACCTTGTCAGGTCTTCTGATGACCTCTGGATGAGATTCAATTTGTTGACTGAAACATAGAAAGAAAATCTTATGAGCGGTTAGGTATTTCATAATTATCAGTTTTGAAAGAACGGCGAAATAATGTCACTGGTAAATATATTTTACGATCAATCTCCATGATTTTAACTGTGTTGGGGTTAACCCATTCAGTACAAGAAACCCCAAAATTGGTGCCCTGGCAAACAGTGCAGGCCCAGATCAGACGCTGCAGAATGCGGCGTCTGATCAGGGCCTACACTGTTTGCAAAACGTTCAGCCACTTTCCGAATAAATTTTGAAGAAAACACAACCTGACACCCCTTAATTTTGAAATGAACTCCTGCTAATTATAAGGTGGAAGATTCCATAACAACACGTCAAACCTTGTGTGTGATTTTGTGTAATCTCCCAGAGAAAGGGAGAAAAGAGTTAGAAGAGATAGTACAGGAGATGAAAAGCAGGACAGGGATGAAACAGGAAAATAAAATGTAGTAGAAAACAGATGAAATAATAACATTCCCCCTCTACATGTACCTGCTGCAAGGAAGGCAGGCCTTGCCCAACTGGAAGCCAATATCAGTTGATGGAAAAGAGAAAAAGGTTGCCAGACGGGAAATAAATTATTCTCAGTATTGTATAGAAGCCTCCATGGTGTAGTGGTTATGCTCACTTGCCTTGTAAAGCAGGGGTCGCAGGATCGATCCCGGGCTTCTCCAGACTTTCGGATGAGTCTTTAAAACTGAGGTCCCATCTCTGTATGACCTTAGCTGTTGGTGATATGTAAAACTCAAACACTCACTCACTCACTCTAAGTGTTTTTTTGTTCCAGTTGTTCAAAACTAATGATGCCGATAGATTATATCCATTAAAGCTTTGATTATTTTATATGGCAAATATGCTAATACTTTTACAGAAAAAAAAAAAATTGTGAGTAGCTTTTGTATTTTGAAAAGCTACTCACATTTGTTTCACTATAATACCTAAGTATTAGCTACTGAACTTGCTGGACATTACGAAAACACACCTATGCAAATACATTGTAAACTTTACAGCTGAAAAAACGAAAATTTTAAGATAAAAAATTGTGATGTTTTTCTTATTTCTGCTCAAAATATAGATTGTGGCACTCGTTAGAACCGCCTCATGGAGGCGGATCTAACGAGTACCCACAATCTATATTTTAGAGCAGAAATAAGAAAAATAAGGTATACCCCTGTAAACCCCAGTTTTACTATATAAAAGTGGGGTTCAAGGGGATCAATATTATATAGGCGTGTTTTCGTGATGACATGCAATTTATATTTTGACCACTAAGTATGATTAATTGTGCACCAGAGGCCACATAATGCAGCATCTGATCAGGGTCCACATTGTTTGCTAAAAACAACAGGAATCTTTGTACATTTTACAATAAATAAAACACACATAAGAGACCACGTAAAACTGAGAATGGGTGGATCCAAAGTTACCAAGTGGACTATTCTATTGTCATGTGCAAATTAACATTAAACTGCATGATGAAAACAATTTTAAATGCTGTGACATTAACATAAATGTCATTTAACATACATATATATGCAACATAAGAAACATTATGTGACACTTCTTAAAATTCCTACAGTAAAATATCAAATATAGATATACATCTGAAACATTCATATAACATACACTTTGTCCGTTTTTGTTTGTTTTGTTTGATTTGATGGTTAACATCCCCGTCAACACTATAAAGGTCATTTTGAGACGTTGCTTCCAATTTTGTGGGACTTTTACCCGACATTGAGATGAAATGACATCTCAAGCCCTGTCGCCCAATGAAACCAATAGGGTTTATAAGCATGGACGGTCCAACACCCACCGCTTTGCCTGGGCAGGCTTAGATCCTCTAAGTGGTTTATCATGTGCGGTCTGATTCAGCTCTGCGAGGAAGCATCATGCAGCCCATTTATTTCTTCAATCCCCAATGGGTGGGGGCCAATCACTTTGTGAGTAGACCTATAGATAAGACATGTAAAACTTATACATGTACTTACTTTTTATTTCATCAAACTGTCCCATGAGAACTTTTTTGATTTCTTTTACCCAGAATTCTTTAACCTCTAAAGTGGGAGCCTGCAATAAAAGCCAACTGAGCTGTTTATTTGAGTTAAATTACATTCTAATGCACTTGTGTATGTAACGCGACCTCTGATTGGATAAAGTCAAAATATGTGACAATATATTCTGCGATATACTGTCGAAACCCGAAGTCATTGCGTAAAGTCACTTTTCATTGGCTGGCATTTGGTTTTACGCAGCTCACAGTACTAGCTGTTTTGTGCAAAAAAGTACAGTTTTTAACAAAACAACCATATAAGTTCATTAGAATGGGGATAACTGTATTGTAAAATTGTGATTTTGGGAGGTAAATCTTCGTTTTTATGGTCGGAAAATTACGTTTTATGGCTCAGCTGACGCGTTACCGAAAATGACGCCTCCGATCTACCTCCCCAAATCACAATTTTGAATACAGTTATCCCCTAGTTATATCATTAAAACAACACACCTATATGCTGAAATAGCATCTTTAATATCTCCATAACCAGCATTTCTTTCAGATGAAAAATTGCCATATTTTTCTTTAATCGATTGTGGGTGCTCATTAGAACTGCAACATTGTCAAAAACCAGATTACCCAGAGAAAAACCACATGAACTCCCATTGCAGAGCTTGACATCTCAAATGTGACACAAGCACACTCGAACCCACAATGGCGAGAGCACTTTTGCCCACTAGGCCATGGAGGCCTGTACGAGTGTTTTCCTACAGTCCAAATTAACCCATTTTGTACCGGAATTCCCAAAACAGGTAGTTGGCAAACAGTGCAAGCCCAGATCAGACGCTGCAGAACGCGGCGTCTGATTAGGGCCTACACGGCTTGCAAAATTTTCAGCCTGAAACCCCTAAATTTTGAAATGGACTCCTGTTATATTTAAGGTGGAAAATTCCATTTGGTACAAAAAAGGGTTAAATATAGAATTTAAACACTGTTCATAACTAGAGCTGTCAGTGAAACTGACTAGGGCCCCGGCAGCGCTATCAGAGGAGTAAAAAAATTTGTGGACGGACAGACGGCCTGCAGACAGACAGACAGACAGACAGACGGACGGACAGAGTGATTACTATAGGGCACCCACACTTTCAGTGCGGGGCCCTAATAATACAGTTTTGGATATAACACATTTTTTTAATGATGTGTTCCAAACATGTATTCATTGAATATAAATGGCTCATTTTCTGCATATCTACGCATTTTTGTATTCTTTCCCTTGAAAGCGTTTAAACAACAGTAGTGTCCAAAGTGTTTTAACCCTTGTCCTGCTGAGCCCAGATATGTCTAATCATTCAAACAATACAGATCCAGATCAGATGGCTTCTGAAGAAGCCATCTGATCAGGATCTTCATTGTTTGTCATTCGCTTTATGAATTTGTTGAAATGATTTGCATCAAAAATCTGATTAGTTGATAATCAGTGGTGGCTGTGGCATATTTAAATATTCAGCAGGTCAAGGGTTAAGAGAATTTGATAACATCTTAGTGAAGCCCAGGGTTACCTGTATAATATAGACTTCTTCTCGTCCCCTCAACCAGAGTTCAAATTTCCTCCTGTCCCCCTTTATATTCTCTGTCAAACCCACTTGGTTGCACTGTAAACATGAAAACACATAAAGGTGACATATTCATGTCTTTCATTTGTTTGTACTGGAGTTTAACAGCCCAGTCAACACTATTTAGGTAATTTTTGAGCCGGTCAGTTTACCTATCCACGCTTTTCCTGGGCAGGCTTATACATAAGCGGTTAACCAGTACAATGCACATTCTTTCGCCAGAAAGTAACAACTGCCCTTCTTGAATCAGCTGTTACAGACAGCATTACCTCCCTTCCATTATCTACCTTGGTAAATTATATGCATAGCTTCCAGGTTTATAACCACTCTCTGACAACTGCGTTAAAGAGTCGACTCTTTGGCTCAGCAGTTAGAGCACTGGACTATCACCCGAGCGCCCCGGGTTCGAATCCCACCATAGGCGGGGATTTCTACAGGCTATGCTTCTTTCCTTTGTTACGGCTTTCATGTCGTAAGATGGGGGTTCGTCCGGGATGGACTTTTTATGCCGAAAATGGCTTTGTGCCGAAGTTGGCTTCACGTCATCATATATGACGACTTCCTTGAAGAGTGGGTGTGTTACGGACAGCATTACCTCCCTTCCATTATCTACCTTGGTAGATTATATGCATAGCTTCTAGGTTTATAACCACTCTCTGACAACTGCGTCAGGGAGTCGACCCTTTTGCTCAGCGGTTAGAGCACTGCCATGGACACTCACCCTAGCGGCCTGGGTTGGAATCCCACCATAGGCTGGGATTTTTTCAGGCTATGTATCTTTCCTTTGTTGCGGCTTTCATGTCGCAAGACAGCGGAATCAGAAAAGATTTCATGATCAATCTCCACAAAAGAATGCTGCCTACCCCGGAAGGAATCGAACCCACGTCCTCCTGATCACAAGTCAGATGCACATCAAACTGAGCTACTGAGGCCGGCTTCATGTTTTCATATCTCTAGGAATAGCATCTTTAAGATATACAGTAAAATTCCTATATTAACACCACCTTTGAGACTGTTCAAAAGTGGTCTTTAAGACCACTTTTGAACAGTCCCAAAGGTGGTCTTCCACTAGAGCACACTGGATCTTGAAAACACAAAGAAAATATACCTGAAACCTTATAAATCTGCTCTTAAAAGCATAATTTGTCTTGATTTGTTTGTTGGATTTGAGGTTTAACGTCCCCGTCAATACTGTAAAGGTCATTTTGGAGACGTTGCTTCCAATGTTGTGGGACTTTTACCCAACATTGAGATGAAATGACATCTCAAGCCCTCTAGCTGAATGAATTAGCATGGACGGTCCGCCTCACACCGCGGTTCCTGGACAGGCTTAGTACTCTAAGCTGTTTACCAGTACTAGGGTGCGGGCCGGATTCAGCTCTGCGTGGAAGCATCATCCAGCCCATATATTTCTTCAAGCCCCTATGGGTGGGGGCCTTAATATTTCTTGAATATATTCAGCATGATGAGGGCCAAAAGAAAGAATTTTCTCCCATTACATGTAGGTTCTTTAGGTAGTGGCTCAGTGTTACGAACTTGACCTTCAATTATTTCCCTTGGTAGGCCGACCTCGGTAGCTCAGTCGAATGTGCCTCTGACTGGTGATCAGGATGACGCGGGTTCGATCCCTGCCGGGGTCAGCAACATTCTTTCATGTAGATTGATCATGAAATCTTTTCTATGGTAATTCTTTCCCTTACGCTGATTCAAGAAGGACAGTTGTCAGTTTCTGGCGAAAGAATGTGCACTGTACTGGTTAACCCCTTACGTATAAGCCTGCCCAGGAAAAGTGTGGATAGGTAAACTGACCAGTTCAAAAATGACCTAAAATAGTGTTGACTGGGCTGTTAAACTCCAATACAAACAAACAATCTACCTTGGTAGATTAAGCATAGCTTATAGGTTTATAAGCAGCTCAGTGCTAGACTGGACCTTCAAATGTCTACCATGGTAGATTATACATATGTGTAGCTTATAGGATTACCAATCTCTGACAACTGTGTCCTGGAACAGACCCTTTGGCTCAGTGGTTGGAGCATTGGTCTTTGCCCTGAGGGATCTGGAATCGAATCCCACCGTACGCAGGATTTGTTTCAGCTATGCTTCAAATTCCTTCGTTATGACATTCATGTTGTAAGAGTCAGTGTAAATTAAATCAAACAGCGAGTCACATGAGTGTCTCCGTTTATGGTTGATTGTTTATTAATCAACCCAAAGATATAAAGCGCAGAAAGCTTTACAATGTTGAAGTCCACATGACTGCCACACACTTGTTGGAAAACCAAGAAATGGTTACTTATAGAAAATAATAGCGTTATTCTTATGATGTAAAGTCATTGATGTAAAGTCAGAGATTTGTGTAAGAGGGCTATCTATACAATTTGGACTGAAATCATGGGTTGGGCTTCACAAAAAGTGTAGACCCAGATCAGACGCCGCTGAGAGCGGCGTCTGATCAGGGTCTACACTTTTTGCTTAAAAAATGGAATTTAAGGGTTAAACGGAAGTTAAATTCTTGCACACCAGACAAGGAAATCCGTGATTTTACCCTGGGATAGAAATTTATGTTCTGAACCTGGTGTTCCGACCCAAAATCGAATATAATAGCGTGTTTGATAAATGCACTGGTTGATTACGACATTGCATGCGCCTTCGTTAAGGTTGACGTCACAGCAACGTCACTAAACATTCCTGCAGTGTCAACACAATATGGCGGACGTTGGTAACCGAAGTGACTGCAGCATTAAAAATCCGCTTTAAGAAATGGAAGGTATGCAAGAAAAAGAATCCAATATGGGTGTGAGGGGTGGCTAGAAATATCCGTCCCTCGGGATCACTGTCCGGCATCACTCGGCAAGCCTCGTGATGCCAGACAGTGTCCCTCGGGACGATATTTCCATCCACCCCTCACACCCATATAAGATTCTTATAATCTCAGACCAGGACTATTTTCCCAGCCTTTACTCAGAGACAATTAACCTACCAGTACCCACAGTTCTGCTTTGATTAAGAAATATTGGAAAATGCGTCAAGCATATATTCACAGTAACCAATACTCACCCGTAACATATTTTTAAAACTGAACACATCCTTGTCAACATTTTGTGTATCCTCTTTTCGTTTACACAATAACACAGCTTTTTCATACAGAAACAAATGTCTATGCATGGGTCGAATGCGAATATCTTTAATTTTCTCTCGCTTGTGTTCCGTCCAAACGTTAAAACTGCCTTGCATTAATAGTTTACCTAGCTCCGACAGATTCCCCTGAAAAACAGAAATGAAAGAAAATTATGAACTGGCTGTTGTTTTGGGTTGGTTTGGGGTTTAACCCATTTTGTACCAGAAACCCCAAAACGGGTACCCTGGCAAACAGTGCAGGCCCAGATCAGATGCCGCAGAATGCGGCATCTGATCAGGGCCTACACTGTTTGCAAAAAGCTCAGCCATTTTCCAAATAAATTTTGCAGAAATCACAACCTAACACCCCTAAATTTTGAAATGGACTCCTGCAATATGTAAGGAGGAAGATTCAATTTGGTACAAATGGGTTAAAAGCCCAATAAACATTATTTAGGTCATGCTGAGCCGGTCAGATTACCTAACAATACCTTTCCTGTGCAGACTTATACGTAAGTGGTTAACCAGTACCACATTCTTTTTCCACAACTGACAACCCCCTTTCTTGATCAAGAGAAGGGAGAGACTTGAGCGTAGAAAAGATTTCATGATCAATCTCCAAGAAAGAATGTTGCCGAACCCGCCAGGAATCATTTGCTTATGTCATCTGCTGAATCTTCTTGGAAACTTTTTAGAAAAATCGTTTCATACAGGCAAACAGTGTGGCCCCAGATCAGATAGCTCCTGCAGGAGCAGTCTAATCTGGGTCCACACTGTTCGCAATAATGACTTTTAAAGTAACTGGCAGACGACAAATCAGACAATTTTTATGATTGCGGTCTTATGGGTTTATCTTGAATAGGTATGTTCTTGTATAATCTTGAATAGGTCTACTGTGTGTAGTCATTAGAATTGCCTTAACGAGGTGATTCTAATGAGTACACAAAGCATATCTCTATTTTACAGATCAAAAAGATATCCCTAACTCATCCCGTTTTTATAATTAACCCTCGTTAGTTCAAACCAGGGTTCTCACTAGGATTTGGAAATTGGAGTAAAAAATGTTGTCCTCCAGAAAAAGTTGGAGTTTTACCTTACTTTTCTAATGAGACTTCCCAAAAGTTTGAGTCAGAAATGAAAAAGTTGGTAGATACTCATCTAGGGCTGCATAGATTTTGTGCAATATAGAAAAGTTGGAGTAAATTGCTCCAAATTTGGAGTTAACGAGAACTCTGCAAACTACTTCTATCTCGAACAAATTTCATTGGCCCAAGTTATCGAAGTTCAACTGTTCTTATTGTTTGAATGGATACACCTTCAGGGGAGGTAACTCTTTCAAAAATATTTTTGTCTACCATGTTGATAGGGGACACTTTAACCATAAGACGCCAATCAAGAAAATTGTCGTCTGCCGGTTACTTTAAAAGTCATTTTTGCAAACAGTGTGGACCCAGATCAGACTGCTCCTGCAGGAGCAGTCTGATCTGGGTCCACACGGTTTGCCTGTATGAAAAAAATTTTCTAAAAAGTTTGTAAGAAGATTCAGCAGACGACATTTTCAGATGTAGTTTTTCTTGGCATCTTCAGGGTTAAAAGAGCAAATTCTTTCCTTGCAATGAAGACTCCCTTTCCCAAAGGGCAGAGTTTACAAGCAAGCAAACTCCTCCAGAGCAAGGTGCAAATCCTTTCCTTTACGAGCAGACGCCATTTTAAGTGGAAAGCAAACAGGAAATTGGAAAATTTGTCCCTTTTGTGAAAGACTGGTGCGAAATATGGCAGGTGTATGTATCACCCCTTCATGCATGACAACTGGGTTGTGTCAAAATAATGATTTTAACTATTACAACGAGAAAAAAATACATCTGAAAATGTCGTCTGCTGAATCTTTTTGCAAATTTTTTTAAAAATATTTTTGCATACAGACAAACAGTGTGGACCCTGGTCAGACTGATCTGGGTCCACACTGTTTGCAAAAATAGAAGACTTTTAAAGTTACCAGCAGACATCAAAGCAGACTACAATTGTCGTGATTGGCTTGTTATGGGTTAATTAATTAAGATTTAGTTAGATAGCCTACCTGAAACCCAACAATGGATATTTCATACATGCTGTTGTTGACGATTCTCACAACTTCTAACATAGAGTTTAACGATTCTTCTAACTGGTGTTGACACGTTCTGTCATCTCTTGTGTACTTCAACATTTCCTGGAGAAAATAACAATTTCTCTGACAAATGCGTCAGGGAGTTGACTCTTTGGCTCAGCTGTTAGAGCATTGGACTATCACCGAGCGGCCCGGGTTCGAATCCCACCATAGGCGGGGATTTTTTCAGACTATGTATCTTTCCTTTGTTATGACTTTCATGTTGTAAGATGGGGGCTGGTCCGGGATCGGACTTTACATGCCTGAATTGGCGTCATGCCAAAGTTGGCATCCTTCATGTCATCATAAATTATGACTTCCAGAAGAGGAGGTGTGTTACCTCCCTTCCATTATCTACCTTGGTAGATCATATGCATAGCTTCTAGGTTTATAACCACTCTGACAACTGTGTCAGGGAGTAAACTCTTTGGCTCAGCGGTTAGAGCACTGGACTATCACCTGAGCGGCCTGGGTTCGAATCCCACCATAGGCGGGGATTTTTTCAGGCTATGCATCTTTACTTTGTTACAGCTTTCATGTCGTAAGACGGAGAAGAATATTTTTAAAGATTCTCCCTATATAAGCCCATGTAAAACCAAAGGGCCCCGGGGCGGGGGCATTTTTGGCCCCAGCACTATAATTTGAACAATCTTGGTAGGGGTCCACTAGATGAAGCTTCATACCAAATATCCAAGACCTGGGCCTTGTGGTTTCAGAGAAGAAGATTTTTTAAGTTTTCGGTGAAAAAAATCTATTTTTTGCTCCTGTGACCTAGATGTGCAACGCACGGAACCATTTGAACAACTTTGAAAGCAGACCACCTAAGGATCATTCGAGTGAAGTTTGGTCAAAATCTGGTCAGTGGTTTAGGAGATGTTGTTTGAAGAAATTTTTTATGGACACACGCACGCACACACACACGCACAGACCGATGCAAGCACGCACGGACGACGGACAAAAAGTGATCCCAAAAGCTCACCTCGTCACTACATGACAGGTCACTGCTGACTTTCAACCAATCTAGTGACTTGATATAATGTATTCCTTCAATACACAAAATTAATGAAGAACAGTGTAGATCCTGATCAGATGGCTTCTGCAGAAGCCAAGCATCTGATCTGGGTCAACACTGTTTGCAACAATGGCAAGCAGACAGCAAAGCAGATGATAATTGTTGTGATTGACATCTTAAGTGTAATAGATTTGTTTGTTTGATTTGATGTTCAATGTCCCTTTCAACACTATAAAGGTCATTTTGTGGACTTTGCTTCCAATTTTTTGGGACTTTTACCCAACAATGAAATAAAATGACATCTCAAGCCCTGTCGCCCAATGAAAACCAATAGTGTTTATAAGCATAGATGACTCGCACTGCTTTGCCTGGGCAGGCTTAGATCCTGTAAGCGGTTTACCAGTACATGTGTGCAGTCGAATTCAGCTCTGCCTTGAAGCATCATGCAGCCTATTTATTTCTTCAAGCCCCAATGGGCGGGGGCCAAAGGGTAATTGTTATAAAGAGCATTTGTAGACTAACTCACCTTTAACAGCAGTTGATATTTGGTTATTCTCTGAACAGGTTTTAAGAGGTATGCTTCTAGGGGCAGTTGATGACCCAACTTTCTTTGGCACTCCTGTAAAACAGAGGATTGCACTGAAAATGGCTACTAGATAGCATTAGAAGTGATATCAATCCTTTTACAGCTTTGATTGCCTAGTACCATAAAATTTCGCTATTAAGACTAATTCTGCTTTAAAAAGCTTATTTAGAAGGATGTAGTTATTCTCTCTTTGTGTTTTCTGCATACAGTGTCCCCTGGTCAGGGACCACCTTTGGGACTGTTCAAAAGTGGCCTTTAAAAGCACTTTTGAACAGTCCCAAAGGTGGTCTTAATATAGGAATTTTACTGCGGTTTGCTGGACTGTGGACTCTATCATTTGGATAAGATGCTCATGTGAAATAATACATTCTTTCATATCACCAAGAACTGATATTATACTGATGGAAATATTTAATATTTTTCTAATATCCACTTAAAACACAGACTACCAGTATAGTAGGTGCTTCTTTCTAACGCATACTCACAATCTACTATTTGAGCAAAAAAAAAAATAAGAAAAATAATGTATACCCCTGAAACCCCACTTGTTTCTATATACTTTTTTTCTTGTTAGCTTTTTCTCCCTACCTGGGATGATGCCCACCCGCCCGACGCCCGCCCACCTGGACATCGCTATTTACAAGGAATTTTTTTTCAAAACCAATCCAAATGGTCATTTTTCTACCATATGTTATGAACTATGAAGAATGACTTACCTTGAAGAAAGGATTGTTATTGCCAACAACGTTGTGTAGTTCTTCGGACCGTGGTTTGTTAGCACAATAAATACTGTACATTTGAAACTCATCTTTCTGTTGAGGAAAAGTAAGATTCTGCAGTTAAACCCCTCTTAGCACTATTAAGCAAGCAACTTGTTCTAAGCAAGCCTGCATTTAGTTTTTCAAAAACAGTAAATGCATTAAAACTCGCTAGTATCAACTTAAGCAAGCACGTTTTGATCATCCCTTAGGTGATTGCTTAACCCATTGTATACTAGTGGACTCTTCCACTGCTATAAATTGGACAAGTCCATTTATCATTATAGGGGTGTCAGGCTTATTTTTCATTTTTATTCTATTTTTGACAGAAACTTCTGTTAGCATAAAGTGCATGCCCTGATCAGACGCCGCATTCTGCAGCGTCTGATCTGGGCCTGCACTGTTTGCCAAAGTACCCTTTTAGGGGTCTCCCGCATGAAATATGTTAACACAGGCGTGACTGCATTTCTATTTCATATCAATAACTTAGTACATGCAGTTGCTTGTTGTTTTTGGGGAATTTCAATGCCCAGTGAAAATTATGAAGGTTATGAGAACCAAGAATGATACCATAGTCTTGCACTGTAAGTGTTTCCCAGCAGCTGTACACTGCTTATTTAAAGTGATTTACCAGTACTAAATCTTCAAAACTTACTGTGCAGTATTCACATGACATTTTTTGTATTTGGTTTTTATGGCCCTTTCAAGATTATTTGGAGCTTGGTAGCTCAGTGGTTAGTGCATTTGCCTATCATGCTAGAGGCCCCCGCTTCTATCCCCGGCACTGGTAATAAAATTGTGGTGTCCGAACATGCTCCACTGTCATCATTTGCAGGGATGAATGTCATAAAGTGCACCGCCCTTCAGATAGAGATGTTAACTGGAGGCCCCCTGTGCAGGGAGAACCATCCCCTGTGCAGGTTAAAGATCTCTACCATAAATACATAATTACTGTGTAGGCTTCATCCTGCAAAACCCGGAGTGTATGTAATATACACCTGCATGTAATCCTCATGAGGGGTGTTGCAGTATATATAGCAAGGAAGGAAGAGCCGATCGTTAATCAGAGGTGAGCAAAAAGCAGAAAACTCAGAGCAAAACCATCTGACCTTCCGTTGCAGAACTTGGCTTCTCAAGTGACCTGAGCGAGGCACTAACCACAGTGGTTAGAGACCTAATGATTAAGAGTCCACGCTCTTACCCATTAGGCCACAGAGACCCGTGTTCAACTGTTTAATTGGTATCAATATACACATGCCCTAGTAGAAGTACGGGGTAGCCCCAATGTGCTTCAATAGCCTAGTTATTTTAAAAACCAGATCAATCAATGCAGTAGAAGCTCTCAAATTTAACAGGAATATTTGGAATATTTGGAGCAATTTAATTAAAGTTAACCCTTATCTTGCTGAATATTCATTTAAGCCACACCCTTTTCTGTCTATCAACCAATCAAATTACTTGGTGTAATTTATTGCTAAAAGTTCATAAACTGAATGCCAAACAGTGTAGATCCTGATCAGATGGCTTCTTCAGAAGCCATCTGATCTGGATCTACACTGTTTCCAAAGATAGGGGTTGTCGTGAACAGCAAGGTAAGATTCAATAGAAACAATAAGAAGACATTACTTACTCTATTTACAAAACATTTTCCGAGTTTCAAAGGACATTCTTGACAACTCTGTAGATCTTTAAGGAACACACTGGAAGAGAGAAAATTAAACCATTTTGTACTGTTTAGAAATTCATTAAGAAAATAGCTGAAATTCTTGCAAACAATGCAAACCTTGTGATGCGTGACTGTGACCCTCAGGATGGATGTTTCTATTCATCGCTCATACCCATGTAAGGTTCTTAATATATTCTTGCACACCAGATAAGGAAATCCATAGTTTTAGCTTGGGATAGAAATTCTGTTCTAATCCTGGTGACAGGATAAAAATCAAATATTCTTGCATGTTTGATAAAGGCACTGGTTGGATACATATATGTGCCGTCGTTAAGGCTGATGTCACAGCATGTTACTTGATGTTACTAAACATCACTGTAGTGTCATCTCAAAATGGTGGACGTCGGTAACCGAATTGACTGCAGTATTTAAAAATCCACTGACAACTGACGTTCTTCAATCAGTGCAAGGGAGAGAATGACTATAGGAAAGACTTGATTATCAATGTGACTTCCTAATCACCAGTCAGTGTGTGTGTGTGTGTTTGAGTTTTACCTCCATGGTCATACGGAGATGGGACCTCCGTTGAAAGACTCAACCGAAAGACTGGAGAAGCCCAGGATGATCACATGACTACTGGTTTAGGAGGCCAGTAGCATAACCACCACACTACAGAGGGTTTTAATCACCAGTCAGATGCACAAGGGACTGAGCTACCGAGGTCAACACAAAGTCAGACGAATGAGAAAAGGGAACTTACTCATGATGAAATCTGTAGATCTGTTCGAGGTTACCAAACAGTATGTCTTTCTTTCCAATCAGATCATCAGGAATGAGGTGCTGCATTGTTCTGTTGTCCATCTCACAATAATAACCCTGTAGAAATAATACACATTACTAAGTCTGTGAGTGAGTGAGTGTTCGAGTTTTACATCCCACCAACAGCTAAGGTCATAAGGAGACGGGACCTCGGTTTAAAGACTCATCCGAAAGTCTGGAGAAGCCCGGGATCGATCCCGCGATCCCTGGTTTACACTGCGAGTAGTGTAACCACTACACCACAGACACTTCTATACTAAGTCTGTGAACATACAGAGAAACTCCGCAATTAAGACCACCTACAATTAAGACTAATTCTGCTTTTAAAAGCTTATTTAGTAGGTTGCAGCTATTGTTTCTTTGTGATTTCTGTATACATTGTCCTCCGGTCAGAGACCACCTTTGGGACTGTTCAAAAGTGGTCTTTAAGACCACTTTTGAACTGTCCCAAAGGTAGTCTTAACAGAGGAATTTTACTTATTTGCATGGCAACTTGTAGGAGCAGTCTGATCTGGGCCCACACTGTTTGCCATTATGCAAAAATATTTTTACAAAATTTGCAAGATGATTGAGCAGACGACATCAGCAGACAACATTTTCAGATGTCGTTTTTTTTTTCTCCGCAGCTTAAGGGTTAATTATGGATCCCAAAAACCGCTTTATAACATGGTTCTGAATATAACACAGTTTAACCCATTCAGTACCAGGAACCCCAAAATGGTTACACTGGCAAACAGTGCAGGCCCAAAATAGACGCCGCAGAATGTGGCGTCTGATCAGGGCCTCCTCTGTTTGCTAAAAGTTCAGTCATTTGCCAAATAAATTTTGATAAAAACACAACCTGACACCCATAAATTTTGAAATGGACTCCTGCTATATATAAGGAAGATTCCATTTGGTACAAAAAGGGTTAATGATGCAAGACCCTTATGTGTTTGTTTGATTTGATGTTTAACATCCCCGTCAACACTATTTAGGTCATTTTGGAGACGTTGCTTCTAATTTTGTGGGACATTTTCCCGACATTGAGATGAAATGACATCTCAATCCCTGCTGTCCAATGCAACCAATAGGGTTTATAAGTATGGACAGTCCGACTCGCACCACTTTGCCTGGGCAGGCTTAGATCCTCTTAGCGGTTTACAAGTACAGGTGTGCAGCCGGATTCAGCTCTGCGTGGAAGCATCATGCAGCCCATATATTTCTTCAAGCCTCGCTGGGCAGGGGCCAGGTTAATTATGTATCCCCAAATCCTCTTTATAACACAGTTCTGAATATAACAGAGTTTAATAATGCAGGAGGCTTATGTGTAATTTCCAGATGGGTCAAAAGGTTGATGGAAAAGGAAAAAGTTTGACCTACCCTTAAAATATCATGTAGCTGCTGAACATAGGTTTTCTCTGTCTCAATCAACTCATTCAATACATGTCTGAAAACAAAAGTCAGAATTAACCCTTAAAGTGCCAATCACAACAACTGTTGTCTGCTTTGTCATCTGCCATTTGCTTTAAAAGTCATTTTTGCAAACAGTGTGGACCCAGATCAGACTGCTCCCCTTGGAGCAGTCTGATCTGGGTCCACACTGCTGCCTCCAGTGGAGCAGTCTGATCTGGGTCCACACTGTTTGCCTGTATGCAAAAATGTTTTTAAAAACTTTGCAAGAAGATTTAGCAGACGACATAAGCAGACAACATTTTCAGATGCAGTTCTTCGCAGCATCTTAAGGGTTAAACAATTATAAATGTTTTCTCCAAGTCATCATATTTCATTGTTCTTTACTAATGTCCTTTGATCTGATTTTTTTTAAATCAAAACTAGTCCGTAAAACATCAACATTTTTTTCCGTTCAGTTAGTGTTTAATAACAATTCTAACACAGCGTGCCTATATAGGCAATGGAAAATAACTGTGTTTTATTCCGCAACAAATCACAGCTCGGAAGAGCATGACGGGTGACGTCATTAAAAACTACAAATTTATGACGTCACTAGTCGATTTTCTTGACGTTAGACGGTGTAACGTCATTTTCTCACATCGAAAACGTTAGAAAAGGATATAAATGCATGTGTTTCAGTCGAGAATTTTAGTGGGATTTAGCCTAACAATGGCGAATTGTTGTGAACTTTTGAAGGAAACAACAACATTATTGCCGATGTTCAGCGTGTTAGAATCCAAATAGATCAGCTCTAGTCTGTGATTTGTTGAGTAATAAATCACAATTTGTCGGTCAGTTTTCACATGGCAAACATAGGTTTTGGGTGCTCGTTACAGCTGCCATACTGAGGCGGTTCTACGCGCTTGTGATTTGATCTACTTTACAACTGACCTCCAAACTGTGATTTATTACTCAACAAATCACAGTTAGAGCTGATCTATTTCTTAAATCTAAATTTGTAAATCAACTGTGGCAGCACCCAAAGAAAGGAATGAAGCAGTTCAAGGAAGCACCCACATTCTATATTTAGACATAAAATCCGAAAAATATCTCAAATTAACCTCTAATAATGCCATTCATATTGCCATGCAGGACTGTTGTATCTTACATGGCTGTGCTTATTCCATTACGATGGCACAACATTGTGCTAGAATGTTGTCTTTCATATCTCCAGAACTACCATTTTTCAGATTTCAATTTATGTTTTTTTATGTTTTATTTTTTACTTGTACTCCAAAAATAAGATATGGAAGCTCATTAGAACTGCCTCATTTAGAACCGCCTCAATTAGGTGATTTGTTGGATTGCGGTATAAACTAAATACATGATTAGTGTTTTTGATAATGAAATATAATCAGTTCGCAGTGACAACATTATTATAGGGCTCAAGGGCTCAAACTTTATATTTTATTATTAAAGACACTCACCATGTATTTATTATGTAAATCCCTTTGCTAAAAATAAAATTGTGAATGTTGTTAAAACAATGTAATGCTGACAAAACTGGGAAATACATGATTAGTGTTTTTGATAATAAAATATAATCGGTTCGCCGCAACAATATTATAGGAGCTCACTGAAGCTTGCCCCTATAAAAGTGTCTAGGGCTCATCGATTATATTTTATTATTAAAGACACTAACCATGTACACCTCAGCCTCGTTATAACACGGAACTCCGGGTCCAACCAACGGACCGTGTTAGTTAACCGAATCGTGTTATAAACGCCGACCGTATTTGCCACAGATCAGCCATTGACACAATGGTGATCAATACTTTCCCAAACATGATGATGTGCGGTCCGGTTAATGACCGTATTTCCCGTCTAAAATGTGTTTAGAACTAATCAATGGCAGTAAATACCATGGCCCATCAAGTCAAACAAGTCACTTTAATCAAAACCAGCTGAAAAACCATGTTTTATATCCAGAAATCGGCCGATCTGACAGCGAGTATGACGCCATTTTGATAGCTGGTTCCCGGCTAACTTTGTTGTATCTGAGCGTCCGGAACCGTACCGAACTACAGTACCGTTAATATATTTCAATGGTGAAATTACCGGGTTAGGGTTCAGAACAGGACAATGGTCAACGCTTACAAGAAATTTGAATTACTTCCCTTGAAATGTCTAACCCTTAATATTTTAGCCATTTGAAACGATTTTTAATGGCGCACATGTCTTTGAATGATTTTTTTACCGCGAAAATCGATCTTGAATATGTTTTATGATTTGCTTTTAAGCTGGAATAAATTTGACTTTCTTTTACATGCGGCTCTAGAAAATGAGTTTTATTGCAGTTGACCGATCACATCGTCTGAGCAGTGATCCTTAACAGAGCGTGATAAATATTTTTTTCCGGTTGCGTAACTGAATTCTTTAATCTCTTTATCTCACTAAGCCAACACTTTTGATTGTGCCGATGGCAGTTCATGTTTATCATGCGTGTCAAGCTAAACAAGTTTATATACTGTATATTCAACTCTGCGGGAGGCCTGCAATAAATATCAAAAAGTACCGTTATAAACCGTGTTAGCTACCGTATTACCGCAGTTAAAAGTGAGAGGACAATAAAGTTGTTGTGCTAAAAACCTGATACAATCCATGGATAATATTTATAAATGTTGGTTGGGGAAAATTTGGGGTCCAAACCAAAACCGTGTTATATCCGAATTCGTGCTGTAACGAATCGTGCTATAACGAGGTCCGGGTGTATTTATTATGTAAACCCCTTTGCCCTAAATAATTAGGTCGTTACATGGGTGTACATTATATAGACTGCTTAATACAATGCTGACAAAACAAGGTAATGCTGACAAAACTGGGTAAGTGAAAAATTGTTCTAAACACATGTAATCATCTTTACCTTCTTTTGGTTTGTAAGGTCTCTGTTGATTGGTCAGAAACTGAGCTGGATCCCGACGCTGTTGATGCTGAACCCAATGACTGCCGCACTCTGGTCCCATCCATCATATCACTGTTACTAGCATTATTGGCATTGCTATTCATAGCTGGTGTCCGGTTTGGCTGTGAGGACTTTTGAACTGGTGGGCCAATGTCTGGTGTCCGGTGAGGTTGCGAGGATTTGGGAATTGGTGAACTGATGTCTGGGGTCCGATGCAACTGAGGAGATCTCTGGACTGGGGAACCAATATCTGGCCTCAACTGAAACAAATGAGGCAAATGAATATATGTTTGCTTTAGATCTAACTGAAGAAATTTACACTGATCCATTAAAGTCACATTAACCCTCACCATGCTTGTCCAGGATATGTCCTTTTTTGAAAGCAGTTTAGATCCTGATCTATGTCCTTTTTTGAAAGCAGTTTAGATCCTGATCTATGTCCTTTTTTGAAAGCAGTTTAGATCCTGATCTATGTCCTTTTTTGAAAGCAGTTTAGATTCTGATCTAATATCCTTTTTTGAAAGCAGTTTATATCCTGATCTATGTCCTTTTTTGAAAGCAGTTTAGATCCTGATCTATGTCCTTTTTTGAAAGCAGTTTAGATCCTGATCTATGTCCTTTTTTGAAAGCAGTTTAGATTCTGATCTATGTCCTTTTTTGAAAGCAGTTTAGATTCTGATCTAATATCCTTTTTGAAAGCAGTTTAGATCCTGATCTATGTCCTTTTTTGAAAGCAGTTTAGATTCTGATCTAATATCCTTTTTTGAAAGCAGTTTAGATCCTGATCTATGTACTTTTTTGAAAGCAGTTTAGATTCTGATCTAATATCTTTTTTTGAAAGCAGTTTAGATCCTGATCTATGTCCTTTTTTGAAAGCAGTTTAGATCCTGATCTATGTCCTTTTTTGAAAGCAGTTTAGATTCTGATCTAATATCCTTTTTTGAAAGCAGTTTAGATCCTGATCTATGTCCTTTTTTGAAAGCAATTTAGATCCAGATCAGTTTGCTTCTTGGAAGCCAGCTGATCACCTCATGGTCACTGAGGGGGGTGGGGCTGCTACAATGGGGGACTTAAGACTCATATGTTACAAAGAAAACTTTAACCAAAAACTTAAACCTTGAGTGACTTACATGTGTGACTGCTATAGCTCTTCTGTACTTTCGTACATGCAAGCTAAAAATCAAAATTTAATTTTCATAACCATAATCCACTTTATCATATGACATCGCGTCTGAGAGTGTAATCACGCCATGTAATAATTTAAATAATCCACTAGTGGATTAAATATGCAAATAAGCTAGATACGTCCCGTAATGTTACATGCACGACGTCCTTAACGACGTCGCGTTTACTAATTGCGGAATATTGACATTTTTGTAAAAAATGGAGAATAAAATGTGTTTTAAATGTCATATGATAAATAGAATCTTGCATTCGTGCTCATGTATTATTGAATTTATTAAACTCGTTGAGGAAAAGGGATAAAATGCTCTGCAAAGCCTCGCATTTTATCCCTTTTCCTCAACTCGTTTAATAAATTCAATAATACATGGACACTCATGTAAGATCCTCTATATATGTCACACGGATGTGTGATCAAAATGATACTCAATTACAGTCAGAATACCAACTTCCTTGTCTTCATACCTGGAAGAAGATACCTGGAAGATGGTTTCTGGGCTCCGAAGGCATAGCTCCTTTTTAAGCTCGAAGTCTTTCTGTATTTGTATGAGAACAGTTGTAAGGCTTCATGATGAAGCTTTGAGTCAAAACGCTTCTATGGAGGGGGTATCCAACTATTATTTTTCTTATTTTTGCATAAAAATATATGTTGTGGGCACTCATAATTAGAAGCCCCTCATCGAGGGGCTTCTAATGAGTACCCACAACATGTTTTTGTGCAGAAATAAGAAAAATATCAGTACTTTTCGGATGAAAAAAAACAACTAATCTGGAGCTATGGGCCTTCCATGTAGTGCACAGCAAATATTCTGATCAGACTGCAAGAATATGTA
Source organism: Lucinisca nassula (assembly GCA_963580285.1). Classification (NCBI taxonomy): domain Eukaryota; kingdom Metazoa; phylum Mollusca; class Bivalvia; order Lucinida; family Lucinidae; genus Lucinisca; species Lucinisca nassula. Next base: position 2,117,351 of record OY757024.1, on the reverse strand, counting down.
GGAGAGGTACATAAAGTTTATTTTGGAAAAAAATACATAGAACATAAAGCACATTCAAAATGCACAGGCATTAAAAATAATATAAAACACATGAACGTCCTTTGCAGTCTCTATTTCCATTGCGATCCCATGTGGATCTATCTCAGTTTTTGCTTTGCACCTCAATGACCACATTTTCTTACCCGGGCACATCTGTCTGATGGCACACTTTTACTTGACGAGGCCTGATTAATACATGTTTGATCTGAGACTGTTTGTTTGTGGATTTAATGTCTCTGTAGTTATAATAATATTGTATATAAAGTAAGAGGATGGGTACTCGTTTAGGATAGGCTAAGCTTTCAAAAATACATTTTTTCTCCTTTATCAGAGGAGGTTTTACACCAATATGAAAGAATTTGGTCACAAAGTAAATTCTTTCTCCGGAGTAAATTTTATTTTCAGGGTACATGTACTAGTTGATTCCTCTTCTTCAGCAAGGCACATTTAGCATGATAAAATTAATTAAGCATCATGTGAACAAGTCTGTGAAATAAACACCCCCTAAACCCCACTTTATATAGAGAAAACTGGGGTTTATTGGGGTATACATTATACTTCTTATTTCTGCTCAAAGACATAGGTTGCGGGTACTCGTTAGAACCGCTTCAATACAGATTGTGGGTACCCGTTAGAACCGCCTCATCGAGGCGGTTCTAACAAGTACCCACCATCTATACTTTAGAGCAGAAATAAGAAAAATAAAGTTTACCCCTGTTAACGCCCGTTTTGCTATATAAAAGGGGGATTCAAGGTGGTCAAAATTATATAAGTGTGTTTTCGTGATGTAAAGAAAACCCACAATCTATGTCTTGGACAGTTGGTAATAAATTGAGCATGTTATGCACATCCTTGCAAAACCCACATTCTCCTGTATAAAGTTGGGTCTACAAGGGTTCTGCTTACATAACTTGTTAACATGATATGTCAGGAACCCATAATGCTAAATCAAAACATACCCGGGCAGATTTCTCCAGTTGCTGACTAGATTTTTTGGGAGGTTCATACTCATCACCATGACGACGACCTTGACGACCTTTTCGTTTCATGTCGTAGTCTGGCACAGTGGTCTGACCTCTAGAAGTGGAGGTGACAATATCAGGCTGGACAGGGTGTAGGGGTTGAGCTTTGACCTTGACCTGTAGATCTTCTCTCCTCTTTGAACACATTGCTTGAACATCTTCAATTTTCTTAAGCACTTTCTGAACAGATGCCTGAAATTCAATGTGATTGTTCATACACCAAAACCTCTATATAACACTATTTATGGGGTCGAAATCATAAATCATGTTAGTTAAACAACCGTGTTATAGGTAGGACTGTCTGTCCCAATACTAATTTGTTTGTTTGATTTGAGGTTTAACGTCCCGTCAACACTGTAAAGGTCATTTTGGAGACGTTGCTTCCAATTTTGTGGGACTTTTACCCGACATTGAGATGAAATGACATCTCAAGCCCTGTCGCCCAATGAAACCAATAGTGTTTATTAGCATGGACGGTCCGCCTCGCACCGCAGTTCCTGGACAGGCTTAGATCCTCTAAGCGGTTGACCAGTACTAGTGTGCGGGCCGGATTCAGCTCTGCGTGGAAGCATTGTGCAGCCCTTATATTTCTTCAAGCCCCTATGGGCGGGGGCGGCTGTCCCAATACTTAGGATGATGATGATATCACCCAGATATCATTTACACTGGGTATTCCAGGGTTTTTTTTTGTGTTTGTTTCATGCCTCTGTCCTTTTGGAATTCTTTCCTTGATTGTCTACTTGGTGTATCCATTATTATAAAATGCCTCTTTATGTGCTCCTATGTCGGCCGAAAATTCACAATAAATTCTTGTATCTTGTACCAAACAAAAATGTGTAGATTATATAGAAAAATGACCATTTATGGTTATTTTTCTATATAATCTATACATATTTGGGATCCATCTTGAAACTGTGTTATATCCAAAACTGTGTTATAATGAACTGTGTTATAATGAATCATGTTTTATCATATGATGTGACATCATCATGTCGCATCTGAGAGTGTAATAATGTCATGTATTATTTTCGATAATCCACTAGTGGATTAAATATGCAAATTAGCTAGATACGTCCCGTAACGTTACATGTACGATGTCCTTAACCACATCGCGTTTACTAACAGCGGAATATTGACATTTTTGTAAACAATCGTGAATAAAATGAGTTTAAAATGTCATATGATAAATAGAATCTTGCATTCTTGCTCATGTATTATTGAATTTATTAAACTCGTTGAGAAAAAGGGATAAAATGCTCGGCAAAGCCTCGCATTTTATCCCTTTTCCTCAACTCGTTTAATAAATTTAATAATACATGAGCACTCAAGTAAGATCCTCTATATAATGAACTGTGTTACAATGAACTGAGCTTTAACGAACCATGTGATAATGAATTGTGTTATAATGAACTGTGTTCTAATGAACCATGTTATAACAAGGTAGTGGTGTATTATATAGCTCTAGATAAGGTGGTCAAACAAGAATTAACCCTTGTCCTGCTGAATATTCAAATATGCCACACCCACTACTGATTATCAACCAATCAGATTGCTCGATGTAAATTATTGCAACAAATTCACTATCTGAATGGCAAACAATGTAGATCCTGATCAGATGGCTTCGTCAGAAGCCATCTGATCTGGATCTTCATTGTTTGGAAAATAAGGCATATCAGGGCTCAGCAGGACAAGGGTTAACAAGGGATGATTTTCTTTACCGCAATTCTAAAACTAACAAGTTTTGTATGTTTGAGTTGAGGTTTTGTTTGTTTGTTTAATTTGAGGTTTAACATCCCTGTCAACACTATTTAAGTAATTTTGGAGATGTTGCTTCCAATTTAGTGGGAGTTTTACCTGATATTGAGATGAAATGACATCTCAAGCCCTGTCGCCCAATGCATTGGACGGTCCGACTCACACCATTTTGCCTGGGCAGGCTTAGTCCTTCTAAGTGGTTTACCAGTACTCATGTGTGGTCAGTTTCAGCTCTGTGTGAAAGCATCATGCAGTCCAATCTATTTCTTCAAGCCCCGATGGGTGGGGGCAAAGAGTTGAGGCTTTACAATCAACACTTTTTAGGTCATTTTGGAGAAGTTGATTCCGATTTTGTGGAACTTTTACCCAACACTGAGCCGAAATGACATTCCCAAAGATATGCTAGGGTTAACAAGCACACACAACAAGTCTTTACAGAAAAATAAGAAAAAATATCCCTTAATGTCCTTATTTTTCAATTACTATTTTTTTTTGGTTTTATGGCCCTTTCAAGATAATTTCACTTATATTAAGCCAATTGTTAATCAGAGGAATACCTGGAGAAAAACCAAATTTACCTGATCTTCCATTGCAGAACTTGCCATCTCACATGTGACCTGGCCCAGGCTTAAACCACAGTGCTGAGAGACCTAATGATTAAGAGTCAGCGCTCGGAGGCCCGTATTTACTCCTTCTTATAGGGAGCTATGTGTATGTAGTGTACACTGGAGTATTTTTGCCTCTCATGTGAAACAACTGATAAATAGAGGATCTTACATGAGTGTTCATATATTATTGAATTTATTAAACAAGTTGAGGAACAGGGATAAAATGCGAGGCTGTGCCGACCATTTTATCCCTTTTCTTCAATAGCAGGCTAAGGGTTAAACAATATTTTATTTTCACCTACCCTGACATCTGATGTGATCATGCTATCAAACAGCTGCCTAAATTCTTTAGGATTGTTTAATTTCAACTCCTTCACCGTGACAACAAAACTCTCAATATCTCGGATGGCCCTGGCTGCGGCCTCTGCAGACTGTATCTCCGTTAACTGCTGACTGGCTAACATATCCATTCCTTTCTTACACCATGCATTAGCCTGAAATTTACAGTATACCATATCTGACCTATTTACCACACCATGCACTTATTGTATCCAAAAATCCTGGTGAAAAATCTATCCAATAAGCACAAACTCGATACAAAAAAAAAATTGCTATGACACATTACATATCGAGTTGAATTTCAGCAGGGGGGTTCACCACACATACTTATGACTGTCTGGGTCAAAAATGCACCAAAACTCAATATAAAATCATGGGGAGGTTACCATAAAGTGTGCACTGGTGTACTTTCTTTCCAAAAATAGCTTGGGTGTGGGCTTATAGGAGCATGTGCGGTAAACAGGGTGAATATGGTAATTTCAATGGCTCAAATACTGATGGCTTGGTTACCATGGCTGTAAAAATTTCTTGAATCAGTGGGAGGACGCAGTGGGAGGACGCAATGACTGTAGAAATGAAAGATGTTGCCGACCCCAGCAGGTATCCAACCAGCCTGGAGTCCCTTGTAAATTCTTGCCCATCCGCATGTGGCAGTCACAAGACATCTTCAGTTTAACCTTATCCTGCTGAATAAATTGATTCAGACCTTTTTCTGACTATTAGCCAATCAAATTACTTGATATAGTGAGTTTACACAATTCACAAACTGCATGACCATGTGGATCCAGATCAGATATGTTCTTCAGAAGCAATCTGATCTTGATCTACACTGTTTGCAAAGTTGTAGGAGCCATCCAATCTGGATCTAAACCGTTTGTCATGGAGTTTGTGAATTGAGTGAATACATTATATCAAGTTATTTGATTGGTTAATAATAGTCTGAATAAGGTCTGACTAAATTTATTTATTTAGCAGGGAAAGGGTTTAACTTAGGTATAAGTAGATGTCTTGTGGCCACCACATGGCACTTAAATACTAGTTGCAGTAAGGTCTAGCTAGTTGCAACACAAATGCATTATTTTCTATAAAATCTTCTACATCTGTTTTCTGGAAAAGTCAGGGTTTGTCATATTCAGCTGGATAAGCGTGAAAGTACATGATTCCTACCTTATCTATCCTCTCCTGGAGGTCATGTGACTTGTTAAGTATCTCTCGGCGAGTCCTGAGCAGCTGTCGGTATTGCTCACACATTCTCTGTAGTTCAATACATTTTGGTCGTATACTGTCAACAGCATAGTGGTCATCCATTATATACTGCTCTCCCCCTGTTCTCATCTTCTCTCCCTGATCTATCTCACGCTGAAAACATAATGAAAAGGGGGTTAATATCATTGCGATAACACATCCATGTGGCATATTGCATTCTTACATATATTTCGCAAACAGTTATTCTGTGGTACGTTGTTAGTCTTGGGGTAGAGTTAACCCCCTGTAAACCCCAGTTTTCTCTATACTATCGTGGGGTTTCAGAGGGGTCTTCATTTCACAGACTTGTTAACCTGATGTGACCTCTGTGTGTCTTAATTTTCTTTATTTGTGCTTTATGGTCCTTTCAAGATGATTTCGCTTGTACAAAGCATAATGCTAACTAGAGAAAGCAACCAGTGGGTCACGTATACCCCCGGCCAGCGTCATACTCTGATATAGCTTTCAAACTTGTATGTAATATGAATGAAGATGTCAAGAAGCTATAAGAATCTATAAATGTGCTTGTAAAAGCTAAACTAAACATAAAATTTCTAAATGGACCAAGGGAGTGAGGGCATCAAAGTTACTGAAGGAGTGGGGGTATCAATGTTACTGAAGCAGCAGGGTGGGTTACCGGTATGCATCAATGAAATCTTTGGACTGGTATGCAACATCGATGCAAGTATGAATTGAATTTGTCTTAGAGTTTAGAACATACAGGCATCTATAAACTTTGTCATAAAACTTTAACCAAATGTAAAATTTCTAAGTTCATGACCTTGAGGTCAAGGTCGCCGTGGGTAGGGGAAGGGACTTACATCACAAAATGTTGGGACTGGTACATTGATGCAAGTCTCAAATGAATTTGTCTTAGAGTTTAGAACATATAGGCATCTATAAACTTTGTCATAAAACTTTAACCAAATGTAAAATTTCAAAGTCTGTGTCCTTGACCTCAAGGTCACTGTGGGGGGTGGGACATGCATCAATGAAATCTTAAGACCAGTATGTAACTTCAGTGTAAGTATCAACTAAATATATCAAAGAGTTCAGAAGATACAATCTCCTGGAAACTTTGATGCAAAACTTTAACCAAAATGTTAACAGATGGATGGACGGACGGATGGATGGACGGATGGATGCACAAACGGAAAGATGGACACATGGAAGAACAACGGACGAACGGCAGGACGAAAACTATATACCCCCATAGCATACTTCCTATGCCGGGGGTATAATTATATAAATTAAGGGGTGAACGAAAACTCAGGAATTCCCAGAGAAAACCACCTGCACCTTCTGGTAGAATTTGTGACCAAAATAAAGCTCAATCTCACAGGGGAAACTGTGTTATAATGAACAGTGTTATAAAGAGGTTGTGGTATATTTCTATACATTTATACCTTATCCTGCTGCATAAATTAATTTCTTGCACACCAGACAAGGAAATCCGTGATTTTACCCTGGGATAGAAATTTATGTTCTGACCCTGGTGTTCCGACCCAATATCGAATATAATCGCGTGTTTGATAAATGCACTGGTTGATTACAACCTCATGCCCGGGGTCGTCATGCGTGACGTCACTAAACATTCCTGTTTTGTCATCACAAAATGGCAGACGTCGGTAACCTAAGTGACAGCAGCATTAAAATTCGCAATAGAAATGGAAGGTATGCAAGAAAAAGAATCCTATATGGGTGTGAGGGGTGGATAGAAAAATCCGTCCCTCGGGACCACTGTCCGGCATCACTCGGCAAGCCTCGTGATGCCGGACAGTGTCCCTTGGGACGGATTTTTCCATCCACCCCTCACACCCATATAAGATTCTTATAGTACACCACACCCATTTACATTTCAACCAATCCATCACGTGAACAAGTCCGTGAAATGAAGACCCCCCTAAACCCCACTTTATATAATGAAAACTGGGGTTTACGGGGGTAAACATTATTTTTCTTATTTCTGCTCCAAGACATAGGTTGTGGGTACTTGTAAGAACCGCCTAATTTAGGAGGCGGTTCTAGTGAGCACCCTCGACCTATGTTTTGAACATTTATAACAAAAATATCAAAGATTTTCATAGGAAAAGTAGCCATTTTGGAGATGTGAAAAATGCACTTTGTCGCATGGGTGAGTTATCGTAATGCAAATTTCCGATTCACATTTTCAAACTGAATGACAAACAGTGTAGATTCTGATCAGACGGCTTCTTCAGATCTGGATCTATGCTGTTTGCAAAGGTAGGGGTTGTGGTGAACAGCGGGATAAGGGTTGAATGAAATTTGTTTAAGCCTCTGACAGTGACCTCAAGGTCATTGGGCTGTTGGTTGTGTTCAAACTTTATACCAAGATCTATCATTATGTTAGACACAAACTGTAACCCACAACTAGGTATTTGGAAAAAGAAATATGAAAACTCTGACACAAAATTTGCAAATTTTTGTGGACAGAAGAGGTGCACCATGCAAAAGCTTTTGTTTTGTTTGATTTTCAATTTTCTTAAGCACTTTCTGAACAGATGCCTGAAATTCAATGTGATTGTTCATACACCACAACCTCTTTAAAACACTATTTATGGGGTCCAAATCATAAATCGTGTTAGTTAAACAATCCTGTTATAGGTAGGACTGTCTGTCCCAATACTTATTTGTTTGTTTGATTTGAGGTTTAACGTCCCCGTCAACACTATAAAGGTCATTTTGGAGATGTTGCTTCCAATTTTACCCGACATTGAGATGAAATCTCAAGCCCTGTTGCCCAATGAAACCAATAGGGTTTATAAGCATGGACGGTCTGACACACTGCTTTGCCTGGGCAGGCTTAGATCCTCTAAGCAGTTTACCAGTACTCGTGTGTGGGTCGGATTCAGCTCTGCGTGGAACCATGCAAAAGCTGTTTTTTTTAATTGTTTTTTTTTTTGTTGTTGTTTTTTTTAACGAGTCATTGTGTTTTAAAACTCAAATGTCTTAATTAGCTGGAGTCCACACCAAATTCAAGAATGATTAGTAATTATTTCGTAATTAATTAATAGTTCATGTATTTGCAGCCATTGGGTAGATATGCCATTAGATGTAATATTACCATTATCAATATGACAGTGCATAATTTAACACCCAAAGCAATAAATATTACTCAGGTGACTCGTCAAATTAAAATCGCAAGAACTTTTTTCTCCTAACTTTTTTCTTTTACCCTTTTTGTACCAAATGGAATCTTCCACCTTAGGAGCGCTGTGGTGCAGTGGTAAAGTATCGGACTCGGGCTCGAGAGGTACCGGGTTCGAACCCCACAAGCGGCAAGTGTTGTTTCCTTGAGCAAGAGACTTTATCCACATTGCGTAGTACTGGTTTCTACCCAGGAAAAGAGGGCCACATGGAAGATTAGTACTAGTTTACTAAATGTGTTACCCTCTATAAATAAGGTCGATTATTATTATTATTATTATTTATTATTTATTATTATTATATATGGCAGGAGTCCATTTCGAAACTTAGGGGTGTCAGGTTGTGTTTTCTTCAAAATTTATTTCCGGAAATGGCTTAACTTTTCGCAAACAGTGTAGGCCCTGATCAGACGCCGCAGAATGTGGCGTCTGATCTGGGCCTGCACTGTTTGCCAAGTTACCCCTTTAGGGGTTTCTGGTATAAAATAGGTTAATGCAGAAAGCAGACTTCTATTTTATTGCTATCATTCTTGACCAAAAAATTGGGCTTGACATTTCTTGTGATTTTCTGCGAGAATAAAAGGTCAAACCTTATTTCAGCTGAAAAATAAGAATATAAATCTTTTGTTTGTTTGGTTTGAGGTTTAACGTCCCCGTCAACAATGTAAAGGTCATTTCGGGACGTTGCTTCCAATTTTGTGGGACTTTTACCCGACATTGAGATGATATGACATCTCAAGCCCTGCCGCCCAATGAAACCAATAGGGTTTATTAGCGTGGATGGTCCGCCTCGCACAGCGGTTCCTGGACAGGCTTAGATCCTAGTACTAGTGTGCGGGCCAGATTCAGCTCTGCGTGGAAGCATCATGCAGCCCATATATTTCTTCAAGCCCCTTTGGGCGGGGGCCATATATATAAATCTTTTATAAGTGTAGTATCCACATAATATTTTTCTTATTTCTGTATGAAAATGTACGTTGTGGGTACTCATTAAAAGCACCATGCCAAGGGCCTTCTAATGAGTATCCACAACATAAAGAAGAAATATAAAGCCCCTTATCTTCAGCTATGTTTACACATATACTACAAATATTTAAAGGTAAATCCATAAAATACCAATCACGATCCGCCCCCGCCCATCGGGGTGTGAAGAAATAGATTGGCAGCATGATGCTTCCAGGCAGAGCTGAAAACAACCACATGTATGTACTGGTAAGCCGCCTAGAGGTTCTAAGCATGCCCAGGAAAAGTGGTACCAGTTGGACCGTCCATGAACATAAACCCTATTGGTTTCATTGGGTGGCAGGGCTTGAGATGTCATTTCATCTCAATGTCGGGTAAAAGTCCCTCAAAATTGGAAGCAACGTCTCCAAAATGTCCAATACAGTGCTGACGGGGATGTTAAACCTCAAATCAAACTAACAAAACCAATCATGATAATTGACATCTGCTTTGTTGTCTGCCGGTTACTTTAATAAAAGTCATTTTTGCGAACTGTGTAGACCCAGATCAGACTGCTCCTCTAGGTCTGATCGCAGTCCACACTGTTTGCCTATAATGCAAAATTATTTTCAAAAAGTTTGAAAAAAAAATCGGCAGACAACATAAGCAGACGACATTTTCAGATGTACTTTTTCTCGGTGTTTTAAGAGTTAAAGTAGGTGTCCACTGGATAATCATATTTTCACTCTTATCTTGCTGTTCACCCCTATCCCCTATCTTTGGACAACCCCTATCTTTGGAAACAGTGTAGATCCAGATCAGATGGCTTCTGAAGAAGCCATCTGATCAGGATCTACACTGTTTAGCATTCAGTTTAAGAATTTGTAGCAATAAATTACATCAAGTAATTTGATTGGCTGATAGACAGAAAGCGGTGTGGCTTAAATGAATTTTCAGCAAGATAAGGGTTATTATTACTTTTTTTGTATTCACTTCCAAATATTTGAATGACAGCTGTCACACATGAGTTTATTATCCAAAAATCATTTATTGATTTACATTAACTATCAAAAGTAAGTAAACAAATCATTTTTCATCAAATATTAGATATTCATTATAATAAGTCAGTTCACGGTCCTGACTTGTCGTACAGTGTCCAAAACAACCTGCATCCTTTGTAGGCTTGTTTAATATGACAGCTAACAATTTATGGTGCATGGGTCGTGTGGCCAGAAAAAACAACAACTGGACATCAGGGTGTATCTGATCAGTACAGATATATACAACTTCTTTTGCATCTGTCCAATGATTCAATGCTCGAGAGGCTAAGATTCTCAGGAATTTCAGTAAGTCAATGAACTACTAAAATCTGTAATCAAAACAGACAGTGAATTTGCATGGTATGAGCCTTAAAAGCTGGCAACATACGTCATAATACAAGTTTTCTCGTAACCAACCTCATATACATCATCATCATCATCATCAACGGATTTTTGATTAACGTGCAGGTACAGGGGCAACGTCCACATAAGTGGGCCCCCTTCCAGGTAGCTGGCTTGCTGCACGCATGGCAGATCTTACACCAGATCTCCAGGCTTGTCTATCATGAGGATCGATAGCAGAGAGCTTCCATTCTCTGCAATCTCTTTCTGTTAGCTGCTTCCAGGTCATCTTGGGCCTTCCTGGCCCCCGCTTTCCACTTACCTGTATGTCACAGGCAGTCTTGATTGCACCGTTGGAGCGTTCCACATGTCCATACCAGCGAAGTCTTCTCTCTTTCAGGATGAGGTCCAGGTCCTCAATGCCAAGACGCTCCAGTAACTCACTGGACCTGATGGTGACAGTGTCCTGTGGCTTGACATTGCAGATCTGTCTGATCATTGCCCTGTCATTTCGCTGTAGACGTTGGAGGTTTGGCTTTGTCAATGGCCATGTCTCACTGGCATGGAGCATTGCGCTCCGCACACAAGAGCTATACACACGGCCACGTGTCTTGAACGAGAGGTGGCGGGAAGAGAGAACTGGTAGCAACTCCTTGAATTTCTTCCAGGCTGTTTTCACACGTGATGTAGTTGAAAGGTCGCAACCACCCCCTGCAGAGAGCATATCACCTAGGTAGCAGAAGGAAGCTACAACCTCCAGCTTGTCTGATCCGACTTGAACTTCCCTCTGTGGTCTGCCATCTAAGGGGCGTGCAGTTCCTTGGCACCGTGTACACCTGTACTCAGGGTCCTCTATCAAGCGTTTGAGCCCACTGCATTTCTTGTGCACCCAGAACTTGCAGCCATTACAAAAGATACTGTTGCTGCCAACTCCAGTGCGACATACAGCGCATGGGAACTGGCCTGTACTCTGCAAGAGGTCCAGACCTGTACCACAGATCATGATCTTTGTCTTTCCTGCATTCACTCTCAGCCCTTTCGCCTCCATTGCCTCTTTCCAAGTTAAGAGCCTCCTGACACATTCCTCAAGGGATTCAGCTATGATGACAAGGTCATCAGCATACAGGTCCTCCCAGGGGACTCCAGAGCGGAACTCGCATGACAAGGCTTCAAGCACAATGATGAAAAGCAGTGGGCTGAGAACAGAGCCTTGATGAACACCCACCTTCACCTCGAATTCTTCACTGTAACCATCACCAACGCGGACACGGCTCCGAGCATTTGCGTACATCCCTTGGACCAGTTTCACAATCCACTCGTCCACTCCAAGTTTTCTTAGTGCCCACCAGATGACTTTCCGAGGCACTCGATCAAATGCCTTCTCCAGGTCTACAAAAGCCATGTAGAGTCGCTTGTTGGCCGCCAAATACTTCTCTTGCAGCTGTCGGACAACAAAAATTGCATCTGTTGTGCCTCTTCCTGGGACGAAGCCAAACTGGGAATCGTCGATGGACACCAACTGCCTAATGAGGCCATCCACAATCCTCTCCAGGACTTTCATGACCTGTTCTGTCAGCTTGAGACCACGGTAGTTGCCCCGTTCCAATGCATCGCCCTTGCCCTTGTAGAGACAGACAATGAAACTCTGTTCCCAGTCAGAGGGTACCTTCCCATCACGGATGATTGCAGCTGCAAGGTCACGGATCATCGAGGCACCCGCATCACCTGCAGCTCTTATCATCTCCACCACTATGCCAGAGGGACCAGGTGCTTTGCCAGTCTTCATCTGAGAGATAGCCTTCTTAACCATATCAATAGTGATTGGGATGGGTGGCCCTTCCACTGGTGGCTCATCAGACAGGCGGTCTGGGTCCCAGTCGAACTCAACATTGAGTAGCCTTTGGTAGTGTTCTAACCAGGCCCTCTGCTTTGAGTCATCACTCATTGACATCTCCCCTGCATCATTCTTTACTGGTTTGTCACCTACAACATCAGCATTCTCTCTTCTCATCTGGTTAGCAAGGCGGTATACTTCTGAGGACTTAGGGTCAATATTCTTGTAGATCTCCTTCTCAGCTTCTTGGCGAGCATGGTGCACCGCACGTCTGGCTATGCGTTTGGCCGCAAGATATGATGCACGGGTGCCCTTACCAGTCTTCCAAGCTTTAAAGGCTTGCCGCTTGGCTGCTATGACCTTATTAACATCCTCATTCCACCACCAGGTTTCGCGACGCCAGCGGTGGGGCCGAGTTGTGCCACACACCTCTTCAGTTGTCTTGAGCAGACCGGTCTTGATGCTGTTCCATATATCCTCAGTGGTAGCATCTGCTACAACTGCCGAAGCACTCACATGCTGGCTGAAAACCTCCTGGAAATGATTTCTTGTCTGAGATTCTTTCAGCTTCCAAACTTTTAGTCTGGGGGTGAACTTGCGCTTGGGTTTTGGTGGCACATCAATCCTCATGTCGCATATGAGTAGCTGATGTTGCAGGGCTACTTCCTCCCCAGGGATCACTTTCACATCTGTGACAAGTTTGCGCATTGTCCTGCGGTAAAGGATGAAATCTATCTGCGTCGCTGCGCTTCCTGACTTGTATGTGATAAGATGACTGTCACGTTTCTTGAAACATGTGTTTCCAAGAAGCAGGTCAAAAGCCAGGGCATATTCTAGGATCCTCTCACCCTCAACATCTGGTTCAGGTCTACCATACCCAATCCCACCATGCACTTCCTTGTATCCAGTGCCTGCACGGCCTACGTGGCCATTCCAATCTCCGCATGGGATCAGGAGTTCGGATCCTGGGATCCTGGCAGTCACAGCACGCAGTTGGTCAAAGAACAAGTCCTTGACTTCAGCACTTAAACCACTCTGTGGGGCATACACAGACAGAAGGGTAACCACGCACTGGCCAACTACAAGCTTCACCATGATGATTCTGTCTGAGACTCTTTGCACTTCAAAAACTTTCTCTATCCACTCTTCTGCCACAAACACTCCTACACCAGCAGTGCCTTTATCGTTTCCAGACCAGTAGAGCTTATACTTGGTGTCCTTGCCCTTGATCGTGCGGCAGTTTCCACCACGGTATCTGGTCTCCTGGACACAACAGACATCCACTTTCCTGCGGGATAGTGTTTCCACTACCTCGCAAACTCTTCCTCTCAGGGTGTTGACATTGAGTGTTCCCACCCTGAATTTCCTCAGGCGCTTGCTTGATTCGCCACAATGGCCCGACCCTGCCTCCCACACCTGAGAGGAGGCCAAGCCGGAGACGTCACCAACAGAGCTTTGTTGTCTGTTGGCACCGCCTAACCTTGATTCTGAATTTGTAGCTGCCATGATATGTTTTGACGGTTGTAGTTTACAGGACCGCCTGTCCTGGCTGACGTCCCTACTCAATTCTTTTACGGCACCTGAGCAAGCCGCCGTTCCCAACTCACTAGGGCAGGTGTGCTTTACCGTTGTCCTTGTACAGCAAGGATCATCCGCCAAACCACAGTAGCTAGTACACCAAGCCATCGGTCTGTAGATGGTTGCTGCCTAGCTCTGCCACCCAGGTTGTGGCAGCCTCATAACCCTGAAGGTGGGGAGGCAACTGTGATAATGGGCAACCTCACATTCCCACACTCATTTAGAGTGTCACAGCTGGATGCATTTTTACGTCATACCCAGGACCCATCAGCTATGTCAGGTAAAAGCAGTACCTCACTCAGAGAATCTGTCCACCATGTACAAGAACAAGAGTTATCTCCCTGTCTCTGCAGCCGCTTCAAAGCTTATTTATTGCCCCTGTGAACAGGCCTGGCTCTATCAAGACTGTGCGTTAGCACAGTCTTGATAGAGCCTTGCCTGTTCACCTTTAGATCCAGTAATTAACAACTCTTTGCAAGTGTCCGAGCTCATCATATAGCTGCCTAATTAGCAATTAGTTCCCCTGTCATGAAGATATGAAGGACTGTCATATCCACATAAACATCTTGTTAATTGATGTCACGATGTAACTTCTATGTTTTCTGAACCTTTTATTTAAGTGACCATCAGTAAAAGGGTATTTATATAAGTAAATGGCAAAGGCTATGGCTCAGGCTCAAGACTTGTTGGAACCTCACCTCACTTTTTTTACTTCTTTTTGTTTTTTTTCCTGTGGAGTTAGTTAATTTTTGACCCAGTCAACACTATTTAGGTCATATCAAGTTGGACAGTTTTTCCTAACCAACTTTTTTCTGTATTGTGAACATTTTGTTGCCAGAGTGAGTGAGTGAGTGAGTTTGAGTAAAAAGTTACATCCCACCAACAACTAAGGTGATACAGAGACGGGACCAAGATTTTGTCATTGTGATCATTCTGGCCGAGTGTGATGATGATTGGACCAAAACTGTGGCCTCTTGAGAGTGTTCACAAGAAAAAATTATACATGGACGACGCACAACGCGTGATGAACGATGAGGTCAGACACCTCATGGTTGCAAAAGCTCACCATAACCTTCTGTCTGGTGAGCTAAAAATTATTTTCCATAAAGTGGGGTGGAGTGGGGTGGGGCAGGTTCATTTCACAGACTTATTCACATGATATTATAAAGAGTTGCCTCCCCTGTCTAGGATTTTTTTTCTGTAAATCTGATGCTAACAATGGTAACATTTGGTTTCAAAACATATCCTAAACAAGAGGCTCAATGAGCCTAAACCGCTCACCTGAGGAACTTAAGTTTTAACAATTCACAGACTTGACTACTAAATCTGCTAATAGAATCCAGCCCATTGACCCTTACAGGATATAAGTCATCATTATTGCATTGCATTTCAAGTTTGAGACTTCTAGCTTCTATAGTTCCTGAGAAATCTTTGACGAAAATTTAACATTGGTCAAAATGGAGAGAAAGAAGAATGAAAGAACAGATGAACAAATAAGCTGAGAAAGCCCAATGTCTCTTAAACAAAATAAGTCATCATTATTCTATTGAATACCAAATTTGATGCTTCTAGCTTTAATAGTTCCTGAGAAATCTTTGATTAAAAATTTAACATTGGTCTATTATCTCTATATGGAGAGAAAGAAGAATGAAGGAACAAATGAACCAGACTAGCTCCAAAACCTAACGCAGCCTTTCCCCTTGCCCAATGGTGCTACACATAAAATTTAAACAAGATTGGTCGACTGCCTTCTGAGATATGCTTCATTGAAAGTGTGGACGACGGATGGACGGACGACAGACAACGGACTCCGGAGCCTTGGTATACTATCAGCTCACTGGAGCCTTTGGCTCAGGTGAGCTAAAAATTCAAGTCGCTATTTCTGTCACAACATTTTCCCTACGTTAAGTCTATGGGCAAATTTTTTTGTCTCTCAAGGTCACGCAACTCCGAGGTCAATATTCCGATTCGGCCCACAACGAAACTTAACCGAGATTTTATGCCTGTCCTCGTTACCTGCAAGTTTGAAGCTGATATGAATAAAAATAAAGTTGCTATCGTGGTCACAACGTATTTTTTTATGCTCAAGGGCAGGTTACTCCAAGGCAAATATTCTGATTCGGCCCAAAATCGAACTTAACCGAGATTTTATGTCTGTCCTCGTTACCTGCAAGTTTGAAGCTGATCTGAAAAAAATTCAAGTCGCTATCGTAGTCACAACATTTTCCCTAATTAAGTCTATGGGCAAATTTTTTGTCGCTCATGGTCACGTAACTCCGAGGTCAATATTCCGATTCGGCCCAAAATTGAACTTAACCGAGATTTTATGCCTGTCCTCGTTACCTGCAAGTTTGAAGCTGATATGAATAAAAATAAAGTTGCTATCGTGGTCACAACGTATTTTTTTATGCTCAAGGGCAGGTAACTCCAAGGCAAATAATCCAATTCGGCCCAAAATCGAACTTAACCGAGATTTTATGTCTGTCCTCGTTACCTGCAAGTTTGAAGCTGATCTGAAAAACATTCAAGTCGCTATCGTAGTCACAACATTTTCCCTATGTAAAGTCTATGGGCAAATTTTTTGTCGCTCAAGGTCATGTAACTCTGAGGTTAATATTCCGATTCGAACTTAACTGAGATTTTATGCCTGTCCACGTTACCTGCAAGTTTGAAGCTGATCTGAATAAAAATAAAGTTGCTAAATCGAACTTGACCGAGATTTTATGCCTGTACTGGTTATCTGCAAGAATGAAGTCGATCAGAAAAAAATTGACGGAGCTAGAGTGATGACAAGCTTTTTCCTATGTGAAGTCTATGCGAGCTAGATGTTGCCATGGCAACCAGAGTTCCACTCAGATCTGCCTGAAAACCTAATGGAGCCTTTCCACTTGCCCAATAATGCGACACATGAAATTTGATCAAAGTTGGCCAAGTAGTCTTTAAGATATACATTTTTGAAATTCCCATTAACCCTAATGCAAAAACACACAAGGGCAGGTAACTCCTAAGTGAATGATCCGATTCTGCCAGTTATCGAACTTGACCGAGATTTCATGGCTGTGCTGGTTATCTGCAAGAATAAAGCCAATCTGAAAATAATTGAAGCAGCTACGGTGATGACAACATTCTCCCCATGTTAAGTCAATAGGCAATTTTTTCAACGCTCAAGGGCACGTAACTCCTGAGTGAATAATCTGATTCAGCCCAAAATCGAACTTGATCGAGATTTCATGCCTGTCCTCGTTATCTGCAAGAATGAAGTCGATCAGAAAAAAAATTGACGGAGCTAGAGTGATGACAAACTTTTCCTATGTTAAGTCTATGGGAGCTATCTGCAAGAATGAAGTCGATCAGAAAACAATTGACGGAGCTAGAGTGATGACAAGCTTTTTCCTATGTTAAGAACGCTCAAGGGCACGTAACTCCTGAGTGAATAATCCGATTCAGCCCAAAATCGAACTTGATCGAGATTTCATGCCTGTCCTCGTTATCTGCAAGAATGAAGACAATCAGAAAAAAAATTGACGGAGCTAGAGTGATGACAAACTTTTTCCTATGTTAAGTCTATGGGAGCTATTTGTTCCAATCCGATCTGCCCGAAAACAGTATGCAGCCTTTCCCCCTACCTGATAATGCTTCACATGAAATTTGATCAAGATTGGCCCACTGGTTCCGGAGATATACTTCTTTGAAAGTGTGGACGACGGACGACGACGGACGACGACGGACGACGGACGCCGGCTCGTGGTATACTAATACCTCACATGAGCCTTCGGCTCAGGTGAGCTAAAAATCGGAAACCTTGAAGACTTGTTGTAATTCTCCTAAAACTTGCAAGAAGTCCAAAACGTGTACATGTAATGGCTAACATTGCAGACCCTGATCAGACTGCTCTTTTAGGAGCAGTCTGATCAGGGCCTGCATTGTTTGCTTAGGCCTATCTGTCCCAATACTAAGGATTATTATGGTATAATGATCTCAATAGGAAACTTTGCTGTACTATTGGTGACATCTGTTTCAAATAATGAAATCTAATGATCTCAGCAACAATGCATATAAACCACCAGAAACGAAACGACCCATTTTGTCCAAAACAGAATATTCTGCCTGTCCATTTCAAATATCTACGATCATAATCTCTCCCTTCCACTCATTACCCTAACATAGTGCATTCTTTTATTTCTCCAAAACAGTTTATTTTATGATGAAAATTTGTGATATTTTTCTTATTAATGCACCAAACATAGGTTTTGGGTGCTTGTTAGAACCGCCTCTCTAATGAGTACCAGCAGCCCCCTCCCATCGCTACTTGAAACCAACCACACAAGAATACTGGTATACGGCTTAGAGGATCTAAGCCTGCCCAGGTGAAGTGGTGCGAGTTGGACCGTCCATGCGTATAAACACTATTGGTTTGATTGGGCGACTGGGCTTGAGATGTCATGTCATCTCAATGTAGGGTAAAAGTCCTACAAAATTGGAAGCAATGTCTCCAAAATGACCTATACAGTGTTGACGGGGAGGTTAAACCTCAAATCAAACAAACAAACAAAACCAGTACCCTATGTCTTGGAGTAATTAAGATATTTAATCTTCAACGGTGTGTCTCAACCCCAAAGTTCTGAAACCGAAACGGATGATGGACAAGACCCGGCAAACACAGCACATCCCCCTCCGAGCCCACTCCGACCGACGTAGCCTATGATCGAGACAGGTCAAATGGAGGCATCAGGCAAGAGACGCCCACCTGCGGACTTATAGGCGTCCCCCACCGAGCCAACATCAGCAAACATGACCCACACTCCACGGAAGTCCCGGGCATCAGTAAATGAGCTTCAATAGGCTCAGCTCAGCCTGAGCTTGCTGAAGTATCCTGTCCAGGAACCGCGGTGCGAGGCGGACCGTCCATGCTAATAAACCCTATTGGTTTCATTGGGCGACAGGGCTTGAGATGTCATTTCATCCCAATGTCGGGTAAAAGTCCAGCAAAATTGGAAGCAAAGTCTCCAAAATGACCTTTACAGTGTTGATGGGACGTTAAACCTCAAATCAAACAAACAAATGACTAAAGCATAATCTGAGTTTTCTTACTCTATTAATTTTGAAAATACACCACAACCTCATTATAACACGGTTCATTATAACACAGTTTGGATATAACAAGGTTTCAAGATGGATCCCAAAAATGTGTAGATTATATAGAAAAATGACAATAAATCATTTTTCTATATAATCTACACATTTTTGTTTGGATAAAATCCGGTTGTTTAACTAACACGTTTTCTGCTTTGGACCCCAATTTAACCCTTTTTGTACCAGATGGAATCTTCCTGCTTATACATAGCTGAAGTCCATTTCAAAATTTAGGGGTGTCAGGTTGTGTTTTCTTCAAAATTTATTTGGAAAATGGCAAAACTTTTTGCAAATAGTGTAGGCCTTGATCAGACACCGCGTTCTGCGGCATCTGATCTGGGCATGCACTGTTTGCCAAGGTACCCCTTTACGGGTTTCTGGTACTGAATGGATTAATAGTGTTATAAAGCGGTTGTGGTGTAATATGTAAACTCACCTAATACATGTATGCTTAATTCCGTACTTAAAGCAACAAGAAAATTTTTTACCATTTTCGGTATACAATTTTACTGTCACATATTAGACAAAGAAATTGCAGACTATTTTCCTACTTCTCCGTCATTTGACAAGTCAACCATGATCATAATAATACTTAACCTCTTACGACAAGTCCCTACTTATCCTCACTCAATAAAACCACGCTCAACAATTACGATATTTACCCTAAATATTCAGACACCTGAATGATATTAACCTTTGTCCTGCTGAACTCGGATATGTCTTATCTTTCAAACAATGAAGATCCAGATCAGATGGCTTCTGAAGAAGCCATCTGATCAGGATCCTCATTGTTTGTTATTCACTTTATGAATTTGTCGCAACATTTTGCATCAAGTAATCTGATTGGTTGATAATCGGTACTGGGTGTGGCATATTTAAATATTGAGCAGGTCAGGGGTTAAAATAAGCCTTACAGTAAACAGTGTATCGGTACATCCAGACAAGACTGCTCTAGCAGTCTGATCAGGATCTACATAATGTTTATCACTAAGCAAAAGTAATTGCTACAAAAAATAGTGAAATTCGGCTATTAAGACCACCTAAAATTCTGACCAATTCTGCTTTGGAGGTTTTAGTTATTCTTTCTTTGTATTTTGGCATACACTATCCTCTGGTCAGAGACCACCTTTGGGACTATTCAAAAGTGGTCTTAAAGAGGGATTTTACTGTAAATGAATAATTTATGATACAATCAGGTCAAATAAAAAGTGTGTTAATTTTTAAGGTAAAAATGGTAATGCTCAGGTGTTAACTCACTCATGACCTCTGCCCTATCAATACCAAACAAAACGAGTTATCGTTAAAAGGTAAATCAATTTACCTGTGAATTAACGTATATTGACTGACTCAAAATCGAACTTCCTCTGCGGTTTAGATTATATTAACAAAATGCTGAACAGTTCAAGTATAAATGATGAAAAGTTTAAGCTACCGGAAACCCCAAAATGGGTAACTGGCAAGCAGTGCAGGCCCAGATCAGATGCCGCATTCTGCGGCGTATGATCAGGGCCTGCACTGTTTGCAAACCATTCAGCCATTTTCAAAGAAAACACAACCTTACACCCCTAAATTTTGAAATGGAGTCCTGTTAACCCTTGTCCTGCTGAGCCCAGATAATGCTTAAGTCTCTAAACAATGAAGATCTAGATCAGATGGCTTCTGATGAAGCCATCTGATCAGGATCTACATTGTTTGCCATTCAGATTGTGATTTTGTTGCAATAATTTGCATCAAGTAATCTGATTGGTTGATAATCGGTAGTGGGTGTGACACATTAAAATATTCAGCAGGACAAGGGTTACCTTTACAGTGTTGACGGGGACGTTAAACCTCAAATCAAACAAACAAATAAATATAAGAAGGAGGCTATTTGGTACAAAAAGCTTTCACCCCGTATACCTGTTTTGTAATGTATGCATGGCCAGTGTAGGTTCAGATCAGCCTGCACAGCAGAGCTTTAACTGAGACTTCTATGGATGTCACTTTTTAGGTTGATTATTTATCAATCAACCCAAAGGTATAAAGGACAAAACCTCTATTAGTCCTGGAGTCCATGTGACTATCACTGATTTGTAGGAATCCACGCAGATTATTTATAGAATTTTAAAATCTGGGCTGGAATCATGGGTTGGGCTAGGCAAACAGTGAAGACCCAGATCAGAACGCGGCGTCTGATCAGGGTCTTCACTGCTTGCTTAGAGTATAGGAATTTAAGGGTCAGGCGCTGAAAACGCAGCATCTGATCAGGGTCTACACGGTTTGCTTTCAGTAAAGGAGTTTAAGGGTTAAACGAAACATTCTAATGCACTTACGTATGTAACGCGACGTCTGATTGGATAACGTCAAAAATTTGCGACAGTATATTCCACGATATACTGTCGGAAATCCGACGTCACCACGTAACGTCGTTTTTTATTGGCTTACATTTGGTTTTACGCAGCTCACAACGCCTGCCGCTTTGTGCAAAATAGTACAATTTTTAACAAAACAACCGAATAAGTGCATTAGAATGGGGATAACTGTATTGAAAATTGTCATTTGGGGAGGTAAATCGGTGGTTTTACGGTCGCAAATTCCGTTTTACGGCTCCGCTGACGCGTCGCCGTAAAACGAAATTTCCGACCGTAAAACCACCGATTTACCTCCCCAAATGACAATTTTCAATACAGTTATCCCCTAAATCCACGCTCAGGCCCATTTTTCCTAGCTACACGCAGAAACAATCAACCCACCAGTACTCTCAGTGCTTTGATTATTTTGAAAAGATGTAACCCAATCTAATTTCTCAATGGCTGCAGAACCCAGAGGACAGTGAATGTTAAGCAACAGGAAATGCTTCAGACACTCGCCATTTAAATTACCGTATTCGACCTATTTATCGCACCGTGCGCTTAGTTTTTTCAAAATTGTATGAAAATATTGTGGTGAAAAATCTACCTAATAAGCGCACACTCAATACGAAAAAAATATGAATAAAAAGCTTCCGATATGATCATTTTATAGAGTATAATTTCAGCATAGGGATTCACCACATATACATATGATTGTCTGGGTCAAAGATGCAGCAAAACGCAATATGAATTTGTTGGGAGGTTACTGTAAAGTGTGCGCTTGTGTATTTTTTCCAGAAAAAGCTTGGGTGTGCGCTTATAGGAGCATGTGCGGTAAATAGGTCGAATACGGTATGACATTTTTTGTTTGTTTGATTTGAGGTTTAACATCCCCGTCAACACTGTATAGGTCATTTTGGAGACGTTGCTTCCAATTCCTGGGACTTTTACCTGACATGCCCTGTTGTCCAATGAAACCAAAAGGGTTTATAAGCATGGACGGTCCCACACGCACCGCTTTGCCTGGGCAGGCTTAGATCCTCTAAGTGGTTCACCAGTACTCCTTTGCGGTCGATTTCAGCTCTGCGTGGAAGCATCATGCAGCCTTTTTGTATGCCAGGGGTCCTGGATCGATCCTGGGCTCCTCCAGACTTTTGGATGAGTCTTTAAACCGAGGTCCTGTCTTCATATGACCTTAGCTGTTGGTGGGACGTAAAACTCAAACACTCATTCACTCATGCAGCCAATCTATTTCTTCAAGCCCCAATGGGCCGGGGCCATCGCCAATGACAGTACATGTACAAAGATGTCTCTTTAACTTAAATTGCTACCGGTATTCGTCATTACATGGTTTTGGATATAACAGAAACATACTATGCTTTCCAACTGTTCTTTTTGCTATACAGTCCATCTTCTTGTATTAACTGTTATCCTATTGAATAAACTAAGTTTGCCACACACATTTCTGACTATCATCCTATCTAATTACTTGATATAATGTGTACATTCAAATTTACAAACTGGATGACAAACAGTGTAGACCCTGATCAGATGGCTTCTTCAGAAGCCATCTGATCTGGATCTACACTGTTTACAATGGTAGGGATTGTTGTGTTCAGCAGGATGAGGGTTCAAAGCTAGTGATACAATTGTGTTCGAAGCTAGCTGAATTGTATCCTTAATATTCAATTTCAAATCAATTTGGAGATACGTCAAGCACTTTTACAAGTTTTTGTTTGATTTGAGGTTTAACGTCATCGTCAACACTGTAAAGGTCATTTTGGAGATGTTGCTTCCAATTTTGTGAGACTTTTACCTGACATTGAGATGAAATGACATCTCAAGCCCTGTCACCCAATGAAACCAATAGGGTTTATAAGCATGGACGGTCCGACTGGTGCGCACCGCTTTGCCTTGGCAAGCTAATAGATCCTCTAAGGGGTTTACCAGTACTCGTGTGTGGGTCGGATTCAGCTCTGTGTGGAAGCATCATACAGCCCATATATTTCTTCAAGCCCCGATGAGCCGGGGCAGACTTTTACAAGTAACCAGACTGTGAATAGTTAATAAAAATGATGTTACAATGTTTAATTGTCTTATAGAAAGTTGATACACAGGATAAATCCTTAACCCAAATTGTACTGAATGGAGTGAGTGTTTGCATTTTACGTCTCACCAATAGCTAAGGTTATACAGAGATGGGACCTCGCTTTGAAGACTCATCCAAAAGTCTGGAGAAGCCCGAGATCGATCCTGCCACCCCTGGTTTACAAGGCGAGTAGCATAACCACTGCACCACAGAGGCTTCTAATTTCTCTGATAGAAACTTTTTCAGAAACAGCGAAAAACCCGGAAAGCCAAAGACATCAGGCAGTACAAGGAGACGAAGGCAAGGCTACAAAAGACTGAGCGACAATCCTACTGGCAGTTCGTCGACAATATCATAGAAGTATGGGACCCAGATCAGGAACACCAGCCAAAACAGAAACGGTTCTGGACCTTTATCAAGTCCCTGCGAAAGGATACCAGCGGTATAGCTCCTCTCAAAGACAACGGAAAACTCCATGCTGACCCCAAAGAGAAAGCTGACATTCTAAACCGCCAATACGAGTCGACATGGACGAAAGAGGACAGAGCTAGCATTCCCACACCAGATGGTGCTCCTTTCCCACCCATGCAGGACATCACAGTCACTTGTGAAGGAGTCAGGAAGCTACTTCTGAAACTAAACCCTGGAAAAGCCTGTGGACCAGACCTGTTACCAGCTAGAGTCCTGAAAGAGTTGGCTACTGAAATATCACCATTCCTGACGATCATCTTCCAGAAGAGTTTTGATACCGGTTATCTACCCAAGGACTGGAGGCCAGCAAACGTCACGGCAATATACAAGAAAGGGGAGAAATACAAGGCAAGCAACTACCGACCAGTCTCCCTCACCAGCCTGTGCTGTAAGATCCAGGAACATGTGATAGCCAGCAATGTCCTAAACCATCTTGATGAATACAGCATACTGACAGACTGCCAACATGGGTTCAGAGCAAGAAGAAGCTGCGAGACCCAACTTCTTACATTAGCTCAAGAACTAGTGTCCGGCCTAGACAGGAAACACCAACACGACCTCATCATCCTAGATTTTTCAAAGGCGTTCGACCGCGTACCGCACGAACGCCTGATGAGGAAACTGGACCACTACCGGATCAGAGGAACTACCTACAACTGGATCAGAGCCTTCCTCACAAATCGTACCCAGCAAGTTCTGGTTGAAGGTGCCGCTTCCGAGAGCATACCAGTCATCAGCGGAGTCCCTCAAGGAGCAGTATTGGGCCCTCTGTTATTCCTGTTATTTATTAACGACCTGCCCGACTGCGTCCAATCCAGTACACGACTTTTCGCAGATGACTGTATCTTATACCGGAGGATCACCACTCAGCAAGACTGCGCCATCCTACAAGCCGATCTAGACAAGCTAGCTGAATGGGAGGTGAAGTGGGGTATGGCTTTCCATCCGGATAAATGTAGTACCATCAGGATCTCCGGTCAAGAAACCCAGTTACAGCAAATTACACCCTGAAAGGCCATGAATTAGAAACAGTAGACTGCACGAAGTACCTTGGGGTAGATCTCCAATCTAACATGTCCTGGAATCGTCACATCGACCAAAGAGTCAAAAAAGCCAACGGCATGCTCCGATTTCTGCGACGAAACCTGAGGGTTACTAACGAGGGCACGAAGACCTCGGCATATCGTTCAATTGTCCAGCCCCTGTTGGAATACTGTTCCACGGTGTGGAGTTCATACACCCAAGAGTACATCCAGAAAGTTGAAATGGTCCAACGCAGAGCTGCCCGGTATGTCACCAATAGATACCACAACACCAGCAGCGTGACTACAATGCTAGACCATTTAGAATGGGAAACACTGGAAGCAAGACGAACAAAGAATCAACTCGTCATGTTCTTCAAGATCATACATGGACTTGTCGACATCCCGGCTGAGGAATACCTGACACCCGCCTCCACTCGAACAAGATCACGACACTCTCTTAAATTCAGGCAGATCCCAACTTCCAGTGACTATCATAAATTCAGCTTCTTCCCAAACACAGTATGTCTCTGGAACTCCCTACCAGCCAGTGTGGCTGATGCTCCCAGTTTGGTATCTTTCAAACGGGAGCTATCCCAGATTTCTTTTTAAGTTAAGCAGGGCCGTTCAGATGCAAACTAGGTCCTAGTGATTTCTTCGTGCTATGCTAGCGGGGACCTCGTGAGCCCTGGTACCGCCACTGGAAGCTAGATTGGATGGAGAATGAAGGATTGAAATGCATCTGGCCAAACTTTATTTTTTTTTATTATTCTGTCTTTCCTGTCATATCTTATTTTTGTTTTCACTTCTGACTATCCTATTATTTTCCGCTTTTCCCTTTTAAGTCGCAACCAACCCGCGCTATAGAAGTCATGTGTGACGGCGGCGTGTATCCTATAGATGTAGATGAGAACCCTGTTTTTTGAAAGCCTCAAAGGTGGTATTAGCCCTTATCTTGCTGTTCACGACAGTCCCCATCTTTCCAAACAGTGTAGATCCAGATCAGATAGAAGCCATCTGATCAGAATCTACACTGTTTGACATTCAGTTTATGAATTTGTGGGAATAAATGACATCAAGTATAATCTGATTGGTTCAAAATCAGAAATGGGTATGGCTAAATTTAATATTCAGCAAGATAAGGGCTAATTTTACTGTACATGTATTTATAACTCAAGCTCAATATGGTGGAACACCAACATCGTGGGCCTACAGGAAGCCTTGGATTTAAGCCATTGATGCACAATTAACACATGGTGCCGCATTCAGATAACCCACCCACTGCAAAATAATTCTTTCCCATATGTCACCAACTTAACCAACTAAAATTCTCTATGGAGAACTAGAAATGGGCAAACACTCCCATGGCAGTCAAAAGAAGCGGCACTCTCAAAGCCTCCCCCAAGGACTTCAACACTCTCCTTATTTGCATTAACTGCTGGTTCCTATTCTGAAGTTTATCAGTGTTGGAAAAACAGGTAACCAGACCCCCCTGACCTTGAAAGGTCAGGGGGGTTTGGTTACCTGTTTTTCCAATATTGACAATGTGCAAGCTGGGAGCCAGCAAAAATTAATATTGCAAATATGGTGAATAGAGTTGTGGGAATAAATAGGACAGGACAGGGCAAAGTGACGAGGCTTCATCAGAAGGGGTGCTAGTGAATATGGTCGCGGGACGTTTCGGTCCCGAGTCGTTTCGGTCCCAGGGTCGTTTCGGTCCTGAGTTGTTTCGGCCGGGTCGTTTCGGCCTGGGTCGTTTCGGCCCAATTTCGGGGGTGGGTCGTTTCGGCCAAATTGGTGGGTCGTTTCGGCCTGATTTTTCTATCACTTTATTTACATGTATATATATTTTGTTTGTCCAAGATCAGCCTGTGCTTTTGCTATCTTCGCTCGTTTTAAGCCTTTTAAAGGTCAGAAAACATAGTGCTTTTTTTAACTGCGTAGACTCGGAGATCAGCCTATGCTTTTGCTATCTTCGCTCGTTCAGTTTTTAAAAGCTCAGAAAACAGAGGGCTTTTTCAAACTGTTTAGACTCTGATCACAATGAACAGATTTACAAGTTAAGTCTTTGAAGGTATCGCAACGACAGATGCAGGCTGATCATAAAAAATAATTACATCGTTCAGTTTTAAATAGCTCAGAAAACAGATGGCTTTTTCAAACTGTGCAGACTATGATCACAATGAACATATGTATAGGTTATTAAGTCTTTGAAGGTATCATAACGACAAATACAGACTGATCATATAAAATAATTTGGCTACATTTAGGAAATATTTCGCATGCTGTTCTCAAAATGTGTGTGTCATTGATACTAGTACAGTAGAATTCCGCTTAAAGACAACTCCTATATTAGGACCACCCCGCTATTAAGACCGGTTTTCGCCATACCCAAATTATTTCTTATATAATTAATTAAGACCACCCGCTATTCAGTATTAAGACCGCTTTCAAAAGACCGAATCTGAGTTACTGTTCTTTATTGAGACCACTTTTTGGTCAAGTCAAGTTAATTTGTATCTCTCAGTTCATTAACGGGCCTCCGTGGCCTAGTGGATAAGAGCGCTGACTCTTAGTCATTAGGTCTCTCACCGCCGTAGGTTCGAGCCTCGCTCGGGCCACGTGTGAGACGCCAAGTTCTGCAACGGAAGGTCAGGTGGTTTTTCTCCGGGTACTCCGGTTTTCGCCCACCTCTGATTAACGATCGGCTCGATATGAGTGAAATAATCTTGAAAGGGCCGTAAAACCCAAACCAAAAAAAAAAAAAAAAAATCTCTCAGTTCATTGGTCAATATAATGTTTTGCTGGATTCCTCATCATTACTACAGATCTTGGTAATGTTCACACATGTCTCTAAAGATGTTAAAAACAGCAGTTTAACTGTACTTATCAGTGTTTTGTTTTGACACGATTTTTTTATGCTATGTGAATAAATAGTTTTAATAATTTTGGTAATGTGAAGCTCTGTTTTCTTCAGAAAGCAGTTTATTGTGGAACAATCGTTATCATATATGTGATTTTCATTGGTGTAATATTGCCTATAATTACATAAAATGAGGAAAGAACAGTATAGAACAGCAATATTTTTTTCACCAATTCCATTATAAGGAACCACCCCGCTAATAAGACCACTTTTTTAGAAGTCTAGAAAGTGATCTTAATAGCAGAATTTTACTGTAAATACTGATCATTCTCAGACAATAATCAAGTCCTAGTCACACCTCCTCGTTGGTGCCAGCTGGAAACATGGCAATGGATTGAACTTTTAAAACACTTTATTTGGCTATCATAACCATGGCTAACGTGACAGGTCGTTGAAATAATATTCCAAATTTAAAAAAATAATTACTATTCAATATGTTTATACAGAAAAAATGCTATCTAATAAAATCGGACCGAAACGACCCAGGCCGAATCGACTCAGGGTCGAAACGACCCACCAAAATAGGCCGAAACGACCCAGGTCCAAATTTGGGCCGAAACGACCCAGGCCGAAACGACCCGGCCGAAACGACTCCGGACAGAAACATCCCGGATTCGTGAATATGAGGCAAAAAGAATCAGCGAAGCTGACCAGACAAGCGTACAGCGCAAAGCCAGATCAAGCCAAGGCATCACCACTACAGCCATCTTTCTCTAACCTCTAACAGACCTTGAATTGGTCTCATCAGCTATCTGAGAACATTCACCATATTTGCATTATTTGCTGGCCCCCAGCTTGTACAGTGTCTATATTGGAAAAACAGGTAACCAGACCCCCCTGACCTTGAAAGGTCAGGGGGGTCTGGTTACCTGTTTTTCCAACACTGATAACCATCAGACTAGGAACCAGCAGATAATGCAAATAAGGTAAAGAGTAACATTTCTCAAATGTGATTAAGATTGGTCATTGTTAGACTACAGTAGTGGATTAATTATGCAAATTAGATCTTCCCTGTAACGTTACATGTACGACGTCCTTAACAATGTCCTGTTTACTAATGGCGGAATATTGACATTTTTGTGAATAAAATGTGTTTTAAGGACATTCAACATGGCCGCCTGGACAAATGAGCAAAAATGACAGTGGCTCTGAATATGCAAGAAATTGA
Source organism: Lucinisca nassula (assembly GCA_963580285.1). Classification (NCBI taxonomy): domain Eukaryota; kingdom Metazoa; phylum Mollusca; class Bivalvia; order Lucinida; family Lucinidae; genus Lucinisca; species Lucinisca nassula. The sequence goes on along the minus strand of OY757024.1, from coordinate 2,088,304 downwards.
ATGCAACCCTTTTGTTTTAGCCAACTAATATAATTGGAACATAAACTTGATTTCTTAAAGTTATTTAAATACCTGTTAGAAAAGTAAAATATTGTTCAGAGTTTTTTCTTCACTCAACTGAAAAATGCCAAACTTTGTGTATCAAAACTGGAAAATTCCCACAAGTACCAATGACAAAAAGAAATCACTGAGTAGTTACATGTTGCCTTAAGGTGCACCAGGAATCTAAATTTTGATTAGCTGCACTAATTTCAAATAAAGTGTTTTCAACCAAGGCATGTTTTGTGTTCAGGAAAAAAATCTTGTCTTTTTATTTTACACATTTCTTGACACAATAAAAGAAGTCCTTTCTGTGTATGGAGAGATAAACTTGCATTCATTGGAATAAATATGCAGATACCGGTAAGTTTATTTTTTGTGGCTGACTGAACACACCTGTGTAATGTTTACAGGTAGAAAAAAAGAAAGGGAACAAATTAAGACCAATCTTTAACACTAGCTACTGTGATTTTAAAGTTGTTATTAAATTTTCTTTCGCCAAAAATCTCCATTAACTTTATATAATTTTGTCAAACATATCATTTATATCTAAAAAATGCAATACAATCATGTTTAATGCTGTGTCACTATTTTGTAAAACTAGGTGGTGGAGTATACTTCTCACACGTGTCTGATGTTTACATTTGTAACCAACGACTTGCACGAGGATTCTCATAAAATACTGACGGATCGATATGCAGTATATTGACCAGGCGGTGTAAAAATACTTGGCGAAAGATACGAAAAATGGTTGTGGTTTAAAGAGAAATATTTATAAAAACAATTGAAACTCGTCGCTGCGACCATTATTTTAATTCCTCCATGAAAAATTGACAGTTTGTGACATCAATCTGGTTACCGGCTTCATATCTGGTTCAAGATTCTTTGACTACGTCTTTGGGCGTTTACAACATCACTCTTCTCTAAAGACCGATCTGTGCCGTTTATAAGTGTGCGTGAGCAGGACTGAGCTGGTGTGGACATAAATTTAGCTTGAAAATGCTGCCAAAGTAAATGTAGGCTACACTGAACCACATTTCCTCGATACATTTATCTCGTTTTTAGCGATGACAAAATTCTTGTAAAAGCCAAACTTGTTCAAAAATTAAAGTACTCGGCTCCATCCGGAAACCAGCATTTCTATAACAGTGCTCTCCCTTCAGACAAATCGCGGATGAAAAGTAGTTTCAAAAGTATTTATTGAATAAATGTGTATAATCTTTCTTTGCCGGTGACATCCCCTGGAATCCTAAAAGAAGATTTCATAACGTACATAAATTCATTACAATAATGTTAATATAACGAAAAATAACTCGATCTTTCGCTGATAAAAAAGTGCCTTGGCGTATTAATCTAATGTTTTAGCCAGGGTGTTGTTTGGCTCCTTGCCGAAAAACTTTACACAGAGTAACACAACAAATGTATTGTCGAAATGTTAGTATTTGATAATTCCTATGTGAAAATCGAATGGTGCGGTTTTAAAGGTTTATGTTTGGGGTTTCAGATTATATCAAGTACCTTGGCGATCCCGTCATGGTTACGTCAATACGAACGTGTGAACTTGCGTGAAAACACATCCCCAGATGTTCGGCCATGATGAATTTTGTTTCGAAATTTTCTACACACCACGTGAACGAAAATTAATTATTCGCTTTTGGAGCTGTTTTATGAAAAAATATGTCCCGGTGCACCTTCCCTGTGCAATTACTCATACACAAGTGGCAATATATTTGTTATTTATTCATAAACAATTTGGTTCTAAGTCTAAAACAAACAAGCATTTATTGCAATATTAATTTTACATTTCTCTCGTTATAGTAATTCAGATATTTAAGTGGTTTTGTCTTGAGTAAACTTTGCCCTGTTATTTTTTACACTAATAAGAAAAAAATTTCTGAGACCTTTGCTTAATGCTCAAATTCATAATTTCTTTTTTCAAGTGCATATTGTGCTATTTCAGCCATGTTGGTCGCAGAATATCCTTAAATGTCATATGATAAACAGAATCTTGTATTCGTGCTCAATTATTATTGAATTTATTCAACTCGATGAAGAAAAGAGCCTCGCATTTTATACTTTTCCTCACCTCGTTTAATAAATTCAATAATACATGAACACTCATATAAGATCCCCTTGTATTATCTTAACCCATTTCAGACTGGAAACCCCTAAATGGGTACTGTGGCAAACAGTGCAGGCCCAGATGAGACGTCACAGAGCGCGGCCTCTCATCAGGGCCTGCACTGTTTGCTAAAAGTTCAGTCATTTTCCAAATCAATTATGAAGAAAACATAACCTGCCACCACTAAATTTTGAAATGGACTCCTGCTATATATAAGGAGGAAGATTCCATTTGGTACAAAAAGGGTTAATAACAGTATTATCACCTCTAGAAATAAGAAAACTGTTACCTTGGTGACAACAAATTTCAACATTTTGTTTCCTCTAGCCTAATCCTTTGCAGAATAACAGTATTAATAATTCTAGCAGCTGCTACGCGTATGTATACATGATACAACGTCTTATTAAATCCAGAAAATCATTAAATCCATGGCCACAGCCTTAATATGGAATACAGTGGAAATCGCTGTCACGGCATGTATTTATAGAACCATGTTGCTACACAAAATGATCAGAAATGGAATTTTTTTTTTTTTTTTTTTTTACCATTAATCTGGACCCATCAGAATTGTCATAATTTTCTATTCAATCAAACTAATTTTTTGTAACAACTTGTATCCGAACACACAAAAAGAGTAATATAACTGTTTCTAAAGTTTAGCCATCTTAAGGAAACATGAAATGCGATTAATTTCCTCCTAGGAAGCTACACTAACCAAAATACTGAAATAAATGTATCATTTACAGTATATTTCTACAGGAACTAATATGCGGATAAAATTTCCAGTAACTTTTATAATGACACCTGTGACCACATTTTCCTGTTTTTAGATAATTTTATCAGATATCCAAAAATCCACATGTATCCAAATGAAGTTACGAGCAATGTTCACTCCAACACAAATCTAAAGTTCTGTTCAAATATTTTTATCATTTCGTCGGAAGCCAGCTATCAGCTTTCTTTAAGACATTAATATCTTGTCCTTAAGTTTCAAAACTATGGCCAGAATGTCTTACACAGGTACGTGAGCGGGTCGAAAGAAAACCTGATTCTCACTTCACGTGACAAGAAAAGGTGAAGATTAGCCTGCACGTAAGTGCAGGCTAATTTGCACCTTTGCTGGCCATAAGCTGCTTCTACAAACAAATTAACACAGGAAACATACAGGTCTAACTAACACATGGGCTGGGCAGTATCTTCAAGGGTCAGATAACTCCAAACTCATCTTTTCTTGTGACCATACCATAATACCATAATTCATATAATGTTACGTCATCATTGACAGCTAGGACAAGGGACAGTTCAGTTCGTCTTTATATTAACCTCAATTTCTATTCAATTTTTATTTCAATGAAATATTGATAAATTATGAAAAAGAAGGAAATGTCAAAAAAAAAAAAAAAAAAAAAAGTGTGCACAGGCTTGCCTAAAAGATGTACATGAAGACAAAATAAATAGCCCCAAGGCAATGTTTATACTTTAATATTTGTTTAAAAAAAATTTTGATAAATAACTCAAAAGGTGAGAATGACTGCTGTTTCAGGCTTCGGGTACCAGCTGTTTCAAAAATATTTTGTCTCCTTTCAACAGTTTTTTTTTTTTTCATCGAGAAAATTCTTTCCTTTCAGTGTGGGAGGGGTGGATGGGTGAGGTGAAAGTATTGTGTATGATGGCTTGCATCACTGGGGCGTCCAGCTGGTACTGGCTTACAGTTGGGCAAGGCCTGCTTTCCTTTGAGGGTATAGAGGCGAAATGTTGCTATTTCTTTTTCTTCTTTTTAACTTTTTCTTCTGTCCCTCACTTTCATCTTTTTTATTGCCCACTTTTATTCTTTATCTCCTTCAAAATGACCATCAATGGTTAATGTCCAACACAATCAACTTTCTCTGGGAGACCACACAAAAATTGAATTTCAAGGATTATAAAGTCAAACACAATCAATCAATCCTTTCAGTGTGGATCCCTTTTTGGTAGGGGCTCTTGACTTGATAGATTTTGTAAGGTAACCGGGCGCTAAAAGCACATAGGGGCTACCCCCATCTCGCTAAATGGGATTAGTTTATGAACTGCTCTTCCGTGGGCCTCCAATGTGCTGGCACTTGTCAATTCGACAGGTGTCAGCTGACCAATGGGGGAATTAATAATACTGAACTCTTAATCGGAGGAAGGCACAAATCGCACCCAAGGAACAGCGTTTGTCCTAAGAAACACAGTTCTGTAGCGATTTTAGAATTTTGAGTGCAGGAATCAGACCAAAGACGGGCTCTAGTATGTGATGACGTGTTGCCAATTTCGGCTGCCAAATGTGTCAGAGCACAGCCCTGTTTTTCGAATGTCTGGCCGAGGAAAAAAGCTAACATACATTATCAGTTATGGCTTCTATTATTCTCTGCCTCCACCCCTGACATGGCAAAGAAAACGCCTTTGGTAGGGGCTCAGTGGTTATGAAAGTTATATATACAATGTATTATGAAGAGCAATCTCCCTTGCAAATAAATTGTCATGACAAACTGTTTTTCATTGCCTGCCACATTCACACAAGTTATAGAAGTTCTAATCTCACTCTGTTGATCACATCTGCCCCCCACCCCCCTTATCTCACACAGCTGTAGACTATTTTCAGTGAAGGGATTTGGGTTTTACCCTGGACCCTTGTCCTGCAGAGCCCAGATATGTCTTATCTTTCAAACAATGAAGATCCAGATCAGATGGCTTCTGAAGAAGCCATCTGATCAGGATCTTCATTGTTTGTCATTCAGCTCATGAATTTGTTGCAATAAATTGCATCAAGTAATCTGATTGGTTGCTAATCAGTAGTGGGTGTGGCATTATATAAATATTCAGCAGGTCAAGGGTTAAGATGCCAGGAACAACTGCATCTAAAAATGCTTGCCTGTTAAAAATGTTGTCTGCTGAATCTTCCTGCACATTTTTTGCACACAGGCAAACTGTGTGGCAATACGTAAGTTGTATGGACCCATTTAATCAGACTACTTCTTTTTAACCCATTGTATGCTAATGGGCCTCCGTGGCCTAGTGGATAAGAGCGCTGACTCTTAGTCATTAGGTCTCTCACCGCCGTAGGTTCGAGCCTCGCTCGGGCCACGTGTGAGACGCCATGTTCTGCAACAGAAGGTCAGGTGGTTTTTCTCCGGGTACTCCGGTTTTTGCCCACCTCTGATTAACGATCGGCTCGATATGAGTGAAATAATCTTGAAAGGGCCGTAAAACCAAAACCAAAAAAAAAAAAAAAAAAAAAAACATTGTATATGATAGTGGACTCTTCCATTGCTATATGTTGGACAAGTCCATTTGTCATATATGTGTTGTCTGGCCAATTTTTTTTTTCGTGTTTGTATACTATTTTTGACGGAAAATTCTGTTAGCAAAAATAGTGCAGGCCCTGATCAGATGCTGGGCCTGCACTGTTTGCCAAGGTACCCCTTTAGGGGTTTCCCCCACATACGATGGGTTAATATTTCTGGGGTCATCAGGATCAAGTTTTATAACATCTGGAGCCAGTTGTTCGTTAATTAACGTATCGTTAAAATTTTGGGACTGTTCAAAAGTGGTCTTCAAGATCACTTTTGAACAGTTCCAAAGGTGGTCCTTGAACAGAGCACAGTGTGGGCAGAAAACAAAGAAACATTAAGTGCACCTTTCTTCTTAAAGCAGAAATAGTCTCAATTTTAGGTGGTCTTAACATCACGATAACAAGTCCGTGAAACGAAGACCCCCCCTAAACCCCACTTTAAATAGAGAAAATGGGATTTACGGGGGGTACGCATTATCTGCCTTTTTTTTGGCTCAAAAACATAGATTGTGGGTACTCGTTTAAACCGCCTCATTGAGGCGGTTCTAACGAGCACCCACAATCTATGTTGAAAGCAGAAATAATATAGATGTTATCATTTTTACCTAATATTTTTCATTTTCTGACACCATGTTGGACGCCATTATTTCTTACGAACATGTTTTCCTAATGATACAGCACAGGAGCATATAATTTCACTCACGTGAGTGAAATTATATGCTCCTGTACAGCAGAATTTTACTGTATTCAATAATTACCACAGGTCGTTATTATTTGAATGGACAATGCCACGTTATAACAGAAATGATACGACCACATGTGTAATTACATTGGTCGCTCAATTTGACCGTAACATTCTTTTGAACCTCTGCAATAAAATCTAATTTGAAGGTGCATTATTGGGCTACTGGGTCTCAATTTTTTTTCTGGTTTTTATCTTCAATGCATACTCCTTTGTCATGTGTACACTTTTGGAGCCAAATACAGCTTCAGAACTTCGTGAAAATGGTCGTTTTCATTCGTGTTTACCCTTCGCTCTGAACATGTGTTCGGAATTTCTGTTCTAAAAATAAATCTGTCACTTTTCACATACATGGCGACAGTATCGTCTCTGAGTGTCGTTACTTATGGCATGGTATTCGGCGTCATATTTTTTCCGATTCAGGCATGGCCTAAGCAAACAAGGCCAAAAATGAACGTCGCATAACGTCATATATGGGGATTCTATTTTTGTCACGAACTAAAAATAGATCTAACTAGTGTTCGAAACCTAGTTAGGGAATCCCTCTCAAACTCGTTTACCTGCCATCATAATTGTTCACATTTTTGCATAAAATGCATTCATTTGTATTGTTTTAAAGAAAAATACCGGCTATATGTATTTTATTTTTGGAAGCGTTTTTCCCAGATAGCTCAATAATGCACCTTTAAATCTGCATCTTATACTTGTGGTCATTTCATCGATATACAATTATCATCTGCTTTGTCGTCTGTTGGTTACCTTAAAAGTAATTTTTTGCAAACAGTGTGGACCCAGATCAGCGTGCTCCTGCAGGAGCAGTCTGATCTGGGCCCACACTGTTTGCCTGTATGCAAACATATTTTTAAAAATTTGCGGAAAAAAAAAAAAAAAAATCAGCAGACGACATAAGCAGACAACATTTTCAGAAGTAGTTTTTCTCGGCATCTTAAAGCTTAATATGGAACTCACCAGAGTCTCCTTCCAGGAAATTAATATGAATTAAATGACCCTCTATTTGCATCCCTGCAGGTACTGAACGGCTGTTTTAGGCGCCAGCTAGCCTTCAACTTCATCAAAACACCCATGCATCTTATTATCCTAGCTAGCATTTTTCAGATAGAAATGTTCCATATTTTTCATATTTCTAGTCCAAATATAGATTGTTAGTTCTCGTTAGAACCGCCTCAATGAGACAGTTCTAACGAGCCACAATCTATGTTTTGAGAAAAACTAACAGAAATAATCAATACTCCAAAACCCCGCATTTCTCTATATAAAAGGGGGTCTGGAGGGATGGATTTGCAGTACACAGAAATAATAACTTAATCAAGGACAAAATTTGTTCCTTTAATGAAAAATTGGACCCTTCAGGAACTATTAGAGATTTTTTTTTTTAAATTTTGGTTCAAGATTATTTCACTCATATCAAGTTGATCTTCAATCGGAGGTTGGAGAAAACTGGAGTGCCCGGAGAAACCACTTGACCATTCATTGCATAACTTGGCGTCTCACATGTGACCCGAGCCAGGCTTGAGAGACCTAATAATAAAGAGTCACCGCACTTATCCAGGTCCGTTATAAATGATTTTTTCTCATGATTATAAACTTTGTTCTAATCTGTATCAAGCACCCCCTTAAGGTATTAAATCTGTCAATCAATCATTGTTCGGTTTCCGGTCTTTTCTGTCAAAACTTTGGCTTCCCCTATCTTAATCCGACATTTTATTTAAACTGAAGACAGACTGAAGAATTAATGTCAAGAGTAATTTAAATATGGGTCATTGGATTATGTCCCATTAACCCTTTTTGCACCAAATGGAATCTTCCACCTTATATATGGAAGGAGTTCATTTCGAAATTTAGGGGTGACAGTTTGTGTTACCTTTTAAATTTATTCAGAAAATAGCAAACACGTAGGTCCTGACCAGACGCTGCGTTCTGCTGCGTCTGATCAGGGCCTGCACTGTTTGCCAATTATATACCCGTTTTGGAGTTTCCAGTACAAAATGGGTTAATGATGCAATATTAAGAAATTGACAGCTTTATTTGTCAGTTTAATAAATTGCTAGTTTTCCAACAGAAAGTTTTGACATTTTTTATTTGTGTGTAAATACGAGAATATTTTACTTGTATATCAATCAGAGGAAAAACAATGAAACTTATGATGTCATTAGTTAACATATTTCGTTATGAAATATTCTGATATTTCAATATGGAAAATATACTAATTTTGCTGAAAAAAAAAAAATGTGAAAAGCTACTCATTTTTTTTTCTGTTTTGTTTGATTTGATGTTTAACGTCCCCGTCAACACTATGTAGGTCATTTTGGAGACGTGGCTTCCAATTTTGTGGGACTTTTACCCGACATTGAGATGAAATGACATCTCAAGCCCTGTCTCCCAATGAAACCAATGAGGTTTATAAGCATGGACGGTCTGACTCGCACCATATTGCCTGGGCTGACTAAGATCCTCTAAGCGGTTTACCGGTACTCGTGTGCGGGCCGGATTCAGCTCTGCGTGGAAGCATCATGCAGACCATTTATTTCTTCAAGCTCCAATTTTTTTTTTTTCTGAAAAAATCCTACAGTATCATTATAAATTTCTAAAATATACCCTTGCACCATAGAGCATTTTTTTTCACATCTCTAAAATGGCTACTTTCCTAATGAAAATCAGTGAAATTTTTCTTATCTATGCTACAAACATTGGTTGTGAGTGCTCATTAGGGCAGTTCTAATAAGTCTGATATGCCTCTGACTTGTGATAAGGATACCTGCCAAGGTCAGCAACATACTTTCCTGGAGACTGATCATGAAATCTTTTCTGTTGTCATTATTAACTCTCCCTTCCGCTAATTCAAGAAGGGCAGTTGTCAATTTGTGACAAAAATATTAATCCTTCTCTTGCTGAATATTCAGTTTAGCCACACCCATTTCTGTTTAAACCAATCAGATTACTTGATGTAATTTATTCCTACAAATTCATAAATTGAATGTCAAACAGTGTTGATCCTGATCAGATGGCTTCTTCAGAAGCCATCTGATCTGGATCTACATTGTTTGCAAAGAAAAGGGTTGTCCTGAACAGCAGGATAAGTTAAATTGTGCATGTTATTTGTTTACAGCTTATAAGCCTGCCCAGGAAGTGTGGTTAGGTAAACTGACAAGCTCAGTATGACCCAAAAAGTGTTGACTGGGCTGTGAAACTCCAAAACAAACAAACAATTTAACCCATATCTTGCTGTTCACGACAACCCCTATCTTTGCAAACAGTATAGATCCAGATCAGATGGCTTCTGATCAAGATCTACACTGTTTGACATTCAGTTTATGAATTTGTAGGAATAAATTACTTCAAATAATCTGATTGGTTCAAAGTCAGAAATTGGTGTGGCTTAATTGAATATTCAGAAAGAGAAGGGTTAAATAGGGTTTATACCAAAGGATTTTTTTTGGCAGCAGAAAGAGACAGTCATGTGTAGGTTACATCTTCTGACAATAAGGGGTCAACTTAATTATCTATCTACCCTTAAGGACCAAGCAAGCGGTGATTAATGCTGAAAGATTTATGTGCCCCTGTCACTGGCTGACATATCTAGGGTGGTGTTGTGTAACCCGAAGAGACAGGTCCTTTCTGGCTGCCGAAGGCAACATCATTTGTATATTTATTTTACTTTTTTTTTTTTTTTTTTTATTGCCTTTTTTTTTTTTTGCTTTCCAGGATGAAAGTGACAAGCAAGTAAAAAACAATGATGTTCAGGACTGTTTTTAGCCTTTGTCCTGCTGAATAAATTGATCTAAGATCTTTTTAGCCTTTGTCCTGCTGAATAAATTGATATAAGATGAATTTATTCAGCAGGACAAAGGCTAAAAACAGTCCTGTTAGATCAATTTATTCAGCAGGACAAAGGCTAAAAAGATCTTAGATCAATTTATTCAGCAGGACAAAGGCTAAAAACAGTCCTGTTAGATCAATTTATTCAGCAGGACAAAGGTAAAAACAGTCCTGAACGTCCTTATCATCTAGCCACACCCATTTCTCTTCAACCAATCACATTACTTCATGAAAATCATTCCTACAAATTTGCAGACTGAATGTCAAACAGTACGGATATTGATCAGAAGTCATCTGATCAGTATCTACACTACAAAGGGAAAAAATTATCCTGGTTCAGCAGAATAAGGGTTAAGGGGAATAAATGGGAGCAGATCATCCCCGTCACCGATTACATTATAATAACACACCCGTGCCATATAGTGCATTTTTTCACATCTCCAAAATGGCTACTTTCCTGATGAAAATCCGTGAAATATTTTTTAGTTATACTCCAAACATAGGTTGTGGGTGCTCATTAGAACCGCCTCATGGAGGCGGTTCTAATGAGTACCCACAACCTATGTTTTTTCACATCTCCAAAATGGCTACTTTCCTGATGAAAATCCGTGAAATTTTTCTTAGTAATACTTCAAACATAGGTTGTGGGTGCTCGTTAGAACCGCCTCATGGAGGCGGTTCTAATGAGTACCCACAACTTATGTCTTGGAGAAGAAATAAGAAAATAATGTATACCCCCGTAAACCCCAGTTTTCTCTAAAAAAAATGGGGTTTAGTGGGTGTTCATTTCACAGATTTGTTCACATGATGAAAAATCAAAGCACTGGCAGCACTGGTGGGTCCATGGCAGGAAAAAAGGTCCTGAACTGGGACTTAGACTGTTTTGTTTGACCCTTAAGTTCCTGTATTATAAGCAAACAGTGCAGAAACTGATCAGTGTGTGTGTGAATTCGGGTTTAACGTCGCTTTCAACAATTTTTAAGTCATATCACAACGGTGTCTGGTGCGACAGGGAGCTCAATGCTCACTTTTATTGTGCTGCCTCACTGAAGTATCATGTCCCAGACACATATTACATGATACCACACCCAGTCACATTATCCTGACACTGGGTCGTCCAGTCCTAGCTCTACCCCGTAAATCTGAGTGCCAAGCGAGGAGCAGCTAGTACCATTGTTAACAACATTGGTATGTCGCGGCCCGGGATTGAACCCGTGACCTCCCGTTCCCCGGAGCGGACACTCTACCAACTGAGCTGTCGGGGCCGGTAGAAACTGATCAGATGCTGCATTCTCACACTGGTGTCTGATATGGGAGACTACACTGTTTGCCAAACCCTTTACATGATTCCAGTCCAGATTCTATAGACATATCAATCTGACCTGAGTCATGGTGATAAGAATAGCATGGCTATTTTCTACAAATAACCATTTTTTTGGTTGTTTTTTTTTATTTTGGTTAAAAGGCCCTTTCAAGATTATTTCACTCATATCAACCCAATCGTTAATCAGAGGTGGGTGAAAACCAGAGTACCCGGAGAAAAACCACCTGACATTCCGTTGCAGCACTAAGTCTTGATGTCTCACATGTGACCCGAGCCAGGCTCGAACCCACAGTGATGAGAGACCTAATGATTAAGAGTCAGCGATCTTATCCACTAGGCCACGGAGGCCCACTACAAATAACTGTTATCTTTGTTTGTTTGTTTGACCTGAGGTTTAGCATCCCTGTTAACACTGTATAAGTCATTTTTGAAATGCGCTTCTTCCCATTTTGTGGGACTTTTACCCGACATTGAGATGAATATAATGACATCTCAAGCCCTGTCGCCCAATGAAACCAATAGGGTTTATAAGCATTGATGTTCAGACTCGCACCACTATGCCTGGCCAGGCTTAGATCCTCTAAGCCGTTCACCAGTACTCGTGTGCGTGTTGGTTTCAGCTCTGCGTGGAAGCATCATGCAGCCCATCTATTTCTTCAAGCCCCGATGCCCCTGGCGGTGGTGGAAAACTGTTATCTGGATTTCCTACAAAACAATGATAGCCAATGGCTTATAGTCACTTCAGGTCAATTGACAAACAACTGACCCATATATTTTGTCACAGGCTATTCAATAGGGGTCACTATTCTTGACAATAGGCAAGAAATTGCTCAAATATCTACCTTGACATTGAGGTCATAGGCATGGGCACGGTGGGCGGACGATTTGGCCAGCGGACGATTTGGCCCGGACGATTTGGCCTAGGACAATTCGGCCTAGGACAATTTGGCCAGCCAAAAATACTGGGTAGGACAATTTGGCCAAACTGATTTCTCCTAGCGGTTTTACCAGTTCTTATTCTATCAATCATTTCATTAGCATTTTTTTCTTCATTTGGCTTCATATTTTCAGTGATTTTTCTGTCATTTCTTGGCTTTGATGAGTGAAAATCAAATGTTGACATATTATAGAGGAAATTGCATAGTTTGAGTAGTTTCTTCATTTGACAACATATTTTTATCACACACCGTTACTTATTTTCTGCTCATTTATAGTATTTGAGCCCAGTCAACACTATTTAGGTCATATTGAGCAGATCAGTTTCTTGAACCAGGCAGGCATCACATGAACAAGTCCGTGAAATGAACTTTATATAGAGAAAATTTGGGTTTATGAGGGTATATATTATTTGTCTTATTTCTGCTTCAAGACATAGGTTGTGGGTACTTTGACCAGTCAAAAAATCAATCAGCCAATTAACCATGCATGCAAGAAAATATGCTAATTAAACTTGTATTCCAACAAATTTAACTAAAAATCACAATGCATACACAAACAAACAAACAAAATAAGTGTGGAATAGCTAATTAAGAAAGCAAGGAACCAAGACCAGTCAGCAAATCAGTTAGCCAATTAACCATGAATACAAAAAAATGTAATTAATCTTGTTTTCCAGCCAATTTAAACAACACCATTAAATTTATTTATTTATTATTTTTTTATTTTATTTTATTGTATTTATTTGTGTTTGGGGTATTATAGTTAACCATTTTTATAAATTTGCTCATAAAGAATATCTCCGGCCAAAAGTTATAAAAGTTTAAAAACAACAATAAAAAAAATCTAATTGTTTAAAATCTTCTTTAAAATGTTCCTTCCACATATTCAAACATTACTGTATATTAAAAACAAACCTAAAACATTTAATTTTCAGTTTAAACTAGTCATTATATTAATCTGGCCAAATTGTCCTACCCAATATTTTTGGCTGGCCAAATTGTCCTAGGCCGAATTGTCCTAGGCCAAATCGTCCGGGCCAAATCGTCCGCTGGCCAAATCGTCCTACATTCCATGGGCACGGAACTGGGGTTTACAGGGGTAAACATTATTTTTTTCTTATTTCTGCTCTAAAATATCGAGTGGGTACTCGTTAGAACTGCCTAATCAAGGCGGTTCTTACATGAATACCCACAATCTATATTTTGAAAGGAAATAAGGAAAATATTACATTTTTTTTTTCCATCTTAAAATTTTAGTTGTTTTTTTTGGAGGTAAAATTTACAATGTAGATCTATTTGTATAGGCGTGTTTTCATAATGTGGTGTATAAACATATTACAGGTATGGCAGTTTGCTTCAAGATCTGAGGCTAAATGGATAAATGACAGGTGCCAAAATGTTATGACGCTCATACATTATCTATAAACTGATAGTTTACTATAGATTAATATCATGTTTGGTGACAGTTTATTGCTGCCCACACTTAGATATGAATTTGGCCATGATGCATCTTGCACATAATGTGCAGACATATAACCCAACTACAAACACTTTAAACTTTTATTTATTTAGGTATTGTTACCTGTATACAATGGCATACCTGTCAAGGCAATACCAACAAGTACCCACAAGGTATGTTTCTCATAAGAAACATTTAATAAAAGAGCTATATTTCTAGTAATGTTTTGTTGGTTGTTTGTTTGTTTGATTTGAGGTTTAACGTCCCCGTCAACACTGTAAAGGTCATATTTCTAGTAATGTATTTATCAAAAAAAAAAAAAAAAAAAATCCCTGTGGAAACCCCTAAGATCGTTTTAGTTTTGTTTTTGACATGAAATCCCTAGTATTTTTATTGTGCCTAATACGGTAAAATTCCGCTATTAAGACCACCTAAAATTAAGACTAAATCTGCTTTTAAAAGCTTCTTGAGAAGGTTTTCGCGCTCTCCTTTCTTTGTGTTCTCAACACCCAGTGTATCCTTACAAGAGACCACCTTTGGGACTGTACCACTTTTGAACAGCCCCAAAGGTGGTCTTAATATAGGAATTTTACTGTATTATTTATTAAATGTCCATTCTTATAAGGTTCTCTAATAGTATGTCTTTCATGTATATTCACACCACGTCTTTTTATGATGAAAATCTGTGATAATTTTCTTATTTATACTGCAAACACAGGTTGTGGTCCATAGAACTGCCTCATTGAGCTGGTTCTAACGAGTACCCACAACCTATGTCTTGGGAGCCGAAATAAGAAATTTAGTGTATACCCCCAAAAAGGCCAGTTTTCTATATATAAAGTGGGGTTTAAGGGGGTGTTCATTTCAAGGACTTCTTTATGTGATGAGAATTATTGCCTCCAAAAATGCATAGATTATATAGCACAAGATGTGTTTGTGAAACAGTGATGCCCCGGACAGCGCATGTTAAATATGAAAGCAGTATCACTAAGCAATCGAAAGGTATGGCCAATGTTCAAGTCTTAAAAAAGTAGGTCAAGGTCACAAGGTCAAAATTATGAGATCGCGGGAAAGGTCTTGTGACATAGAATGCACATGTGAAATATGAAAGCCCTATCACTTACCAGCCATAAGTTATGGCCAAAATTAAAGTTTTTAAAAAGTTGGTTAAATGTCAAGGTCAAGTTCACAAGGTCAAAAATTATGGTACCACTGGAAAGGTCTTGTGAAAAAGCATGTGAAATATGAAAGCTCTAGCACTTACCAATCGAAAGTTATGGACTATGTTAAAGTTTTTGAAAAGTAGGTCAAACATCAAAGTCAAGATCATGAGGTCAAAAATTATGGTACCACTAAAAAGGTCTTGTGACAAGGAATGCACATGAGAAATATGAAAGCCCTACCAGTTACCATTCAAAAGTTATGCCCAATGTTTAAAGGTTGCAGAAAGACAAGCAGAGAAACAGAGACAGACAGACCAAAAACTATATGCCGGGGGCATAAAAATGGTCATAAATAGTAATTTTTCCATATAATCTATTTCATTTTTGCTTTGCCCCCCCCCCCCCCCCCCCCCAACCACCAATAGAAAAATGAGCAATAAATGGTCATTTATCTATACATATATAATCTAAACATAACATGGTTGTTTAGCTTTGGACCACAACAATAGTGCTATAAAGAGGTTTGAATGCATTTTAACCCTTAAGACGCTGAGATAATTACATCTGAAAATGTTGTCTGCTTATGTCGTCTGCTGAATATTTTGCAAACGTTTTAAAAATACTTTTGCATACAGGCAAACAGTGTGGACCCAGGCAAACAGTGTGGACCCAAATCAGACTGCTCCTATAGAAGTCTGATTTGATCCGCACAGTTTGCTAAAATGACTTTTAAAGTAACCAGCAGACGACAAAACAGAAGACAATTGTCGTGATTGGCATTTTAAGTTACCTGTTGTGAGTATAATCCTGGCACACAGGAAGTTGACCAGCGCCACCTTTTGTACAACGGCATCATGTTGTATTACAGATCACCGTGTCAACCAAATGTTGTTATAACAACCAAATTTTCTGTCATTGCTTTTCACAAGAAATTCACCACTCATATTAATGAAATTCAGTTAAATATTCATTAGCAGTTCATATTTCTTGTAATAACTCTCACAAAAATGACATCTTTCCAGACAGAGGTCGGACCCCACATGAGTACTGGTAAACTGTTTCGAAGGTCTAAGCCTGTCCAGGAAAAGTAGTTTGATTCGCACCATCCATGCATATAAATTCTATTATGGTTTCATTGGCCGGTAGGGCTTGAGATTGATATTATTTCATCTCAAAGTCGGGTGAAAGTCCCACAAAATTGGAAGCCTCATCCCCAAAATAACCTAAATGATCTAAATAGTGTTGATGGAGACATTTAACCTCAAATCAAACAAACAAAAAACACATGTCTGTTTCGAACTTGTAACAATTTTCTAATACCTCCACATATTAATATATTTGGAAAGTTTTCTTATTTTATCTTGAAAATTTATGCTTGGTGTACTCATTAAAATCGCCTCACAGAGGGGATTTTAATGAGTACACACAACATACCTTTAACTGATTAAAGATGGAGAGCTATCCCTTAATAATTCCCATCATGCCTTAGCTGATCCTGCTCAAGTCAAGTCAAGTAATATTTATTTAACGTCGGATCAAGTTTCCGACTTCCGACCTGCTTTATGATGAGCCCTCAGTAGCCCAAACTTTCCTTATAATCTTAAAACATTATCATGTTCCCAAAGGTGTTTGAGTCACTGAAGCTTGACTGTTCATGGTAGGGTAAAATTCCTACATTAAGACCACCTTTACTAAGTTACTAAGGTAGTCTCCCACTGGAGCACTCTGAATGTAGAAAACGCCAAGAAAATGTACTTGAAACCATCTAAGAATATGATTTTAAAAGCATAATTTGTCTTAATGTTAGGTGGTCTTAATAGCCAAATTTCACTATATATTTCTGTAAACTCCTCTTTTCTCTTTATAAAGTTGAGCTTTTCAGCGTTGTCATTAAACAAGTGCCCGACTTGTTAACAGTCTTAGTTACAAAATACTAAATATTCAACTTGTATATAGGACCTACTATAGCAGTTAAGTTTCAAATCCGACCCTGAGAATTTTTACACTTTTCCTTATTTGTATAGGACTATGAGGCTATAAATCACAATTTTCTACATTTAAACCTTTCTGAACTTCGATCTTGAAAGTCATTCCTTGCCATGTGGCATATTTCTCTCAAAAATTATCCAAAAATTTCGCTTCTTCTATTGATAATAAAAACAGATCTAGAATAAAGGTATAATCCAAAAAGCCTTCGGTTTATAATGAACTCCTAGTACATATTTTTTTTATTCAAGTTTATATAAATATTTTGTCAAAATTCATCCATTATTGTTATGCGCAGTAATTTTCTTTTCATATAAATAATAGGTCCATATTATCCCTTGTGCTTAGTATTTTATTTTACACGCATAATTCAAGGATTTTTTTTTATACCAAAGAAAAAATAATAATAAAATAACTATTGTATCAGAAATAGCTGATCTTCAATACATTTTATAGGTGAATTGACACAGTTTTACATTTTTGTAAATATTACTTATATTTTTCATTTCAGTGACTGTTCAATCATCCTACTTAATATAAATAAAAATTTAGTTAATCAATCTTCAGAAAACCACAAAATTTTAATATCTATATATAATACTAAATGTTGAGGTTTCGGTAGCAAGAGAAGGCATGTCGCGAGTAGCTTTTTCACAAAATATTTTTCAGGGGAATTCATACAACTTCAAGGGAGGCAACCTATTCAAAAACATGCCTGTCTCTGTTATCAATAGGGGTCTACCCTTAAAGGAAAGAATTTGCTCCTCAGGAGCAAATTCTTTCCTTTAAGGGTAGACCCCTTTTTGAACTGACCTTTTTGTACAGGGAAGCTAGCACGAAGTCAGGAAAGTTATCACCCTTGTGAAAATAGCATAAAATTCTTTAGGCGTATCACTTCATCTCGTGAGATCGAGACCTTAAACCACCAGTAACCCATCGCTAGGTAATTATAGGTGCAGTTGACAATAAATTTTCTCGCTAATGACATTACTGCGGTATCACCTCCAAGGCTTTTCTTTTGACTTTATACAGAAGTCATTTTGTAGGAGTGAAATTTTACACCAGCTTATATTTCCTTGACATGAAAATATAAAATCATCAAAAATATCACTGAACACATTGGACAATGGTAATACGTACAGGATTTCAATCTTAAAGTCTGCAATATTGTATACAAATGTACCTTGTTATACCCGCTCATTCGAAGAAAATCGGGTATATTGTTTTTGTACCAGAGTTGAGTGGTTGTCAGTCCGTCTGTCTGTCTGTCTGTCTGTCTGTCTGTCTGTCTGTCTGTCTGTCTGTCTGTCCATCCCTCACTTTCTTGTAAATGGATCTCCTCTGCAACCACTGAAGTTACACTTTTGAAACATTGCATGTGGATAGTACATGGTATGTAGATGGCAGCGGGCCACTTTTTGTGACCTTGACCCCAACATGGCCCCAAGGTCAAAGGTCAAAAAGTATGACATTGCCATATCTTTAGAGTCATTCATAAAAAAAGCGGGTATTTGCGATGGTATACCATCGACTGCGCGATCTAGTTTTTCTTTAGTTTTGTTACAAATGTTTATATAATTTTTAACAAAATGATTATGCATATTCCTGGCCTCTACATTATGTTTCTTTAAAAACTACAGCAATGATTCAGTTTGTATGTTTTGAGCTAAGATTAACATCCCCATCAACACTATTTAGGTCATTTTGGAGAAATTGCTCCCAACTTTGTGGGCCTTTTACCCAACACTGAGATGAAGTGACATCTCAAGCCCTACCACCCAAAGAAACTGCTAGGTTTTTAGGAACAGTCTGACTCCTTTTAAACGATTTACCAGTACTCAAGTTCAGTCAGTTTCAGCTCTGTCCAGAAGCACCATGCAGCCCAGTCTATTTCTCCAAGCCCCAAGAATGTGTTTCTTTTATTTTGTAAATATTTAAAATAATTAGTACCCATGTATCTTTAGCATAATGGATTATTATGCATCCTCCCTCTGCACTGAGGGCCCCACCCAACAGGCTTGGAGAAATATATTGGGCTGCAGAGGTGAAGCCATTACCGTTCAGTCATGAGTACTGGTAAACCGCAGGAGGCAGAACTTGAGATGTCTTTTCATCATTAATTTCCACAAAATTGGAATCAACATCTCCAAAATGACCTATATAGTGTTGCGGGGAACATTAAACTTCAAATCAAACAAAATCACTCTGCACTAAGTGTTTTTTTTTTGTTTGTTTGATTTGAGGTTTAACATCTCAGTCAACACTGTAAAGGTCATTTTGGAGACGTTGCTTCCAATTTTGTGGGACTTCTACCTGACATTGAGATGAAATGACATCTCAAGCCCTATCGCCCAATGAAACCAAATGGGTTTATAAGCATGGACGGTCTGATTCGCACCGCTTTGCCTGGGACAGCTTATATCCTCTTTCAGTTTACCAGTGCTCGTGTGCGGGCCGGTTTCAGCTCTGCGTGGAAGCACAATGCAGCCCATCTATTTCTTCAAGCCCTGATTGGTGGGGGGCCAATGCATTAAGGGTCTTTAAAAACTACAGTAATGCCATATTATAAAGCTACAATATGATCCTTAGTATTGGGATAGATAGGCCTAAGCAATCAGTTTTGTTTGATTTGAGGTTTAACGTCCCCATCAACACTGTAAAGGTCATATTGGAGATGTTGCTTCCAATTTTGTGGGACTTTTACCCGACATTGAGATGAAATGACATCTCAAGCCCTGTCGTCCAATGAAACCAATAGGGTTTATTAACATGGACAGTCCGCCTCGCACCCCGGTTCCTGGACAGGCTTAGATCCTCTAAGCGGTTTACCAGTACTAGTGTGCGGGCCGGATTCAGCTCTGCATGGAAGCATCATGCAGCCCATTTATTTCTTCAAGCCCCGATGGGCGGCATATGTTGTGGGTACTCATTAGAAGTGCCTCACTGAGGCACTTCTAATGAGTACCCACAACATATGTTTTCTTGCGGAAACAATATCAATAATATTTGGATACTACCTCTTATCTGGGGCTATGGAGCCCGCCTCGGTAGCTTAGTTGGATGTGTGTCTGACTGGTGATCAGGAGGATGCAGGTTCAAAACCTAATGGTGTCAGCAACATTCTTTCGCAGAGATTGATCATGAAATCTTTTCCATGGTCATTCTCTCCCTTTCGCTGATTCAAGAAGGACAGTTGTCAGTTTCTGGCAAAAGAATGTGCGCTGTACTGGTTACGAATAAGCCTGCCCATGAAAAGTGTGAGTAGGTAAAATAACCAGCTCAAAAATGACCTAAAATAGTGTTGACTGGGCCATTAAACTCAAATACAAACAAATGGGCTATGGAAGAAGCAAATTCTTTCCTTTAACTCTTATCATGCTGTTCACGACAACCCATATCTTTGGAAACAGTGTAGATCCAGATCAGATGGCTTCTGAAGAAGCCATCTGATCAGGATCTACACTGTTTGACATTCAGTTTATGAATTTGCAGCAATAAATTACATCAAGTAATTTGATTGGTTGATAGACAGAAATGGGTGTGGCTTAAATGAATATTCAGCAAGATAAGGGTTAAGAGATAAGGGAAGCAAAAATGTTTCTGAAGGAGTTGCCTACCCTGAGGGTATATCAAGTCAACTTCATATCTTACACTGTAGAAATGGAAAAACTGGCAAGTCTTATTTAACCGTTTTTGTATCAATGGAATCTTCCTCCTTATACAGTATATAGCAGGAGTCCATTTTAAAATTTAGGGGTATCAGGTTGTGTTTTCTTCAAAATTGATTTGGAATTTCTTCCAAACTGGTTTGGAAAATGACTGAACTTTTGGCAAACAGTGGAGGCCCTGATCAGACGCCGCATTCTGCGGCGTCTGATCTGGGCCTGCATTGTTTGCCCGGGTACCCATTTGGGGGTTTCCGGTACAAAATGGGTTAAATTGCTTCAAATATTCCAAATATTCCTGTTAAAATTGATTTGGAAAATGGCTGAACTTTAAACAAACTGTGGAGGCCCTGATCAGACGCCGCGTTCTGCCCAACTGTTTGCCCTGGTACCCGTTTTGGGGTTTCCGGTACAAAATGGGTTAAGACAACATGAGATCACAGTTTCATAAAACAAGAACTCTTTATAAATAATTCAGGAAGGTCTATAATAGATCTAATAAAAGGTTTTAATAGACTTCTATACTTCATTACTCTGTTAGGTGAAATAACATCTCTTCTACATGTTTTAAACCCATTTTTTTCTGGGAAACCGGCGTTAAACAGGGCAGGTTCCTCGGCAGATTTATTGTGGTTGATCAGGGGTTTCACAGTTTGCAAAATTTCAGCCATTTTCTAAATAAATATCCATGAATAATTCGATCAGAAATGCATTATAGAAATTGAAAATACAGTAAAATTACGCGATTAAGACCACCTAAAATTAAGACTAATTCTGCTATAAAAAGATTATTTGGTAGGTTGAGGTTATTGTTTCTTTGTGTTTTCTGCATACAGTGTCCTCTGGTCAGAGACCGCCTTTGGGACTGTTCAAAAGTGGTCTTAAAGACCACTTTTGAACAGTCCCAAAAGTGGTCTTAATATAGGAATTATACTGTATATGAAGTGAGTTGAAATGGATTAATCAAAGATAATATCTTCTAACGGATTTCAAGTTAATACAGGAAAGAACAAAATACCACCATAATAAAATAAAAAAAATTTGGACACCTTGAGGACTTGCTGTAATTCTCCTAAAATTTTACAAATTTGTTTCGTGATCCAGCAAGGAGACCACAAGGTGCAGAGGGAATGGCACACTGTGTAGACCTTGATCAGACTGCTCCTTCAGGGGCAGTTTGATCTGGGTCTGCACTCTTTGCTTAGGCCTATCTGTCCCAATACTTAGGATCAATATGGTACTTTTTAACCTTTAACCTGCTGAATATTCAATTAAGCCACACCCATTTCTGTCCATCAACCAATCAAATTACTTGATGTAATTTGTTGATACAAATTCATAAACTGAATGCCAAACAGTGTAGATCCTGATCAGATGGCTTCTTCAGAAGCCATCTGATCAGGATCTACACTGTTTGCAAAGATAGGGGTTGTCGTGAACAGCAAGATAAGGGTTAACCAAACCCTTTCAACCATACAGAATAACTGACTTCAACCATACAGACTGGTAGAGATACCTATGTAAACAGTGTTTGTTTGTTTGTTTGATTTAAGGTTTAACATCCCCGTCAACACTGTAAAAGGTCATTTTGGAGACGTTGCTTCCAGTTTTGTGGGACTTTTACCCGACATTGAGATGAAATGACATCTCAAGCCTGCCGCTCAATGAAACCAGTAAGTTTTTTATGCATGAACGGTCCCAATCGCACCGCTTTGCCTGGGCAGGCTTAGATCCTCTAAGCAGATTACCAGTACTCGTGTGCGGGTCGGTTTCAGCTCTGCGTGGAAGCATCATGCTGCCCATCTGTTTCTTCAAGCCCCAAAGGGCAGGGGCCGATGCAAACAGTGTAAATCCACATGAGACTGCTCACAATAAGCCATCTTATAGTTATATCATAATATACATTGAATGATTTTTTGGCTCCTGCACATCAGGGATTGAAGAAATAGATGGGCTGCATGATGCTTCCACGGAGTGCTGAAACCGACTGCAAACGAGCTATGGTAAACCGCTTAAAGGATCTAAGCCTGCCCAGGCAAAGCGGTGTGTGTCGGACAGTCCATGCTTATAAACCCTATTGGTTTCATTGAGTGAAAGGATTTGAGATGTCATTTCATCTCAATGTCAGGCAGAAGTCCCACAAAATGTGAAGCAATATCTCCAAAATGACCTATACAGTTTTGACAGGGACGTTAAACCTTAAATCAATCTAAACCCCTTTTTACAAGAATTCAGAGACAGAAGACTCTGGGGGGAAAAATACAAGTACAGTAATATGAATATCCATTTTACAAACTGATAAAAAATGAGCCTCCGTTGCCTCATGGATAACACCGCTGACTCTTAATCATTAGGTCTCTCACCGCTGTGGGTTCGTGACTGGCTCGGGTCACTCTGAGATGCCAAGTTCTGCAATGGAAGATTGAATGGGTCCCGTCCCAGCCCCCCCCCCCCCCCTCCCCCCCTACACACACACACACACACAGCTAATGACTAAGCTAATGAGGCTAGGAACAAATACTATAATGATCCTATTGGGACAGACAGGCTTAAGCAAACAGTGCAGACCTAGATCAGACTGCTCCCTTCTCCTGAACACTCTGATCAGGTTCTAAACTGTTTGCCATTCTGTCTCCACTTTTTGTACTCCTTGCTTGATCTTGAAACAAATTTGCCATCATTTTAGGAGAATTACAGAAAGTCTTGAAGGTGTCCGAATTTTTAGGATTTTTACGGTAGCTCTGATCTCCTGGGAAAAATGGAGTATACATGAAAAATACATGTATTATTTTAACCCCTTTTGTACCAGAAACCCCAAAACAGGTACCCTGGCAAACAGGGGGCTTGAAGAAATATATGGGCTGCATGATGCTTCCACGCAGAGCTGAATCCAGCCCGCACACTAGTACTGGTAAACCGTTTAGAGGATCTAAGCCTGTACAGGAACCGCGGTGCGAGGCGGACCGTCCATGCTTATAAACCCTATTGGTTTCATTGGCCGACAGGGCTTGAGATGTCATTTCATCTCAATGTCGGGTAAAAGTCCCACAAAATTGGAAGCAACATCTCCAAAATGACCTTTACAGTGTTGACGGGGACGTTAAACCTCAAATCAAACAAACAAACAAAACCCTGGCAAACAGTGCAGGCCCAGATCAGACGCCGCAGAACGCGGCGTCTGATCAGGGCCTCCACTGTTTGCTAAAAGTTCAGTCATTTTCCAAATAAATTTTGATGAAAACACAACCCAACACCCTTAATTTTGAAATGGGACTCCTGCTATATACGTGTAGAAGGAGGAAGATTCCATTTGGTACAAAAAGGGTTAAAAGGTAGACTGACACTTGACCGGTCTGGGTCACCAGGAGAAAGCCTACTTTGACCAGTAACCATTTTAATCCTCACTATATGCAGGCAGTTAATGAAAAGGCTTATACCAGACATTTTGGATTTCCGCCACTTTCACAAGAAAGACAACTCTAGTTACTTTCTCTTAGCGTTCCATTAACCTTAGCTCCTCTGACATTAAGGGGTCTACCCTTAAAGGTGCATTATTGAGCTACCGGGTCTCAAATTTTTTTTTCTGGTTTTTATCTTCAATGCATACTCCTTTGTCATGTGTACACTTTTGGAGCCAAATACAGCTTCAGAACTTTGTGAAAATGGTCGTTTTCATTTGTGTTTACCCTTCGCTCTGAACATGTGATCGGAATTTCTGTTCTAAAAATAAATCTGTCACTTTACACATTCATGGCGACAGTATCGTCTCTGAGTGTCATTACTTATGGCATGGTATTCAGCGTCATATTTTTTTTCCGATTCAGGCATGGCCTAAGCAAACAAGGCCAAAAATGAACGTCGCATAACGTCATATATGGATATTCTATTTTTGTCACGAACTAAAAATAGATCTAACTAGTGTTCGAAACCTAGTTAGGGAATCTTTCTCAAACTCGTTTACTTGTTATCATAATTGTTTGCATTTTTGCATAAAATTAATGCATTCATTTGTATTGTTTAAAAGAAAAATACCCGCTATATGTATTTTATTTTTGGAAGCATTTTTTCCGGATAGCTCAATAATGCACCTTTAAAGGAAAGAACTAACTCCAGAGGAGCAAATGCTGTCCTTTAAGGGCACACCCCTTTTGTTAAGGGAGATAAAAATATTTCCGAAAAAATTACCTCCCTTTAAAGTGAGTTTTTACCTTAAGAATTAGTTATTAAGCAATAATAGTCCTTACAGCTGACCCAGGCCTATAATCAAGTGAAATAATTCTAATCCAAGTGTTTGGCCAGTATTATGGAGTGTACTATTAGAGTAAAAAATCAAATTTTATCAGTCCTTTGGCCCTCTAATATTTAATGTTTTTTTATTTGATTAACCCTTGTCCTGCTGAGCCCGGTATGGCTTATTTTCCAAACAATGAAGATCCAGATCAGATGGCTTCTGACGAAGCCATCTGATCAGAATCTACATTGTTTGTCATTCAGATTGTGAATTTGTTGCAATAATTTGCATCAAGTAATCTGAGTGGTAGATAATCGGTAGTGGGTGTGGCATATATGAATATTCAGCAGGACAAGGGTTAATTTGAGGTTTAATAAATTTCTGAAAAATATTCACCCTGACACCTCTAGATATCGAAACAATCTCTATATATAAGAGAGGAGATTCCATTTCTTTGGGCAGTTGGGCTTGAGCTGTCAATTCATCTGGGGCTTGAGTTGTCATTACAGCTCAATGTTGGGTAAAAGTCCAAAATGACCTCAATTGTGCTGACAGGGATGTCAAACCTCAATACAACAAACAACACAACGACATTTTGATCTTCCCATAGCTGCTAGCTTAACTTTTCTCCTGTTAGCCCCCATCCATCGGGGCCTGAAGAAATAGATGGGCTGCATGATGCTTCCACGCAGAGCTGAAACCGACTGCACACGAGTACTGGTAAACCACTTAGCAGATCTAAGCCTTCCCAGGCAAAGTGGTGCGAGCCATCCCGCCCATGCTTATAAACCCTATTGGTTTCATTGGGCGTCATGGGCTTGAGGTGTCAATGGGTTAATAGGGGTTGGACTGTGACAAACAAATGAAGCAAAAATACTGCAAACAACTTACATTTCCATCATGAAAATCCAATTAAGTCTGATACTAATTACAATTTACAGAAAAGACACAGTGACATCAGGTGTTTCTCTAGTTATGATATATTATGCTGCCACCTAATGATGCAAACAATCAGCAATATTAAACTTTAATTGTATCTTTTGTTTCAAATATTGATGGGGACCGATTTTTTTCATTGTAAAGTGCCTCCCCATAATTAAGATGGTTCCTTTCGTGTTATGCTTACAGATCACATTTTGTTTACTACATGTCAAAGGTCAGCCCCTGCCCATTGGGGCTTGAAGAAATAAATATGGGCTGCATGATGCTTCCAACCAGAGCTGAAACCTACTGCACACGAGTACTTATAATTTAAACCGCCTAGAGGATCTAAGCCTGCCCAGGTAAAGCAGTACGAGTCGGACGGTCCATGCTTATAAACCCTATTGCATGCTTTGGTTTCATTGGGCGACAGGAATTGAGGTCCCACAAAATTGGAAGCAACGTCTCCAAAATGACCTATACAGTGTTGACGGTCAAATCAAATCAAACAAACCTCAAATCAAACAAACTGCATGTCAAAGGTAACCTGTACCAGCAGGTCATCTGTTTGATTGGAGCTTAATGGCCCAGTCAACACTATTAAAGTCACATTGAGCCTCCCTGTCCAAGAGGCTTGATGCTAGGGTTGACCCAAATGTTCATGCACTGATTGACAAACAAACAAATTTACAAATGGATGGAAAACTCCTCTATCGCCCCATGCTTAACCCATTGAGTACCAGAAACCCCAAAAAGGGTAGTTGACAAACAGAGCAGATCCAGATCAGATGCCGTGTCTGATCAGGGCCTAAATTGTTTGCAAAAAGTCCAGCCATTTTCCAAATAAATTTTGAAGAAAACAATCTGACACCCCTAAATTTGGAAATGGACTCCTGCTATATATATGGAGGAAGATTCCATTTGGTACAAAAATGGTTAAAAGCTGGTGGGACAAAAAATCGAAGGTATAGTTTCACAGCTTTGGGACATGACTGTAGTATTAAATTTGCTCATACAAATGGAAGAGTGGAATCATGATCTATTGATTTAGTCCTAAAATACAATGAAACTCAGGATCATGTTTCCGAACTGTCATAATATAGGCAACTAACAAGGCAAACCGAAAACAATACTTATATGATAAAACAAGAGGGCCCAGAGGGCCCTGAATCGCTCACCTGAGAATCAGTGTCTCTAGTACATTCTTGGCTCAAGGGCTATACTAGGTGAAGCTTCATACCAAATATCAAAGACCTGAGTCTTGTGGTTTCAGAGAAGAAGATTTTTAAATATTTTCCCTATATAATTAAGCCTATGAAAAACCAAAGGGCCCCAGGGATGGGAGCATTTTTGGCCCCAGGGCTATAATTTGAACAATCTTGGTAGAGGTCCACTAGATGAAGCTTCACACCAAATATCAAAGATCTGAGCCTTGCGGTTTCAGAGAAGAAGATTTTTAAAGATTTTCCCTGTATAAGCCTGTGTAAAACCAAAGGCCCCCAAGGCGGGGGCATTTTTGTCTCCGGGGCTTTAATTTGAAAATCTTGGTAGAGGTCCACTAGGTGAAACTTCACACCAAATATCAAAGACCTGGGCCTTGTGGTTTTAGAGAAGATTTTTAAAGATTTTCCCTATACAAGCCTATGTAAACCCAAAGGCCCCCCCCGGGCGGGGGCATTTCTGGCCCAAGGGCCATAATTTGAACAATCTTGGTAGAGGTCCACCAGATGAAGCTTCATACCAAATATTGAAGACCTGGGCCTTTCGGTTTCAGAGAAGAATATTTTAAAGATTTTCCCAATATAAGCCTATGTAAAACCAAAGGCCCCTGGGGTGGGAGCATTTTTAGCCCCCAGGGCTATAATTTGAACAATCTTGGTAGAGGTCCACTAGATGAAGCTTCACACTAAATATCAAAGATCTGAGCCTTGCAGTTTCAGAGTAGAAAATTTTTAAAGGTTTTCCCCATAAAAGCCTATGTAAAACAAAAGGTCCCCCAAGGCGGGGGCATTTTTGGCTCCGGGGCTTTACTTTGAACAATCTTGGTAGAGGTCCACTAGGTGAAGCTTCACACCAAATATCAAAGACCTGGGCCTTGCGGTTTCAGAGAAGAAGATTTTTAAAGATTTTCCCTGTTTAAGCCTTATAAAACCAAAGACCCCCGGGGTGGGGGAATTTTCAGCCCCAGCACTATAATTTGAACATTCTTGGTAGAGGTCCACTAGGTGAAACTTCACACCAAATATCAAAGACCTGGGCCTTGTGGTTTTAGAGAAGAAGATTTTTAAAGATTTTCCCTATACAAGCCTATGTAAACCCAAAGGCCCCCGTGGCAGGGGCATTTCTGGCCCAAGGGCCATAATTTGAACAATCTTGGTAGAGGTCCACTAGATGAAGCTTCACACCAAATATCAAAGACCTGGGCCTTGTGGTTTTAGAGAAGAAGATTTTTAAAGATTTTCCCTATACAAGCCTATGTAAAACCAAAGGCCCCTGGGGCGGGGGCAGTTTTAGCCCCTAGGGCTATAATTTGAACAATCTTGGTAGAGGTCCACTAGATGAAGCTTCACACTAAATATCAAAGATCTAGCTGAGCCTTGCAGTTTCAGAGAAGAAGATTTTTAAAGATTTTCCCTGTAAAAGCCTATGTAAAACCAAAGGCCCCCGGGGCGGGGGCATTTTTGGCCCTAGGGCTATAATTTGAACAATCTTGGTAGAGGTCCACTAGGTGAAGCTTCACACCAAATATCAAAGACCTGGGCCTTGTTGTTTCAGAGAAGAAGATTTTTAAAGATTTTCCTTATATAAGCCTATGTAAACCCAAAGGCCCCCGGGGCGGGGGCATTTCTGGCCAAAGGGCCATAATTTGAACAATCTTGGTAGAGGTCCACTAGATGAAACTTCATACCAAATATCGAAGACCTGGGCCTTTCGGTTTCAGAGAAGAAGATTTTTAAAGATTTTCCCTGTAAAAGCCTATGTAAAACCAAAGGCCCCCGGGGCGGGGGCATTTTTGGCCCTAGGGCTATAATTTGAACATTCTTGGTAGAGGTCCACTAGGTGAAGCTTCACACCAAATATCAAAGACCTGGGCCTTGTTGTTTCAGAGAAGAAGATTTTTAAAGATTTTCCCTATATAAGCCTATGTAAACCCAAAGGCCCCCGGGGCGGGGGCATTTCTGGCCGAAGGGCCATAATTTGAACAATCTTGGTAGAGGTCCACTAGATGAAGCTTCATACCAAATATCGAAGACCTGGGCCTTTCGGTTTCAGAGAAGAAGATTTTTAAAGTTTACATTTTAAAAATCTATTTTTAGCTCCTGTGACCTAGATGTGCAATGGACCGGAACCATTTGAACAACTTTGAAAGGGGACCACCTAAGGATCATTCCTGTGAAGTTTGGTTAAAATCTGATCAGTGGTTTAGGAGGAGATGTCATTTGAAGAAAAAGTTTACGCACGCACATACGCACTGACGCACACACGCACGACGGACGCCGGACAAAAAGTGATCCCAAAAGCTCACCTCGTCACTACGTGACAGGTGAGCTAAAAAAACAAGTACAGGAGTATACCCAGCGGGCACACAATGTGTATGCAACATAGTATCAACATCGATGCAAATTGTGATCTACACTGTTTTCCAAACTCAACTCTTCATTCTATTCCAGATTCTATGGATAACCCTCTTACTCAACACTCTGACCTCATAGTGCTAAGCAGCCCCCGCCCATCGGGGCTTGAAGAAATAGATGGGCTGCATCATGCTTCCATGCAGAGCTGAAACAGACCCGCACACAAGAACTGGTAAACTGCTTAGAGGATCTAAGCCTGCCCAGGCAAAGCGGTGCGAGTCGGATCGTCCATACTTATAAACCCTATTGGTTTCATTGGGCGGCAGGGCTTGAGATGTCATTACATCGGGTAAAAGTCCCACAAAATTGGAAGCGACATCTCCAAAATGACCTTTACAGTGTTGATGGGGACATTAAACCTCAAATCAAACAAATAAACAAAGTATCTTGGATAGTGTGTTAAGATCTTGCAATCAATTTAGCAATTATCAGAAAAGAATAACTGTCAGGTCCACAAAGTTCTTGTACCTGGTAAGAAATTAGGAAAAATTGATTTCCATTACCTTAATTTGTTTCTGATAATACAAAACTTGTTTGCACTTGATTTTTCTGATATTTCATATCAGTTCCACTCAATGATCATTTACAGTTTTTTTTTTTCTTATGATCTTCTGTCAGATTTTTCTGCCATTTTTCAAATGGAGACAACTTTTGGAACTTCCTGCATGTTCGCTTTTCTATAAGCCCTGTTTCACTGAAAAATGGGTCTACTCTTAAAGGAAAGAATTTGCTCCTCAGGAGCAAATTCTTTCCTTTAAGAGTTGACCCCTATTGACATGGGAGACAAAAATTCTTTTGCAGGAGTTGTCTCCCCTGAAGGTGTATCCACTCCCCTTAAATCATGTCAAGCTCGTCAGTTTACCTAACAACACTATTTCTGAACAGGCTTATTTATAAGCAGTTAACCCTTCTCTTGCTGAATATTCAGATTAGCCACACCCATTTCTGACTTTGAACCAATCAGATTACTTGATGTAATTTAATCCTACAAATTCATACATTGAATGTCAAACAGTGTAGATCCTGATCAGATGGCTTCTTCAGAAGCCATCTGATCTGGATCTACAGTTTCCAAAGGTAGGGGTTGTCGTGAACAGCATGATAAGAGTTAACCAATACTGAGCTCAATGCTCATTCGTTTGACAGAAACTGACAACTGCCCTGCTTAAATCAGTGGAAAGTTGTAAATGACCAGAGAAAAGATTTTATGGTCAACCACTACCAAGGAATGCTCCCAGCTGACAGAAATTGACAACTGCCCTTCTTGAATCAGTAGAAGGTTGATCAAATCTCCACTACCAGGCAAGTATCAGACCTGCAACCTTAAATTCTGATCACCAGTAAGACTGAGCTACCAAGACCAACTTACCACAGCGGTGTACTCTTTAAGGAACAATTTTTTCCCTTTCAAGAGTACACCCATTTAATATGAGAGGGTGTGTCTATATGAAAATGAAAAGGCAGTCCCAAAAGCCCCATCTCTCAATAACCTGTTTTGTACCAAATGGAATCTTCCTCCTAGTCCATTTAAAAATTTAGGGGTCACAGGTTGTGTTTTCATCAAAATTTTTTTGGAAAATGACTGAACTTTTAGAAAACAGTGCAGTCCCTGATCAGACGCCGCGTTCTACGGCGTCTGATCTGGGCCTGCAATGTTTGCCAGGGTACCTATTTTGGGGTTTCTGGTACAAAATGGGTTAAAAATTGGACCAGAAGTCACCACTACAAGACCATCAGATTAACCCTTAACAACTCCTATCTTTGCAAACAGTGTAGAACCAGATCAAATGGCTACTAAAGAAGCCATCTGATCTGGCTCTACAGTGCTTATCATTCAGTTTGCAAATTTAAATGACCATAATATCTCAAGTAATTTGATTGGTTGATAGTCAGAAAGGCGTGTGGCAAAATTAAATATTCAGGAGGACCCTTATCCTGCTGAATATTCATTTTAGCCACACCCATTTCTGACTTTTAACCAATCAAATTACTTTTTGTAATTTATTAATATAAATTCATAAAGTTAATGTCAAACAGTGTAGATCCTGATCTAGGCCCCCACCCAAAGGGGCTTGAAGAAAAATATGGGCTGCATGATGCTTCCACGCAGAGCTGAAACTGACACGCACACAAGTACTGGTAAACGCTTAGAGGATCTTTAGAAGCCTGCCCAGGCAAAGCGGTGCGAGTGTCGGACCGTCCATGCTCAAAAACCCTATCAGTTTCATTGGGCGGCAGGGCTTGAGATGTCATTTCATCTCAATGTCAAGTAAAAGTTCCACAAAATTGGAAGAAAAGCCTCCAAACTGACCTTTACAGTGTTGACGGGGACATTAAACCTCAAATCAAACAAAGAAACAAAGATCCTGATCTGATCTGGATCTACACTGTTTGCAAAGATAGGAGTTGTCGTGAACAGCAAGATAAGCGTTAACAAGTCCTCCTACTGAACACCCCTCTAAAACCCACTTTAAATAGAGAAAATTGGGGTTTATGGGGATATTCCTAAGATTCTTTATTTTTGCTCATCAATATAGATTGTGGGTACCCTTTGGAACCCTCTCAATGAGACGGTTCTAACCAGCACCAACAATTTACAGCTAGACTAGAAGTAAGACAAATATGGAACATGTTCATCTAAAAAATGGTAGATCTACGGATATTATTGCATGGAGGCCGGCCCATGTGTTTTCGTAATGCTATTTGAACTCCCTCGCTGTAGGCGGGAAACAAATATTAACCCTTATCTTGCTATTCACGACGAACCCCTATCTTTGCAACCAGTGTAGATCCAGATCAGGGCTTCTGAAGAAGCCATCTGATCAGGATCTGCACTGTTTGACATTCAGTTTATGAATATGTAGGAATAAATTACTTCAAATAATCTGATTGTATCAAAGTCAGAAATGGGTGTGGCTTAATTGAATATTCAGCAAGAGAAGGGTTAAAATACAATGTATTTTCCTTTCAAATAACCTCATTTTAACATGCTTTACAGATTCAACTGAAAACCAAATTTAAACTAGAGCTATCACTAAAGGTGATGAATACCCCCACAAAAACTGCCTTGATAGTACAACAGCGCCATTTTGCAATTTTTTCACTTGAAAGGGGCCATAACTATGTCGAAAATTGACGAATTGTAGTGGAAATCGAACTTGACCTGTATTTTATGATGTTACATCAGTGTATAAAAAATTATAAAAATCGGTGAAGCGCTTTTTGAGTTATCGTCTGGAAACCAAGTCAACAGACCGACCGACCGACAGACCAACTGACAAGCTCACTCCTATATACCCCCGCCCCCCCCCCCCCCCCCCCCCCCCCCCAAAATTTCATTTGTGGGGGTATAACTATGATCAAACAACAACTTGTGTTTATTTTGTACACCTATTTAAACACATTTACTGCCCTTTATATAACCATTGTATATATCCCTGTTTTCTCAGTTCAACAATAACTATCAAATAAGTAAAATAAACAATGACAAGCCTATTTTGACCTATTACATTTTGTTTAATAAACATGACAGGAGACCTTCTGTATCATTTTTGACAAAGTAAAGTTTTGACTGAAGAACACCCATAAGAGACAAAAGTCATAACAAAGGAACCTGGCCGCTCAGGTGGAAGTCCAATGCCCCCAACCACTGAGCCAAAGAGTAAGGCTGCCACGATTAATAGTATAATCGATTAATCGATCGATAAATTCCACAAAAATGATTATCATTTCTGATTTGCTTTTAATCGATTACTTGATAGGTACAATTTATTACCCAGAGTTATGCCTAAAATAGCTGGATGAGTGGCAAACAGTGCAGACCCTGATGAGACGCCGCATTATGCGGCGTCTCATCTGGGTCTACACTGTTTGCTCAGGCCTGTCTGTTCAAATAAACATATGGTAAAGTGCAACATATGATAAGAGTCATGCTCAGACAGAAATCCAGACAGGTAAATTAATGACAAAAATCTTAGCGATTACTAAATGATTATCGATCGCAATGACATGACTGATAATCGATTATCTTTTCAGCTCCGATTAGCCAGCCCTACCAAAAAGTCTACCCCTAGACACATGAACCGAGGTTTGAATAATTACTGTAATGGTCAGTGAACTTCAAAATAATTCTGATATTTTTGATAAAATATTTGTCGCTAAGGTGTTAGTATTGATACAGACAATGGCCCTTCTGGTGCTAAGTACAGATAAGGACCATTTTCACCAAACTGAAAGTTTATGAACTTTGAAACAATTAAGCACAGTAGAGCTTCAACCCATTTTAACCCTTGTTCTGCTGAGCCTGGATATACCTTTTCTTTGCAACAATGTAGATCCAGATCAGATGGCTTCTGAAGAAGCCATCTGATCAGGATCTACATTGTTTGTCATTCAGATTGTGAATTTGTTGTAATAATTTGCTACAGGTAATCTGATTGGTTGATAATCGGTAGTGGGTGGGGCATATATGAATATTCAGCAGGACAAGGGATAAAAATGACACTTACAAACAGTGATTCAAGAGTAGTCAGTGAAAGTGAGTGTTTTGAATTTTACCTTTCACCAACAGCTAAGGTCATGCGGCGACGAGACCTCGGTTTAAAGACTCATCTGAAAGTTTGGAGAAGCCCTGGATGGATCCTGCGACCCCTGGTTTACAAGGCGAGCAGCATTATAATAAACCACTACACTACAGAGGCTTCTAGTAGTCAGGGAAAGAATGTGCATTGTACTGGTAAGCGCCATATGCATAAGCAATGTAGATTTGACGGTTTTATTTGGCCCCAGACCTTTATCTTACACCTGGTTGATGTCAACAAAATTGGTATCAAAATAAACATATGAATCTCATCTTGAGACTGCAACCATTTATTCAACTCTATACTGGCCGCGACATACCAAAGTCGTTAAGAATG
Organism: Lucinisca nassula; assembly: GCA_963580285.1. Classification (NCBI taxonomy): domain Eukaryota; kingdom Metazoa; phylum Mollusca; class Bivalvia; order Lucinida; family Lucinidae; genus Lucinisca; species Lucinisca nassula. Next base: position 2,054,013 of record OY757024.1, on the reverse strand, counting down.
GTACTAGCTGCTCCTCCCTTGGCACTCAGATTTACGGCGTAGAGCTAGGACTGGTCGACCCAGTGTCAGGATAATGTGACTGGGTATGGTATCATGTAATGTGTCTGGGACATGATACTTCAGTGAGGCAGCACTATAAAAGTGAGCATTGAGCTCCCTGTCGCAACCAGACACCGTCGTGATATGACTGCAAAATTGTTGAAAGCGACGTTAAACCCGAATTCACACACACACTCAACTCTATACTTTCTACTTTAAGCCAGAATCAGAATTGTTACTGGTGACCTTCAAATGATATTCATACACCATGGGAAGTTAGTCCCTAGCTCTCATCAAAAAGATAAACTTAGCTACCCTAGACTGCACCTTTGGCAGCGGATATGATCGAACTGAGAAGGACATTCCAATTTTCAGTAGCTCAACACCATTTGTTTGAGACATAGAAAGTTTGAGCAAGAATGAGAGTTACTGTATTTAACCTAAGTACAGTAGAAATTTGACGGCTCGAACACCGATGATTCGTTTCCCATGGATGAGTCGAACACATTCTTTAGCCCCTAGCGAAATCCTGTACATAAGAAATAGTGGGGGATAATTAAGGAGATTTTAGTCTTTTATCTTGCACATGTATACTGTGTGTACTCATTAGAATCACCTCGATGAGGCAATTCTGAGTACACACAGCATACATATTCATTATAGAACACCGAAAAGATGTCAAAAAGTATCTCGTTATGCCTCCTGACAGAAACCTCAGTGGCTTGAACTACCCATGTCTCGAACAGATTTTCGAGGTCCCAAAGGTGTTCGAGCTATTGAAGTTCGACTGTATTTGGACACCTCAACTCCTCACCATAGTTGTTTTAAAATGTGAACAAGTGCAATTTACTACTTTAGATATTGTGTCATAAAAAGCTGGATGAGTGGCAAATAGTGAAGACCCAGTTTTCCTGGGATGACAAATGACTCGGGTGATGATGATATCACAACAAATGTAGTTTTAGCAGTAACTGTAGGTTGTATTATCAGGCAAGCTGGCCACATGTCTCTGTTGCGCCCCTGTTTGTGTTTGTATTATGTCTTGGGTAGATCTTAAACCTTTGATTAATGTCAGGTATATCTTCCCGCTTCTGTTAATTCTCAGGCGTTGTTTTTTATGTCCCCCTGGTAGGGATAACGGAGAAATATTGTTTTTATCCTGTCTGCTTATTAGTTTGCTGGTCTACTGTTGGCTGGACAACTTTAACCCTTCTCTTTCTGAATATTCATTTAAGCCACACCCATTTCTGTCTTTCAACCAATCAAATTACTTGATGTAATTTATTGCTACAAATTCATAAACTGAATACCAAACAGTGTAGATCCTGATCAGATGGCTTCTTCAGAAGCCATCTGATCTGGATCTACACTGTTTGCAAAGATAGGAGTTGTCGTGAACAGCAAGATAAGGGTTAACATTGGTCATAACTTGGGCTTTCTACTTACACAAAAACATTTTACCTGATACCTTGACCTTAACCTGTGACCTACTTTAAAGAAAAAAATAACATGGGTCATAACTTTTGAACAGTTTCAGATAGGGCCTTCATATCTGGCTTGTAAGTTCTTTGTGACAAGGGCTTCTCAAGTGTACAAAAACATTTAACCTGTGACCTTGACCTCTGACTTACTTTAAAGAAAAAAATAACATTGGACATAACTTTTGAACTGTTGAGATAAAGCCTTCATATTTGGCATGTAGGTTCATACGAGGACTGTTCAAATATGAATGCAACTAAGCACATAAAAATGATTCAGTGACAGATTTCGATGAAAAATTTATTTTGTCCCCTCAAAGTATTCCCCTTTAACAGATATACAAACTTTCAGTCTTCTGATCCAATCATTGAATGCATTTTGGTAGTCTTTTCGAGGTATACTATGAAGGCACTGGAATATTGCAGAACCGAGGTGTTTGCGCTGTACAAATTTTCGACCAGAAAGGTATTTTTTCAGCCACGGGAACAAGAAAAAGTCACACGGGGCAAGGTCAGGGGAATACGGGGGGGGGGGGGGGGGGGGGTTCAACAGCCTTTTCCTGCTTCAGATAGTCTTGCACAATGAACGCCTTGTGCGATGACGCATTGTCATGTAGCAATCTGACATTGGCCAAACCAGTTGCGGGTCTTCGTTCTTTGAAATATTTCTTCAATTTTCGAAGAATTTTATTCTTGTAAAACTTCGGATTTACAGATTTGCCTTTAGGCACAGCAACCTGAATAGCAGGGCCCTGATTTGAAAAGAATATGGCATACATTACCTTCTTGACGCTCATGGTCCGCTTTGCAATGCATGGTCTTTTGCAATACTTTGTTGCCCACATTTTAATCTGAATCTGTCGTTTTGGCTCAAAAAAAGTGAACCTATGTTTAGTCACCTGTGACGACATTAGCGAAAGACCGTGCATTGTAATTTGGAAACTTTTTAAGCAACTTCTTGGCGCACTGAACGCGTGTCTTTTTCTGCTCATCTGTCAACAGATGGGGAATCCATCTAGCACAGATCTTTCTCATTTTCAAATCCCGTTTCAGAATTGTATGAGCTGCTCCTAATGAGATGCCAACCATACTAGCTATTTGCCTAGTGGTGTATCGTGCATCGGTAGCAACTATTTCTTTCACTCTAGCAACCATCTTGGCAGATGTTGCTCTTTTCGGCCAACGATCATGTGGTGCATCTTCTGTTGAGCCTAGCCCACAGCTGAATTTCTTACACCAATGGAAAACTGTCAGAAAAGACATTTCAATATGCCCATAAACAGAACATATTTCATCAAAAATGTCTTTGCACCGTACACCAAGAATACAACGATTCTTAATATAGGACCGTATTTCAACGGCGTACTCTGACCTTCTTCCAACCATGTTTTGTATTAGATGATACAAGAGTAGACAGTGTTTATCAAACGATTTACATGGTTAAAGTGGACGGATTTTAACAGATTTGGTATCGATGTATAGGTGAAATGTTTTTCTACGCTGTTATATTTATTTCCAGGTGATTTTCACATTAGTGCATGAGAAAACGTTCTACTTGCATTCATATTTGAACAGTCCTCATATAAGATCTTCCCATACGTATGCAAATTTTGACCTGTTACCTTGACTGTCACTGTGACCTACTTTAAAGAAAAAAATATCATTGGTTATAACTATCAAACCAGTTCAGAGCCCTCATATTTGGCATGTTGGTTCCTTGTGACAAGGGCTTCCCACTGATGCAAAACATTTTGACCTGTGACCTTGACCTTGACCTACTTTAAAGGAAAAATTAACATTGGATATAACTTTCGAATCTTTTTAGCATATAGGTTCCTTGTGACAAGTGCTTCCCACTCATACAAAACATTTGACCTGTGACCTTGACTTTAACCTGTGACCTACTTTGAAGAAAAACTTAACAATGGCCATAACTTTATAACAGTTTCAGATAGAGCCTTCATATTTGGCATGCAGCTTCCTTGCGATGCAAGGACTTCCCACTCATGCAAACAAAAATGACCTGTGACCTTGACCTGTGTTAAAGAAAAAAAATGACCTTGGCCTGGGCACATGTTCATGTTTCACAAAAACATCTTGCATTTTTTGATACCAGTGGAAGGGAGCGAATGACCACAAACGAACCGCCACCTTTTTAATAATATATTTGCATACAGGCAAACAGTGTGGATTCAGATCCTAGAGGAGGAGTCTGATCTGTCTCAACGTTGATAGCAAAAAATAATTTTTTAAAGTACTTGGCAGACGACCAACGAGACGACAACGAACCAGACGTCACGAGAAAACCTGTCTTTGTTGTTTGCCATCAGGTAAGACAGAAACTCGTCCACTCAACAGCACAGATGGCTCGAGTCTTGAAACGTCACATTACGCAAACACGCCTATACAAATACATTGCCACCTTTATCGCCTAAAAATTGAAAATTTTATGATGAAAAATTGTGATATTTTTCTTATTTCTTGTCAAAATATAGATTGAGGGCACTCGTTAGAACCGCCAAATCGAGGCGGTTCTAACTAGTACCCACAATCTATATTTTAGAGCAGAAATAAGAACCAGAGGACCAGTGGTCCTGTAAACGCTCACCTGACACCTGGTCCTGGTGTACATTTTAATGTTTTTATATATGTATATAGCCTCAGAGCAGGGGTACACAACTTGTGGGGACAAAATTTTGATGTCTAACAATGTGATAAAACTTTCCACCTATTCCTACCTTTCTGACAGTTCGAAGGCCATGCTTTCATTATGGTTTATTCCATTTGTCATATTTTTTTTAACTTTTCATGCTACAAGCCAACTTTCAAGGTCATTGGCTTCATGGTTCTGGAGAAGAAGATTTTTGAAGGCTTTTTACCATATATGGGCATGGCTGCCATCTTGGTCATGTGACCCAGACCCCGCGAACAAACTTTCGTTCCCCCATCCTACTGAAGCTCCACATGAAATTTGGCTTTGATTGGCCTCCGTGTTTTGGAGGAGAAGATCTTTGAAAATGGTGGACGGACGGACAACGGATGGACGGACGACAGACCATGGCTATAATATAAGCTCACCTATGAGCCTAAAGGCTCAGGTGAGCTAAAAATCAATTATTTTCACTTTTTCCCAAGCAAACGCCTAAGTCCGCAAATTTGACATTGCCGTAAAATAGGCAAAGGTCAACCCAGGGTCACCATTTGAACAAATTATGATAGGCCCGTGTACCAGATGCTTCCTGCCAAGTTTCAAGGTCATTTGCCTTACGGTTCTGGAGAAGAAGAATTTCGAAGTGTTTTTACCATATATGGGCATGGCCACCATCTTGGTCATGTGACCTGGACCATATGAGCAAATTTTCATTTGTTCATCATATAAAGGATCCATATCAAATTTCACTTGAATTGGGCCAGCGGTTTCTGAGAAAAAACTGTTTGAAATATGGAACCTGGTTAATCTTGGTCCCAGGTCACTGAATGATGACTTTTCTTACCCATGAATCTTCATGTATTCATTTACTTTACCTGATCTACCAAAATGGTGACATTGTCTTCAATGGTTTCCTAAAAATCCATTATTTTCACTTTTTCCCATGCAAAAGCCTAAGTTGACAAATTTGACACTGCCACAAAATAGGTCAAGGTCAACCCAGGGTCAGCATTTGTAAAAACTATGACGAGCCCGAGTACCATATGATATATGCCAAGTTTCAAAGCCATTGGCCTAACGGTTCTGGAGAAGAAAATTTTTGAAGGCTTTTTACCATATATGGGCATGGTGGCCATCTTGGTCATGTGATCTAGACCGTACTGGCAACTTTTCATTTGTTCAACTCACAAAAGCTCCATATTGAATTTCACTTAAATTGGCTCAGTAGTTTCTGAGAAAAAATGTTTTTTTTTTTAAATATGAAATCGGAGTGACCTTGGTCTAAGGTCAATGAATGACCTTGACTTTTCTTACCCATAGATCTTCATGTATTCAGTTACTTTACCTAATCTACAAATTTTGGTGACACTGTCTTCAATGGTTTCCCTAAATATCCATTATTTTCACTTTTTCCTATGCAAAAGCCTAAGTCAGCAAATTCGACATTACTGTAAAATACGTCAAGATCAACCCAGGGTCACCATTTGAACAAATTATGATAGGCCCGAGTACCATATGCTACATGCCAAGTTTCAAGGCCATTGGCCTTACGGTTCTTGAGAAGAAGAATTTCGAAGTTTCTTTACCATATTTGGGTGTGGTAGCCATCTTGGTCATGTGATCTAGACCATGTTGGCAGCTTTTCATTTGTTCAACTCCCAAAGGCTCCATATTGAATTTCACTTCAATTGGCTCAGTAGTTTCTGAGAAAAAATGTTTGAAATATGGAACCTGTGTGACCTTGGTCTAAGGTCAATTAATGACCTTGACCTTTCTTACACATAGATCTTCATGTATTCAGCTACTTTACCTTATCTACTAATTTTGGTGACACTGTCTTCAATGGTCGGCAAATTTGACATTGCTGTAAAAATTAAGTCAAGGTCAACTCGGGGTCACCATTTGTACAAACTATGATGGGCCTGAGTATCATATGCTATATGCCAAGTTTCAAGGCCATTGGCCTTACGGTTCTGGAGAAGAAGAATTTTTAAGGCTTTTAACCATATATATAGGCGTGACGGCCATCTTGGTCATGTGATCTAGACCGTATTGGCAATTTTTCATTTGTTCAACTCACAAAGGCTCCATACTAAATTTCACTTAAATTGGCTCAGCAGTTTTGGAGAAAAAAATGTTTGAAATATGGATCCTGAATGACCTTGGTCTAAGGCCAATGAATGACCTTGACCTTTCTGACCCATAGATCTTCATGTATTCAGTTACTTTACCTGATCTACAAATTTTGGTGACACTGTCTTCAATGGTTTTCCTATAAATCCATTATTTTCACTTTGCCCCATGCAAAAGCCTACTTCAGCAAATTTGACATTGCTGTAAAATAGGTCAAGGTCAACCTGGGGTCACCATTTGTACAAACCATGATGGGCCCGAGTACCATATGCTACATGCCAAGTTTCAAGGCCACTGGCCTTATGGTTCTGGAGAAGAAGATTTTTGAAGGCTTTTTACCATATATGGGCATGGCGGCCATCTTGGTCATGTGATCCAGACCCCGCGAACAAACTTTCGTTCCCCCATCCCACTGAGGCTCCATATGAAATTTGGCTTTGATTGGCCCTGCAGTATAGGAGAAGATCTTTGAAAATGGTGGACGGACGGACGGACGGACGACGGACCATGGCTATACTATAAGCTCACCTATGAGCCTAAAGGCTCAGGTGAGCTAAAAAATCTATATAAAATGAAACAACAATCAAACTATCAACTTACCCAGGACCTATTTGGACTCAGCCTTGGTCAATGTATTAGTACATTGTTTTTTCACTTGAGCAAGAATTATTGTCATTTTCTAATCACATTATCTACATCCTGCATTACATTATCTTTGTACACATACAAAACCAACCCATCAGGTACTGTAATTATTCTGGAAGTTTAATCACTAGTTTCAGTGACAAAATGTTATTTAACCCATTGTATGCTAGTGGACTCTTCCATTTCTATATGTTGGACAAGTCCATTTGTCACATAAGGGGTGTCAGACCTATTTTTCATTTTTATACTATTTTTGATTAAAAATCCTGTTAGCAAACAGTGCAGGCCTTGATCAGACGCCGCGTTCAGCGGCGTCTGATCTGGACCTGCACTGTTTGCCAGCGTATCCCTTTAGGGGTTTCCCTGCATACAATGGGTTAAAAGCGATACAGATCCATATAGGTCTGATCAGATTCTTCACTTTTTACCATTCCACCAATTTTACTGGAAAACAGGCACTCCGAGAACAAACATTCAGGCAGAAACATTTTGATAAACTAGCTATCAGAAATTTTTAGAAAATTTACCGTAAATAAAATTTCACCTCACTAAAATTTTTCGGTTACCATATTCCAAATGTTAAGCAAAACATACCTGCTTTCCCTTTCACTAATACTGATATTACTTCAAAGGTTTTCCTAACAAATCCCGGCAAAATCCTGGGACAAAAGACTCATATTGACTTAGATTTGCACTGTTATTTTAGTAAGATCAATGGTATAATTGTATTATTACCATTTACTAAATGGAATAATTGATTTAGGTGCAACTGTTATTGGTAAAATTTGTTTATCACTGTTTAATTGTGTAATTTTTATTGGAAACTGAGATAAACAAATATAACTATTGTTCTCAGACAGTGCCCACTTTAAAAGGGATTTCAAAGTTTTAACACCAATATGTAAAACAAGACCCTGTTACCAGAAAGTCTTGTAAAGTATAGAATAGCATAAGCTTAACCCTTATCCTGCTGAATAATTAAATAAACCACACCCATTTCTGACTTTCAACCAATCAGATTACTTGATATAATTTATTCCTGCAAATTCACAAACTGATTGTCAAACAGTGTAGATTCTGATCAGATTTGTTTTTTGTTTGTTTGATTTGAGGTTTAACGGGACGTAAAGGTCAACACTGTAAAGGTCATTTTGGAGATGTTGCTTCCAATTTTCTGGGACTTTTACCCGACATTGAGATGAAATGACAGCTCAAGCCCTGTCACCCAATGAAACCAATAGGGTTTATTAGCATGAATGGTCCGCCTCGCACCGCGGTTCCTGGACAGGCTTAGATCCTCTAAGCTGTTTACCAGTACTAGTGTGCTGGCCGGATCCAGCTCTGCGTGGAAGCATCATGCAGCCCATATATTTCTTCAAGCCCCTATTAGATTCTGATCAGATTGCTTCAGAAGCCATCTGATCTGTATCTAAACTGTTTGCAAAGGTAGGTGTTGTCGTGAACAGCAGGATATATAAGGGTTAAAGAATCTATCAGTGGACAGGATATAGTTCACCTACCTTAGTCTTGACCTAAATATAAAAACAAAATTTTTCATACCTGCTGGGGTTGGCAACATTCATTCGTGGAGATTGATCATGAAATTTTTTCTACAGTCATTCTTTCCCTTCTGCTGATTCAAGAAGGGCAGTTGTCAGTTCTGGCAAAAGAATGTGCACTGTACTGGTTAACAGCTTATGTATACGCTTGCCCAGGAAAAGCGTGACTAGGTAAACTGACCAGCTCAAAAATGACCTAAATAGTGTTGATCGGGCCGCTAAACTCCAATACAAACAAACAATAAAAACAAAGCTGTGGCATTGAATCTAAGGTCAAGAGCAAGGGTGGTGGAAGTGCCAATCATTCTCTAGATCAATATCTAAACTGTAAACAACATTTACCTTTCCATACAACTTACTGGACCATAACTGGTCAGTCTTCTGTTTAATCAATACTTTTTTGTTTGGATATAAAAAAAATAACCCCAATCCTGCTGAGCACAACAACCCCTACCTTTGCAAACCCCTACCTTTTATCCTACCTTCTTCAGAAGCCATCAGATCTGGATCTACACTGTTTGTCATGCCATTTGTGAACCAATACACTATATCAAGTAATTTGATTGGTTGATAGTCAGAAATGGGTGTGGCTAAATAAGTTTATTCATCAGAGTAATGCACTAGTCATTTGTAACCACTGCCCCCCCACCTACGGGGATAGGCGGTGGATAGCGGGGCTAATGTTCGGGGTAATTACCCTCTGTGTTCCCCCGCAGTGCCGGGTTAATGCGCGGGTTTTGATATTAGGCAAATATACCCCCAGTGGAATGAACTATTATAAACAGCGGGGCTTTGACCTTCTGGAGGTCCCCCGCCGTGCAGGGCTTCTAGCAGGGCTGTGAAAAGTGAAAAGTCATTGTCTCCGCTATCCCCGTAGGTTGGGGGGCAGTGGTTACAAATGACTGTTGAATAAGTGCTAACAAGATCCAACAATCACGTTATAGAGGAGTTGTGATCTGTCTTTTTCTTTTAATTTCTTCTCCAGAGGTTTTGGGTATGCAGCATGCAGAACAGCCTCAATGAGGCAATTTGTTGGAAAAGTCAACAACCTGTGGTTGGAAAAGAAGCAGGAATTTAAGCTGCCTTTGCAAAGCAGTTCAAACAAGTTTTGTTTTGTTTGTGTTGAGATTTTGAATCCCCTCCTTCAACACTGTTTACATCAAGAAAGCATGCCTATATAATTCTGACCCCCTTGAACCTTACTTTTATATAGTAAAACTGGGGTTTACAGGGGTAAACCTTATTTTCCTTATTTCTGCTCTAAAATATAGATTGTGGGTACTTGTTAGAACCGCCTCGATGAGGCGGTTCTAACTAGTGCCCACAATCTATATTTTGAGCAGAAATAAGAAAAATATCGCAATTTTTCATCTTAAAATGCATATAAGAATCTTATATGGGTGAGAGGGGTGGATGGAAAAATCCGTCCCAAGGGTCACTCTCCGGCATCACGAGGCTTGCCGAGTGATGCCGGACAGTGATCCCGAGGGACAGATTTTTCTATCCACCCCGCACACCCATATTGGATTCTTTTTCTTGCATACCTTCCATTTCTATTGTGAATTTTTAATGCTGCTGTCACTTCAGTTACCGACGTCCGCCATTTTGCGATGACACAACAGGAATGTTTAGTGACGTCACGCATGACGACCCCACGCATGAGGTTGTAATCAACCAGTGCATTTATCAAACACGCGATTATATTCGATTTTGGGTCGGAACACCAGGGTCAGAACATAAATTTCTATCCCAGGGTAAAATCACGGATTTCCTTGTCTGGCATGCAAGAATAGACCTTCTTACCCATTTACCAATACTCAATAGTTTGGTCTGTTTCAGCTCTACACAGAAGCACCATGCAGTGCAATCTATTTCTCCAAGCCCTGAAGGGCGGGGGCAGAATTCAAACGGTAAAGGCAAAAATGTCTGCTCTTGTAAATTCCAGTTTTCACTTTTTAAAGCAGCGTCAACTTCTCTTTATAAAGCAGGGTCAACATGGGTACTCAGCATCTAACACTTACTGATCTATCATCCAAAATTAATGAAAAATCCTTCCATAGGACTGGTGCATCCTAATTTTGTTTCATCTGAAGTTTAACGCCCCCCTCAACACCATACAGGTCATTTTTTCAGTTTGGATACGTTGCTTTCAGTTTTGTGGGACTTTTACCTGACAATGAGATAAAATGACATCTCAAGCCCTACCACCAAATAAAACTGATGAGGTTTATATGCATGGACAGTGTGACTCGCACCACTTTGCCAGCCTCTAATTAAGGGGCTTACCATCCATCATGCAGTACTCGTTTGTGGTCGGTTTCAGCTGTGCATATGCAGTCTAAGCTATTTCTCCAAGCCCCGATAAATGGAGGTCCAGGTGCAACATAATATTTACAATGCTCAAAATTTTAAATTTTACTTTTTAACTCGCTTTCAATTATGACAAAATGGTCCAATTAGCAACAATTATACAGTGTACAGTGAAAACGATACTGATAGAAATCAACAGACTTAATGCTAAGTATGTCATTACAAAACTGTTAAAAATATGCCAGATCATTTCAGAAATATTCACCATCTAAACGCACCAATCACACTTATAGCAGATGATAGTTTCCAAATATTTCTCGTTTTTTTTCAGAGACTATGTGACTTGATACCTCATGTGAATCAGCTACTTATTTCTAGTTTTTCAAAGACTATCTGCCTTAATCCCTCATGTGAATCAACTACTTCCTTCTTGTTTTTCAGAGACTATCTGGCTTCATCCCTCATGTGAATCAGCTACTTCCTTCTTGTTTTTCAGAGACTATGTGGCTTGATACCTCATGTGAATCAGCTACTTCCTTCTTGTTTTTCAAAGACTATCTGCGTTAATCCCTCATGTGAATCAGCTACTTCCTTCTTGTTTTTCAGAGACTATCTGCGTTAATCCCTCATGTGAATCAGCCACTTCCTTCTTGTTTTTCAGAGACTATCTGGCTTCATCCCTCATGTGAATCAGCTACTTCCTTCTTGTTTTTCAGAGACTATCTGGCTTAATCCCTCATGTGAATCAGCTACTTCCTTCTTGTTTTTCAGAGAACATCTGGCTTAATCCCTCATGTGAATAAGCTACTTCCTTCTTGTTTTTCAGAGACTATCTGGCTTAATCCCTCATGTGAATCAGCTACTTCCTTCTTGTTTTTCAGAGAACATCTGCCTTAATCCCTCATGTGAATCAGCTACTTCCTTCTTGTTTTTCAGAGACTATCTGGCTTAATCCCTCATGTGAATCAGCTACTTCCTTCTTGTTTTTCAGAGACTATCTGGCTTAATCCCTCATGTGAATCAGCTACTTCCTTCTTGTTTTTCAGAGAATATCTGGCTTAATCCCTCATGTGAATCAGCTACTTCCTTCTTGTTTTTCAGAGAATATCTGGCTCGATACCTCATGTGAATCAGCTACTTCCTTCTTGTTTTTCAGAGAATATCTGGCTCGATACCTCATGTGAATCAGCTACTTCCTTCTTGTTTTTCAGAGAATATCTGGCTCGATACCTCATGTGAATCAGCTACTTCCTTCTTGTTTTTCAGAGAATATCTGGCTCGATACCTCATGTGAGTCAGCCACTTCCTTCTTGTTTTTCAGAGAACATCTGGCTCGATACCTCATGTGAATCTGCTACTCTCTTTGTGTTTTTCAGAGAACATCTGGCTTGATACCTCATGTGAATCAGCTACTTTTTTCTTGTTTTTCAGAGAATATCTGGCTTGATACCTCATGTGAATCAGCTACTTTCTTGTTTTTCAGAGACTATCTAGCTTGATACCTCATGTGAATCAGCTACTTTCTTGTTTTTCAGAGAATATCTGGCTTGATACCTCATGTGAATCAGCTACTTTTTTCTTGTTTTTCAGAGAATATCTGGCTTGATACCTCATGTGAATCAGCTACTTCCTTCTTGATTTTCAGAGACTATCTAGCTTGATACCTCATGTGAATCAGCTACTTTCTTGTTTTTCAGAGACTATCTAGCTTGATACCTCATGTGAATCAGCTACTTTCTTGTTTTTCAGAGAATATCTGGCTTGATACCTCATGTGATTAGGCTACTTCTTTCTTGTTTTTCAGAGACTATCTAGCTTGATATCTCATGTGCATCGGCTACTTTTTTCTTGTTTTTCAGAGACTATCTGGCTTGATACCTTATGTGAATCGGCTACTTATTTCTTGTTTTCTAGAGACTATATGGCTTGATACCTCATGTGAATCGGCTACTTCTTTCTTGTTTTTTCAGAGACTATCTGGCTTGATACTTTATGTGAATTGGCTGCAAAGCTGATTCACATGAAATATCAGGCCAGATTTTCTCTGAAAAATAAAAACGAAAACAAAATATTTGAAAGTATCCTCTGCTCCTGTTTTGCTTGGTACTTTAAGTGCTAAAAATTCATATAAATGTGATCAGATCATTGACAAATGTCTTTGAAACCTGAAGACAATAAGAATTTTACTATAATGGACTAAAGAACCCTTGGCATATCAGTTACATGTAGAACACTGACCCCTTTTTTAAATATTATAAACAAAAGTATCAGAAAAATGAAAAATACTTGACAGTGTAACTTGAACATTCATATGAATGTAACTGAATATTATAATAAAATTTAGCTTTTTCAATTCTTGAGATTTTTAACCCATAAAATGCCAATCACAACAATTGTTGTCTGCTTTGCCTTCTGCTGGTTACCTTAAAAGTAAATCTTTTGCAAACAGTGTGAACCCAGATCAGACTGCTCCAGTAGGAGCAGTCTGAACTGGGCCCACACTGTTTGCCTGTATGCAAAAATATTTTTAAAAAGTTGGCAAGAAAATTAGCAGACAACATAAGCAGGCGACATTTTCAAATGTAGTTTTCACAGCAGCTTATGGGTTAAGATATTATTGATTGTCTGAAATGAATGGAATCTTCTGGCTTTAATTAGGAGTCCATTTTGGAATCAAGGCCGACCCAGGGTGTCATTTAGAAATCTGTTAAGAAACTGGCTCAACTTTTTGCAAACAGTGAAGGCACTGATCAGAGGCTGTGTTGTGCGGCGTCTGATCCAGGCATTAACTGTTTGAACCAATGTCCCATTTTGGGCTTTACCCATATAAAATAAGTTAAAATTTTCCTATCAAAAAGGAGTTTTAACATTTCCTGGGGACATGGGTTAGGTATGCATGTCATTATGTTATCCTTATATATAACATTTATTTTTGCTGAGTGAGAAACCGTTTTTGTTTGTTTTTGTTTTTTGTTTGTTTTACGGACCTTTCAAGATTATTTAACTCATATCGAGCCGATCATTAATCAGAGGTGAGCGAAAACTGGAGTACCTGGAGAAAAACCACCTGACCATCATTTGCAGAACTTGGCGTCTCACATATGACCTGAGCGAGGCTCGAACCCACAGCGGTGAGAGACCTAATGATTAAGAGTCAGTGCTCTTATCCACTAGGCCACGGAGGCCCGTTGAGAAACCATGATAGTGAAAACAAAAATATGCATTTCTGTTTCCCCTTTGTGTGGTAAGCTCCAAGTTATTGGTCATCATCCCAGCCCGCCCACTGAGGCTTGGAGAAATAGATTGGGTTGCATGGTGCTTCCATGCAGAGCTGATACATAGCGAACTTGGGCAATTGTAAACCGCTTAGAAGGACGGAGCCTGCCCAGGAAAAATGGTGCAAGTCAGACTGCTCCTTAAACCCAAGCGGTATCTTTGGGCTTGAGCTGTCATTTCATCCTGATGTCAGGTAAAAGTACAACAAAACCGGAAGCAACTTCTCTAGAATGACCTGAATAATACTGATGGGGAGGTAAACCCTCAAGCAAACAAAGCATCACCAATCTCTCAAAATGTATCTATGGTTTTCTTTTGTACAAAGAATCTAGACTTTTTGATAACCACCAGTCACAAGAAGATTGCACCCAGGGCCAGTCATTTTACTTTCTGAAAGGACCCAGGACCAGTCAACTTCCAGAAAGGAGCAAGGACCAGTCAACTTTTTGAAAGAAACCAACACCAGACACCTTTCTGCAAGGACCCAGGACCAGTCAACTTCCAGAAAGGACCAAAGACAAGTCAACTTTCTGAAAGGACTAAGCACAAGACAACATTCTGAAATGACCCAGGACCAGTCAATATTCTGAAATGACCCAGGACCAGTCAATTTTCTGAAATTACCCAGGACCAGTCAATTTTCTGAAATTACCCAGGACCAGTCAACTTTCTGATAGGATTCGGCACCAGACAATTTTCTGAAAGGACTTGGGGACCAGACAATTTTCTGAAATGACTATGGACCAGTCAATTTTCTGAAATGACCCAGGACCAGTCAATTTTCTGAAATTACCCAGGACCAGTCAACTTTCTGATAGGACTTAGCAACAGACAATTTTCTGAAATGACCAAGGACCAGTCAATTTTCTGAAATGACCCAGGACCAGTCAACTTTCTGAAAAGACCGAGAACCAGTCAATTTTCTGAAATGACCAAGGACCAGTCAATTTTCTGAAATGACCAAGGACCAGTCAATTTTCTGAAATGACCCAGGACCAGTCAACTTTCTGAAAAGACCATTGACTAGTCAACTTTCTGGAAGGACCAGAACAACTCAATTTTCTGAAAGGACCCAGGACTGTTCCACTTTATGAAAGGAACAAGGACCAGTCAACTTTCTGAAAAGACCATTGGCCAGTCAACTTTCTGAAAGGACCAGAACAACTCAACTTTCCAAAAGGACCCAGGACTGTTCCACTTTATGAAAGGAACAAGGACTAGACAACTTTCTGAAATGACCCAGGACCAGTGAAAGGAACCAGGACCAGTCAATATTCTGTACAGACAAGTCGAATTTCACATTTATATGTCTACTATATCTGTTAATATTTCTAATACAGTACCCTAGACATAAAAGATCCTTTTGTCGATTTTGTATAAACGGACCAGAACAACTCAACTTCCTGAAAGGACCAAGGACTGTTCCACTTTATGAAAGGACCAAGGACTAGACAACTTTCTGAAATGACCCAGGACCAGTGAAAGGAACCAGGACCAGTCAAAATTCTGTGCGAGACAAGTCCATTTTCACATTTAAACATCTACCATATCTCTTAATATTTCAAATACAGCACCCTAGACACAAAAGATCCTTTTGTCCATTTTGTATATTTTTAGATCGATTGTTATCGACAATCGATCTTAAGTTACATACCACACAATTTCCATTCCTGCAATTGTCCACGTGACCATCACTGATTTGGAAAACCCACTGTTATATTTATTAATAGAAAATAGCCATTCTATTTTTATCGAAGTGACAATTGTAGGTCAGAGTATTGCGCAAGATGACTATCTATAGAATCTGGACAGGTTTATCATACCCTGAATACCCAGATCGGAAAGCGTTGTCTGCTCAGCTGTCATTGTTTGATTATGATAGTGCTGGTGTTTAAGTAAAGTACTGTCAATTTAACCAGAC
This sequence comes from Lucinisca nassula, assembly GCA_963580285.1. Lineage (NCBI taxonomy): Eukaryota > Metazoa > Mollusca > Bivalvia > Lucinida > Lucinidae > Lucinisca > Lucinisca nassula. The sequence goes on along the minus strand of OY757024.1, from coordinate 2,038,002 downwards.
TGCTGTAGGACCTACGGCTAGAAAAAAAAAAGAGAATGAAAGACTTTTTTTAACTTCAAGGTCATGTCTCGATCACACATCTTCTTGCGGAAAGGTCATCCCTTTCAACCCTGGTCAGTGGAGCCATGCAACCAGTGTTTTCTATATATATCGCTTGCCATTTATCTAGACACCAATTTAGCAGAATGGACGTGCCCGACTTGAGTTGGAAGAGTGCATTCCAGAAAATGTTTTGAGATTAAATAAATCAAAGCACTGACAACACACATAGATATTAGGCTGTAAAAACAGTCTGGTACTTAGACTGTTTCGTGTAACTGCAAACAGTAAGTATAGACCCTGATTGCGGCATCTGATCATGGTAAACATTGTCCGTGAATCGAAGACCACTCTAAACCCCACTTTATATAGAGCAAACTGGGGTTTAGGGGGTTTAACATTATCTGTCACATTTTTGTTCGAAAACATAGACTGCGGATATTCGCAGGAACCGCCTTACGAGCACCCACAATCTATGTTTTGAGCTGAAAAAAAATCACAATTTTTCATTTAAAATGTTACTGTTTTCGTCTTTACAAATGTGCAATGTATTTGTAAAGGTATGTTTTCGTAGTGTGGCTTTATAGACGTGCAAGTAACGCGGTTTAATAAGTTTAAATCGATTATTTGTCAATCGACTTCAAAGTTACAAAGGATAAAAACCGTTCAGTGCTGAAGATCACGTGACTGTAACTGACTTGTCGGAATAACTTTTATATAGAAATAGCCGCAGTATTGTCAGAGTGTTGTGTAAGCCTAAAGATGGTTATTATTGAATCATAGAGTGGACTTGGCAAACAGTGAAGACCTAGATCCCAAGCTGTTGAATGCAGCGTCTGATCAAGCTCTTCACTGTGAAATTTTGCTTCAAAACAAGAATAAAAGATTTTAATGACACAATTTAACCCTCAGTTCATGATTATTTGCCCTTTTTACACTTGAAGACAATCGATCTACCAGTACTCTCAGTGCTTTGATTTTAATCGAAATCAATATCACACACTATCAGATATCAATTGATAACCCATAAAGACAGATAAGTATACATAAAATTAAAACAAATATTTGGGTCCAATCACTGTACAATTTGTCAGGCAAAGCAAAGATAGATTTATATCAGCATTCACAGGCATACAGTCTAATCACAGTGATTAGGCTTTGAGTATTAACCCTTATCTTGCTGAATATTCATTTAAGCCACACCCATTTCTGTCTTTCAACCAATCAAATTACTTGATGTAATTTATTCCTACAAATTCATAAACTGAATGTCAAACAGTGTAGATCCTGATCAGATGGCTTCTTCAGAGCCATCTGATCTGGATCTACACTGTTTTCAAAGATAGGGGTTGCCGTGAACAGCAAGATAAGGGTTAACAAGTGTCTGAGAGAACAAAGATGGGATAGCTACATATATGGACAGGCAGACATGAAACCAACTTACAATGGCACATTTTCTTTTGATGTCCATCATCAAAGTGGGAATGGATACACCTTAAGGGGGCGGGGGGCAACTCTTTCAAAATTATTTTAGTCTCCTTGTCAATAGGGGTCTACTCTTAAAGGAAAGAATTTGCTCCTGAGGAGCAAATTCTTTCCTTAAAGAGTGGACCCCATATTCAGAGGGGCAAATAGTACAGTTAAAATAGGCACGACAGAGTTGTCTCCCTTAAAAAGATTAACAGAAAATATGGCTTGTGTATCAGGCCCCTTAAAAAGATATTGTGAAGTGTGCCTGGGATTGAACTGATATAGATCAGGAAGAATCTTTCTGACATACAAGAGGAGCTGAGTCAAACTTTAACATAATACAGTAGAATTCCGCTATTAAGACCATCTAAAAATAAGAAAAATTCTGCGTTTAAAAGATTATTTAACCCATTTAGTACCAGAAAACCCTAAACGGGTACCGTGGAAAACAGTGCAGGACTAGATCAGTCTGATCAGGGCCTCCACTGTTTGCTAAAAGTTCAGTCATTTTCCAAATAAATTTTAATGAAAGCATAACCTGACATCCCTAAATTTTGAAATGGACTCCTGCTATATATACGATGGAAGATTCTATTTGGTCCAAAAAGGGTTAAGACCATCTAAAATTAAGAAAAAAAAACTGCTTTCTAAAAATTATTTAAATGATTTCAGCTGTTCTTTGTGTTTTCTACATCCAGAATCCTCTAGAATGAGACCACCTTTGGGTCTGTTCAAAAGTGGTCTTAAAGACCACTTTTGAACAGACCTAAAAGTGGTCTTCATATAGGTATTTTACTGTATACCTAAGTAGTACATATATTGTGTTCCAGAGTCAGACAATATAGAGAGCTCTTAAGGACACACATTTATCACTGATCTGATTATGCGTACACCAAGTAACTCGCGGCCCCCACCCATAGGGGCTTGAAGAAATATATGGGCTGCATGATGCTTCCACACAGAGCTGAATCCGGCCCGCACAATAATACTGGTAAACCGCTTAGAGGATCTAAGCTTGTCCAGTAACCGCAGTGCGAGGCGGACCGTCCATGCTAATATACACTATTGGTTTCATTGGGCAACAGGGCTTGAGGTGTCATTTCATCTCATTGTCGGGTAAAAGTCTCACAAAATTGGAAGCAACGTCTCCAAAATGACCTTTACAGTGTTGACGGGGACATTAAACCTCAAATCAAACAAACAAACAAAAACCAAGTAACTCGCGCATCCAACTGGTGGGCGGGAGATCTCGGGTTTCATACTTAATGGGTTAAATTGGCAACATTCTTTCGTCGAGACTGATCATGAATTTTTACTACAGTCATTCTCTCCCTTCTGCTGATTCAAGGAGGGCAGTTGTTAGTTTCTGGGTAAAGAATGTGCACTGTACTGGTTAGCTGCTTATGTATAAACCTGCCCAGGCAAAGTGTGGTTGGCTGAAATGACCAGCTGGAGTGTTGACTGGAGTTAAAACTATGTATCATGTCAATGTTAATACAAAGTTTCAGCTTTCTAGCTTCCATAGTTCCTGAGAAATCTGTTAAGAAAATTTTCAAGAATGGCTAAATCTGAAAGCCTACTAAGGGACATAACTCCACAAGTTATGGGCCCTTGGGAACTATTCTTCTATTACACCTTCCTGGCCCTATAGTCCAAGTGTGGTATAAGTTTATTCAAGCAGGACTACAAACATAAAAGTTATACTAAGCAAAATGCATTTTAACTCTTATCTTGCTGTTCACAACAACCCATATCTTTGCAAACAGTGTAGATCCAGATCAGATGGCTTCTGAAGAAGCCATCTGATCAGAATCTACACTGTTTGGCATTCAGTTTATGAATTTGTAGCAATAAATTACATCAAGTAATTTGATTGGTTGATAGACAGAAATGGGTGTGGCTTAAATGAATATTCAGCAAGAGAAGTGTTAATTTTTGTAAACTTCATAGAGTTACAGACCCTTGACTCCTATTCCAGTACACACAATGCAATGAGTCATTGTCCATATTAATACAAAGTTTCAGCTTTCTACCATTCAAAGTTCCTGAGAAATCTGTTATGAAAATTTTCAAGAATGGCAAAATTTGAAAACATAGAAAGAGACTTAACTCCATGAGTCATGGGCCCTTGACCCCTTTTCTGCTGTTACACCTCACTTACCTTAGAGACCAAGTGTCGTATATAAGTTGCATTGAAGTAGGACCACAAACATTGAAGATATTAAACAAAATGCATTTTAATTTTGCAGTCATGGAATGATGGAATGATGGAACCGCGGAATGACATTAGGACATGGCAAATCCAGTATAGCCCCAAGTTTCATTGAAGTAGGACCACAAACATTCAAGTCGTTTAAAGCAAAACGCACTATAATTTTGCAGTCATGGGATGAAGGAATCATGGAATGACTGAATGACGGAGCCATGGAATGATGGGAGAACGTGGTAAATCCAGTATAGCCCGACTTTTTCAAAGAGGGGCTGTAAAGACAAAAGTTACTTTGCAATGGAGACAGCTGGGTAGACCAAGATCATGTATTATGGGATATATATAAAACTTCACTACTGCGACCAGCTAAAATGCATGTAAAAGCATTTTTTGAAGGTTTCAGTGCAAATACTTCATGTTTTCTACAAAATGTGTCCGCCAGAAAGACACCACCTTTGGGACTGTTCAAAAGTGGTCTCAAAGACCACTTTTGAACAGTCACAAAGGTGGTCTGGATATAAAAATTTTGCTGTTCACCAAGGGACACAATCAATGCAGAAATTATTCAGCTTACCACAAAGATTATTCCCCATACAAATAAAGGGCACAAAACCTTTCAATGGGTAAGACATTAAATTTTGATTTGTTACTTCCCTTGTCAGCTTCGAGTTAACCCTTAAGCTGCCAAGGAAAACAACTTCATTCTGTTGTCTGCTTATGTCGTCTGCTCCATTTTCTTGCAAACTTTTTAAAAATATTTTTGCATACAGGCAAACAGAGTGGACCCAGATCAGACTGTTCCTATAGAAGCAGTCTGATCTGGGTCCACAATGTTTGCTTCAATGACTTTTAAAGTAACTGGCAGACGACAAAGCAGACGAGAAATGTCGTGATGGGTTAATATTCAGAAGTATGCCATGATGTACATGTAATTACCCGTATTTGAATTACTGCACGCAGGCTATCTAATGGGAACCGGGCATAAATTACATGTATGTATTTATTGGTAACTGGATAAAATAATATGGCAATTATCTTCAAATACAATGTCCTTGGTTGATTGTCTAATACTTGAGTATATATATGAACTGCCTTATAAAACTATGTTTAAAACACAATTTTGTCTCTGACAAGGCTAAAATAGAACTGCCAGAGGATCTGACTATAGCCCCTGCTATAGCACAATAATAAAAATACAAGAAAAAATGTTTTCAGCTTTCAGCCTCTAATTAAAGGTGGTAAAAAGGATTTAAATTGGTATTGAAGAATGGAACAGACACAAATTATTACTGTACTGAGTTTCTTCCAAGTGGTATTTTTTAATGTTCAAAGGGCAATAACTCCAAAAGTAGGCAATCCAGATTTATAGATAATGTGCTCTGCACATCTTCTCATAGTGCTTTACATTTGTGTGAAGTTTCATGAATATATCTCAAAAGGTTTTTGAGATATCATGAATTACTGAATAACAGAATTACGGAATCACAGGACAAGGCAAATCCAATACAGCCCCCACTTTTACAAAGCAGGGCTATTAAAATGGTGTATCCACAGAAAAAATGAGTAAAAGCATGACATAAAAGGCATTTTTGCTACATACAGTGAATCTTCACTTATGAAAGCATGCCTATTCAAATATATTGGAAAAATTTACCACCAACATAGATTGTGGGAACTCGTTAGAACCGTTTCATCGAGGCGGTTCTAACGACTTCCCACAACTTCTGTTTTGGAGCAGAAATACGAAAAATAATGTATACCCCTGTAAAATCCAGTATACTATATAAAAGTGGGATTTAAGGGGGTCAAAATAATATAGGCATGTTTTCGTGATGTGAATGAATGAATGATGTGAATGAATGAAATACTGATGGCCCTAGGAAATGTTGGATACATCACAAGCGATAAAATATAGTTTTAGATAGTTTTGGAAAGCTTTCTTATTTGAACTTCAGAAGTATGTTGTGTGTAATAATTAAAATCGCCAAGATTCTAATGAGTAAACCATGTTGTATCGAAAAAAATAGTAACATAATCCATATTTGAGAATGACAATTTATCATCGTTTTTCTATAATTTTTAGTTCATTTTTCCCACACTTTTTGTGGGATAAATCTTTATACCATATATATATTATAGCGAAAATTATGTTAAATTGAACAGTATGTGTTATAAAGCTGTTTATGTGGTCTATGGATCCCAAACATAAAAATGGTCATTTTTCTACATAACCAATGCATTTTCATTCAAATACAATGTTTGTAAAGGTAATACAGTTTTTGTAAAAACTAGTCCCCATCACGAAAATATGCCTATATAATTCTGACCCCCTTGAACCCAACTTTTTATATAGTTAAACTGGGGTTTACTGGGATAAAACTTAATTTTCTTATTTCTGTTCTAAAATATAGATTGTGGGTACACGTTAGAACCCCCTCATCGATTTCTGCTCTAAAATATAGATTGTGGGTACTCATTAGAACCACCTCATTGTGGGTACTCATTAGAACCACCTCGATGAGGCAGTTCTACCGTGTACCCACAATCTATAATTTGAACAGAAATCAGAAAAATATCACAATTTTTCGTGTAAAAATTTTCGTTTTTTCTGCGGTAAAATTTACAATGTATTTGTATAGGCATGTTTTCGTAATGCGAATGGTAGTGCTAAATGATGTTATGGTGTGTTTGAACTCACCAGAGCTTCCTCTTCAAACTCGTCCAACTCCTTCTGTAATTCCTCAACTTTAGCTACGGTGTCTCCAATCTCTTTCTGTTTGTTCTCCAGCCACTCAATGCTTTTCCCGGCATTGAACTGGAACTACAAGACAAACATGATTTTTGTGATTTTTGTGGGGATTGTCAATTGGCCTGATGTTATAAAGGGATGTATAGCACCTCAGTGCTAAAGTTCTGAAGTTTACTCAAGGTAACAGTTATTTATTTATAGAAAAAAGCTGATGTGAGGTGAGAGTGTTGTGTAAGAGGGTTATTAGGGGCGTAGCTACCTGTACGATATGCACTTGCGTACACATTGCAAAGGTAGAAAATAGACGTGGAAGAAAAAGAAGAAGAAAAAAAAAGAGGAAGGTGAAGAAAAAGAAAAACAAGTAGAAGAAGAAGACAAGAGGGCCAAGAGGGCCCTGATTCGCTCACCTGAATGTCAATGTCTCTAGTACATTCTATTTTTAGCTCTGGTGGCCATCTTGTTGATCAGAGTGGAACGATCTTAGCTATGTTGGTAGGGTGTCACCTAGGCAACATTCATTTGAAGCTTGAATCAAATTGACCCAAGGGTTTAGGAAGAGTTTGCATTTGAAGCTAATTTACAATGTTTTTTATATTTTTAGCTCTGGCGGCCATATTGTTCATCGGAGCGAGACCATTTTAGCTATTTTGGTAGAGAGTCATCCAAGCAACATTCCCATGAAGTTTGAATGTAATTGGCCCAAGGGTACAGGAGGAGTTGTCGTTTGAAGAATTTTTTCTATTTTTAGCCCTGGTGGCCATCTTGTTTATCAGAGAGGAATGATTTTAACTATTTTGGTAGGGAGTCACCTGGACAACATTCCTGTGAAGTTTGAAGCAAATGTACAATGTTTTTCTATTTTTAGCTCTGGTGGCCATTTTGTTCATTGGAGCAGGATCATTTTAACTAATATGGTAGAGGGTCAACGACATAATATTCCTGTGAAGTTTGAATCCCCAAGGGGTAAGGAGGAATTGTCGTTTGAAGAATTTTTCTATTTTTAGCTCGTGGCCATCTTGTTGGTCAGAGCAGAATAATTTTAGCTATTTTGATAGGGAGTCAACAACATAATATTCCTGTGAAGTTTGAATCAAAGTGGCCCAAGGGGTAAGGAGGAGTTGTCGTTTGAAGATTTTTTCTATTTTTAGCTCTGGCGGCCATCTTGTCCACCGCCTTGAAAGATTTTAGCTATTTTAGTAGGGAGTCACCTAACTAACATTCCTGTGAAGTTTCGATCAAATTGGCCCAAGGGTTGAGGAGGAGTTCGCGTTTTGACTTAAATTTACAAAGTTTTTCTGTTTTTAGCTATGGCAGCCATTTTGCTCATCAGAGCAAAAACATTTTAGCTATTTTGGTAGTGGGTCATCTAAGCAACATTCCCATTAAGTTTAAATGAAATTGGCCCAAGGGTAAAGGGGGAGTAGTCGTTTGAAGAATTTTTCTATTTTTAGCTCTGGCCGCCATCTTGTTAGACAGAGCGAAATGATTTTAGCTATTTCTTTAGGGAGTCACCTACATAACATTCCTGGGAAGTTTGAATCAAATTGGCCCAAGGGTTAAGGAGGAGTTCGTGTTTGAAGCAAATTTACGATGTTTTTCTATTTTTAGCTATGGCGGCCATTTTGCTCATCACAGCAGAACCTTTTCAGCTATTTTGGTAGATGGTCACCTAAGCAATATTCCTATAAAGTTTGAATAAAATTTGCCCAAGGGTACAGGAGGAGTTGTCGTTTAAAGATTTTTTCTATTTTTAGCTCTTGCGGCCATCTTGTTTGTCAGAGCACATCGATTTTAGCTATTTTGTTAGGGAGTCATTTGGGCAACATTCCTGTGAAGTTTGAATCAAATTGGCCCAAGGGATGAGGAGGAGTTTGTGTTTGAAGCAAATTTACGACGTTTTTCTAGTTTTAGCTATGGCGGCCATTTTGCTCATCAGAGCAATACCGTTTTAGCTATTTTAGTAGAGGGTCACCTAAGCAACATTCCTATGAAGTTTGAATTAATTTGGCCCAAGGGTACAGGAGGAGTTGTCGTTTAAAGAATTTTCTGTTTTAAGCTGTGGCGGCCATTTTGTTCACCAGAGCGGAAATGTTTTAGCTGTTTTGGTAGAGGGTCACCTAAGCAAGATTCCTATAAAGTTTGAATGAAATTGGCCTTAAGGTACAGGAGAAGTTGTCGTTAAAAGATTTTTCTATTTTTAGCTCTGACGGCCATCTTGTTCAGGGGAGCGGAACAATTTTAGCTATTTTTTTGTAGAGGGTCACCTCAGCAATATTCCTATAAGTTTTATTGAAATTGGCTCAAGGGTTAAGGAGGAGTTAGCATTTAAAGCAAATTGTTGACGCCACACGACACACGACGCACGACGGACATTGACCGATCACAATAGTTCACCATGAGCACTTCGTGCTCAGATGAGCTAAAAAATAAGCAGAGAGAAGAAGAAGAAAATCCATATGTGTCTAGGATATATGCAGCTAGGATATACACAACACTATTAATAAGCTAGCATAGTTTCCACCTTTGCCACAGGGACCGCACTTACAGGAAAGAATTCACTTCCTAAAGGGAGTGGTCCCCATTTGGTAAATGGAGTAATTATTTTTAGAATTTCCTTTGGTTTGCGTACAAATGATTTTCTTAAAGCTACACCCCTGGTTATCTATAGAATCTGGACAACACCTTGTTGGGTTTAGCAAACAGTGCAGACCCAGATCAGACCCCGCAGAATGTGGCATCTCATCAGGGTCTACACTGTTTGCTTAAAATACTGGAATTAAGGGGTTTAAACAAAATGGTCTGAGTCCCCTGTTCAGGCCCACCTCCCCAATCTACACTCAAAGACAGTCGACCCAACAGTGCTGTCAGTGCTTTGATGTTTTAACCCATTGTATACTAGTGGACTCTTCCATTGCTATATGTTGGACAAGTCCATTTGTCATATTAGGGGTGTCAGGCCTATGGTTTGGTTTTTATTCTGTTTGTGGCAAAACAATTCTGTTAGCAAATAGTGCAGGCCCTGATCAGATGCCGCGTTGCCAAGGTATCCTATAGGGGTTTACAGCATGCAATGGGTTAACCCTTATTTTGCTGTTCACCACAACCCCTATCTTAGCAAACAGTGTAGATCCAGATCAGATGGCTCCTGAAGAAGCCTTCTGATCAGAATCTGCACTGTTTGACATTCAATTTATGAATTTGTAGCAATAAATTACATCAAGTAATTTGATTGGTTGATAGACTGAAATGGGTGTGGCTTAAATGAATATTCAGCAAGATAAGGGTTAAATAGGTTTCACTTCTTTTTCAAGAGTATTCACTTACGATAGTGCTGACACTTCTTTTTCAAGATGATAAGCACACAGAGCTCTTTGACATTTCCATTCTTATCAAAATCAAAGCTCTGACAGTACTGGTGTGTGGACTGCCTCTGACAACTAGTCCGAGTTTCAAGTCAATATGTTCAGTAATGACAGAGATATTACAAACTGTCCAAGTTTTTGCACAATGACGCAGCTATGACAATACCTCGTCGTTTTCTTCGAAAACAGCCGAGCTAACAAGAAAACAACCGCACACAGTTCTTCTAATAACAGCAGAAATGGCCATTGACATTATAATGTTGTCATCAACCAATCAATGTGGATTATCCATTGTTATTTTGATGTTACATAATGATCATGATTGCGATGTTGTGTGAATAAATGTCATCACGAAAACACGCCTATATAATTATGACCCCCTTGAACCCCACTTTTATATAGTAAAACTGGGGTTAACAGGGGTATACCCAATTTTTCTTATTCCAGCTCTAAACTATAGATTGTGGGTGGTTCTAATGAGTACTCACAATGTATATTTTGAGTAGATGTAAGAAAAAATGTCACAATTTTTCATCTTATAATCTTCATTGTTCCGCAATAAAGTTTACAATGTATTTGTATAGGCGTGTTTTCATAATGATTCTGGAAGTATGAACAACATTATGTCCTATTTTGTTTGTTTGTTTGATTTGAGGTTTAACGTCCCCGTCAAGACTGTAAAGGTCATTTTGGAGACATTGCTTCCAATTTTGTGGGACTTTTACCCGACATTGAGATGAAATGACACCTCAAGCCCTGTCGCCCAATGAAACCAATAGAGTTTATTAGCATGGACGGTCCGCCTCGCACCGCGGTTCCTGGACAGGCTTAGATCCTCTAAGCGGTTTACCAGTGGGCGGGCCGGATTCAGCTCTGCGTGGAAGCATCATGCAGCCCATATGTTTCTTCAAGCCCCTATGGGCGGGGGCTAACATTATGTCCGAACAGTTAACTTTGGGATCTTTTTCTGTAAATTCATTGAGAATATTAATCGAATGACTTGAATTTTAAAACATCTTCACACTCATATCCAGCCCAACCCAAAACAGCCCAAGCCCACCCCACCCCACCCCAACAAACACCCTAACTTTGAAATTTCCTTCAAACTGAGCATTACTGAGCTGAGCTTCAAACTGAGCAGTTCAGAATGTTGAAATCTCCATAACCCAAACTGCTACCCTATCCACCCTCAACTCATCCCCACACCCGCAAAAACCTACCATTTTGAAATCTTCTTCAAACTGCCTCAGTTGTAAGGACTGTTGTAGTTTTATATGATGCTTTTCCCAGTAATCATTAAATTTTCTATCTGTCTCTTCAAGTTGTACCAGCAACCTTAAATAATAAACAAATTACAGTAAAATTCCTATATTAAGACACCCTTGGGACTGTTCAAAAGTGGTCTTTAAGACCACTTTTGAACAGTCCCAAAGGTGGTCTACAAATAGAGCATACTGGGTGCAGAAAACACAAAGACAATGTACTTGAAACCTTCTAAATACGCTTTTAACAGCATAATTTGTCTTAATTTTAGGTGGTCTTAATAGCGGAATTTCACTGGTACACAGCAAGCTAGTTAGAGCTGATGATAATCTCATTTCTTTTTCTTATTTTTCAGTGAAAATAAGGCTTTTCATTTTATGTGAATTACATGTATCTGCTTCACAGATGAGTCTTGTCCATCTGGCAGACGATTCAAATGCAATGTCAAGGGTTATTTTCTCTGGAAAAAACATTACAATAACAAACCTAGAGGCCTCTAGAGGGTGAACAAGGTTATAAAGGAATTTGACCTAGTGACCTAATTTTAGACCCTGATTGACCAATTTTTGAATCTGACCGAGATATCATCAAGACAAACATTCTGGTAAAGTTTCAAGAAGATTGAAGCAAAACTATGGCATCTGGAGGGTGAACAAGGTTTTAAAGAAATGTTACCAAGTGTCCTAGTTTTTGACCCAACATGACCCATATTCAAACTTGACCCAGATATTGTCAAGACAAACATTCTGGTAAAGTTTCATGAAGATTGAAGCAAATCTGTGGCCTCTAGAGGGTGAAAAAGGTATTAAAAGACATAAGACATAGTGACTTAGTTTTTGACACCAAATGACCCATATTCGAATTTGACCGAGATATCATCAAGACCAACATTCTGGTAAAGTTTTATGCAGATTGAAGCAAAACTGTAGCCACTAGAGGGTGAAATACATAAATGTTGACGACAAATAAAGCACGATGGAGCACAGATGTACGATGGACAAAGGGTGATCGCAATAGCTCATCTTGGGCACTTCATGCTCATGTCAGCTAATAAGAATAATTATCACTTAATAAGCATTGTTAGTCCTCTTTATCAGGCAGTAAGATTAGATCTCAATAACAGTGCTATATGGAGTTAAGGGTGTACGATAATGATCCAAAGTATCGGGAAAGATAGGTCTAAGCAAACTGTGCAGACCCAGATCAGACTGCTCCCAAAGGAGCAGTCTGATCAGGATCTACACATTTACCATTCCAGCTGTACATTTTGGCCGCCTTACTGGATCGTGAAACAAATTTTTTAAAAACTAGAAATGGTGTTTGTAAAACACTATGCCCCCAACCATGTGCTTGTCCATAAATGCCCAAATTTTCAAAAGGCCATTATCGCAAAAAAAAAATCAGATTTTTTTTTCAAATGTTAATCAGGTGATGTACTAGTCATTCCAAATTAGCCTGTCAAGTTTTTAGGCAACAATTTAAATAGTTTTTTTAAATATCTTGCAACAAGAAAGAAACACAATTTAATGACCTGTAAATGCAAAGAGCAATTACTCCAACAAAATTTCATTAAACTGGTTGAAAATTTAATCAAGTAATCTCCCCCTAAGCCCAAATCGGTACACCAAATTTCAAGCCTCTAGCTCAAATACTTTTTTTAGATATCTTGCTAACAAGATTTCTATGTTATTTAATTAAAAAGAAATAACGCGAAAAGGGGAGATAAGTCAGATAAGAAAAAAATACGGGTCAACTATTTTTTCATGAGGAAACCATATATGAAATTTCAAAACACTAGCATACTTAGATCTTAAGTAATACTATGCACAGGAAATCAACACAATTAAATGGCCAGAAATTGTAAAGGGCCATAACTCTAACAAAATTTCAATGAATTGGTTGAAAATTTAATCCGGTAATCTCCTCCATAGTCCCAATCAGTAAACCAAATATCATGGCTCTAGCTCAACTACTTTTTGAGATATCTTGCTAACGAGATTTCTATGTTATTTAATTAAAGGGGTAATAACTCAAAAAGGGGAGATAATTTGGAAAAGAAAAAAATACGGGTCACCTATTTTTTCATGAGAAATCCATATATGAAATTTCAAAACAAAAGCACATATGGTTATTAAGTTATGCAATGCACCAGAAAGCTACACAATTAAATGGCCAGAAATTGCAAAGGGCCGTAACTCTAACAAAATTCCAAGAAATTTGTTGAAAATTTAATCAGGTGATCTCCTCCTCAGTCCCAATCAGTATATCAAATAGCAAGGCTCTAGCTCAAATACTTTTTGAGATATCTTGCTAACGAGCTTTCTATGTTATTTAATTAAAAGGGAAATAATGTGAAAAGGGGAGTTAATTCAGATAAGAAAAAAAATACGGTCAACTATTTTTTCTTGAGGAATCCATATATGAAATTTCAAAACACTATGATACATGGTTCTATAGTTATGCTATGCACAAGAAAGCAACACAATTAAATGGCAAGAAATTTCAAAGGGCCATAACTCCATCAAAATTCCATCAAATTGCTTTAAAATTTAATCAGGTAATCTCCTCCTGAGTCCCAATCAGTGTACCATATATCAAGGCTCTAGCACAAATACTTTTTCAGATATCTTGCTAACGAAATGTTGATGTTATTAAATTAAAAGGGAAATAACTCAAAAAGGGGAGATAACTCGGATAAGAAAAAAAATACGGGTCACTTATTTTTTCATGATGAATCCATGTATGAAATTTCAAAACCCTGGGATACTTGGTTATAAAGTTATGTTATGCACAAGAAAGTGTGACGAATGTACGAACTAACTAACGAACGAACGAACAAACAAGCCAGAAGCAATATGCCCCCAACTTTTTCAAAGTTGGGGGCATAAATATAGGACAATTACAGCGAGTCCTTAAGGTGTCTGAATTTTTCGGATTTTACGGGTAATCAAAGTTTTTCTTACCTTTCAATAGCTATAACATGCGTCACATGAACTAATGGTGTACGCTCCTGATCACCTTTGATACACATCATTAACGTCTTTCCGTGGAATACGGAAGACTCAATGTCCTCAACAAGCTCCTGCCGTTGTTTTGTATGTTCTAGAATCTGTTTCTCGGTGCCAGGGACATCGTTAGGTGTGCTTATCGTCTCCCATTTCTTGATAAGAGTGTTCAGAGAATCAGAAACTTTGTCTGTATTGCTTGTGAATTTCTCAACAGCCTGCAAAAAGTTTACAAAAGGAACAACACTTGTGGGTTGATGGTCTCTGTGGGTTGGCTGGACAAAATAGTCCAGAACTTGAACTCTGACTGATTTGTCTAACCAGTTAAACCCTTTTTGTACCAAATGGAATCTTTCTCCTTCTATGTATCAGGAATCCATAACAAAAGTAAGGGGTGTCAGGTTGTGTTCTCTTCAAACTTTATTTGGAAAATGGCTTAACTTTTCACAAACAGTGTAGGCCCTGATCAGACCCCGCATTTGCGGGGTCTGATCTGGGTCTGCACTGTTTGCCAATTACCCATTTTGGGGTTTCTGGTACAAAATGGGTTAATACTGAATCATACTTTCCAGAATTTGTATCTTAATGGTTAACGGGCCTCCGTGGCCTAGTGGTTAAGAGCGCTGACTCTTGATCATTAGGTCTCTCAGCTGTGGTTCGAGCCTCGCTCGGGTCACATGTGAGACGCCAAGTTCTGTAACGGAAGGTCAGGTGGTTTTTCTCCGGGTACTCCGGTTTTCGCCCACCTCTGATTAACGATCGGCTCGATATGAGTGAAATAATCTTGAAAGGGCCTTAACACCCAAACCAAAAAAAAAAAGAAAAAAAAAATCTTAATGGTTAACAAGTCTGTGTAATGAACACCCCTCTAAACCCACTTTACACAGAGAAAACTGGGGTTTACATGGGTATCTATTATTTTGCCTATTTCTGCTCCAAGACATAGCTTGTGGGTACTCATTTGAAGTTCCACATTGAGGCCATTATAACGAGCCCTCCCAACCTATTTTTCGAGTAGAAATAAGAACAAGAGCTGTCGCCTGGCAGCATAGCTTGCCTGTTTTGCGCCTTCAAGATATAAGGTAAAACTATGGAACCATGAAATATAGGTCACACTCACCTACATATATGTAGAGGTCAATCATCAGGTCACATGGAACATATATTCCAGATATTACAATTCAGAATCAAATAGTGTCTGAATTATAAGGCAAAATCATTGAACCATGAAAATAGGTCACACTGACCTAGATATATTTCTATGTCAATCATCTGGTCACATGGAATTGATTATTCAGATATGAAGTTTCTCCATCAAATAGTAATCAAGATATAAGTCAAAGTCACTGAACCAAGAAATATAGGTCACACTGACCTACATATATTTTGAGGTCAATCATCTGTTTGCATTGAAGTAATATCCCAGGTATAACATTTCATTATCAAAAAAGTATTTTAATAATAATAGGCAAGATAATAGGCAAAATCACTGAACCTTGCAATATAGGTCACACTGACCTAGATATACTTTTGAGGTTAACCATCAGATCACATGGAACTAATAATCCAGGTGTGACATTTCTCCATTAAATAGTATTCAAGATGATAGGCAAAATTACTGAACCATGAAATATAGGTCACAATGGCCTATATATATTTTGAGGTCAATCAGCAGGTCACATAAAACAAATTATCAAGGTATGACATTTCTTCATCAAATAGTATTCAAGATAATAGGCAAATTCACTGAACCATGAAATAAAGGTCACACTGACCGAGATGTATTTTGAGGTCAATCATGGGGTCACGTGGAACTAATAATCCAGGTATGTCATTTCTCCATCAAATAGTACTCAAGATAATAGGCAAAATCACTGAACCAGGAAATATAGTTCACACTGACCTAGATATATTTGGTGGTCAATTATCAGGTCACTTGCCACTAATATCCCAGGTATGACATTTCTCCCACAAATAGTCTTCAAGATATAAGGCAAATCACTGGACCATGAAATGTAGGTCACCATGACCATCACCCTTTTACACTTGAACCAATGTCATATGGTTGGCTGATATATAACCAATTGTGTCTAACTTGTTAGCATAATGGAAACCTATATAACAAATCACAAAGACGTCCTATATTTTGACCCCTAGCCCCACCCCATCCCCCCTCCAAGGCATGAACCCAGGGTTGTGTTGTCTTGGAATCTCAGAAGACACTCCCATGTATCCAAGTTGTAAAATATGAATGCTTTGTGATGAGTGTCTGTTGAGATTTTTTTTTTTTTTTTTTTTTTTTTTTTGGTTTGGGTTTTACGGCCTTTTCAAGATTATTTCACTCATATCGAGCCGATCGTTAATCAGAGGTGGGCGAAAACCGGAGTACCCGGAGAAAAACCACCTGACTTTCCGTTGCAGAACTTGGCGTCTCACACGTGGCCCAGTGTCTGTTGAGATATAAGCATTTCAAAAACTTTAACAGAGTTTTACAGAGGTGTTCTAGTTTTTGACCCCTAGCTCCACCCAGGGGCATGAACCCAGGGGTATGTTGTCTTTGAACGTCAGAAGACCCTCCCAGGTATTTAAGTTCCAAATATGAGTGCTCTGTGATAAGTGAATGTTGAGATGTAAGCATTTTAAAAACTTAAATGCAGTGTGACGGGAACAGGTACGTGCATGCAAATGCGCGATCAACCAAGGTGACAACAACAGCTCTCCATGTACCTTGTACAGTTGAGCTAAAAATATTACAAATTTTCTTCAATTATTTAGAGCACTGATTCAGTTTAACCTTGTTGGACAGTTATAATCAAATTGACAGTGATAGGGTAGCTTCTTGCTCACTGAGTAAAATGCCAACCTAACATCTTGAAACATTATTATACATCCATGACATTGTAATGTTTTTTTTTTGTTGTTTTTTTTTTTTGTTTTTGTTTTTTTCTGAAGAAGTTCAAATAAAATAGCCATGTTCAATGTTCATAGAACAATAACTTCAAAAGTAGGCAATCCGAAGTTATGATTCATAGATTTTGCATATCATCTCATTGTGCTTTACATTTCTATTAAATTTCATGAAAATATGTCTAACAGTGTCAGAGTTATGGAGCGGACACAAGTACATGGGAGAAATAGCTATGTTAAATGTTCAAAAGTCAAAAAGTAGGAAAACCAGAGTTATGGTTCATATATTCTGCAAGTCGTCTCATGGTGCTCTGCATATCTGTGAAGTTTTGTGAAAATATCTCAAATGGTATCAGAGTTATGGAGCGGACACAATACTGATAGGAGCTGCTATGTTCAATGTTCAAAGGGCAATAACTCCAAAAGTAAGAAAATCAGAGTAAAAGTTCATATGTTCTGCACATCGTCTCATGGTGCTCTAGATATCTTTGAAGTTTCATGAAAATATCTGAAATTGTGTCAGAATCATGGAGTGGATAAGATCTATGTTAGAAATGGCTATGTTCAATGTTCAAAGGGCAATAACTCCAAAAGTAGAAAAATCAGAGTTTCAGTTTATATGTTCTGCATGTCATCTTATGGTCCTCTACATATCTATGAAGTTTCATGAAAATATCTCAAATAGTATCAGAGTTATGGAGCAGACACGAAACTATGAGGTGCAGATGGATGGACGGGACTGTTTTCTGAATTTTATATGGAAGGACCATGGATTTGCAATTTGCTCCTTTTTAGTTAGGTTTGGATATTCTGAGTCACCACCTGTTTGGGAAAGAGCTGCTGACTCAGTTTATCTGTTGCCCATTTGGTTAACTGTCAACAATCCATGTTTCGACTTCTTTCCTAGTGATATTGTGGGAAGCATTAGGGTCTGATTGTATCAGTTCCTGATTGTTTTTCTTTTTAATTTTGTCTAAATGCAATTCACTACTTGATGAAGCTACTTACAGATCTATGTTGTGTCCATTCATTAGCATCAAACTCCAGAGTGCCACCAACATCAGTTGTGAGTTTATCTTCTTCAATATATTCATACATTTCTGATGGGGTGTTGATAGAAATCACCTGTCAAATAACACAAACATAAGTGGGCCAGTTGTTCAAAGGATTGTTAGCTTAACGAGCTCATTAGTGGTCAAATTTCTAACTGTTCTAGCAAGTACAATATCTAAAATTTTGGTATTTTTGCTGAAAAATGTGAGCAGCTTTTGCAAAAATGTGAGCAGCTTTTGAAAATACAAAAGCTGCTCACATTTTTTCAGCAAAAATATTAGCATATTTGCCATATTAAATGTTCAAAGATTTAACGATATGTTAACTAATGACGTTGTTAGTTTTGAAAAACTGGCCCAAGGTAAATGGCTACTATTTGTGTAGTAATGTTGCTATGTTTGCATGCATGAGTCTCATAATTATGTTGGAATTCAAAATCTTTTTTAAGCTCCACATGATGGATGGATGGATGATTTATTTAAAGACCCTAATAGGGCATATAGCGTCTAAAAAAATTGTATATTATGCATAAAATAATGTAAGGCTAAAAATTAAAATCTTAACTAGAGCTGCCGCCTAACGGGCGCCAATTATACCCCCGCATGCGTTGTCAGACAAATTTTTACAAGTATTTGACCTTGAGGAAGGTCAACATAAAGGTCAAGGTCAGGTTTGTGTATATCAATCTTAAGTACTAGTGGCAAGGTGTGTGGTGTGTGAATATTAAAGAAATCGGTCAAAGAATAAGGAAGTTATGAGCAATGTTAAAGTTTTTTGTAACGGACCGACGACAGACGACAAATTTTTACAAGTATTTGACCTTGAGGAAGGTCAACGTAAAGGTCAAGGTTAGGTTTGTGTATATCAATCTTAAGTACTAGTGGCAAGGTGTGTGGTGTGTGAATATTAAAGAAATCGGTCAAAGAATAAGGAAGTTATGAGCAATGTTAAAGTTTTTTGTAACGGACCGACGACAGACGACAGACGACAAGCTGACACCTATATACCCCTTCAAACTTCGTTTGCCGGGGTATAATTAGCTTCACATAAATTCCATCAGTGCATTCAAAAATTCATTCTGTCTTTTTCACCATACCTGTCAACACTTTCAAATTGATGACTGTTATCATTCCCATATCTTTCCTACTCAGAATCTCTTCAACTGTATGCTCTTAAGCCCCAGTCCCACAGACCTTGCGACTGCAATGCGACCTCTCTGCAACTGATTTCGTTGCAACTGGCCCGCGACCTTTGCAACTGTTGCAACTAAATTTGCTCCGTAAATGTGATCTTGAACAATCAGCAATTAATGTTGCCCAAAGTCGGCGATTGATCAGCAACTTGTCCCTAAGGAATCGCCGTATGATCGGCGACTGACTTGCAACAGGTGAAACATGATCGGGGACTAGTCTGCGATCAATCAGAGACTCTTCAGAGACTGGATAAAACCGATCGGCAACTTGTCAGAGACTGTTTTGTGTTTTTTTTGACACAGTCAAAATAAACTAAATTTTTCGAGAGAGATCAAATCATTTCTGAAAATTTTTCGAGAGAGATCAAATCATTTCTGAAAATTTTTCGAGAGAGATCAAATCATTTCTTATCTTATTTTGTAGTTTTTTATTGTAGTTGGCGCTATAATCGTTCGTTGGTTTTAACACCTTTTTACAGCTTGTCGGCGACCAGTTGCAGATCAATCGCAGATCAATCGCCGACTTATCAGTGATCAATCTCCAATCGATAGGCGATAGGTCGGGAATCGATCAGGGATCAGAAGGCTATCGGTCTGCGACCAGTCTCCGATAAGTTGCAATATGGTTGCTAGAGTTTACAGCTAAATTTGCATAAATTCGGTCGGGAATCGATCGGTGACTGTTCGGTGATCGATCAGAGATTGTCTGCGACGTCTAGAAAACCATTGCAACTAGTCTGCGATCACAATCAGTCACAGAAAAGACGATTGGCGACTAAATTTGATCGGCGACCTACCCGCGACCTTGCTGAAACCTTTATAAAACCTCTCTGCAACTTCTGCAACCGCTCCGCAATTACCATTTTTTTTAGTCGTGGAGAGGTCGCATTGCGGTCACAAGCTCTGTTGGACCGGGCTTTTAGATATCTCTTTTCTACCTTAAATCAGGTGTTGATCTACATTTTCTTTCATGTTGCACATCTCACAGAAACCTGACAATTCTCTGTAAATCTTGATCTGATGATCATTTAATAATGAATTTCCACTAAGAAACTGTCATTCTGTCTTTTAACATTTGCTTTGTTTTGTTTGTATTGGAGTTAAATGGCCCAGTCAACACTACTTTAGGTCATTTTTTAGCTGGTCAGTTTACCTATCCACTTTTCCTGGGCAGGCTTATAGTCCAGTCAAACTGTGTGGGGACCTAGACAAAATTGCAACACAAATGTCTCTTTTAGTTTTGACCACCTCTGATATATATTAATAACATACAAGAGGGCCCAATGGCCCTATATCGCTCACCTGTGTACCAGAAAATCATTAGTGTAGGAGACCACTTGACATTGCTACATACTAAATATCTAAGCTCAGGCAAAGCGGTGTCCATGCGTATAAACCCTATTGGTTTCATTGGGCGACAGGACTTGAGATGTAATTTCATCTCAATGTCGGGTAAAAAGTCCCACAAAATTGGAAGAGACATCTCCAAAATGACCTATACAGTGTTGACAGGGATGTAAAACCTCAAATCAAACAAAATCTGTGCCTTATGGTTTTTGAAAAGAAGATTTTTTTTTTAAGTTTTTTTCTCAGTATAAGTCTATAGAAGCTAATGAGCCCTGGGGCTTGGCCAATTTTGACCCAAAGGGCATGGTTGGCAGGATTTATGTAGGTGACCATTTTGTGTTGCTATATACTAAATATCTAAGGTCTGTATTTCATGGTTTCAAAGAAGATGTTTGAAGCTTTTTTCCATTATAAGTTTGTTGGATTTAAGGGGCCACAGCATTTGGCCAATTTGGACTAAATATCTAAGTTCTGTGCTTCACAGTTTCTGAGAAGAAGATTTTTTAAGCTTTCTTCCATTTAGAGTCTATGGGAGCTAAGGGGCACCAGGGCGTGGCCCATTTGGACCCCAGGGGCATGATTAGCAGGAAATATGTAGGTGATCACTTGCCGTTGCTGCATGCTAAATATCTAAGCTCTGGGCCCTATGGTTTCAGAGAAGAAGATTTTTGAGGCTTTTCTCCATTTTGAGTCTATGGGAGCTAAGGGGGTCCCAGGGTTTGGCCCATTTGGACCCGAGGGGCATGATTGGCAGGATTTATGCAGGTGACCACTTGTCATTGCCACATGCTAAATATCTAAGCTCTGGGCCCTGTGGTTTCAGAGAAGAAGATTTTTGAAGCTTTTTTCCATTATGAGTCTAGGGGAGATAAGGGGCCCCGGGGCGTGGCCCATTTGGACCCCAGGGGCATGATTGGCAGGATTTATGTAGGTGACCACTTGCCATTGCCACATGCTAATTATCTAAGCTCTGGGCCCTGTGTTTTCAGAGAAAAAGATTTTTGAAGCATTCTTTCCATTATGAGTCTATAGGAGCTAAGGGGCCCCGGGGCGTGGGTCCTTTTGACCACAGGGGCATGATTGGCAGGAATTATGTAGGTGACCACTTGCTGTTGCTACATGCTAAATATCTAAGCTCTGGGCCCTGTGGTTTCAGAGAAGAAGATTTCTGAAGCTTTTTTCTTTTATGAGTCAATGGGAGCTAAGGGGCCCGCGGGCGCAGCCAATTTGGACCCCAGGAGCATGATTGGCAGGAATTATGTAGGTGACCACTTGCCGTTGCTACATGCTAATTACCTAAGCTCTGGGCCCTGCAGTTTCAGAGGAGAAAATTTTTGAAGCTTTTTTTCCATTATGAGTCTATGGGAGCGAAGGGGCCCCGGGGCGTGACCAATTTGGAACCCAGGGGCATGATTGGCAGGAATAATGTAGGTGACCACTTGCCGTTGCTATGTGCTAAATATCAAAGCTCTGGGCCCTGTGGTTTCAGAGAAGAAGATTTTTGAACCTTTTTTTCCATTATGAGTCTATGGGAGCTAAGGGGCCCAGGGGTGTGGCCAATTTCGACCCCAGGGGCATGATTGGCAGGAATTATATATGTTACCACTTGCCATTGCTACATGCTAAATATCTAAGCTCTGGGCCCTGTGGTTTCAGATAAGAAGATTTTTTAAGCTTTTTTCCATTATGAGTCAATGGGAGCTAAGGGGCCCGCGGGCGTAGCCAATTTGGACACCAGGAGCATGATTGGCAGGAATTATGTAGGTGACCACTTGCCGTTGCTACATGCTAATTACCTAAGCTCTGGGCCCTGCGGTTTCAGAGAAGAAGATTTTTGAAGCTTTTTTCCATTATGAGTCTAAAGGAGCTAAGGGGCCCCAGGGCGTGGCCTGTTTGGACCCCAGGAGCATGATTGGCAGGAATTATGTAGGTGACCACTTGCCAGCTACATGCTAAATTTCTAAGCTCTGGGCTCTGTGGTTTCAGAAAGGAAGATTTTTGAAACTTTGTTTTTTCATTATGAATCTATAGGAGCTAAGGGGCCCTGGGGCGTGGCCCATTTGGAACCCAGGGGCATGATTGGCAGGAATTATGTTGGTGACCACTTGCCATTGCTACATGCTAAATATCTAAGCTCTGGGCCCTGTGGTTTCAGAGAAGAAGATTTTTGAACATTTTTTTTCCATTATGAGTATATAGGAGCTAAGGGGGCCCAGGGGTATGGCCAATTTCGACCCCAGGGGCATGATTGGCAGGAATTATATAGGTTACCACATGCCATTGCTACATGCTAAATATCTAAGCTCTGGGCCCTGTGGTTTCAGAGAAGAAGATTTTTTAAGCTTTTTTCCATTATGAGTCTATGGGAGCGAAGGGGCCCCGGGGCGTGGACCATTTGGAACCCAGGGGCATGATTGGCAGGAATTATGTGGTTGACCACTTGCCCTTCCTACATGCTAAATATCTAAGCTCTGGGCCCTATGGTTTCAGAGAAGAAGATTTTTGAAGCTTTTTTCCATTATGAGTCTATAGGAGCGAAGGGGCCCCGGGGCGTGGTCCGTTTGGACACCAGGGGCATGATTGGCAGGAATTATGTAGGTGACCACTTGCTGTTACTACATGCTAAATATATAAGCTCTGGGCCCTGTGGTTTCAGAGAAGAAGATTTTTGAAGCTTTTTTTCCATTATGAGTTTATGGGAGCGAAGGGGCCCCGGGGCGTGGCCAATTTGGAACCCAGGGGCATGATTGGCAGGAATTATGTAGGTGACCACCTGCCATTGCTACATGCTGAATATATAAGCTCTGGGCCCTGTGGTTTCAGAGAAGAAGATTTTTGAAGCTTTTTTTTCCATTATGAGTCTATGGGAGCGAAGGGGCCCCGGGGTGTGGCCCATTTGGAACCCAGGGGCATGATTGGCAGGAATTATGTAGGTGACCACCTGCCATTGCTACATGCTAAATATATAAGCTCTGGGCCCTGTGGTTTTAGAGAAGAAGATTTTTGAAGCTTTTTTTCCATTAAGAGTCTATGGGAGCGAAGGGGCCCCGGGGCGTGGCCCTTTTTGAACCCAGGGGCATGATTGGCAGGAATTATGTAGGTGACCACTTGCCATTGCTACATGCTAAATATCTAAGCTCTGGGCCCTGTGGTTTCAGAGAAGAAGATTTTTGAAGCTTTTTTTCCATTATGAGTCAATGGGAGCGAAGGGGCCCTGGGGCGTGGCCAATTTGGAACCCAGGGGCATAATTGGCAGGAATTATGTAGGTGACCACCTGCCATTGCTACATGCTAAATATATAAGCTCTGGCCCCTGTGGTTTCAGAGAAGAAGATTTTTGAAGCTTTTTTTCCATTATGAGTCTATGGGAGCGAAGGGGCCCCGGGGGGTGGCCCATTTGGAACCCAGGGACATGATTGGCAGGAATTATGTAGGTGACCACCTGCCATTGCTACATGCTAAATATATAAGCTCTGGGCCCTATGGTTTTAGAGAAGAAGATTTTTGAAGCTTTTTTTCCATTATGAGTCTATGGGAGCGAAGGGGCCCCGGGGCATGGCCCTTTTTGAACCCAGGGGCATGATTGGCAGGAATTATGTAGGTGACCACTTGCCATTGCTACATGCTAAATATCTAAGCTCTGGGCCCTGTGGTTTCAGAGAAGAAGATTTTTGAAGCTTTTTTTCCATTATTAGTCTATGGGAGCGAAGGGGCCCTAGGGTGTGGCCCATTTCGCACCGAGGGGCATGATTGGCAGGAATTAGTTGACCACTTGCCCTTGCTACATGCTTAATATCTAAGCTCTGGGCCATGTGGTTTCAGAGAAGAAGATTTTTAAATGTTTTCCCATTATAAGTCTATGGGAGCTATATGTTGCCATAGCAACCAGAATTCCAATCTGATCAGCCCAAAAACCTTATGCAGCCTTTCCCCCTTCCTGATGATGATTCACATGAAATTTGATCAAGATTGGCCATGGGGTATTGGAGATATACTTATTTGAAATTGTTTACGGACGGACGCACGGACGCACGCACGACGGACGACGGACAAAAAGTGATCCCAAAAGCTCACCTCGTCACTACGTGACAGGTGAGCTAATAAAAAGTAGGACGGAATCGGAGAATATGAAATTTGATTTTTTCTTTCATTTATATTTATGGGAGATTTTATCACTGTGAAACTATTATAACTGGAGTTGTAAGCTTGTATAGGAGGTTTTAGGAATTCCATTTATGACGTCATTCTTGCGCATGCGCAAAGTACTGGCCGTCAATTGAAACGGCCATCGCTATTCAAATGTATTGGCGGAACTTAAAATGGTAACAATATTCAGACATTTTGAGAGAAAATATACCCGTTTTCATTGAAATAATGCCTCGAGAAGGAAAGAATGATATTTCGCTTTTATTACCGAAATTCATTTATCCTAAATCCGTTTTTAATTGACGAACATCTTTTCGTTAATGACCCATGTCAATGGCTTGAGATACCGTTATTCACGAAAACTTACTTACAAAATAAGTTTTTGCGTAACATTCGTTTTATTCGCTATCCAAGTCTATCTATCTATCTATCTATCTATCTATCTATCTATCTATCTATCTATCTATCTATCTATCTATCTATCTATCTATCTATCTATCTATCTTTCTTTCTTTCTTTCTTTCTTTAGAAATATGTCCAACGATCTATCTACATGTGCAATTTAAATGTCCATACTGACAGTCGAAATAAACTTATGAGTAAACTGACGGAGGGGCGTTGAGTCAATGTCAATTGCCGTCGACACCCACTCCAACTCACTTCATTGTCACATGACCGTTAACATGAGAGAGAGAGAGAGACAGAGTGAGAGACAGAGAGAGAGAGGTTTGACTGACAAACTGACAGTAGACAGACAGACGACACACAGACCGACTGAATGAATGACTGACTAACAGATGAACGGACAGACTGTTAGACAGACAAATAAACATACTGACAGTCGAAAAAAACAACAACCAATAAGTGGACTTATAAACAGACGGGTGTCGAGTCAACGTTGGCTCGACGTCATGCCGTCGACAACCACTCCAACTCACTTCAATGTCATGTGACCGTTGAGATGAGAGAGCGGTTTGATTGATCCCTGTATCCAAGAAGCCCATAACCCTTTTTGTACCAAATGGAATCTTCGTCCTTATATATAGCAGGAGTCATTTTCAAAATTAAGGGGTGTCAGGTTGTGCTTTCTTCAAAAATTATTTGGAAAATGGCAGAGCTTTTTGCAAACAGTGTAGGCCCAGATCAGACGCCGCGTTCTGCCGTGTCTGATCTGGGCCTGCACTGTGTGTCACTTACCCCTTTTGGGGTTTCCGGTACCAAATGGGTTAATGTAGACCTAATGACTGGGCAGGTTGAACCAATCTACAAATCTACCAGATTTTACTGTAAAATCTTGCACTTATGAAGGAATGTTTCATTTTTATGCACTGAGGGGGTGTTCTACGTTTGTTTTGAATTTAATGTTCCAATCCCACTGAGACTTGATGGGTCCGAGCACTGGGCAAATGACATTTTATTAATCGCCAACGCAACGTTCTGGCGTTTCATCGATGTTGCAATGTCAAATTCAATGCATCGCTTTGAAGTTGGTTTGATGTAGACTCGACGTTGTTGACACGCTACATGTCGGTGGTTGACGTGGCGTCATTAACGACAAACTGTAATCCTCATTTGCCTGCGCTCGCTAATTGTTGGTGCGCTGAGAGAGACAGAGAGAGAGAGAGAGAGAGAGACAGACAGAGAGAGAGAGAGAGAGAGAGAGAGAGAGAGAGAGAGAGAGAGAGAGAGAGAGAGAGAGAGAGAGAGAGAGAGAGAGAGAGAGAGGACCCTGTTGGGTCGTATGTACAATATATCATTTTCGTAATGCGAAATTTCATATCTGGCAGCATATCGGTGTTTCTCCCTTTATCTTACATTAGAATTCGCCAAAAGTTTAAAAGAATTCCACTGTTTTATGCTGTAATTAACACTTTTTCTGTCCCACTGCCTTTGAAGCAATACGACAGATGACGGCCAGGGCTTTTCCCATTCTATTTTTAGAACCGGAAGTACGTCACGAAAAAAGCTCCTATAGCTTACAATTTAGTTATTTAATGGATTCTATTGCATATATGTTGATAATAAAACTTCATGTCATGTTCCATCTATTAATTCTATGTTTAGTATGAAAAGGAATGTGTTACCAGCCAATGCTTTTCAATATTCGTGTTGGTTTACCCCACCCACTAACGCAATTTTTGATTTTGCTTCTTTTCTTGGGCAGTTTTAGTGTTTTCACTGTGAAGAGATTATTATAGGTCCTTTAATCCAATTTCTCTCTTTCAGTATAAGCATATTTTATTGCAACCAATACATATATATGTGTACAATGGGGGTGGGTCACAAGTTCTCTCAACATTAGTTACGATCATTCCCCTACAAAATGACATCAATAAATTATAGTCACGTGAAAATGACATGAACAAATAAATAAATAAATAAATAAATAAATAAATAAATAGTGTGCACCTTCTCGGGTGAGCATGGAGTAATTGAGATCTACTAAAATACTAATCAGAAAATTGTTTTGTGCTTTTGGTTTAAACATATTTTATTACTATAGCATTAACATCATTACAATATGTGACAAGTTATACAATTTGGTATTAGAACGAAAGCACGAGTACTTATATAGTTCTTCTCCCAGTAACAACTAACATGTAAACATAATGACGATTTACAAACAAAGTATGTTGAAACAAGTGATATCATGTAGTGATATTAACAACATAATGAGAAAAGGATAATCATGATTGGGTGAAGAAAAAACAAAAAGGGGGGGATATTGGTATAAGTTATGATACTAAATAAGATTAATTTTGTATATAGCGGTTATGTGAAAGGGTGTGGGGATTTGAAAAAAGGGGGATAAGAAAAAATAATCAAAGGACAACGGATAGGGGGTTTGGGGCGGGGGTTTGGGGCTGGGTGGGGGCGAAGGTCAGGGCCAGGCACTCGACATGGAATACAGAATCATTTGGCAACCGAATAATTGAAATATAACAATCGCATGACCCTAACGGTAGTTATAACATCTCATGCAAAGCATTTGGTTTTTAAAATGAACCGATGGATGTTTTCGAAAATTAGCGCGTTTGTCTCATATGACAGAGAGGAATCTCCATATAAAAGAAGATCAAGAGTAGGATTATGATAAGTGGAAATCAGATTTAGGAGTAAATTCCGATGCTGCTGGTAGAGGGGACAGTGGAAAAAGAAGTGTTGTGAGTTTTCTATGCTACCACATATACACATGGGTGAGTCAGAAATTCCTTTTAAAAACAGATCCAGGTTCAGTGAGCTACAGTTCGTCCGTAATCGAGTATGGAGAATTTGGGCTTTCCTATTTTTGGAATAATAATATTTAGGGACTTCTGTTTTATCTTTCTAAAAATAGTATTTAAAAGAATTTGTTGTTTGGGAGTGTTTCACTTCGGTGGGTAGGTTATTCCAGGTCCTTACAGTTGAGGGCAGAAAAGAACTAGACAAAGTGCCCAGTGTGGCACGTATACCCCCGGCCAGGGCCAGGGCCAGGGCCATTGCCTCAGCTGAAACAAGAACTACAATGGGAAATAAATCTAAAAGGCCTGACCCCTTGGCCCTTATTTTCTTTCCCACAATACAAGTAGTCATACTGATCATGTGTGCAAAATTTCAAGTTTCTATGTGAAGCAGTTCCTGAGATATCTTTGACACAAAATAATTGTTTACGGACACACAGACAGACGGAAAAGACAAAAACTATATACCCCCATTGCATACTTCCTATGCCGGGGGTATAATTATAGTATAGATTAGTATAGATTAGTTCGTGAATCAATAGTCTATAAGTGATCTGAGTTGCGGAGATTATACCAAGTTCATCCCACATGTGTTCAGTGCAGTTCATGTCTGGTGAAACCGCTGGCCAGTCCATAACATCCACCCCTTGGGCCCTCAGGAAGTCTTGATTCTTAAATGTAGAGATGAAATCGCTGCTTCCTTGAATGAATTCGGTAATCGATGGTGTAAGCGAGAGTATGTTGAGTATAAAGCCCTAAAGGACTGGAAACTTAGCATTTTAAGACTAGTGAATAAACGCATTTCTTTCTATTCTCAAAATACTAACTTATTACCTCCTAAGCCCAAGACGTCTTTACGTCATCTTAAACTAGGTATTCAAGAATTTCATAAGAAGTTTGTTTTGGCCCCTGCAGACAAGGCCGCTAACAACGTCGTCGTTGTGTGACGGCTCCACTATGTTAACACGCTTAAGCAGGAGCTTGGTGGTACTAAGGCCTATGAACTTCAGCCTTTGGCTGAAGAGAGAGCTATAGTAGATAAACATGTTTGTCTTTCAGCCACCAAGTTTGCTGTGTGTGTTAACGAAGGCCAAGACAAGCTTCCTACGCTATACTGGTTACCAAAACTTCATAAAAAACCTTACAAAGCACGGTTTATTGCAAATTCTAGTTCTTGCACTACCACTGAACTTTCTAAATTATTAACTTCCTGTCTTACTGCTATTAAAACGCATGTAATTAAATATTGTGATAAAGTCTTTGAAAGATCAGGAAGAAATCTGTTTTGGTCTATAAAAAATTCGAATGAGGTTTTAAATAAATTGAAATCTAGACAGTTTCGTGCTTCTAGTCTGTCTACCTACGATTTTTCCACTCTTTACACTACACTTCCTCATAATCTTATAAAAGAAAAGCTTAATGATTTAATTGAATGGGCTTTTCACAGAGAAGATTCTCTCTATCTTGCATGTAATGTCAGAAATGCATTTTTCACTTCTAAAGAGCATAAGAATTATACACTTTGGTCATGTCAGAAAGTGTGTGATGCCCTCACCTTTCTACTTGACAATATTTATATTAGATTTGGTACTAAGTTATTTAGACAAATTGTGGGTATTCCGATGGGTACTAATTGCACACCTCTTGTGGCTGATCTGTTCTTGTATTGTTATGAAAGAGACTTCATTTTGTCGCTTTCCATTGATAACCAATCTGAAATTATTGAAGCTTTTAGCTCTACTTCTAGATATTTAGATGATTTATTAAATATTGACAATACCTATTTTGATGGGTTGATCAGTCAGATTTACCCCCTAGAACTTCAGTTAAATAAAGCAAATTCTTCAGATACCGAGGCCCCGTTTTTGGATTTACATCTATCTATTGTAGATGGATTTGTTTCGGGCAAAATTTATGATAAACGCGATGACTTTGATTTTGAGATTGTAAATTTTCCTTTTTTGGATGGTGATGTTCCTCGTGCGCCATCCTATGGCGTTTATATTTCGCAATTAATTATATTTGCTAAAGTGTGTAGTCATGTAACTGACTTCAACACTCGTAATAAATTATTAACGGCTAAACTTCTTAATCAGGGTTATCGGTACCATAAACTACGCAAAGCCTTTTCAAAATTTTATAGACGCCATTCTGATTTAATTTCAAAATTCAATATTGGACTTAAATCTCTTCTGCAACAAGGTCTATCGGAACCCGAATTTTATGGTGACTTAGTATATAAATTCAGAAAAATATATAACCGCAATGACTTCAGCACCCAATTTCGTAAAATCATTCTTCGATATAAAAAGATTGGGTACAACATGGATATTATACGACAGACTGCATGCATGGTAGTTAACCCAATCACGGTTGGCAACTTTGCTTCCCTCTTTAATTGCACGCCGGTGGGTCAGGCCTCAGATTCTATGACGGCTCCAACGTAAACGCTTATTGAAAATTAAAGAGATAATGTTGGTTGGTGCCTGATGCTCTGTCTCTGGTCGGGCTCATCGGAGTCTAACTGTTGGTTTTCTTTTGCTCCAGCATTTCAGTGGTTTCTTGCTGTCGAGTCCTCACCATTGTCTCACCTCTGTGGTTCTTTGATTTCTGTGTTCACGGAGATGTTGCACTGATGAGTTAGGAGGCCTTCATGCGGACTGAACAAATTATTTGTCTAAATCGCAACTGAAGTAAGGGCGAGGATTGTGGCCACGTAAAATCGATTTAAGCCCCCCAGTGGAAATCTTCCACTGACCGTTCCAAGGCGGCTCTTCTGTGGCGATTTATTTATGTTGTTGTTTGTTACTTACTGTGTGTATCACTTGCGTCTTTTAATTTTGGATGGCCATATGGCCATTTTGTGGGAAAGTAACTGTCCATATGGCCTTCCTTTGTTTAGGTTCCATTATGGTCTGGTCGCTTAATATTTGTATTTCTTTCCCTTTGGTGTCTTTTATGGATGGAGTAAGTTAATTGTATCAATTCCTGATCTTTGTTTTACTTCTACTTTGCGTAAGCCTAGCCGAGTGCGCTCTTGCGTTATCTTGCTGGAACATCAACTGCTTATTCCCAACCTGACGTCGAGGAAGAGGAACAAGCCCAGGGGCAAGAATTTCGTCAATGTATCGACGGGCCGTGAGTGTTCCATTTACGATAATCAGACCCGAACGGAAACCGGAACTAATGGCTCCCCACACCATGACGCTGCCACCACCAAATCGGTCACGTTGAAAAACACAGCTGTCTGCAAAGCATTTTGGTTGGCTCAAGCTCTCGGAACGAAGGAATCTGCACAAATTATATTTGTTTTTCAAGATGGAGAATAATCTAACGCCTTTGTATCTAGCGGGATTAATTCCTCCACGTGAAGGAGAAGTTTCTACCTATTCACTTCGAAACGCTGATCACTACCTGACTATCAATGCTCATACAAGCTCCTATGCCAACTCCTTCCTTCCCTCAACTATCCAAACATGAAACGCCCTCCCAAACTCAACCAAGAATGCTGAGTCGCTGGCATCGTTTGAACGTCTGCTTACCCACAATACGCCAAAAATTCCCAAGTACTTCTTCAGCAGGGACAGAACACCCCAGATCCTACACACACGTCTTCGAACAGAATGTAGTGCATTAAACCAGCACCTGTTCAGAAGAAATCTTGTACCCAGTCCAAATTGTACATGCGGCAAAGTGGAAAGTAACAACCATTTTCTTTTAGAGTGTCAACGTTTCCGTTTGATACGTGCAGATATGTTTACCAAACTTCGTGAACATATACCACCTGACATCTATATCACAACAAGGTTGCTATTGCAAGGTGACAGTAACATTTCTGTCGAAAACAACATTCGCGTTTTCAAGGAAGTGCAGACTTTTATCTCAACAAGAGGGCCATGATGGCCCTGGATCGCTCACCTGATCCATAGAGTAACAAGTGGGACCCGGGGAGGGCCATTATTAACCCCAGGGCTATAATGTACATAATGTTCAGAGACGTCTAAAAAGGTGAAGCTTCATACCAAATATCAACAAAGGCTAAAATTTGAACAATCTTGGCAAAGGTCCACTAGATATGCTACATACCAAATATCAAAGACCTGGGCCTTGCGGTTCGGGGAAGAAGATTTTTATTAAAGATATTCCCTACATAAGCCTATATAAAACCAAATGGCTCCAGGGCGGGGGCATTTTTGGCCTCAGGGCTATAATTTAAACCATCTTGATAGCGGTCCACTAGAGGAAGCTTCACACCAAATATCAAAGACCATGGCCTTGCTGTTTCAGAAGAAGATTTTTAAGGAATATCTCTATATAAGTCTTTGTAAAACCAAAGGGCCCCAGGTCGGGGGCAGTTTTGGCCCTAGCACTATAATTTGAACAATCTTGTAGGGGTCCACTAGATGAAGCTTCATACCAAATAGCAAAGACCTGGCCCTTGGGGTTTCCGAGAAGAAGATTTTTAAAGATTTTCCCCATATAAGCCCATGTAAAACCATAGGGCCCCGGGGCGGTGGCATTTTTAGCCCAAGCACTATAATTTGAACAATCTTGGTAGGAGTCCACTAGATGAAGGTTCATACAAAATAGCAAAGACCTGGGCCTTGGGGTTTCAGAGAAGAAGATTTTTAAAGATTTTCCATATATAAGCCCATTTAAAACCAAAGGGGGGGGGGGGGGGGGGGAGAAGGACCATGGCCGTGTGGGATGAAGCTTCATACCAAATATCAAAGACATGGGCCTTATTGTTTCAGAGAAGAAAATTTTTAAAGATTTTCCCTATATAAGCCCATGTAAAACCAAAGGGCCCCGGAGCGGGGGCATATTTGACCCCAGCACTATAATTTGAACAATCTTGGTAGGGGTCCCCTAGATGAAGCTTCATACCAAATATCAAAGACCTGGGCCTTACGGTTTCAGAGAAGAAGATTTTTAAAGCTCTAAAACCAAAGGGCCCCGGGGCGGGGGCATTTTTGGCCCCAGCACTATAATTTGAACAATCTTGGTAGGGGTCTACTAGATGAAGCTTCATATCAAATAGCAAAGACCTGGGCCTTGCAGTTTCTGACAAGAAGATTTTTAAAGATTTTCCCTATATATGCCCATGTAAAACCAAAGGGCCCTGGAGCGGGGGCATTTTTGGCCCCAGCACTATAATTTGAACAATCTTGGTAGGGGTCCACTAGATGAAGCTTCATACCAAATATCAAAGACCTGGGCCTTGTGGTTTCAGAGAAGAAGATTTTTAAAGATTTTCCCTATATAAGCCCATGTAAAACCAAAGGGCCCCGGAGCTGGGGCATTTTTGGCTCCAGCACTATAATTTGAACAATCTTCGTAGGGGTCCACTAGCTGAAGCTTCATACCAAATATCAAAGACCTGGGCCTAACGGTTTCAGAGAAGAAGATTTTTAAAGCTCTTCCCTATATAAGCCCATGTAAAACCAAAGGGCCCCGGAGCGGGGGCATTTTTGGCTCCAGCACTATAATTTGAACAATCTTGGTAGGGGTCCACTAGCTAAAGCTTCATACCAAATATCAAAGACCTGGGCCTTACGGTTTCAGAGAAGAAGATTTTTAAAGATTTTCTCTATATAAGCCCATGTAAAACCAAAGGGCCCCGGAGCGGGGGCATTTTTGGCCCCAGCACTATAATTTGAACAATCTTGGTAGGGGTCCACCAAATGAAGCTTCATACCAAATATCAAAGACCTGGGCCTTGTGGTTTCAGAGAAGAAGATTTTTTAAGTTTTTGGTGAAAAAAATCTGTTTTTGGCTCCTATGACCTAGATGTGCAACGGACCTGAACCATTTGAACAACTTTGAAAGGGGACCACCTAAGGATCATTCCTGTGAAGTTTGGTCAAAATCCGATCAGTGGTTTAGGAGGAGATGTCGTTTAAAGAAATTGTTTACGGATGCACGCACGGACGCACGGACGGACGGACGACGGACGAAAAGTGATCCCAAAAGCTCACCTCGTCACTACGTGACGGTGAGCTAAAAAACAAGCGATTTGTTTTCTGATTTGTGTTATCCTAGAACCTATTACCACGACAACTGGCACTGTTTGCATTTTTTCCCATAACAGCTCTTATTCCCATTTCATCTTTCCATATTCACTAGATGAATAGGGTAGTTTTTTTTTATTCATATTGGTCTTGACGAATCCTCTTCTTTTCTTTCTGCCTCTTTTTGTGTCCTGAATCATTTCTATCGGTATTTTTTAGTTTGTTTACGTTTATAGTTCCTTTCCGAAACTTTCCATTCTTTTCTCTTTCTTTATCTTCTTTTTCTTTCATTCTTTTGTATTGTCTTGTGTGTCTTGTATATAGTCTCGTGAAGTCTTTTGATTTTTATTATTATGTTCTCTTTACTCAGCTTCATTCTCAGTCGTAGAAAACTGTAAACTATTTTATGATAAGAATCCATACAACATGCCATCCACACCTACTCATTCGCAACAGGAGATGATTCACATAAGCGTTTCGCTTGTTTTCAAATCCTGTCATTGCAATTTGTACATGTACTTTTGTAACTTGCCTATCTATTTAAAATGAATAAATATTGTTTAAACCAACACTGTAAATGTCATTTTGGAGACGTTGCTTCAAATTATGTGGGACTTTTACCCGACATTGAGATGAATTTACATCTCAAGCCCTGCCGCCCAATGAAACTAGGTTTTATAAGCGTGGACTCGCTCTAAGCAGTTTACCAGTACTCGTTTGCGGGTCGGTTTCAGCTCTGCGGGGAAGCAACATGCAGCCCATATATTTCTTCAAGCCCCGATGAGCGGGGGCCATCAAGTGTACACTGAAGGCTGTTTTGACCTGATGGATGACCAGGCTTAGATTAGTCTGATTAGATGTAAAACCCACCACTGGGTTATATGTATGTGAATTATACACATAAGTATAAGGATAAGAACCTTCAGATTATCATTTTGATGATCTGAGTATGACTTCAGTCCAATTTTAGTGTTATATGATTTCAGCGAGTAAAGAAACATTGGTCATGACAGTTCGTTTTTGTTGTACTTTGGAATTTCCAAACATTTGCTACTATTTGTATCAGTAGAGAAATGTATTCTGTGTTGTTTCTTGGTGTTTTTATCCTTGTAGTCTTGCTGGTTTGTGGTATGCATTTGATAAGTAACATCATCATTAGTCAATATAAATTGTTTAGAGTTCTGTCACTAGGGCAAAAAAGTGGGTGGGGTAATTTTACCCCTGTTTTATCCATATAGGTCATCATGTAATTAATAAAAAAACTTGTTTAACCATTTTACATGAAAAGTTTCCATTCTGGTGTAGACAGATTAGATTTGAAGAAATAAAACTCAACGATACCTTGTCAGATAGCAAAATATTGAATTTAAACACTAAATTGCTTGCCAAACCTAGGTGCTTTCAAAATGCTAAAAAAAAAAAAAAAATTTCATATCGTTCGATTCCGTCCTACTTTTGATATGTCTTTAAGGGAAGGTACTCCAGTACAAAAATCCTAAAAACATTTGTGTTGCAATTTTGCTTGGGTCTAGGCCAAATATCGCTAGCCAGTATTGACGGGGACGTTAAATCGTATGCAGTTAACCAGTACAGTGCACATTCTTTTGCCAGAAACTGACAACTGCCCTCCTTGAATCAGCGGAAGGGAGAGAATGACCGTAGAAAATATTTCATGATCAATCTCCACGAAAGAATGTGGAAGACGCAGACAGGTATCGAACCCGCATCCTCCTGATCACCAGTCAGACGCGCATCCAACTGAGCTACCGAGGCCAGCAATTTTTTTTTACATTTGCAGTTGGTTTTTAAATATTTAATTGAGACAACCTGCTTGCAGACAGAAAGCTGCTTTCCTAGCACATGAACCTACCCAGGTTAAAAGCCAATGCCTAATGGGATGTGGCCAGGCTGTAATTCAATCTCAATTGCAGCTCTTGCTAATTTCCATATTGCATGATCCTCAGTATTGGGACAGATAGGCCTTAGCAAACAGTGCAGACCCAGATCAGACTGCAGAGAGCAGTCTGATCAGGATCTACACTGTTTGCCATTCTGTCTACACCTTTTGGAATCCCTGCTGGATCAAGAAACTTCATGTTAAACTCTTCACCCTTGTCCTGCTAATCCCGGATATGCCTTATCTTTGAAACAATGTAGATCCAGATCAGATGGCTTCTGACGAAGCCATCTGATCAGGATCTACATTGTTTGCCATTCAGATTGTGAATTTGTTGCAATAATTTGCATCAATTAATCTGATTGGTTGATAATCGGTAGTGGGTGTGGCATATATGAATATTCAGCAGAACAAGGGTTAAGAGAATTACAACAAACCCTCAAGATATCCACATTTTCAAGATTTTTACAGTATGACAAAACTTAGGTTACCTGGTACTCCAAATCTTCTTTGAACTTTGACCTGTAGTCGGAGAATGCCCTCTGGAAGAAGCCATGTGGTTGGAGAAGGAACACCACCTGGATGTGGCAGGGGAAATAACCCTGGAATAATACAACAGAATGATGATGATAACCAGCAGTAAACTGGAAACTGAAGACTGCACTTCTTGAATCAGTGGAAATTACAGAATGACCAAACAAAACATTTCACGACCCCTGCAGGTATTGTTTTTGTTGATTTGCGATTTAACGTCCCCGTCAACACTAGGTCCTTTTGAGACGTTGCTTCCAATTTCGAGGGACTATGAACCAGTGTCCTGATCACCAGTCAGGCATGCATCCAACTGAGCTAAGGAGGCCGATAAGTGAATTCGATTACAGAAAATCAAAGAACTTATAGCATATGGACTTGTTACCATGATGGAACTGTGCAAGCACTTGATGTATTACGAGAGAAATATGGTATGCTTATTTCAGCACCTTGCATTTTTTTCTTATTCTAACATCTCAGTTTAACGAAATTCTTGGCTTCAAGAAATATCTCGGGAGAAATTGATGGATGTTATTGACTGTGAATCCCTTATGCAGTAATATAACACTGCAATAAAGTGAGTGCCAGACTGCAAATCAGCATTGTGTTAAAATCACAAGTTTGAAATTTCTAAAAGAGGGAATTTATTTTTTGAACACCTGAAAGTAAAGCCACTTAAATGTCAAATGCTGCATCATTAGCATTTTATTTCACAGAAATGTGCATATGGTAATAAAAGTGCTGCAAAAATGCCACTACACTTACATCAAGCAAGTGCCATAACAATGTCAATCAAAGAGCCTAAAAAGGCACTGAAATGAAAGATTCTATGAGAAATTGATGATAACTTTTATGCTCACATAAAGCCATTTTAAAAAGATTTTAAAAAAGCAGCTCTGCATTTAATTATGAAATGTTTGCAGAATTGGCTATACACCAGTGGTATTATGAAGTGTCATTCACTGTTTCAAATTTTCATAAGAAATATTTTATCTCAAAATATTTATGTTTCCAAAATCAAACATTAGTTAACTGACCAAAATTGGAAGTTTACAAAAGAAATATGTAACATAATGTATAATTTTGCAGAATTATGCATTTATTTCAACAAATCGAACATGGATATCTCATTTATGTTGCATAATTCGAATTTGCTTATGAGTACCTTGAGAACTTTCCAATAGATCCAGATAGCCACTGATATCTTTAAAAGGTATGTTGTGTGTTCTCATTAGAATCGCCTCAGTGAGGCGATTCTAATGAGTACACACAACATACATTTGTCTTATAGAAGACCATCAAGATATCCTTAGGTGATCTTCATTATGCTCCATGATCTTGTCATCCTCCTCCTCATCATCATCATCATCATCATCATCCTCATCACCATCAGAGTTTTGGTTAACGTGCATGTTACGGTTAGGGTTAGGATTAGGATCTTGTGCTATGACTAAACCTCATTATGCTCCATGATCTTGTCATCCTCATCCTCATCATCATCATGATCATCATTATCATCATCATCCTCATCACCATCAGAGTTTTGGTTAACATGCATGTTATGGTTAGGGTTAGGATTAGGATCTTGTGCTATGACTAAACCTCATTATGCTCCAAGATCTTGTCATCCTCCTCCTCATCATCATCATCATCATCATCATCCTCATCCCCATCAGAGTTTTGGTTAACATGCATGTTACGATTAGGGTTAGGATTACGATCTTGTGCTATGACTAAACCTCACTATGTTCCATGATCTTGTCATCATCATCATCATCATCATCATCATCATCATCATCATCATCATCATCATCATCCTCATCACCATCAGAGTTTTGGTTTACATGCATGTTACGATTGGGGTTAGGATTACGATCTTGTGCTATGACTAAACCTCAGTAGTTTGAACTATCCCTATCTCGAACAAGGTATTCCAATTATTAACCCTTGTCCTGCTGAATATTTAAATATGTTACGCCCACCACTGATTATCAGCCAATCAGATTACTTGATGCAAATAATTGCAACAAATTCGTAAACTGGATGGCAAACAATGAAGATTCTGATCAGATGGCTTCTGAAGAAGCCATCTGATCTGGATCTACGTTGTTTCAAAGATAAGGCATATCTGGGCTCAGCAGGACAAGGGTTAAAACTTGACTGTATATTGATGAAAATCATGACTGCAGTTTGCGCAATTTAAAACTTTCATTCAAGATAAAGGCTTATAGTTTTCGAGAGATATAACATGCCATGCTTGGGATGACTGATGAAACATCAACCCAAAGACATAGGAAAACATGTCAGATACATCACTCTGATCCATTGCCTCTGATACTTACTGAGAAACGCATGAGGATTGTCTTTACAGAACCCCACCCACTCTGTCTCCTGTCTATGAGCACGTAGAACCCCATCTGAGTCTCATGAAGACTGAAAAGAACATGTACAAATGCATTTTAACCCTTTTCTTACCAAATGGAATCTTTCTCCTTATACAGTGAAATTCCACTATTAAGACCACCTAAAATTAAAACTGATTCTGCTTTAAAAACCTTATTTTGAAGGCTTCACATAATTTTTCTTTGCGAGTTCTGCCCACAGTGTCCTCTGGTCATGGACCATCTTTGGGACTGTTTAAAAGTGGTCTTAAAGACCACTTTTGAACAATTCCAAAGATAGTCTTAATATAGGAATTTTACTGTATATAGCAGGAGTCCATTTCAAAATTTAGGGGTGTCAGGTTGTGTTTTCTTCAAAATTGATTTGGAAAATGACTGAACTTTTAGCAAACAGTGGAGGCCCTGATCAGACGCTGCGTTCTGCGGCATCTGATCTGGGTCTGCACTGTTTGCCAGGGTACCTGTTTTGGGGTTTCCGGTACAAAAAGGGTTAAGGAAGAAATAGTTAAGATCGAAGTTTTATCATATGAGCCCCGCCAAGCAAATTTGTGACTTCGAGCATTCCGTCATGACAAATTTTAACTGCGCATGCCCAGCCATTCAGAGGGGCAAGGGATATGGCTTTCTGTCTGAATGTTCCTCTTGATTCACTGCTTATATGAGCGAGCAGCGAAGGTTCTGGCGAGACTGTGCGGATGCGCAGGCTCGCCTGAACCTTCACTGCTCGCATAGGGGATAAGTACCAAAATTGCTTGACGGAGCCCATATGATGTTGCGTCTAAGAATGTAATAACGCCATGTTATAAATTTGATAATCCACTAGTGCATTAAATATGTTTGACATTTGTAACAACATTGCGTTTACTAAATGCGGAATATTGATATTTTTGTAGGTAAAATAATCATGAATAAAATGCACTTTAAATTTCATATGATAAATAGGATCTTGTATTTGTGCTCATTCATTACTGAATTGATTAAACTCGTTGAGGAAAAGGCAGAAAATGCTTGGCAAGCCTTGCATTTTATCCCTTTTCCTCAATTCATTTAATAATTTTAATAATACATGAACACTCATGTAAGATCCTCTATTTACAGCCCAGTCAACACTATGTAGGTCATTTCAAGTCTGTCAGTATACTTAACCACACTTTTCCTGGGCACTGTTGTAAATTGCATTTTCAGAAAGAATCTCTGAAATTTTTTTTTTTTTTTTGGTTTTGGTTTTAAGATTATTTCATTCATATTGAGCCGATCGTTAATCAGAGGTGGGCGAAAACCGGAGTACCCGGAGAAAAACCACCTGACCTTCCGTTGCAGAACTTGGCGTCTCACATGTGACCCGAGCAAGGTTCAAACCACAGTGGTGAGAGACCTAATGATCAAGAGTCAGCGCTCTTAACCACTAGGCCACGGAGGCCCATAAATCTCTGAAAATGCCTCTCACTGTTGACCTACAGTTCGAACATTAACCCATAAAATACCATTCACGACAATTGTCGTCTGCTTTGCCGTCTGCCGGTTACCTTAAAAGTAATTTTTTTGCAAACAGTGTGGACCCAGATCAGACTGCTCCCAGGAGCAGACTGATCTGGGCCCATACTGTTTGTCTGTATGCAAAAATATTTGTAAAAAATTTGCAAAAGAATTAAGCAGACGACATAAGCAGATGACATTTTCAGCTGTAGTTTTTCTCGGTGTCTTAAGGGTTAAACACTAGAACTGGCAATCATGACATTTGCAGACAACATTTTCAAAAGTAGTTTTGTCTTAAGGGGAATGGGAACACCTTCAGGGAAGGCAACTCATGCAAAAGTATTTTTGTTTCCCATGTCAATAGGGGTCAACTCTTAAAGGAAAGAATTTGCTCCTTTAAGAGTTGACCCCCTTTTCCATGGGACAGGGCTTATGGGAGCTTACCACCAAATATTTTCCATAGGCGACAATAGTAACCTTTTACATGCTCCCACAAAAATAGCCATCAGAAGAGATGGCAAATCCCCCGACCAAAAGCCAATATGGCCTTCAGAAGATTGTTCACCAATAGAAAGTGCACCAGAATTAAACCACATATCACAAAAGTATTGCAGTTATGGCCATCGCAAGATTATACTGTCAGGGGAGATAACTAAAAAACCAGGGCACTCAGAAATGTGGTTCTTGCGCATGACATGCCTGCTTAAGCTCATGTATTTCTGCACAAAGTACCATCAATATGTCTCAAAAGGTATTGGAGATATAGTGATCACAAGCTGGTCATACTGTTATATTGGAAGGGTAGATAACTCAAATACCACAGCAACAACAGTTGTGGTTCTTGCACATGACATCCCTTCTGTACCTTGTATACAATTGTGCCAAGTTCCTTCAATATATCTCAAAGGGAGTTGGAGTTATGGCCATCACAAGGTTATATTGCCAGGGGAGATAACTAAAAAACCAGAGCACCCAGAGTTGTAATTCTTGAGCGTGACACACCTGCTTAACCTCATGTACATCTGCACCAAGTATCACCAATATGTCTCAAAGGGTATTGGAGGTTTTTTTTTTTTTTTTTGGTTTGGGTTTTACGGCCCTTTCAAGATTATTTCACTCATATCGAGCCGATCGTTAATCATAGGTGGGCGAAAACCGGAGTACCCGGAGAAAAACCACCTGACCTTCCGTTGCAGAACTTGGCGTCTCACGGGTATTGGAGGTACGGTGGTCACAAGGTTGTCATACTGTTATATTGGAAGGGGAGATAACTCAAATATCATAGCACCAAGAGTTGTGGTTCTTAGGCATGAAGCGCCGTCTCAACGTCGTATACAATTTTGCCAAGTACCATCAATATATCTCAAAGTGTATTGGAGTTCTGGCCATCACAAGGTTACATTGTCAGGGGAGATAATTAAAAAACCAGGGCACCCAGAGTTGTGGTTCTTGCAGGTGACACACCTGCTTAACCTCATGTACAACTGTACCAAGTATCATCAATATATCTCAAAGAGTGTTGGAGATGTGGCCATCACAAGGTAGTGATTCTATATTATTGGAAGGGGAGATAACTAAAAAAACACGGCACACAGAGTTGTGGTTCTTGTGCATGACACACTGTCTCGGCTTTGGGAACAACTGTGCCAGGTATCATCAATATATCTTAAAGTCTATTGAAATTATGGCCATCACAAGGTTGTCACTCTATTTTATTGGAAGGGGAGATAACTCCAAAACCATGGCAACCAGAGTTGTGGTTCTTGTGCATGACACACCGTCTCAGCCTTGTGAACAACTGTGCCAGGTACCATCAATATATCTCAAAGGGTATTGGAGTTATGGCCATCACAAAGTAGTCATTCTATTTTATTAAAAGGGGAGACAACTAAAAAAGTATGGCATCCAGAGTTCTGGTTCTTGCCCATTACACGCCGCCTCAGCCTTGTGAACAATTGTGCCAAGAACCATCAATGAATCTCAAAGGGTATATGAGTTATGGCCATCACAAGGTTGTCACTCTATTTTATTGGAAGGGGAGATAACTACAAAACCATGGCAACCAGAGTTGTGGTTCTTGTGCATGACACGCCGTCTCAGCCTTGTGAACAACTGTGCCAGGTACCATCAATATATCTCAAAGGGTATTGGAGTTATGGCCATCACAAAGCAGTCATTCTATTTTATTAAAAGGGGAGATAACTAAAAAAGTATGGCATCCAGAGTTCTGGTTCTTGCGCATGACACGCCGTCTCGGCCTTGTGAACAATTGTGCCAAGAACCATCAATGAATCTCAATGGGTATAGGAGTTATGGCCATCACAAGGTTGCGTCTACGGACGGACGGACGGATGGACGGAAGCCAGGCTGATCGCCATATCCCCCGAACCTATTCGGTCGGGGGATAAAAACTACACATACAAAACTGTTCAAACCTTACTCATTTATAGAGCCATCCTAGCTCAACAAGTTGATGAGAAAAAATCCACATGATGCCCGTCTCCTTTTCAAGTTATGGTCCGCCATGTTTGTTTACATGCAGATTCGCAGTGAATACAAGCAGGCTTTTTAAAGGAGCGCTGACAATATAAAATCAGCAACAATTTCTTTGAACTTGCAGATATAATTATAAAACATACATCATTTTATTTCCTTAAAACTATCTTTTTCTCACATTGAAATGAAACATGGGGTATTTATCCAATAGAAGCCTGTCTGGTATTTAGACTGCAACTAAAAGCTCTGTCCCAAAGTGATAAAATCCAGTACCTCCCGTATTTAGTGCAAAGCTACCTTATAGAAAAGTGAACAGGAAGTCCCAAAAGTTGTCTCCTTTGAAAAATGGCAGAAAAATCTGCCTGGTGTTCACATTCCCCTTAATATCTAGAGAAAACAGGGCTTGACATTACAAGTGAATCATATGTTGGGCAAATGATTCACAATGATTTTGATTGTGTTGGAATTTAACAACACATCAACCCTTGTGGGTCATTTTGTGTCGTCTCCCAGAGAAAGGGAGAAAAAGAAAATCAGATAGGCAGCTGATTCACTCCAAAAAATAATAAAGAAGAGGGCCAAGATGGCCTATTTCGCTCACCTGTGGACCAGGGCCCAGTTGTTCAAAGCATCGCTAGCTTAACGAGCTCGTTAGTGGTCATATTGTTAACTGTACCAGCCAGTTCAATATCTAAAATTTTGGAATTTTTGCTGAAAAAATGTGAGCAGCTTTTGCATTTGCAAAAGCTGCTTACATTTTTTCAGCAAAAATATCAGCATATTTGCCATAATAAATGATCAAAGTTTTAACGATACATTATCTAACAGTGTCGTTAGTTTTGAACAACTGGCCCCAGAAAATCATTAGCGATGTATAGAAAAAAATAAAAGGTGAAGAAAGGCAAGACATGATTGTTAATATGATTGATATAAATATCTTCATAGATCTAGGGTTGTCAATATAATTGTACATCAGCTGAACTAGTTAAACCCCGGGGTAGGGTCATTTTTGGCTCCAAGCATAATTATAATTTGAAAATCTTGGCAAAGGTCCACCA
Organism: Lucinisca nassula; assembly: GCA_963580285.1. Lineage (NCBI taxonomy): Eukaryota > Metazoa > Mollusca > Bivalvia > Lucinida > Lucinidae > Lucinisca > Lucinisca nassula. The sequence goes on along the minus strand of OY757024.1, from coordinate 1,994,168 downwards.
GATGAAGCTACATACCAAATATCAAAGACCTGGGCCTTCTGGTTTCATACAAGAAGATTTTTAAAGGTTTTTCTTATACAAGTTCAAATATCAAAGACCAAGGCCTTGTGGTTCCAGTAGAGGCGACTTTAAAGGTTTCCCCAATTAAAGTCTATGTAAAACCTGTGGGCTCAGGGGCAGGGCCATTTTGGCCCCCAGGCTGTAATTTGAACAATCTTGGTAATGGTCCACTACATGAAGCTTCACACCAAATATCAAAGACCTGGGCCTTCTGGTTTGATACAAGAATATTTTAAAGGTTATCCCCATAAAAATCTATGTAAAGCATGTGGGCTCCAGGGCAGGGCCATTTTTGGCCCTAAAACTATAATTTGAACAATCTTGGTAGAGGTCCATTAGATTGTGTTTGATTTGAGGTTTAACATCCCCATCAACACTGTAAAGGTAATTTTGGAGACATTGCTTCAATTGCTGAGGGACTTTTATCTGAGATTGAGATGAAATGACATCTCAAGCCCTGCCACCCAATGAAACCAATAGGGTTTATAAGCATGGACGGGCCGACTCGCACTACTCTGCCTAGGCAAGCTTAGATCCTCTAAGCGGTTTACCAGTACTCGTGTGTGGGTTGGTTTCAGCTCTGCGTGGAAGCATCACGCAGCCCATATATTTCTTCAAGCCCCTATGGGCGGGGACCAAGAGGTCCATTAGATGAAGCTTCAAACCATTTATCAAAGACCTGGGCCTTCTGGTTTCAGACAAGAAGATTTTTTAAAAGTTTTCCCTATATAAGTGTATGTAAAACATGTGGGCCATTTTGGCCCCAGGGCTATAATATGAACAATCTTGATATAGGTCCACTAAATGAAGTTTCATACCAAATATGGAAGACCTGGGCCTTGCGGTTTCAGAGAAGAAGATTTTTTAAGTTTTCAGTTAAAAAATCTATTTCTGACTCTTGTGACCTAGATATGCAATGGACCAGAACCATTTGAACAATTGTGAAAGAGGACCAATTAAGGATCATTCCTGTGAAGCTTGGTCAAAATCCAATCAGTGGTTTAGGAGATGTTTGAAGAAATTGTTTATGCACATACAGATGCACGCACCAACGGATGCATGGTGGGCGACAGACAAGAAGTTATCACAAAAGCTCACCTTGTCACTACGTGACACGTGACCTCAGAGGAGCAAATTCTTCCCTTTAAAAGTAGACCCCTTTTTCTGATGGGACAGGGCTTATAGAAAAGCTAACAGGAAGTCTCGAAAAATGTCTCCCTTTGAAAAATGGCGGAAAAACATGCCAGTTGTTCCCGTCCCCCTTAAGAAATAGATCAGCTCTAACTGTGATTTGTTGCGTAATAAATGATGCTTGTGATTGATCTCCTCCGAACTGTGATTTATTACTCAACAAATCACAGACTACTGATAATCTTGATTGGGGTCAACATATTTCTGAGATTACCTCTAAAGCAACTAGGACATTAGGGTTTCTTAGACGTAATTTGGCTTTTGCACCTAGGCAGACAAAGGGTGTTGCATACAAAACCTTGGTTAGACCTCAATTAGAGTATGCATCACCTGTTTGGCACCCCCATGTTAAAACTCAGGTTCAGCAGGTTGAGAAGGTTCAGAGAACGGCTGCCCGATGGACCTGCAGGCGATGGCGGAACAGAAGCAGTGTTGGTGATATGCTCGATGAGCTGGAGTGGCCATCCTTGGAGGCCCGTCGCGAGCAGTCCTCTTTAACCTTCTTTTATAAGATTCACTCTGACACAGTGTCTCTTAATAAAGACAAATACTTGACCCCTGTGACTACTTCAACTCAAACAAGGGCATCAAAACTAAACAACAGTCAATATCGTAGGTACCAGGCCTATAGTGATGCCCTGAAGAATTCTTTCTTCCCAAGAACTATTCCTCAGTGGAATAGTCTTCCCTCCTCTGTGGTAAATGCCAAAACTGCAGAGGAGTTCAAATCCCGCATAGTGTAGATTGGGATCCAGAGGTGTGCGTTTTAGTACACCTCTGAAAGCAGATTGTAAATAGTTTTAAGAACTCATCCAGTGGGTGTGTTTTTTTTTTTTTTTTTTTGCTAAATTCTAAATTTAGCGCACCACCCAACTGAGGTAATGGCCAAGTTTGACCGACTCAGTATATGAAGATAGATAGATAGACTATAGTTGAACCATTTTGATTCTGACATGCAAAAATCGGCAATAATATTGTTGTTTCCTTCAAACTTTCGCCATTGTTAGAAGAAGACCCGCAGAAATTATTGACTGTAACACATGCATTTATGTCATTTTGTAAAGTTCTCGATGCGAGAAAGTGACGTTACACTGTCTAACGTCAAGGAATCTACTAGTGATGTCATCAAACAGTGGCTTTTATTTGTGCAGACGTCTTGTCATGCTCTTTTGACTAGTGATTTGTTGCATAATACAAGAGGGCCCAGAGGGCCCTGGTTCGCTCACCTGATCCAAGTGGGCCCCGGGCAGGGTCAATTTTGGCCCCAGGGCTATAATTTGAACAATCTTGGTAGAGGTCCACAAGATGAAACTTCTTATCGAATATGAAAGACCTGGGCTTTCTGGTTTCAGAGAAGATTTTAAAGGTTTACCCTGCATATAGAAGTCTATGTAAAACAAGATTTTCCCTATATAAGTCTATGTTTAACCAAAGAGCCCCGGAGCGGGGGCATTTTTGGCCCCAGGGCTATAATTTTAACAATCTTGGTAGAGGTCCACTAGCTGAAGCTTAATAACAAATATTAAAGACCTAAGCCTTGTGTTTCAGAGAAGATGATTTTTTAAGATTTTCCCTATATAAGTCTATGTAAAACCAAAGGGCCACATGGCGGGGGCATTTTTTGGTCTCAGGGATTTAATTTGAACAATCTTTATAGAGGTCCACTAGCTGAAGCTTCATAACAAATATTGAATACCTAAGCCTTGTGGTTTCAGAGAAGAAGATTTTTCAAGATTTTCCTTATATAAGTCTATGTAAAACCAAAGGGCCCCGAGAGCTGGGGCATTTTTAGCCCCAGGGTTATAATTTGAACAATCTTGGTAGAGGTCCGAAAGATGGAGCTTCATACCAAATATCAAAGACCTGGGCCTTGAAGTTTCAGAGAAGAAGATTTTTCAAGATTATTCCTATATAAGCCTATGTAAAACAAAAGGGCCCTGGTGCAGGGGCATTTTTGGCCCCAGCACTATAATTTGAACAATCTTGGTAGGGATCCACTAGATGAAGCTTCATACCAAATATCAAAGACCTGGGCCTTGCGGTTTCAGAGAAGAAGATTTTTCAAGATTTTCCCTATATAAGCCCATGTAAAACCAAAGGGCCCTGGTGCGGGGGGCATTTTTAGCTACAGCACTATAATTTGAACAATCTTGGTAGGGGTCCACTAGATGAAGCTTCATACCAAATATCAAAGACCTGGGCCTTGGGGTTTCAGAGAAGAAGATTTTTAAAGATTTTCTCTATATAAGCCTATGTAAAACAAAAGGGCCCCCGTGCGGGGGCATTTTTGGCCCCAGCACTATAATTTGAACAATCTTGGTAGGGGTCCACTAGATGAAGCTTCATACCAAATATCAAAGAACTGGGCCTTGCGGTTTCAGAGAAGTAGATTTTTCAAGATTTTCCCTATATAAGCCCATGTAAAACCAAAGGGCCCCCGTGCGGGGGCATTTTTAGCTCCAGCACTATAATTTAAACAATCTTGGTAGGGGTCCACTAGATAAAGCTTCATACCAAATATCAAAGACCTGGGCCTTGCGGTTTCAGAGAAGAAGATTTTTAAAGATTTTCCCTATATAAGCCCATGTAAAACCAAAGGGCCCCCGTGTGGGGGCATTTTTGGCCCCAGCACTAAAATTTGAACAATCTTGGTAGGGGTCCACTAGATGAAGCTTCATACCAAATATCAAAGACCTGGGCCTTGCGGTTTCAGAGAAGATTTTTAAAGATTTTCCCTATATAAGCCCATGTAAAACCAAAGGGCCCCCATGTGGGGGCATTTTTGGCCCCAGAACAAAAATTTGAACAATCTTGGTAGGGGTCCACTAGATGAAGCTTCATACCAAATATCAAAGACCTGGGCCTTGCGGTTTCAGAGAAGAAGATTTTTAAAGATTTTCCCTATATAAGCCCATGTAAAACCAAAGGGCCCCCGTGCGGGGGCATTTTTAGCTCCAGCACTATAATTTGAACAATTTTGGTAGGGGTCCACTAGATAAAGCTTCATACCAAATATTAAAGACCTATCCCTTGCAGTTTCAGAGAAGAAGATTTTCAAAGATTTTCCCTATATAAGCCCGTGTAAAACCAAAGGGCCCCCGTGTGGGGGCATTTTTGGCCCCAGCACTAAAATTTGAACAATCTTGGTAGGGGTCCACTAGATGAAGCTTCATACCAAATATCAAAGACCTGGGTCTTGGGGTTTCAGAGAAGAAGATTTTTTAAGATTTTCCCTTTATAAGCCCATGTAAAACCAAAGGGCCCCCGTGCGGGGGCATTTTTGGCCCCAGCACTAAAATTTGAACAATCTTGGTAGGGATCCACTAGATGAAGCTTCATACCAAATATCAAAGACCTGGGCCTTGTGGTTTCAGAGGAGAAGATTTTTAAAGATTTTCCCTATATAAGCCCATGTAAAACCAAAGGGCCCCGGGGCGGGGGCATTTCTAGCTCCAGCACTATAATTTGTACAATCTTGGTAGGGGTCCACTAGATGAAGCTTCATACCAAATATCAAAGACCTGGGCCTTGCGGTTTGAGAGAAGAAGATTTTTAAAGATTTTCCCTATATAAGCCCATGTAAAACCAAAGGGCCCCCGTGCGGGGGCATTTTTGGCCCCAGCACTATAATTTGAACAATCTTGGTAGGGGTCCACTAGATGAAGCTTCATACCAAATATCAAAGACCTGGGCCTTGCGGTTTCAGAGAAGAAGATTTTTTAAGTTTTCGGTGAAAAAAATCTATTTTTGGCTACTGTGACCTATATGTGCAACGGACCGGAACCATTTGAACAACTTTGAAAGGGGACCTCCTAAGGATCATTCCTGTGAAGTTTGGTCAAAATCCGATCAGTGGTTTAGGAGGAGATGTCGTTTGAAGAAAAGTTTACGGACGCACGCACGGACGCACGCACGCACGCACGCACGGACGCACGGACGCACGACGGACGACGGACAAAAAGTGATCCCAAAAGCTCACCTTGTCACTACGTGACAGGTGAGCTAAAAATACAGTTCAATTACATTGCCTGTATCATCATCATGCGTGCTTGCGCCTGCGTCTTATTTGTATTGCCCTATTTTGTCTTACCTGTAGTGAGTTGTCGTTATTGTGGTGTTGGATTTTACCCTTTTGCGCTCCATAAACTGTAAACGAGTTGCGGGAAAATAAATCCACTAAAGAAAACGTTAAAATCTGCGATATTTCTGCAAATTGCACTTTTGTGCTTATCCCAAAGAAGCCCAAAGAGGTAATTTAGTGATAAATACCAAATCTGCGTGTTAATTTATCCATGTTTTGTCAGTTGCGAGTCTGATGAAATCTGTCATTGCGGTGTACCTTATTTTGGAAAACAGCGGTCGTGAAATCGTGCTCGCCAGTAATTTGGGAATAAAGCTTATATGTTTCCAAGACATAACACAGCTCTTGCTTAGTGAAGCTCATTTTCTGTTTTCAGTTTGACGTCTCTGTTGTTGACTATGTTGTTGATGTCATCCATGTTGTGGGACCTGATAAAACTATGTTTCAATAACAGTGTCAGTGAAACTATTGGGCTTGTTGATTATTCAAAGGCAGTTTCTGTCTTGTGCTGCCGCTACAGCACTGTGTTAGAATATTTATTATTTTTTTAATTTTTTGCAGTTTGCATGCCTAATCAACACTAGTGAGGTCATATTTAGCTGGTCAACAAACATTAGCTGCAGTGCCCAAATGATACTAAAACTCATTAAAATAATGGAGGGACCATAACTAAGATTGTGGTACTTGGTCCGGTGCCAATTCTCAGTTTGTTGCAGCAAAATATATTAACCCTTGTTCTGCTGAGCCCGGATATGCCTTTTCTTTGAAACAATGTAGATCCAGATCAGATGGCTTCTTCAGAAGCCATCTGATCAGGATCTACATTGTCATTCAGATTGTGAATTTGTTGTAATAATTTGCTACAGGCAATCTGATTGGTTGATAATCGGTAGTGGGTGTGGCATATATGAATATTCAGCAGGACAAGGGTTAAAAGTAAAAACCAAAACTTACGGTGGAACAGAACATAAATAGGTAACAACTTTTCTGTATTCCTCCTCCGATGGCTCAGGGTGGTTGGGGCGGTCAGGAAATGTCAGGATTGGGGCTCCATTCTTAGCCTTGGCACCTGCAAAAATACATAAGTCCAAATTACTGTTTTATAAAACAAAATCATTGTCAATAATCAATTATTAACCCATTGTGTACTGGTGAACTCTTCCATTACTATATGCTGGACAAGTCCATTTGCCATATAAGGGGTGTCAAGCGTTTTTTTTTTTTTTTTTTTTATTCTATTTTTGAAGGAAAATTCTGTTAACCCTTGTCCGGCTGAATATATATATATGCCACACCCACTACGGAATATCAACCAATCAGATTACTTGATGAAAATTATTGCAACAAATTCACAATCTGAATGGCAAACAATGTAGATCCTGATCAGATGGCTTCGTCAGAAGCCATCTGATCTGGATCTACATTGTTTCAAAGATAAGGCATATCCGGAATTAGCAGGACAAGGGTTAACAAATAGGGCAGGCCCTAATCAGACACAGCTCATGAAAGTATAGTGGTCAGTGTACTTATTAGAGAATGTGTGCTCATTATTGCAAATATCATTATAACAGTAATGAGTCATCTGGATGCTATGACTACAGTAATGATCCTAAAGAGCAGTCTGATCAGGGTCTACACTGTTTGCCATTCAGTCGCCTACACCTTTTGGACTCCATGCTGGAATGTGAAACAAATTGGTTAAAATTTTTGGAGAATTACAGCAAATTCTCAAGGTGTCCAAACTTTTAGGAATGTTATGGTACAAGGTCTTCCCAATCAATTAATGGCAAGGTTTCTTTCTTTAGATATCTCTTTTTTCTCTCTTGGGAACAATCACAATAGATTCAAGAAATTCTGTTCATACAAATCATCTACTTATATTTTATGCCAAAGGGAGAGATAAATCAACCCCCTCAATCCAAATTATCAACAAAAGCACGGCAAACGGGTACTGCCATGCCATCACTTGAAAACTGGCCAATTTTTATTGTAATTTTTCTAACTTTTTTTCCTTTGGACATAATACTGTTACAGAAGGGATCCTTAACCTTTAACCAATAAGATGCCAATCACGACAATTGTCATCTGCTAGTTACTTTAAAAGTCATATTTGCAAACAGTGTGAACCCAGATCAGACTGCTCCTAGGAGCAGTCTGATCTGAGCTCACACTGTTTGCCAGTATGCAGAAATATTTTTAAAAAAGTTTGCAGACGAATTAGTAGAGGACATTTTCAGATGTAGATTTTCTCGGCGAATTAAGGGTTAACACTCTCTATGTGACAAATTGTTCATATTTTTCCTTAAAGAAAACAGGACAAATTGTCCGAAACAGGTCTTGACATCTCATCCAACTATGGAGACAATTTGCATTAGATGTCAAGGTTGACATCTCATCCAACTATGGAGACAATTTGCATTAGATGTCAAGTCCTGTTTGAGACAATTTTCATGAAATGTCAAATCCTGTTTTCCAGGAAAAAAAAAGAAAACCATTGCAAAATGGTGTCTGCTGAAAAAATGCCCTGCATGCAGAGCGTTAAATAACAGCGTAATAAAGCTTCTTTGGAGGATTGACTGTCAGTCTATTATTAACGCCTACACCAACAATAGATACGGGAAAATAGCAGACTTGCGCTAAATGAATGTCTTAAGTTACGAGATAAAAAATCATGGTGCCACTGGAAAGGTCTTGTGACAAAGAATGGAAAACCCCGTTTAGTTACAATTCAAACGTTAATGCTTTGCGAACAGACAAACAAACAGATGGGCAGACAGACAAACTATATGCCTCCCGAATCTTTTATTCCAGGGGCATAAAAACACCCTTTTCTGGTGGCACTTTATTTTGGCTTTGAACATGGTTAGAACTGCCTCACTGAGGCAGTTCTAACAATGCAAGTACCCAAAATCTATATTTGTGAGGAAAATTAAGGAAATTTGGAAAATGATGTTTACCCTAGAAGATCCTACTTTTCTCTATATAAAGTGGAGTTTGCATGGGTATTGGTTTCACAGACTTGTTAACGTGATGAATTAACTCTTATCTTGCTGTTCACGACAACCCCTATCTTTGCAAACAGTGTAGATCCAGATCAGATGGCTTCTGAAGAAGTCTTATCTTGCTGTTCACGACAACCAATATATGGGCTGCATGATGCTTCCACGCAGAGCTGAATCCGGCCCGCACACTAGTACTGGTAAACCGCTTAGAGGAGCTAAGCCTGTCCAGGAAACGTGGTGCGAGGCGGACCGTCCATGCTAATAAACCCTATTGGTTTCATTGGGCGACAGGGCTTGAGATGTCATTTCATCTCAATGTCGGGTAAAAGTCCCACCAAATTGGAAGCAACGTCTCCAAAATGACCTTTACAGTGTTGACGGGGACGTTAAACCTCAAATCAAACAAATCAAACAAAAACGACAACCTCTATCTTAGCAAACAGTGTAGATCCAGATCAGATGGCTTCTGAAGAAGCCATCTGATCAGGATCTACACTGTTTGGCATTCAGTTTATGAATTTGTAGCAATAAATTACATCAAGTCATTTGATTAGTTCAAAGTCAGAAATGGGTGTGGCTAATTTGAATATTGTGCAAGGTAAGGGTTAAGAGTCAAATATCTGATGACCATAAATATTCTTTCTTTCAATCCAAAGCACGTCACACTTGGTTTGCAAGCAATAAGTTCTTGGACAATAACACCCACACAGTAGCAAATAACAGGGCTTGAAGAAATATATGGGCTGCATGATGCTTCCACGCAGAGCTGAATCCGGCCCGCACACTAGTACTGGTAAACCGCTTAGAGGAGCTAAGCCTGTCCAGGAAACGTGGTGCGAGGCGGACCGTCCATGCTAATAAACCCTATTGGTTTCATTGGGCGACAGGGCTTGAGATGTCATTTCATCTCAATGTCGGGTAAAAGTCCCACCAAATTGGAAGCAACGTCTCCAAAATGACCTTTACAGTGTTGACGGGGACGTTAAACCTCAAATCAAACAAATCAAACAAAAACGACAACCTCTATCTTAGCAAACAGTGTAGATCCAGATCAGATGGCTTCTGAAGAAGCCATCTGATCAGGATCTACACTGTTTGGCATTCAGTTTATGAATTTGTAGCAATAAATTACATCAAGTCATTTGATTAGTTCAAAGTCAGAAATGGGTGTGGCTAATTTGAATATTGTGCAAGGTAAGGGTTAAGAGTCAAATATCTGATGACCATAAATATTCTTTCTTTCAATCCAAAGCACGTCACACTTGGTTTGCAAGCAATAAGTTCTTGGACAATAACACCCACACAGTAGCAAATAACAATCACATCGAATAACTACATCACTTGGCTAAAGAGAACCAATCTGTGAGACCTCGTGGGTAATGGAAATACTTCTAATTAAGAATTTCGTCTACACACGTCAGGATTTTTCCAGCAATTTTGGGTAAAGAACCATATCAGAAAGCATTCAGTGCCTTATTGCTCATAAGTATTGGGACAGACAGGCCTAAGCAAAAAGTGCAGACCCAGATCAGACTGCTCCTTCAGGAAACAGTGCAGACCCAGATCAGACTGCTCCTGAAGGAGCATTCTGATCAGGATCTACTGTGTTTGCCATTCCATCTGCACTTTTTGGACTCTTTGCTGGCTCATGAAACAAATTTGTTAAAATTTTGGGAGAGTTAGAGCAAGTTCTCAATGTGTCCAAATTAGCAGGATAATACCCATTTTGTACCGGAAACCCCAAAACGGGTATCTGGCAAACAATGCAGGCCCAGATCAGACGCCGCAGAATGCGGCGTCTGATCAGGGCCTACACTGTTTGCACTTTACAAATAAATTTCGAAGAAAACACAACCTGACACCCCTAAATTTTGAAATCACCTGGTATATAGGAGGAAGATTCCATTTGGCATAAAAAGGGATAATGATGATAGTTATTGGGACAGATAGGACTAAGCAGACAGTGCAGACCTAGATCAGACTGCTCATACAGTCTGATCAGGATCTATACTATTTGCCATTCCATCTGCACTTTTTGGATTCCTTGTTGGATTATGAAACAAATTTGTTAAAATTTAGGGAGAATTAAAGCAAGTTCTCAATGTGTCCAAATTTGGAGGATTTTTAGGGTAATACATATGTATCATTTTCTGAACTTACTGCGGGACAGAAAAAATCTAGCATACAACATCACCTGTGTATGACAGGACAAGACTGAGAATACCACAATCTCTTAAAACACTATTGTTGTGTTCAAAATCAGAAGTCTTGTTTTAGTAAATACATTTGTTTGTTTACAGGTTTGTAACATCCCCATCAACACCATGTAGGTATATAGTGTCATTCTGGTGATGTTGCTTCAATTTTGTTGGATTACCCAACACTGAGATGACATGACATCTCAAGCCCTGCCACCCAATGAAACTTTGAACCAATTGGAATCTTCTTCCTTATATATAGCACAAGTCCATTTCAAAATTTAGGGATGTAAGATTGTGTTTTCTTCAAAATTTATTTGGAAATAATGGCTGTACTTTCTGCAAACAGTGTAGGCCCTAATCAGAAGCCATGTTCTGCCATGTCTGATCTGGTTTGATTGATTGTTTTTGGTTTAATGACATGTCAAACCTTGTGGGTCATTTTGAATCCTCTTCCTGAGAAAGGGAGAAAAGGGACTGAAGAGATAGCAGAGATGAAAGTGAGGGACAGAGGAGAAGAGGCAAATGATTGGATGTGTAGAAACAGAAGAAATAACAACATTACTCATCCACCCTTACAGCAGCCTGCATGCTGCAAGGACAGCAGACCTTGCCCAACAATAGCCAATATCAGTTGGAATCAGAATCAGAATCAGAATTGTTACTGGTGACACGTCGAATGACATTCATAAACCAGGACCTGTGATATGGGAAGTTAGTCCCTAGCTCTAACCAAAGATGTAAACTTAGCTACACAATCCTCAGCACCTTCAGCCGTCAAAATAATACAATCGGGAAGGGCATTCCAATCTCTAATGGTTCGGGGGAAAAACGATTCTTTATAAATATCCGTTCTTGCAGTAAGGGTCTGAAACGTCATTGAATGGTGTTTTCTACAATGCCTAGCTGGGGGGAACAAGGTCATCTGTTGGAATGCTGGCAGCACCCTTTAGACCTTTGTATAAGAGTATGAGCCTACTGTCTCTTCTCCTTTTCTTTAGAGACTCCCATCTTAATTTTCCTAGAATTCCAGTCATGCTCCCAGTTTCAAAGCAATAATTTCCAGTTACAAATCTAGCAGCTCTATTCTGAACTTTTTCAATTTCTTCATTTAGGACCACTCCGCTTGGGTCCCAGATGCAACTACCATATTCCAAGATTGGGCGAACAAGTCCCCTGTATGCTGTTTCTTTCACATCCTGAGGACACTGATGAAGATTTCGCCTCAGGAAACCAAGTGTTCTATTCGCCTTTGTACACATATTGCTAATGTGTGTATTCCATCTCAAATCGTGAGTGATTGTCACACCAAGGTATTTAATGGAATTCACATTTTCGAGGACCGTTCCCTCTAAGGTGTAAGAAGCCTCAACTTTATTAGATCTCTTCCTTGTTATCTGCATAATATTGCATTTAACTGGTTGAAATCTCATGCCCCATTTTCTGGCCCAACATCCTAATCTATCTATGTCAGCCTGAAGTTTCAGTGAGTCATCTGTATCTCTAATTTCCCGATAACAAACACAGTCATCTGCGAACAGTCTTATTTCTGAGTCAATATCAGTGGAAATATCATTGATGTACAGGGAGAACAATAGAGGACCAAGAACGGTCCCTTGTGGGACTCCAGACAAAACTGGCGCCCATACTGAAGATTCACCATTAACAACAACACGCTGTTTTCTGTAGCAAAGGAAGGAATCTATCCATTTAAGAGTCTTCCCACCAATTCCATAACCAAATAATTTGGATTTAAGTAGTTCATGAGGAGGGGTGTCGAAAGCCTTCTCAAAGTCCAGAATAAACCCATTGGACGCGCTAGTGACACAAGATACATATCACTTTTTGCCTCACCCAACCACCTGCATCTGATCTTGGCCTGCAATGTTTGCCAATTACCTGTTTTGATATTTCCACTACAAAATTGGTTAACCCTTTTTGTACCAAATGGAACCTTCCTCCTTATATATAGCAGAATTCCATTTCAAAATTTAGGGGTGCCAGGTTGTGTTTTCTTCAAAATTGTTTTGGAAAATGACTACGACAACACATCCGTGCGACATAGTGCATTTTTCTTATCTCCAAAATGGCTACTTTTCTGATTAAAATCTGTGATATTTTTCTTATAAATACTTCAAATATAGGTGGTGGGTGCTCGTTAGAACCGCCTCAATGAGGCGGTTCTAACGAGTACCCACAACCTATGTCTTGGAGTAAAAATAAGAAAAATAATGTATACCCCTGTAAACCCCAGTTTTCTCCATATAAAGTGGGGTATAGGGGGGTCCTCATTTCACGGACTAGTTTACGTAATGGTCTGAACTTTTTGCAAACTGTGTAGGCCCTGATTAGATGCTGCATTCTGTGGCATCTGATCTGGACCTGCACTGTTTGCCACAGTACCGGTTTAGGGGTTTCCAGTCTGAAATGGGTTAATGAAGGGTTTTACAGTCAAACCTCTTCATACCCACCTTCAACATTTTATAAACACGTCTATACAACTGCATTGTAAACTTTACCACCGAAAAAACACAAATTTTAAGATGAAAATTTGTGATATTTTTCTTATTTCTGCTAAAAATATAGATTGTGGGTACTCATTAGGACCGGTTCTAATGAGTACCCACAATCTAAACTTTAGAGAAAAATTAATTTGTTGCGCGCTGTGGTGCGGTGGTAAAGCATCAGATTTGAGATCGAGAGGAAGCCCGTTCGATCCTAGCAAGCGCCATGTGTTGTTTCCTTGAGCAAAAAACTTTATCCACTTTGCTTAGTACTGGTTCCTACCCAGGAAAATACCTTGCATAATACAATTTACAGCAGATAAGATGATTGAAAGGCTGAAATCTTTACTTCAGGTAAGCCAAAATATATCTCCCCCGACAGCACAAGGGGTGCTTATTATTTTGTTCTTGGGAAAACAGTGAGGGGGCGCTTAAAGGAGCAGGGGCGCTAAATGGGACGAATACAGTATAAGGGTTGTCAGGTCGATTTTTTTGTTTTTTATTCTATTTTTGACGGAAAATTCTGTTAGCAAATAGTGCAGGCCCTGATGATGATGACTCAGATGCCGCATCCTGTGGCTTCTGATCTGGGCCTGCACGAATGCGGCGTCTGATCAGGGCCTGCACTGTATGCCAAGGTACGGCTTTAGGGGTTTCCAGCATGCAATGGGTTAAATATTTAAATAAACAAAGTCAATATAACAAGGGTCGACTGCATGTTGGTTGGTTGGTTGGTTGGTTGTGGTTTAACGTCCCCGTCAACACTGTAAAGGTCATTTTGGAGATGTTGCTTCCAATTTTGTGGGACTTTTACCCGACATTGAAATGAAATGACATCTCAAGCCCTGTCGCCCAATGAAACCAATAGGGTTTATTAGCATGGACGGTCCCCCTCGCAACACTGTTCCTGGACAGGCTTAGATCCTCTAAGTGGTTTACCAGTACTAGTGTGCGGGCCGGATTCAGCTCTATGTGGAAGCATCATGCAGCCCATATATTTCTTCAAGCCCCTATGGGCGGGGGCGTCGACTGCATGTATATCCAAACAAAAATGTATAAATTGTTTGTTTGTTGGTATTGAGTTTTTATATGCCCTTCAACACTATTTAGGTCATTTTGGAGACTTTGCTTCCAATTTTGTGGGACATTTACCCATCACTGAGATGAAATGACATCTCAAGCCTAACTACAAATTGATATGTCTTAGGGGTTTAGGGAACCGTCTGAGTAGCACCACTATTGCTACCTTGTAACTGCTAATACTAGCCATAATTAAAGTTTCGTCTGTTTCTGCTCAGCGCAGAAGCTCCATGCAGACTGACCAATCTATTTTCTCTAAGCCCCAATGGGCAGGGACACAAACATATTGACTGCTGAAAAAGTAATTTTGTTAATGTTTGTTTGATTTGAGGTTCAAGGTCCCCATCAACACTGTAAAGGTCGTTTTGGAGACGTTGCTTCCAATTTTGTGGGGCTTTTACCCGGCATTGAGATGAAATGACATATCAAGCCCTGTGGCCCAATTAAACCATTAGGGTTTATTAGCATGGGCAGTCTGCCTCGCACCGCAGTTCCTGGACAGGCTTAGATCCTCTAAGCGGTTTACCAGTACCAGTGTGCGGGCCGGATTCAGCTCTGCGTGGAAGCATCATCCAGCCCATATATTTCTTCAAGCCCCTATGGGCAGGGGCCGAGTAGTATATATTTTTGGATTCATCATTAAAATGTTAAGCCCCTGTCACACTATGCCGCGTTTTCACTGCGATGGGACGGCGTTGTTTAATTTTTCAGAACGCCACGAGATCGCATGAAATATGGGATATTTTTGTGAACATGGACCTGTCATGGTGTCCCTACAGCAACCAAGAAGTTGCTACGGAGCTTACATGGCCATCCGACGGCGTTCTTGATGGCGATTGTATGCGCTCTCACGGCGCTTCCTCTGCGCTTTTACTTTGCACACAATGCGTGCACTGCGCTTATACGGAGCTCTCAATGCGTGCACTGCGCTTTTACGGCGCTCACATGTTGAAGACGTTCTCAAAGTGTAAACAGACATCTTCATCAGTCGAACAGTTTTGTTTGATTTGAGGTTTAAAGTCCCATCAACACATTATAGGTCATTTTGGAGACGTTGCTTCTAATTTTGTGGGACTTTTACCCGACATTGAGATGAAATGACATCTCAATCTCTGTCACCCAATGAAACTAATAGAGTTAATAAGCACGGATGGTCCGACTCGCGCCCCTTTGCCTGGGCAAGCTTAGATCCCCTAAGCGGTTTACCAGTACTCCTGTGCCGTCGGAAGCAAGTCCACCGCAATCACCGCAAGCAGGAGCAAGTCCACCGCCATTACCTTACCCGGAATGAGTCACCTCAGAAGTAGGTTTCTCGGGATAGTACACAATCAAATTCTACTCTAGCCACTGTTTATACAAGCAGGCGCCCCCCTCCCATCGGAACTGCAAGAAATAGATGGGCTGCATAATGCTTCCTAGCAGAGCTGAAACCGACCTCACACGAGTACTGGTAAACAGCTTAGAGGATCTAAGCCTGCCCAGGCAAAGCGGTGCGAGATACGTGTAAACTCTATTGGTGTAAACATGCTTATACATGTAAACTCTATTGGTTTCATTGGGCGACAGGGCTTGAGATGTCATTTCATCTCAAAGTCGGGAAAAAGTCCCACAAAACTGGAAACAACGTCTCCAAAATGACCTATACAGTGTTGACTGGGACGTTAAATATCAAATCAATCAACCAGTTAATCAATTATACAAGCGGAGCTTATACGGCATTGTAGGAGACCTCTGTGCGCCCCTGCCGAGGTCCTGTAGCGTTGTAGGAGACCTTACTGCGCTGCTATGGCAACCTTATGGCGACCTCACTGCGCTCAAAATGTGCGCCGTCGCCTGGCGTTCTATGCGATCCCAACGCGTCTACTGGCGACGCCATTGCGTTGCTACGGCGATGTTTGCGACCGTACTGCGCGCACCTCGGCGTTCTGCATTTTTCTTTGATGCCCTGAGAACGCAGCCCTGGTGTGACAGGGGTTTAACACAAGTATTTGTAAGACACCAGGTATTACCGTTAACCTTTAGGACGCCAAGAAAAACTACATCTGAAAATGTCGTTTGCTTATGTCGTCTGCTGAATTCTTTAGCTCCTATGACCTAGATCGGAACATTTGAACAACTTTGAAAGGGGACCACCTAAGGATCATTCCTGTGAAGTTTGGTCAAAATCCGATCAGTGGTTTAGGAAGAGATGTCATTTGAAGAAAAAGTTTACACACACACAAGCACGCACGCATGGCGGACGACGGACAAAAAGTGATCCGTAACGCTCACCTCGTCACTATGTGACAGGTGAGCTAATAAAGCTGAAAAAATAGGCCTACGACCGCTAATATGACAAACTGACTTGTCCAACATATAGCAATGGAACAGTTCGCTGGCATACAATGGGTTAAAATCCTTTTCTCAGGCTACTCTCAGAGACAACAGAAAGAATGACTTGAAATGGAGAAATTGTTTGCAGGGAAATATGATGCATTTTACTAGATTATTAAACAGACAAAAATGTATCATCAATGTAAACTGATCCCTTTTATTGATTTTGCACTTTAAACAGTATTTGTGTGCATGCATGATTATTATTTTTTTTTAAAATCTGATAATCTGTGAGTCAGTGCAGCCCTCAGGTGCACAGCAAGCCTGAGCAGGTAAAAGCCAACCCTTTGTACCAGTCTAGCAGGTAAAAGACACAATTCCAAGAAGCAGACTGCTTGTCTATTATTCTAATCAAAATTAAGGTAAATTAATGGAATTGCTCCTGCAAGATACTTCCATCACTTTGACAAGGTAGACAACAATTATGACTTAAATTCCTGTTTGCATTCTTGTACAGCCAGCCCCATATAAAGAGGGGAAAAATTTGCCAGATCCCTATAGTCTGTTGAGCAGATCCCTATAACAGTCAAGAACAACAAAATTTGGTTCTGATATTAGGACCAGCTGCTCCCCTTACCAATGTATTCAGTCTTTTTAAGAGGCGTGTTGTTCAAAGCATTGTTAGCTTACTATATATATATATATATATATAGACAAATGAATTAGCGCACAAAAATCGGTCGCACCGCAACCGGGACTCGAACCACGGATCTCCTGCATTCCGGGCAGACGTGCTAACCATTACACCACCGCGGCCTTCCGACATTGTACGCCAATTTTAACATTTATAAACCTTTAACGTCATTAGCGCTATTTAGAGACCTTTCATTTACCGCCATAGGCGACCCTATCATTTTCGGTTCTTTTTTTAACCTACGGACGGCGGCCATTTTATTCTGTTTATTTATTTATTTATTAGATTTACAAATGTTCTACTGTATCGGAGTAAGTATATGAAAATCAAAGTAAAGCACGATACAGGCAATTTAATAGACAAATGAATTAGCGCACAAAAATCGGTCGCACCGCAACCGGGACTCGAACCACGGATCTCCTGCATTCCGGGCAGACGTGCTAACCATTACACCACCGCGGCCTTCCGACATTGTACGCCAATTTTAACATTTATAAACCTTTAACGTCATTAGCGCTATTTAGAGACCTTTCATTTACCGCCATAGGCGACCCTATCATTTTCGGTTCTTTTTTTAACCTACGGACGGCGGCCATTTTATTCTGTTTATTTATTTATTTATTAGATTTACAAATGTTCTACTGTATCGGAGTAAGTATATGAAAATCAAAGTAAAGCACGATACAGGCAATTTAATAGACAAATGAATTAGCGCACAAAAATCGGTCGCACCGCAACCGGGACTCGAACCACGGATCTCCTGCATTCCGGGCAGACGTGCTAACCATTACACCACCGCGGCCTTCCGACATTGTACGCCAATTTTAACATTTATAAACCTTTAACGTCATTAGCGCTATTTAGAGACCTTTCATTTACCGCCATAGGCGACCCTATCATTTTCGGTTCTTTTTTTAACCTACGGACGGCGGCCATTTTATTCTGTTTATTTATTTATTTATTAGATTTACAAATGTTCTACTGTATCGGAGTAAGTATATGAAAATCAAAGTAAAGCACGATACAGGCAATTTAATAGACAAATGAATTAGCGCACAAAAATCGGTCGCACCGCAACCGGGACTCGAACCACGGATCTCCTGCATTCCGGGCAGACGTGCTAACCATTACACCACCGCGGCCTTCCGACATTGTACGCCAATTTTAACATTTATAAACCTTTAACGTCATTAGCGCTATTTAGAGACCTTTCATTTACCGCCATAGGCGACCCTATCATTTTCGGTTCTTTTTTTAACCTACGGACGGCGGCCATTTTATTCTGTTTATTTATTTATTTATTAGATTTACAAATGTTCTACTGTATCGGAGTAAGTATATGAAAATCAAAGTAAAGCACGATACAGGCAATTTAATAGACAAATGAATTAGCGCACAAAAATCGGTCGCACCGCAACCGGGACTCGAACCACGGATCTCCTGCATTCCGGGCAGACGTGCTAACCATTACACCACCGCGGCCTTCCGACATTGTACGCCAATTTTAACATTTATAAACCTTTAACGTCATTAGCGCTATTTAGAGACCTTTCATTTACCGCCATAGGCGACCCTATCATTTTCGGTTCTTTTTTTAACCTACGGACGGCGGCCATTTTATTCTGTTTATTTATTTATTTATTAGATTTACAAATGTTCTACTGTATCGGAGTAAGTATATGAAAATCAAAGTAAAGCACGATACAGGCAATTTAATAGACAAATGAATTAGCGCACAAAAATCGGTCGCACCGCAACCGGGACTCGAACCACGGATCTCCTGCATTCCGGGCAGACGTGCTAACCATTACACCACCGCGGCCTTCCGACATTGTACGCCAATTTTAACATTTATAAACCTTTAACGTCATTAGCGCTATTTAGAGACCTTTCATTTACCGCCATAGGCGACCCTATCATTTTCGGTTCTTTTTTTAACCTACGGACGGCGGCCATTTTATTCTGTTTATTTATTTATTTATTAGATTTACAAATGTTCTACTGTATCGGAGTAAGTATATGAAAATCAAAGTAAAGCACGATACAGGCAATTTAATAGACAAATGAATTAGCGCACAAAAATCGGTCGCACCGCAACCGGGACTCGAACCACGGATCTCCTGCATTCCGGGCAGACGTGCTAACCATTACACCACCGCGGCCTTCCGACATTGTACGCCAATTTTAACATTTATAAACCTTTAACGTCATTAGCGCTATTTAGAGACCTTTCATTTACCGCCATAGGCGACCCTATCATTTTCGGTTCTTTTTTTAACCTACGGACGGCTTATATATTATAAGCTCTTTAGTGGTCATATTGTTATATATATATATATATATATATATATATATATATATATATATATATATATATATATATATATATATATATATATTATAAGCTCTTTAGTGGTCATATTGTTAACTGTTGTAGCAAGTTTAATATTCAAATGCAAAAGCTGCTGACATTTTTTCAGCAAAAATATTAGCATATTTGCCATAATAAATGATCAAAGTTTTAACGATACGTTAACTAACACTATCATTAGTTTTGAACAACTGGCCCCTATATATAATACAGTAAAAGTTCATTTACTGGGCACATGTGCAGGCTGATCTGCCCCTATGGCGAAAAAAAAAAAAAAAAGACTTCTCATGATGTGGCAAAGAAACCGACCTCTCATGATGTGGCAAAGAAACCGACCTCTCATGATGTGGCCAAGAAACCGACCTCTCATGATGTGGCCAAGAAACAGACCTCTCATAATGTGGCCAAGAAACCGACCTCTAATGATGTGGCCAAGAAACCGACCTCTAATGATGTGGCCAAGAAACCGAATTCTCATGATGTGGCCAAGAAACCGACTTCTCATGGTGTGGCCAAGAAACCGACTTCTCATGATGTGGCCAAGAAACCAACTTCTCATGATGTTGCCAAGAAACCGACTTCTCATGATGTGGCCAAGAAACCAACTTCTCATGATGTGACCAAGAAACCAACTTCTCATGATGTTGCCAAGAAACTGACTTCTCATGATGTGGCCAAGAAACCAACTTCTCATGATGTTGCCAAGAAACCGACTTCTCATGATGTGGCCAAGAAACCCACTTCTCATGATGTGGCCAAGAAACCCACTTCTCATGATGTGGCCAAGAAACCCACTTCTCATGATGTGACCAAGAAAAAAAAAAAGGAATTACATGTTGTACCCTTTTTCTATGCTCCATCTTAATTATTGAAGACATCATGCAACATGCACTCTGCGCAAGACATCAAAGGAGGCTACCGTAGATACTCTAACAAGAAGCCCATTACAACATTTGCGACAACACTAGCTTTCATTCTAATGGACTTAACCCTTTTTGTACCAAATGGAATCTTCCTCCTTATGTATAGCAGGAGTCCATTTAAAAATTTAGGGGTGTCAGGTTGTCTTTTCTTCAAAAACTATTTGGAAAATGGCTTAACTTTTAGCAAACAGTGGAGGCCCTGATCAGACGCCACATTCTGGGGCGTCTGATCTGGGCCTGCACTGTTTGCCCTGGTACCCATTCTTGGGTTTCCAGTACTTAATGGGTTAAACATTAGACTTAGAGTGAAAGCTTGGCTTGTCGCAAATGTTGATAGCTTGACAAACAAACATACGAACAATAATGGAAAACCTCCGTGCTTAACACATAATTTTTATATGACCTCCGCCCACTGGGGCTTGAAGAAATAAATGGGCTGCATGATGCGTCCACGCAGAGCTGAAACTGACCACACCCGAGTACTGGTAAACCTCTTAGAGGATCTAAGCATGCCAAAGCTAAGCGGTGCAAGTCGGACCGTCCATGCTTATAAACCCTATTGGTTTCATTGGGCGACAGGGCTTGAAATGTCATTTCATCTCAATGTCGGGTAAAAGTCCCACAAAATTGGAAGCAACGTCTCCAAAATGACCTGTACAGTGTTGACGGGGAAGTTAAACCTCAAATCAAACAAACAAACTCACTGTTATTTTTAGGCTCAACGTCGGGTAGTATATTGTACTTGTTCAAACTTAGAGCAAATATGGTCCATGCTTATAAAACCCTATTGGTTTCATTGCGCGGCAGGGCTCGAGATGTCATTTCATCTCAATGTCGGGTAAAAGTCCCACAAAATTGGAAGCAATGTCTCCGAAATGACCTTTACAGTGTTGATGGGGATGTTAAACCTCAAATCAAACAAACTGTGCTGCACTTCAAAACCAGAAAAGCAAACCAACCATCCAGCAGTCGAAAAACGACGAAAATATTGTGCGGTGATACAACTGGCGAAAACCATACATGTGATATCTCCCGGATCATCCGGGAGACTCCCGGAAATGGACATGATCTCCCGGGCTCCCGGACAGGACTACAAAACTCCCGGAATCTGAATTTTTTTATAACATTCTTTTCTGAACCGTCCATTTTTTGTCCGTTTGGTATATAAGGGTCCTGACTTGACACAACAAATGGTCAAGAGATTAACGTCATAGCAGGGTGCAATTATCCGCACTGTCAGTCTGCTGGCAATCAACGGTATATTCACTGATAAGATGCACTGAGGTGTGAAAGTGATTCACGCATTAATAAAGGTACCTGTTACAGCGATAAATATACCTGGAATAGGTATCTTTTCAAGGGCCATGGATGATTAAAATGGCATGGATGATTGTTTCGGTCGCCGATTAGTGGTAGAAGAATTGTTCAACCATCAAGTCTGGTTCATTCATCCATTAAAAAAAATCGTGAAAGTTGCCGGCAAGTCATCTTTATTGATTCGGATACTGAACAATGTGAAAATTATTTAATCCCTCCTAAGACGATTAACTACATCTAACAGTACATGCATGCCTAATAAAAACAGACTTTTCTACTGCCTCTTGAATGGTTATGTTTTGGCGCCAAATAGCGAACGCTTGGCGAGACAAGTCGTGTAAACACATGTATGCTGTTGTTGGTGATTGACACGGATCTTCTGGAGATAAGTCTAGCTCTCAATCCACATCCGTTTAGCAATGGATAAAATATATTTTACCGGTTCCAAACATTTTTTTTTAAATAAAATGAAACAATGACATTAAACACTTGTGGAGTAGCTGGGAGATGACGTCATTTGCCGATCGTGTGCAGAAAAATGGTAGGGGTACATTGCGGACGTTGGATTTTTTGGCGATATGGGTGGTGGAAAACTTTGATGTTCGCATTGAACTTGCTTGTAGTGTTGGTGTGAAAGTTTGGGCTCGTTTTGAATGGAGGGGTCCACGTCTAGTGGCTGGATCATTAAATTATAAACTTATGTATTCTTTAATCTCTTATCTCGCTAAGCTGGCACTTTTGATCTTTTGAGTATATTTTTACAACTACCGTATTAGCGCAGTTGAAAGTCGGAGGAAAATAAAATTGTATAGCTTGAAACTAGATAGAAACCTTGAATAATATTCATAAATGTTGTTGGTTGGGGGAGAATTTGGGGTCCAAAGTAAAACCGTGCTATATCAGAATTCATGCTGTAATGAATCATGCTATAACGAGGTCTGAGTGTACCTGCAAATATGCCTAGTAAAAAAACTAAAAAAGTGTGATGAAAATGATGTGTAAAAATGTCATCGAATAGTCTCCAGGAAGTAGAACCCAATCTCCAGGAAATGAAAACCAAATCTTCAGCATGGTCATCGAAAGGTTATCACATGTATGGAAAACTCATCCCACAGCCAACATCAAAGCTCTTTATATAAGAGATTTGGTAAAACTTTTACTTTAATACGGTAGTACAACATTTCTGCAGGATATTCCAGCTAAAGATGAAAGAGAGATCCCCTTTTTAATTAAAATAAATGATTAACAGGAAAAGAAATCAATTCCAATCTGAAAGTCTAAAAAATTTTATTACTTCTTTCTTTTTATTTTTTTTTTTACAATTTCTGCAGACTTTTCTTCACACTCAATTAAAATTGGGAATGTGACCTAATTTTAACACTAAAGATGCCACTAAAAACTGCAACCGAAAATGTCATCTGCTTATGTCATCTACTGCGTTTTCTCGCAAACTTTTCAAACAGAATTTTGCATACAGGCAAACATTGTGGACCTTGATCAGACTGTGCCTACAGGAGCAGTCAGATCTGGGTCCATACTGTTTGCAAAAAAAGGACTTTTAAAGTAACCGGCATACGACAAAGCAGACGACAATTGTCGCAATTGGCATCTTATGGCTTAACGAAACTAGAAAAGGGTCAATAGGACACGGATGCCCCTGCCTGAAAATATGTCTATGTTCCTATTAATCCAAAGAAAGTTATTGACGGTGTTTAAGTTTTGGACCCTTTTTTTCACATTTGACCTCTAAGTATGACCTTGACATTGGAGGTAAGGACATTGATTTTGTGTGAGGCATATTGTCTCATGATGGCCAACATTTCTGCCAAGTAATTTCAAAATCCATCCAGAAATAAGAAAGTTATTGTCTTTAAGTTTCGGACCCTTTTTTTTACCTTTGACCTCTAAGTATGACCTTGACCTTGGAGATACGGACCTGGGTTTTGCATGTGACACATCGTCTCATGATGGTTCATATTTCTACGAAGTACTTTCAAAATCCATCCAGAAATAAGAGTTATTAACTGCGTTTAAGTTTAGAACCCTTTTTTTACCTTTGACCTCTAAGTATGACCTTGACCTCGGAGGTATGGACCTGGGTTTTGCTAGTTACACATCGTCTCATGATGGTTAACATTTCTACAAAGTAATTTCAAAATCCATCCAGAAATAAGAAAGTTATTGACTGCGTTTAAGTTTCGGACCCTTTTTTTGACATTTGACCTTTAAGTATGACGTTGACCTTGGAGGTACAGACCTGTGTTTTGCACATGACACATCGTCTCATGATGTTTAACATTTCTACAAACTACAGTAAAACCTGTCTTAGTGGCCACCTCTATTAAGCAAGCAACCTGTCTCAAGCAAGCAGGCATTCAGTTCCAGAAAAAGAGAACTGCATTAAAATGCACCTGTGTTAAGCAAGCACCTGTCTTAAGCAAGCACTTTTTGAATATCCCATCCCAGCAGGCAATAATCGGTTGATTCAACGTTGAGTCAACGTTGAAGGCAAACGTTGAATAAACGTTGATTTTGGGTTGAATATGAAATTTGAATCAACGTTGCACAGTCAACGTTGACTCAAAGTTGACAATCCAACAGTGAATCAACGTTGATATTACAATGTTGATTCAACGTTAAGATATTAATGTTGAATAAACGTTGATATTCGGTTGAATATGAAAGTTGAATCAACGTTGAGCAGTCATCTTTGAACCATAGCTTAATTTTCAACCTTGCATCAACGTTGAAATATCAACCATTAAATCAAACTGATATAACTACAGAAACAGCGTTTAAGAAACCATGATTTATTAAAGAAACGAAACTAACATATAAATTTGCAAACTGTAAATATTTCATACGCATGCAAGGGCGCCCACTTTTTCACTTAAATTTTCTTTTAAAATATTACGAGCCACAAACACTGTTGTACTTAAAGTTTGTAGAACTGATCACTGTGTGTGTTTTTTTTTTGTTCGACATTAGCTACCGCCTGTTCTGTAAGCTGTCTATTTTAGTCGGACGCTAATTTCTTTTCTTTTCTTTTTTAATTCTGTCGGGGTCAAGGGTGGTCCTATTCATAACACTATCTGAAAAACAAGAAAGGCAATTCTTCAAATTACACCACAGATGTATTTTCTCCTATAGATGCATGTTTAGTTTCTGGAAGGAATTATTGCGTATTGTGTAGAAAATCCGTACACTTTAGAAATGTATTTTATCTTTCTGCTGTTTATGTAAATATGAACGCAGTGGGTCGCATGCAAATTAAATGAACCCGAAGGGGTTCGCGTAAACTTTGACCGCGATCCGCTGTCGTTCAAGTTTTCTGGAAAAGTATGTTTGTGTAAGTGCTGTATGCTCTGAAGTATCAATACCACCTCGCATTAGGATCATCTTCTAAAAAGCCACCTCTCCTCGACAGACTGGTGTGAGGATCGATCGAAAATTGAAAAAAAAAAAAACCATGAGCATAGAGAAGTTTAAATTCTAAGTTAGTATTTCCTTACTTCATATGCTAATTACGTAAATAATGAAACCATGCTTGTAAACCGAAAGTATGTATGTGTAAGTGCTGTATGCTTTGAAGTATCGATACCACCTCACCGTGAATGCAGGGCATGAGGATCGTTTTCTAAAAAGCCACCTCTCCTCAACAGACTGGTACGAGGATCGATCGAAAATTGAAAAAAAAACCATGACTAAGAGAAGTTTACATTCTGAATTAGGGTTTCCTTACTTCATGTGCTAATTACGTAAATAATGAAATCATGCATGTGAACCGAAAATATGTATGTGTAAGTGTTGTATGCTTTGAAATATCAATACCACCTCACCATGAATGCAAGGCATGAGGATCGTTTTCTAAAAAGCCACCTCTCCTCAACAGACTGGTATGAGGATCAATCGAAAATTGAAAAAAAAAATAATAATAAAACATGCGCATAGAGAAGTTTAAATTCTGAATTAGCATTGCCTTACCTCATGTGCTAATCACGTAAATAATGAAATCATGCTTGTAAACCGAAGGAATGTATGTGTAAGTGTTGTATTCTTTGAAGTATCGATACCACCTCACCATGAATGCAAGGCATGAGGATCGTTTTCTAAAAAAGCCACCTCTCCTTAACAGACCGGTATGAGGATCGATCGAAGATTGAAAAAAAAAACACATGAGCATCGAGAAGTTTAAATTCTGAATTAGATATTTATTGTGTTTAATTCCTTACTTTATGTGCTACTTAAATAGTGAAATCATGAGTGGTGTATACTTTGCAGTATCGATACCACCTCACCATAACTGCTAGGTATGAGGATCGTTTTCTATGTTGTAAGCCACCTCTCCACAACAGACTGGTTTGAGGATCGACCGATAATATAAATATATATGCAGCAAGAGTTTTAATTATGAATTAGTAAATAAATTTAAATCGCACATCATGATAAGTTCTTATTTATGAACAATTTACACTGGATCCTCAATTTTACACGAAAACATGCGGAAAATTAAAGAAGTCATTATTTATTAGAGGAGAGAAAGATAAATATGCTTAGGAACAAACTTGCTAAATAAATGTGGCTGCATGCAGGTAGTGTTTGTTAATGCCATACGCTTTGCTGCGTCTATACCACCTGACCATGAATGCTGAATATACTGTTATTGCCATTATGTATGACACTGCATCGGAATTGGGGGCGATGGTGACAATTTCGTAAACTCCGGATTTGAAACCCAATCAGTAGTTTAACTACTGGCGGTCACATCATGTTAACAAGTCCATGCAATGATTACCCTTTTAAACACTACTTTATATAGAGAAAGGTGGGGTTTACATTATTTTACTTATTTCTACTCCAAAACATAAATGCGCTGGGGTGCAGTGGTAAAGCATCGGGTTTTAGATCGAGAGGTCGATTATTATTATTATTAATAATTGTGGATACACGTTAGAACCTGCTCTAACGAGCATCTACAATCTATGTTTGGAGCAGAAATAAGAACAAATCACCAATTATCATCTCTGGATCCATAAAATATTGTCCTGCATTACATAGGCATGTTGTCGTAATGATTCCGTTGCAGTTTCTGGTTTTGTACTGTTGGTGCACGCACATTTCGATTGTGTATGTGACGTGTCGTCTCATCATTTCTAACTGTTATTGTGGTGGCTTGTGGTGGCTGTGGTCTTTGATTGTGGCTTTTCCTGAGTAACGTTTTCTTACTAAATAAAATTAACGTCTATCATGTTCCATGCATACGTACCCGTAGCTTGTTGTTGCTTGTTGGAACCGCCTTCTAACGGGTACCCACGACCTATGTTTTGAGAAGAAATAAGAAAAGTAAAATAATAATAATAATAATAATAATAATAATAATAATGCAGGGGTAAGCCTATATGCTTCTGTTTATTTCACTATTAAATTTTTTTCTAGATAAAGTGTTATGATTTTAGTTTTGTTTTATTTGAGGTTTAACGTCCCCGTCAACACTGTATAGGTCATTTTGGAGTCGTTGCTCCCAATTTTGTGGGACTTTTTCCCGACATGGAGATGAAATGACATCTCAAGCCCTGTCGCCCAATGAAACCAATAGGGTTTATAAGCACGGACAGTCCAACTCGCACCGCTTTACCTGGGCAGGCTTAGATTCTCTGAGCGGTTTACCAGTACTCATGTGCGGTCGGTTTCAGCTCTGCGTTGAAGCATCATGCAGCACATTTATTTCTGTCAGCCCCAATGGGCGGGGGCCGCACATGTCTTGTAACAAACGTTTAAATATGCATTTTTATTCTAAACCCTGTTGGATTACATTTGCACATTATAATGTCTATATAGGGTACAATGGATGAGATTTGGGTAAATAGTGTAGACCCACGTACTACGTACACCCAGGGCATCTTACACTATTTGCAAAAAATACATGTATAATAACAGTAACATATAACAGGGAACGGAATCATCCAAACAAACCATGTACAGGCATAAAACATATGTGCCTCCTTGGCCTAGTGGATAAGAGCGCTGACTCTTAATCATTAGATCCCTCACCGCTGTAGTTCGAGCCTGGCTTGGGTCACACGTGAGACGCCAAGTTCTGCAAGGGAAGGTTAGGTATTTTTTTCTCCGGTTACTCCGGTTTTCGCCCACCTCTGATTAACGATCGGCTCGATATCAGTGAAATAATCTTGAAAGGGCCGTATAATCCATCACGTGAACTCGTCCGTGAAATTAACACCTCCTAAACCCCACTTCATATAGAGAAAACTGGGGTTTACGGGGTATATGTCATTTTTCTTATTTCTACATTTCTGCTTCAAAACATAGGTTATTGGTACTTGTTAGAACCGCCTCAATGAGGCAGTTCTAACGGGCACCCACAACATATATTTGAAGTAAAAGTAACAAAAATATCACAAATTTCATCAAAATGCACTATGTCGCACGGGCGTGTTATCGTATAAAAAAAGCATAAAACTTGTGGCATAAGCTGGGGATCATAAACACCAGACGCTCTAATATTACACGCCTATAATGTGGAAAAAACTGATAAGCACAGTTATGTATACACAAAGGAGTAAAGCCAGAGCATAACAAAATTTTAAGTAGTTGGCTGAAAATCACATATTTTCTAAAAAGGTTCCCAGTGACTTAAAATAAGCATTACATGGCCCAGAAACTTGATTTTACTGTTAAGTAATAGAAATAGAATCGTGCATTTTACCGGGCATTTTAATTTATATATTTTTCCTTTGACGGGCCAATTATATTATTCATCATTGCACTTCGTTTCGTTCGATTTAAAAGTTAACTGGAAAAATGAAAAGTTTCTCTTCATTTAAAAGTTAATTTTAAAATTTATAAAGAACAAAGCTATTACAACATCACCTTTAAATGATATTTTGTATTAACTGCAAGTTGAGAAGCCCGTTTCAGTTTCTGGCGGTGTATTTTCATAACTGCGCGTCTGCGTGCATGCGCTTGTAATGCGCGCTTGAAAGAGTACAACATTTATGAATCAAAAGTTTTTTCGTTTCCATTGTATTGTGTGTAATAACAGCTATTATGAAAATGTATGCAGTAATAATGATAATAATAAATCTTACCTCGCACAATGAATACTTTTTTTCTGTTGTTTTTTCCCTCTTTGTTTCAAGTTCACGAAAATACTTACACGCTCTGTGAGCATATGATTTTCCCGGCGCGTCACGTCACGACCAAAGGATCAAAAGATATGAAAATAAGATCTAACAAAGCCTGCAATTTTTTATAAGAACCATCTCATCAACTAGTATTCGTTTAGACGCAGGATAAGCCGAACACTGGCTATGCCTGCGACTTACGTTAGGATAAAACTCTAAATACCTTTTTCTGTTCGGCGCCGCCATTTTTTGTTTCTGTGAGCTTCGTGGGAAAGTCCATTCAAAACTTACAAACTGATCAGATCCATATATAATTGGTATTTGACAAGCAAACAGCGTAGACCCTGATCGTTTGCCGCACCTGCGCGCCTTCTGGATTTTTATCCCAGTGGGCACATGACGTTTAGGTAACGTCGCATCAACGTCGATGCGACGACGTTGATACGACGTTGACCCGACGTGATGTGCTCTTTCATATTTGCGAGTGTTGTTTTAAAGGAGCAGCAGCAGCAGCAGCAACAACAATAATAATAATAATATCGTTGCTGTTGTTGTTGTTTATTATGTAGTAATAACCAAATGTTGGTTGTCAGCCAAATTTCAACGTTGATTAAATAATAAGGACATCAACGTTTAATCAGCAGAGTTTTACCAACTTAAGTTCAACTTTGCGGAATCAGTTGTTTATATACAACAACATATCAACTTTGATTCAACGTTATACTGCCAACGTTTAATCAGTGTTGATAAATCACCGTTGAACAGAGGTTGATATAAGGTTGATCAACCAATCAACCTAATTTCAACACAAACTCAACGTTGATTCAACGTTGAGTGCCTGCTGGGATAGGTGCTTGCTTAATACAGGTTGGACTGTAATTCAAAATCCATCGAGAAATAAGAAAGTTATTGACTGTGTTTAAGTTTCAGACAGACGCACAAATGGACGGATGGATGGACAAACAGATGGACGGACAGGGGCAATGCTATATGCTCTTCCACCATTCTTTGAATGGCGGGGGCATAAAAATAGGCCTGACAACCATTATAATTTTATGACAAATGGACTTGTCCAACATAAAGCAATGGAAGAGTCCACTTGTATACAATGGCATAACAGATCCAGATAAGGATGCGTAATGAGGATAACACAAAGTTTTTGTTTTCCTATTTCACCATCAAAACATACGCCTAAATATTCACTTTCATCTCCTCACTGCCTCTTCAATCTCTCTTCTCCCTTTCTCTTGGAGACGACACAATTAAAAGTTTTGTTTGTTTGAATTGAGGTGTAACGTCCCCATTAACACTGTATAGATCATTTTGGAGACGTTGCTTCCAATTTTGGGGGACTTTTACCCGACATTGAGATGAAATGACATCTCAAGCCCTGTCGCCCAATGAAACCAATAGGGTTATTAAGCATGAATGGTCCAACTCGCACAGCTTTGCCTGGGCAGGCTCAGATCCTCTAAGTGGTTTACCAGTACTTGTGTGCAGTCGATTTCAGCTCTGCATGGAAGCATCATGCAGCCCATCTATTTCTTCAAGCCCCAATGGGCGGGGGCCGAAACCTATCATTAAAACTGATCAATTAATATGGCAAATATGTTAATAATTTTGCTGAAAAATGTGAGCAGCTTTTGTAGATACAAAAGCTGCTCACATTTTGTCAGCAAAAATAACACTATATTAAATATTGTACTTGCTAGAAGAGTAAACAATTTTACCACTAACGAGCTCGTTAAGCTAACGATGTTTTGAACAACTGGCCCCAGAATTTTCACTCATCCTAGAAGACCAAGGGTATTTAGATTTTGTTAAATACAGAATAGACAAAATTTTTACTCATGGAGCACTCATCATGGTGAGTAGATGAGTAAATTTTTTCAGCCATCACGTGAACAAGTCCGCGAAATGAACACCCCCTAAACCCCAATTTATATAGAGAAAATTAGGGTTTAGGGGGATATACATTATTTTTCTTCTTTCTGCTCCAAGATTTAGGTTGTGGGTGCTTGTTAGAACCGCTTCATTGAGGCGGTTCTAACGGGCACTCACAACCTAAGTTTGCAGTTAACATAAGAAAAATGCCACAGATTTTCATTATAAAAGTAGCCATTTTTGGGGATGTGAAACAATGTGCACTAGGGTATGTTATCATAATGTAAAATTCTTACCTGATATAAAAGCATATTTTGTTTGTAGTAGCTGTGCCACATCGAGGACACAGTAGGGGCATGACTCTTTACCCATAACATCTCCTGAAAATAGACAGAGAAACTGCCAGAGAGCCCGTGCATACCCGGGCCCTAGTTGTTAAAAGTCTTGTTTGCTTAACCCTTGTTCTGCTGAGCCCGGATATGCCTTTTCTTTGAAACAATGTAGATCCAGATCAGATGGCTTCTGAAGAAGCCATCTGATCAGGATCTACACTGTTTGACATTCAGTTTATGAATTTGTAGGAATAAATTACATCAAGTAATCTGATTGGTTCAAGGTCAGAAATGGGTGTGACTAAACTGAATATTCAGCAAGAGAAGGTTTAATAGCGGAATTTCACTGTATATTCGAAAACCCTAAATCAAAAGGAACAAAAAAAGTTTAACTAGACTTTTTTATGCAGTGGGAAAACATAAAACATCCTCTTGAGGTCCATGGATAATGTATCAAACTTCCTCATATTACAATGACCAAAATGTACAGTCTAAATGGTTAAACCATAAAATGCCAATCACAACAATTGTCGTCTGTCAGGGATACAGACTAAGCATTTTGCTTTAGGCGCCCAGACTGCCATAAATCCAAATTTAACATTAAGTTAATAGGCATTTTTATTCAAATCTTAGGTGCCAAGTCAAAAATTTAGGCGCCTTGGGCGATTAGGCGCCTGTTAGTCTGTATCCCTGACTGGTTTGCCATCTGCCAGTTCCCTTAAAAGTCATCATAGGCAAACAGTGTGGACCCAGATCAGACTGCTTCTGTAGGAGCAGTCTGATCTGGGCCCACACTGTTGTTTTTTTCTCGGTAGCTTAAGGGCTAAGGAGTATTAAAATAATTTCAGATGAGATAAATATTTCAAAAATATTTTTGTCCTCCTTGCTAACTAGGGTCCCTGAGGAGCAAATTCTTTCCATTAAGTGTAGATCCCTTTTTTGAAAGAGAAGCAAGCTAGAGATCACAAAATTTATAATATAGTCTCCCTTGCAAACTGGTAGGAAAAGGCCAGGTGTTAAATTGGGTCCCACGTAAAAATGTCAGTGGTGGATGCCAGAGAAGGTCAGGGGTAAAATTGCTCCCCTTGCAAGGTGACAGAGAAGTTCAGGTGTAAAATTGCCTCCCTTGCTAAATGTCAGTAAAATGCCAGGTGTAAAACTGTCTTCCTTGCAAAATGACAGAAAATGCCAGGTGTAAAACTGCCAGCCTTACAAAATGTCAGGTGTAAAACTGCCTTCCTCGCAAAATAACAGAAACTGCCAGGTGTAAAACTGCCTTCCTCGCAAAGTAACAGAAAATGTCAGGTGTAAAACTTTCTTTCTTGCAAAATAACAAACTATCAGGTGTAAAACTGTCTCCCTTGCAAAATGCCAGGTGTTAAACTGCCTCCCTTACAAAATAACAGAAAATGTCTGGTGTAAAACTGTGTCCCTTGCAAAATAACAGAAACTGTCAGGTGTAAAACTGCTTTCCTCGCAAAATAACAGAAAATGTCAGGTGTAAAACTATCTTCCTTGCAAAATAAGAACTATCATGTGTAAAATTGTCTCCCTTGCAAAATGGCAGAAACTGCCAGGTGTAAAACTGCCATCCTTGCAAAATAACGAATTACCAGGTGTAAAACTGTCTCCCTTGCAAAATGCCAGGTGTAAAACTGCCCCCCTTACAAAATAACAGAAAATGTCAGGTGTAAAACTGTGTCCCTTGCAAAATAACAATAACTGTCAGGTGTAAAACCGCCTTCCTCACAAATTAACAGAAAATGTCAGGTGTAAAACTGTCTTCCTTGCAAAATAAAGAACTATCAGGTGTAAAATTATCTCCCTTGCAAAATGGCAGAAACTGCCAGGTGTAAAACTGTCTTCCTTGCAAAATAACGAACTACCAGGTGTAAAATTGTCTCCCTTGCAAAATGACACAAACTGTCAGGTGTCAAACTGTCTTCCTTGCAAAATAATGAACTATCAGGTGGAAAATTGTCTCCCTTGCAAAATGACAGAAACTGTCAGGTGTAAAACTGTCTCCCTTGCAAAATGACAGAAACTGTCAGAAGTAAAAATGTCTCCCCTGCAACTAACAGAAACTATCAGGTGTAAAATTGTCCTTATTGCAAAATGACACAAACTGTCAGGTGTAAAATTGTCTTTATTGCAAAATGACACAAACTGTCAGGTGTAAAATTATCTTTATTGCAAAATGACAGAAAATGTCAGGTGTAAAATTGTCACCTTTGCAAACTAACAGAAACTATCAGGTGTAAAACTGTCTTCCTTGCAAAATGACAGAAAATGCCAGGTGTAAAACTGCCAGCCTTACAAAATGTCAGGTGTTAAACTGCCTTCCTCGCAAAATAACAGAAACTGCCAGGTGTAAAACTGCCTTCCTCGCAAAATAACAGAAAATGTCAGGTGTAAAACTGTCTTTCTTGCAAAATAACAAACTATCAGGTGTAAAACTGTGTCCCTTGCAAAATGCCAGGTGTTAAACTGCCTCCCTTACAAAATAACAGAAAATGTCAGGTGTAAAACTGTGTCCCTTGCAAAATAACAGAAACTGTCAGGTGTAAAACTGCTTTCCTCGCAAAATAACAGAAAATGTCAGGTGTAAAACTATCTTCCTTGCAAAATAAGAACTATCATGTGTAAAATTGTCTCCCTTGCAAAATGGCAGAAACTGCCAGGTGTAAAACTGCCTTCATTGCAAAATAAAGAACTATCAGGTGTAAAATTGTCTCCCTTGCAAAATGCCAGGTGTAAAACTGCCTCCCTTACAAAATAACAGAAAATGTCAGGTGTAAAACTGTGTCCCTTGCAAAATAACAATAACTGTCAGGTGTAAAACCGCCTTCCTCACAAATTAACAGAAAATGTCAGGTGTAAAACTGACTTCCTTGCAAAATAAAGAACTATCAGGTGTAAAATTATCTCCCTTGCAAAATGGCAGAAACTGCCAGGTGTAAAACTGTCTTCCTTGCAAAATAACGAACTACCAGGTGTAAAATTGTCTCCCTTGCAAAATGACACAAACTGTCAGGTGTCAAACTGTCTTCCTTGCAAAATAATGAACTATCAGGTGGAAAATTGTCTCCCTTGCAAAATGACAGAAACTGTCAGGTGTAAAACTGTCTCCCCTGCAACTAACAGAAACTATCAGATGTAAAATTGTCCTTATTGCAAAATGACACAAACTGTCAGGTGTAAAATTGTCTTTATTGCAAAATGACACAAACTGTCAGGTGTAAAATTATCTTTATTGCAAAATGACAGAAACTGTCCAGTGTAAAACTGTCTTCCTTGCAAAATGACAGAAACTGTCAGGTGTAAAACTGTCTTCCTTGCAAAATGACAGAAACTGTCAGGTGTAAAACTGTCTTCCTTGCAAAATGACAGAATCTGTCAGGTGTAAAATTGTCTTTATTGCAAAATGACAGAAACTTTCAGGTGTAAAATTATCACCCTTGCAAACTAACAGAAACTTTCAGGTGTAAAATTGTCTCCCTTGCAAAATGGCAGAAACTTTCAGGAGTAAAATTGTCTCCCTTGCAAAATGACATAAACTGTCAGCTGTAAAATTGTCTTTAGTATAAAAATGACAGAAAATCTCAAGTTTTAAATTTTCTCCCTGACAAACTGACAAACTTTCAGCTGTAAAATATGCTCCCTTGTAAAATGTCAGAAAAATTTTAGGCTTAAATAACAGAAAATGTCATGTGAAATTGTCTCCCTTGCAATAAAACAGGAAATGTCAGGTGAAATTGTCTCCCTTGCAAAATAACAGGAAATGTCAGGTGAAAATTTGTCTCTCTTGCAAAATGTCAGGTGAAAATATGCTTCCTTGTAAAAATGACAGGAAATGTCAGGTGTCAAACTATCTCGCTTGCAAATAACAGAAAATGTCAGGTGTAAAATTTTCAGAAATTGCCAAGTGTAAAATGACTCACTTTTAAAAATATCAGGTGTATCCATTCACCTTAAGATAGAGAAATATTATAGCCTGAAAGTGAAAACTAAACTTTTATCCTATATTTGTTGCAATGACAAATCATCAGACACATGATGCATCTCATATTCAAACAGCCAACATGAGTTTATTGACCTTATTTGCATTATTTGCTGTTTCCTCGTCTGAGGCATATCAGTGTTGAAAAAATAGGTAACCAGACCCCACTGACCTTGAAAGGTCAGGGGGGTCTGGTTACCTGTTTTTCCAATATTGAGAATGTGCAAGCTGGGAGCCAGCAAATAATGCAAGTATGGTGAATATAGCCCAGATAAGAAGGGGTATCCAAATATATTTTTTCTTATTTCTGAAGGAATACATATGTTGTGGGTACTCATTAGAAGCACCTCAGCGAGGCGCTTCTAATGAGTACCCGCAACATATGTTTTCATATAGAAATAAGAAGAATATCACTTTTCACTTATCTGGAGGTGTTATAGCCCTTATCGGCCTATGAATTATATTCTTAAAATACAAGTGAGCAGCCGAATATAAATAGGGCAAGTCACATGACTACTTAAAGGTCTCTTCTACATGTGTCTGCAGCAAAGATTCTGGCAAGGAACCTCAGAGCTTATATTGCTATTTGACAGCCTGTCTATACAATAAGTTCCAGTTTTTTCATGAGCAGGCCCTCTAATAACCTTGCTATATGATACATTTCATGTTGTTGTTTTTATCCCCATAAACACGCCCCCGCCCATAGGGGCTTGAAGAAATATATGGGCTGCATGATGCTCCATGCAGAGCGGAATCCGGCCCACACACTAGTACTGGTAAACCGCTTACAGGATCTAAGCCTGTCCAGGAACCGCGGTGCAAGGCGGACCGCCCATGCTAATAAACCCTATTGGTTTCATTGGGCAACAGGGCTTGAGATGTCATTTCATCTCAATGTCGGGTAAAAGTCCCACAAAATTGGAAGCAACGTCTCCAAAATGACCTTTACAGTGTTGACGGGGACGTTAAACCTCAAATCAAACAAACAAACAAACAAAAACAAAACCCCCCAAAAAGGCCCCTTTTTTACCTTTGACCTCTAAATATGACCTTGACATTTGAGGTACCAACCTGGGTCATGCACGCAACACATCGTCTTATATTGGTTAACAATTCTGCAAAGTGATTTCAAAATCCATCAAAAAATAAGAAAGTTATTGACCAAACATGAAAAAAGGCCTTTTTTTTACCTTTGACCTCTAAGTATGACCTTGACCTTTGAGATACTGACCTGCCTGATGCACACCACACATCATCTTATGGTTAATATTTCTGCCAAGTAATTATTTTAAAAATCCATCTGAAAATAAAAAAGTTGCTGACCGGACACGATTTGCCCATACGTATATACATTCTGACAAACTTCCAAGGGAGATAATTCACAAAGTATAAATGCGAGAGTTATAGTTCTTGGGCACTGCATGTCGTCTAATGCTGATTAATATTTATATGAAGTTTTGTGAAGATAGCTAGAACGGTTTTCAAGTTATATAGCGGACACGAATGTGTGACAGACAGACAGACAGACAGTTGGACGCACAGACAGACAGACAGACACCCGGGGGAAAAAACAATATGTCTCTCCGGAAAAAAAATTTCGGGGGAGACATAACTATTCAACAGGATATATAATTTAGGGCTGAGTATTTGGACACCTCAGGTCCTTACCATACTTGTTTCAAAACTTGAACAAGTACAATTTATTACCCAATGCTGTGTTTAGAAATAGACGGATGAGTGGTGATCAGTGCAGACCCTGATGAGGCACCATATTCTGTGGCACCTCAGCTGGGTTTAAATTGTTTGCTCTGAATGAGGAATAGGAACAGTAAATATGGTACATCTTACCTTGAACCAGTATTTGGTCTATATCAATGACACAGAATTCATCCGTAATATGTGTTTTAAACCTTTGTCTATCCTCAAACCTATGTCTATCCTCAAACCTATGTTTATCCACAAAATTATGTGTATCCCCAAACCTATTTATATCCTCAAACCTATCTGTATCCTCAAACCTATGTTTATCCTCTCCAGTTTTAAACCTTTCTGTTAAAATAATTTT
This sequence comes from Lucinisca nassula, assembly GCA_963580285.1. Taxonomy (NCBI): domain Eukaryota; kingdom Metazoa; phylum Mollusca; class Bivalvia; order Lucinida; family Lucinidae; genus Lucinisca; species Lucinisca nassula. The sequence continues at coordinate 1,957,011 of OY757024.1, read as the reverse complement.
CAAACCAATAAAAGGCAGGCATCCTGCATCAAGCATATTGCCCATGATGAATTCATAATCCACGCACAACAAAACTGTAAGAAATTTTAACTTTGTGTATTTTACATTTTCTAGGTTTTGGAGCTATAGTAATGAAACAGCAGCTGTGCTAATGTGACACATGTGTTTGACTTTAAAATAAAAGAATCAATAGTATAATACATTTATAAACCATATCTTCTCTTAGATACTAGGGAGAAACGATGACAGTTATTAAAAGGTAAATTTTTCTTAATTCTTCATAGAACGCTATGTCACGGCTGTGGAGGTGAAAAGTCACTGAACCATGAAATCTAGGTCGATGCAATCTTGTACCAAGTATCATTAATGAAGCTCTATTAGTTTTCGAGAAATGCAGCCTTACATAAACGCAATGTTGATTAAAGCAATGTTTACGCAATGTCTGGTAAAAGTCCCACAAAATTGGAATCAAAGTGTCCAAAATGACCTAGACAGTGTTGATGGGGATGACAAGCGGTACCAACTGTCTATCTACTGAGGGTTAAAAATGACTAAGTTTACAATGTGGAAAAAGTGATAAATTGTGATCCAAGAATTAAATCCAAACGACATGCACATCCTCTTACCATAGAGAAAATGCATGCCAGTTTCAAAAATGATTTAGAGGAGTTGCGATGACAAGAAACCCAAGAGGAACCTACAAAATATCAATTGAAGGTTAAAAATGACTAAGTTCACACTGTGGAAAAAGTGACAAAAATTTATCCAATATTTATATCAAAACCATATGCACATACTCATACCATGGCAAAAACACATGCAAAGTTTCAAAATCATTGGTATTAAGCTGTAAGAGGAGTTGCGATGATAAGAGGTACCTACTGTATATCAATTGAAGGATAAAATGACTAAGTTCACAATGTGGAAAAAATTTATCCAAGATTTATATCCAAACCACATGCACATCCTCATACCATGGCAACAACACATGCAAATTTTCAAAATGATTGGTAAACAAGAGGCCCATGGATTATTATGCTCACCAGAGCTCTGGTGGGCACTACCCACATGCAGCCATGTATTTTAACATAATATGATTTAAATCTACTGATGATAAAGCCTCCCCTAAAAAATCCCCATTCCAAAATGAGCAACCACGGGACTCTGTATTAGGCATTTTTATGGAGTGGAGGTGGTGTATGGACCTAAAGGAGCCCTGATTGCTATCAATGAATGTGTCATATCATAAGGAACAAGAATATATATGGTTTAGGGGTGGGGATCTTTGCTGTTCCTGAAATATAAGGCCTTTTAAGCAGGGGAGGGGCTGGACCATGGCCACAGCAGATCCCAGGATAGCGCAAGATTGTTGTTTCAAGTATTTGATTTCAGGTTTAACATCCCCGTCAACTGTGTTGCTTCCAATTTTGTGGGACATTTACCAGACATTGAGATGAAATGACATCTCAAGTCCTGTCGCCCAATGAAACTAATAGGGTTTATAAGCATGGACGGTCTGACTCGCAACGATTTGCCTGGACAGACTTAGATCCTCTAAGTGGTTTACCAGTACACGTGTGCAGCTCTGCGTGGAAGCATCATGCAGCCCATCTATTTCTTCAAGCCCCGATGGGCCGACAAGATTGTTGTCACCGAATGTAATGTATCAAAAGGACCAAGAATGTATATGGTTTAGGGGTGGGGATCTGGACGGTTTCTGAATTACATGTATATGGCTTTTTATGAAGTGAACCTGGCAACCCTACGGGACCTCCTGGTTGGTGTGACTGAATAAGTCTTATCACAAGGAACATGAATATGTTGTTGAGAGGTTGGGGTCTGAACAGTTTCTTAGATATTTGGCATTTTGTGAAGTGGAAGGGTGGGGCAATTGGCCCCAGCACAACATAATGAGACCCTTAGGTTGCTAAAACTGAATGTGTTTTATCATAAGTCACAACCTATGAGACCCCTAGGTTGCTATCACTGAATGTGTCTTATCATAAGGAACAAGAATATAAATATATAGTTTAGAGGTTGGAGTTGGAACCGTTTCTGACATATTATGGCTTTTTATGAAGTGGAGGGTTGGGGCATGACCTAGGGCACCCCGGGGGACCCCAATGTTGGTGTCACAGAATGTGTCTTCTCATACGGAAAATGGATATATATAGTTTAGGGGTGGGGATATGAACAGTTATTCAGATATATGGCCTTGGGGTGGTGCATGGCCCCAGGGCACCCCGGCAGACCCCAAGGTTGGTGTTTCTAAATGTGTCTTATCATCATAGCAAGAATATATATGGTTTAGGGGTGAGAATCTGAGGTTTCCAAGATATTGGGCCTTTTTATGAAGTGGAGGGGCTGGGGCATTGCCCGGGTGCATCCCAGAGGGGACCTCCAGGTTGGTGTCACTGAATGTGTCTTATCATAAGGAACAAGAATATATATGGTTAAGGGGTGGAGTTCTGAATAGTTGCTGAGATAAATGGCTTTTATGAAGTGTAGGGGGCAGGGCATGGCCCCGGTACAACCTGGGGGACCCTCAGGTTGGCATAAAAGCATATACCTGAGAGAAGTTTGTTTACTTAAGAAACATTTCTATCGAACGTTTTGTCAAAATATCTGCAATGACTTGGCAGTATATGTCATTTTTCAAGTTTCCCCCATTATATGGAAACTCTAAGTTGCCATAGCAACCAAACTAAAAAGCTGATTGTCATAAAAAACACAAACCTTCAATCCCCCAGCCCAAGGATGCTACAGATGGAATTTGGGCACAGTAGGCCCCGTGTCTTCAGAGGAGATGTTGTTTGAAAATGATGATGCAGATGCAAGACTCCAGACACAAGACGCCAGACGAGGACGACGGAAAACTGCCTATCCTATAAGCTCCCCCAGAGCTTTGGGCTCTGGTGAGCTAAAAACTGTAAGAGGAGTTGCGATGACGAGGTACCTACTGTTTATCAATTTAAGGTAAAACTGACTACCTACTGTATATCAATTTAAGGTTAAAAAAGACTAAATTCACAATCTGGAAAAAGTGACAAAAATAGATCCGAGAATTATGTCCAAACCACATGCACATCCTCTTGCCATAAAAAAACACATGCAAAATTTCAAAATGATTGGTATAAAACTGTAAGAGGAGTTGCGAATACAAGACACCCAGTGTAAAATGTTGACAGAAAGACAAAAGGATGAACAGATGGACGGATGGAAACTTGCACCCCTATGTCCTCCTGCTTAAGCAGGACAGGTGCGACAAAAAAGGATACATCCTGGGTCAGCATGGTGGGGGTTCAGAAAAGTTATTCTTGCACATCAGACAAGGAAATCCGTAATTTTACCCTGGGATAGAAATTTGTGTTCTGACCCTGGTGTTCCGACCCAAAGTCGAATATAATTGCATGTTTGATAAATACACTGGTTGATTACGACCTCGTATGTGTCGTCGTTAATTAAGGTTGACGTCACAGCACGTTACGTGACGTCACTAAACATTCCTGCAGTGTCAACACAATATGGCAGATGTTGGTAACCGAAGTGACTGCACCATTAGGAATCCGCGCTATGAAATGGAAGGTATGAAAGAAAAAGAATCCTATATGGATGTGTGGATTCGTCCCTCGGGATCACTGTCCGGCATAACGAGGCTTGCAGAGTGATGCCGAACAGTGATCCAGAGGGACGGATTTTTCCATCCACCCCTCACAACCATATAAGATTCTTATATTCTGAAATCCTCCCCCTCATGCTTGCTTATCTGTGGGTAGTTGAGAAACTCAACCTGCCTAATTATTGATCTTACCTGTACTTTCAGTTGTAACCTCCGACTCTGACACTCTAACTTCCGTACGACTTGAAGAGGTGTAAGAGTGTGTTTTGTCCTCTTCATGTTTTTTACTGTCTTTATAGGCTAAAAACAGCCTTCGATAATCCTCATCTCCATAATCCGAATCACTTGTGGTTGTACTGCAGTAACGATATCGCCGTACTATCTCCGGCATAAGATAAGCAGTTTTTTCCGGACTCTCATCAGTGAAGTCATCGGTAGAGTATATTGAGCTTGAGAGTCTCGAAGAACGTGACTGGGAGGAACTGCACGACTCCAAACTTGGGGGCCGATTTAACGAAGGACTATCTAAAACTGACCCCTTTTTCTTAAAATTCTCAACAAAACTTTCAATCTCCTTCTCTATCTTACATGCTTCTAACCCGTTGTATCTCTGTCCACGAACTCGGTGTGGTCGTGCACCACTTGTACACATAGTTACTTCATAACAGTCATTCCTACATGTTTGCAAGGTTGTATGTTAATTCACTTATTTTTGTCTAATACTATATAATGAGCTGCTACAGTTTCCAACTATGCTACCATTAATTTTTGCGTTCTTTCCTCTATTATGTTTATTTCAACTGTCAATCCTTGTCTAACCATTTTCTTTCATAAATCCACATTCCATATTGATGACTGGCACTACATCATTATTTTTAGCATTATAACCCTCACCATGCTATCTCAAACCTTGATATATCATTTTTTGAAAACAGTATAGATCCAGATCAGCTGGCTTCTTGGAAGCCAGCTGATCTGGATCTTTACTGTTTACCCTATATTCTGCTTCTGAATCCAAGGTAAAAATTGTAAACATGCAACACAAGTAAATGTCTGGAATAGTGTAGTCCAGCCTGGTTAGGGCTAAATACCGTCTCAAGCTACGCCAATATATAAAATACTAACATCTCAAGCTGCACCAAGATATAAACAAGAATTCCGCTGAAGGCTATGTCACGCCTGTGGGGGTGCAAAGTCATCATACCATGATATCTAGGCCAAGGTCAAACATAGATGCTTGCATAAAAGTTGCCATTCTTAAATGAAAGCTTGTACTAAGTATCATTAATGAATCTCTAATAATTCTTGAGAAAAGAAATTAACCGTTAGGGTGAACGCTAGGGTGGTTGCAATATTTAACAAAGATAGTGAACCATAAAATGTAGGTCAAGGTCAAATATGGATGCTTGCATTTAAGTTTCCATCTCCAGATACAAGTTTGTTCCAAGTATCATTAATGAAGCTCTTATAGTTCTTGAGAAATTAACTTGACCATTTGGGTGAACGCTAGGGTGGTCACAATATTTTACAAAGTCAGTGAACCATGAAATTTAGGTCAAGGTCAAATGTGGATGCTTGCATTTACATTGCCATCCCCAGATTCAAGCTTGTACCAAACATCATTAAAGAATCTCATATAGTTCTTGAGATATAAACGTGACCATTAGGATGAATGCTAGGGTGGTCACAATATTTTACAAAGTCAGTGAACCATGAAATGTAGGTCAAGGTCAAATATGGTTGCTTGCATGTAAGTTGTCATCCCGTGATACAAGTTTGTACCAAGTATCATAAATGAAGCTCTTATGGTTGTTGAGAAATAAACTTGAACCTTAGGGTGAACGCTAGGGTGGTCGCAATATTTTACAAAGTCAGTGACCCATGAAATGTAGGTCAAATATGATTGCTTGCATGTAAGTTGTCATCCGGTGATACAAGTTTGTACCAAGTATCATAAATGAAGCTCTTATAGCTGTTGAGAAATAAACTTGAACCTTAGGGTGAACGCTAGGATGGTCGCAATATTTTACGAAGTCAGTGACCCATGAAATGTAGGTCAAGGTCAAATATGATTGCTTGCATGTAAGTTGTCATCCCTTGATACAAGTTTGTACTAAGTATCATAAATGAAGCTCTTATAGTTCTTTAGAAATAAACTTGAACCTTAGGGTGAAAGCTAGGGTGGTCGCAAATGTTGAGGACTTGACAAACGAATGGACGGACGAACGAACGACCGACCGAACGGACGAAGACAGAAAACCGGGCACCTATATCGCGCCATGCTATTAGCAGGCACGACAAAAACAGTACTAACATCTCAAGCTGCACCAAGATGTAAACTACTACTGGTATGTTACATCATGTAAACAAGTCAATGATTTTAACCCCTATATATACGGAAAAGTGGGGCTTTTAAATATGTGCATATTGTTTTCTTATTCTAACTCACAAGAAAACGCCTCAAAGAGGTGGTTCTAACAAGCACCTACAATCTATTTATGTAACAAAACTAAGAATAAGAAAAAATATCACACATTTTCATGACAGAATCGATATGCAAGAGGCAAGACATCATGATCTCACACGGTTGTGTTATCCCAATCATACAAGAAATATTAGCAACTGACTTCCATACGACACACAAAAAGGTCTGTGTCTTTCATCAACTTGAACATTTTCTAATTACATGTATCTATAATAGCAGATAATGACAGCTTTTACATATAACTACAAGGGCAAGTCAACAAGTAACCAGTCTATGCCATTTCAAATTGATCGAGACAACCAAGATTTAAATGCCTTGTTTCAATACATGTTTTAGGCATGAGGGCAAAATTGCAACCTTATCGTGCCATTCACTCATAAGATATTGAACATCAAACACAGCTAGCAATGCAAAAGCAAGCTTTTCTTCAAAAGTTGAGTACCGTGATGTAATTCGGTACTTATATTTGAAAGAGAAATAAGGTCAAGAAATACATTGGGAGTTTACCAATATTTATGATTCTATTACGTCACCACACTTCCGATCTCATATGAGATGCGCGCCAACCGTGACCGTGAATATCAGTGCGCTTTTAGACACCGAGCTGAGAGGACGTGTTGTCGTCTCAGTCATTGACCGTGTTAGCGTACCGGCTTTTATCTGTGTACAGATAGTTTAAGCCGATAAGGGTACTTTTCTTTTCAATTATTTTGGACAACGCGGTTGTTCAATTTCTAGATACGATTTATATCATTAGTCGTATTTTATTTCTGAAATCAGAAAAAAAAAAGATTGATAAGTTTTATCGGTTTGAGATTACTGCGTGTTTTGTGTACACGTCATTGACACAATTTTCCAATATGGCAAATGCCATGATTGCGACATCGAAGAAGCCGGCGGAGCTTGAAAAAATGGAAAATAAAGAAAATTCAGGCACTGACAAGCCAAAACTGAAACAAAGTGGCAGTGGTCTAAATCAGCCGGGTCCGTCTTCGACGGATTCTCGTAAGGAGACGACGCAGTCGCCTAAAACTAAAACCGGTTCCCCACCTGTCAAATCTAGTGATGCAAACATGAACAAGGAGATGATTAACATTTTGCGTGAAATGAATTGTAATATTAACAAACAGGGTAAAAAGCTTGAAAAATTGTCACACAGGGTAGATCAGTTGTATGATGAATATGATTATGACCCAGATAAACAATATGAGTACCCTGATGAGAGTTATGAATGTGTTCAGTATGATGATACTGAAAATCTAAATATTACAGACACCCAATCAGAATCATTTACCTGTGACGTTGATGAACCGCCACCTAAAAGATCCCGATCAGAGACATTCAAGGATCTTTCAGAAAAGTTTCAGATAAGTGAAAAGGTGGACTCTAATGTAAATGATGATTTGGTCTCCTTCATTAATGAGTCATTTCGCAGTGGTATCTGTGATGAAAGAGTAACCGAAGTTGTTAAAGATATACATAGGCCTGCGAATTGTGACACTCTAACCAAAACTAGGGTAAATACTGGTATATGGAGGTTGTTGAGACCACAAACCCAAACTGATGACAGTAAGATGCAAATGATTCAAAATCTTACAATAAAAGCATCCATAAACATTGTAAAATTTCTTGATAAAGAAGGTGAGGCTATCGATGCTCAGTCAGTTGATTTGGGTACTAATGCTCTGGCTCTTCTGGGTCAGGCAAATAAACTGATGAACAATAAACGTAAGGAGTCACACAAGCAGGATCTGGACCCAAAATATTACCCTCTCACAACACCATCTTTACCCTTCACAGAGTATCTTTATGGTAATGATAGTGACATTAATAGAAATGTCAAGGACATTCGTGATCTCAGTAAAATAGGTCGTGGTAGAGGGACATCATCCTTCAGAGGTTACTCACCTTACGGAAGGAGGAGAGTGGGGCGCAGAGGTGCCGGTAGACCTGGTAGAGGCAGGTCTTACTACAAGAATACCTCATATGATAACAGCTCATTTCAGTCAAAAAACTTAAAGGCGGGGCACAAGAAGTTACTAATCCAGGTGAGAAATGAGTTTGAAGCTGGTAGACTTAGATATTATTTAGAAAATTGGAGAAAATTAACACATGATGAAACTATTTTACACATTGTTCAACATTGTCAAATAGAGTTTTATGACGGAATAAATCCTGTTCAGTCATCTTGCCCTATAAGATTTTATAACAAGATAGAGAGTGATGCTATTGATGCTGAAATCAAAAAATTATTAGATATGAAAGTTATTAAAGAAGTTGAGCATGACCCAAATGAGTTTATTTCTCCAATTTTCTTAGTAAAAAAGAAGAACGGTGAATACAGAATGATACTTAATTTAAAAGAATTGAATGAAAGTATCGTTTATCATCATTTTAAGATGGATACGTTTGAATCTGCCTTAAAATTGATCAAACAAGACTGTTTTATGGCTGTAATAGATATCAGACATGCATATTATTCTGTATTCATGGCAGAAAAAGATCAGGTTAAGTTACGGTTTGAAAAATCTGGAAGATTATGTCAATATTTGGCTTTGCCAAATGGTATTTGTTGTGCCCCTCGGGTCTTCACTAAGTTAATGAAGCCAGTATATGCTTCATTACGATTGCTGGGCCACAGTAATTCAGGTTTCGAGTAATCAATTTAAGCCCCCCCCCCCCAGTGGAAATCTTCCACTGACCGTTCCAAGGCGGCTCTTCTGTGGCGATTTATTTATGTTGTTGTTTGTTACTTACTGTGTGTATCACTTGTGTCTTTTAATTTTGGATGGCCATATGGCCATTTTGTGGGAAAGTAACTGTCCATATGGCCTTCCTTTGTTTAGGTTTCCATTACGGTCTGGTCGCTTAATGTTTGTATTTCTTTCCCTTTGGTGTCTTTTATGGATGGAGTAAGTTAATTGTATCAATTCCTGATCTTTGTTTTACTTCTACTTTTCATTGATGATTCTTTGTTGGTCAGTGATACTTTTGAAGAATGTAATAGTAATGTTAAAGACACTGTCACTTTGATGACGGACGTGGGATTTATCATCCAGAAAGAAAAGTCAGTTACTGTACCAACTAAGAAAGTTACTTTCTTGGGAAATAATATAGATTCTGAGAAAATGATAGTTATGTTACCTTCAGAGAAGAGAAGGTAAATGTTATTGTTGAAGAATGTCTGTTGGTATACAGGAAGCAACTTATTAGCATCAGAACTATAGCGAGGCTTCTAGGACTCATGGTGTCAAGTTTTTCAGCTGTTGAGTATGCTCCTTTACACTACAGAAAACTTGAACAGGAGTTGTCAGAAGACAACATAGCTCGCCTTTGGGGGCCTAAGATGGATGAGGGCAAGTTATCAAAAAAAAATTTCTTCTGTAAAACAGCCCAATAGACTGCAGCAAATGAAAGAGAACCAAAATGTACCCCTAATCATCCTGTTTTCAAGCCTTTCCACTGCAAAAAAAATGAAAAAGAAATCTTTATTTGATAAAAAAAAAAAAATTCCACAAACTACCAAGTAATAACAAGGCATCACAGACAATACAAATCCCCTCGAGCAAGACAAATTAAAAAAAGCCTAGCCTAGCATTTGTGTAAAATTACATTATATCCATCAATAAATGTAGGAGTGATGACAAAGGTTTTCTAAAAATAGCCACAGTGACTTTGACTTTGAGCCCCAGACCCTGAAAGTTGAACTTCATACCCAACATTTGTATGAAGTTATCTTAAAATCCATCAATAAATCTGGACAATAAAGCAATGATCACGTGTTTCTAAAAAATAGCCACAGTGACCTTGAGCTTCAACCCCTGACCCGGAAAGTCAAAGTCACTCAAGATATCATCATACCAAACATTTGTGTCAAGGTATATTAAAATCCATCAATAAATGAAGGCGCAAGAGCAATGACAAAGTTTATCTAAAAATAGCCACAGTGACCTTGACCTTCAGCCCACGACCCTGAAAGTCGAACTCGCTCAAGATATCATCATTGCCAACATTTTTGTGAAGTTATATTAAAATCCATCCATAATTGTAGGCACTAGAGCGATCACAAAGTTTTGTCTAAAAATAGCCACAGTGACCTTGACCTTCAACCCCGGAACCTGAAAGTCGAACTTGCTAGAGATATCATCATACCCAACATTTGTGTGAAGTTATATTAAAATCCATCAATAAATTAAGGTGCAAGAACGATGACAATGTTTTTTCTAAAAATAGCCACAGTGACCTTGACTCCGTGACCCTGAAAGTAGTGACCTTGACCTTAGGCCCGGACCCTGAAAGTCAAAGTCACTCGAGATATCATTATACCCAACATTTGGGTGAAGTTATGTTAAAATCCATCAATAAATGAAGGTGCTAGAGCGATGACAATGTTTTTCTAAAAACAGCCACAGTGACCTTGACCTTGAGCCCCAGACCCCGCTATGTTTTAAAAAGAAAAAAAAAAAGAAAAAAAGAAAAGAAAAAAAAAAAAAATGTTCTTCCCCCGGGATTTGAACTCACGCAGCTTGTAGGTAAACTTTAACACAGAGAAGTAAGGGAGGTAATACAGAGGAAAATATTAACTTCTCAAAAAGTCCAATTTAAGCCAAAAAACCTGTAAAATGAAGTACAATGATAATGTTAAATATTGTTTTTTTAGAAATTAATAATTATATATTCAAAATAAAGTTGTAAAACATCACATATAAGAGCTCGCAGGTAAACTTTAACCAAATGCGGACGCCGACGCCGACGCTGACGCTGACGCCCGGGGGTATGGCAATAGCTCCCCCTTACTTTCGTAAGGCGAGCTAAAAAAATGAAAAAGAAATCTTTATTTGATAAAAAAAAAAATTCCACAAACTACCAAGTAATAACAAGGCATCACAGACAATACAAATCCCCTCGAGCAAGACAAATTAAAAAAAGCCTAGCCTAGCATTTGTGTAAAATTACATTATATCCATCAATAAATGTAGGAGTGATGACGAAGGTTTTCTAAAAATAGCCACAGTGACTTTGACTTTGAGCCCCAGACCCTGAAAGTTGAACTTCATACCCAACATTTGTATGAAGTTATCTTAAAATCCATCAATAAATCTGGACACTAGAGCAATGATCACGTGTTTCTAAAAAATAGCCACAGTGACCTTGAGCTTCAACCCCTGACCCGGAAAGTCAAATTCACTCAAGATATCATCATACCAAACATTTGTGTCAAGGTATATTAAAATCCATCAATAAATGAAGGCGCAAGAGCGATGACAAAGTTTTTCTAAAAATAGCCACAGTGACCTTGACCTTCAGCCCACGACCCTGAAAGTCGAACTCGCTCAAGATATCATCATTGCCAACATTTTTGTGAAGAATTTTTGAGCCCCAGACCCCGCTATGTTTTAAAAAGAAAAAAAAAAGAAAAGAAAAAAAAAAATGTTCCTCCCCCGGGATTTGAACTCACGCAGCTTGCAGGTAAACTTTAACACAGAGAAGTAAGGGAGGTAATACAGAGGAAAATATTAACTTCTCAAAAAGTCCAATTTAAGCCAAAAAACCTGTAAAATGAAGTACAATGATAATGTTAAATATTGTTTTTTTAGAAATTATTAATTATATATTCAAAATAAAGTTGTAAAACATCACATATAAGAGCTTGCAGGTAAACTTTAACCAAATCAGGACGCTGACGCCGACGCTGACGCTGACGCCGATGCTGACGCTGACGCTGACGCCCGGGGCAATGGCAATAGCTCCCCCTTACTTTCGTAAGGCGAGCTAAAAAGCAAAAGTAGAAGCATTAAAAAGATCAAAAGGTGATTTTGATGCTAATATGTTAGTTACAAATAAAATGACATCTGAATTACTGTGGTGGATTGAAAATCTACCATCTCAGAAAAGAAAATTTTTACATGGTAATGCTGATATGGTAATTACAACAGATGCATCATCTTTAGGATGGGCTGCAATCTGTGATGGTGAGGAAATAGGAAGCAGATGGATTTTTGTTGAATCTCATCATCATATTAATTACCTGGAATTGCTGGCAGTTAACCATGCCTTGAAAGCTTTCTGTAAATCTAAGGCAAATATTCATGTCCAGATTAAATCTGACAATTCTTGCACTGTTGCATATATCAATAATATGGGTGGTTGTAAATCAGAGGAGTGTAATGATTTAGCAGTAGATATCTGGTCATGGAGCATCAAGCATTCAATATGGTTATCTGCAGCACATGTGCCAGGGCATGAAAATATCTCAGATCATGGATCAAGGCATTTTAACGACTCTGTTGAATGGAAATTAGACAGTTCTGTTTTTCATAGGATAACTGATCTTTGGGGTGTCCCAGAGATAGACATGTTTGCAAGTCGCTGTAATAAACAGGTTGCCAAATATGCTTCTTGGAAACCTGATTATGAAGCAGAAGTTATAAATGCTTTTTCAGTGGATTGGGCAAATACATTTATGTATATATTTTGTCCTTTCAGTCTGATGGCTCGTACTTGTGCCAAAATCAGAACAGATATGGCAGAATGTATACTAATAACACCCCTATGGCCAACACAGAACTGGTGGAACAGACTGATGGAACTGTTAATAGATCATCCACGGGTGATTCCTGTAGAGCAAACAACACTTACAATACCAAATGTGGTGAAAACACATCCTCTTGTAGGGAAACTAATGTTAATGGCATGTCGTTTGTCAGGAAATCCTTTCAAGACAGAGGAATATCGGATGAAACTGCCAATATTATCATGTCCTCATAGAAATTATCCACACAAAAACAATACTCAGTGTATATCAACAAATGGTTTCAGTTCTGTGGTAAAGAACAGAGTAGTCCAATTCAACCTTCTTTGAATACAGTTTTACAATTCTTGACAGATTTGTACAACACTGGTATTACATATAAAACTATGAATACTGCACAAAGTGCATTATCATCTATAGGTATCATTATAGATGGTTTTATCTTGGGTCAACATCCCTTAATTAAGAAGTTCTTAATGGGTGTATTCAAGAAAAGACCACCAAAAGCTCGTTATACAGAAATTTGGGACACATCAAAGGTGTTAACATATATAAAGTCTTTGCCATCTGTTCAAGAATTGTCCTTAAAATTATTAACATATAAATTAGTTATGTTAATAGCATTAACACAAGCCAGTAGGTGTCAGTCATTACAATTGTTATCCATAGATGGACAGAAGAGATGCTGATTCTTATGTATTACAATAGGATGGTTCATTGAAACAATCTAGGCCTGGTGTACCAGTTCCTAATGTTATTTTGAAGGAGTACACTCCAGATAGGAGGTTATGTGTTGTACATACATTAACTGAGTATCTCAGAAGGACAGAGAAGTTAAGAGGACAAAATAAGTCCTTATTTGTGAGTTACCTTAAACCATATAATACTGTTACCACTAGTACAATTAGTAGGTGGTTAAGGAATGTTATGTTCTTATCGGGCATAGATACTAGTAAATTCAAATCACACAGTGTCAGGAGTGCTTCAGCATCTGGAGCTAAATTGAAAAACATTCCTATGTCTGAAATAATGAAAGTTGCAGGGTGGAGTAGTGAACAGACCTTTTCCAAATATTATGATAAACCTATCATTCAGGAGGTTAGCTATGCCAACGCATTGTTAAGTGGCAACTGAAATAGTAGTACTGAAGGTATTCTAGGCATATAAAAGTGAAATTCCTTGTGATGATATATATGCCATTAATATCAAATTTGCCTATATATGGTTTGAATTCAATTTATCCAAAAATTTTGATTTAATTGCTTTGAAGTCTCATATGAGATCGGAAGTGTGGTGACGTAAAAGAATCCCCACAACAAACGAAACTTACCTTGTTGATGTTTGGTTGAGATTCTATGTAGTCACATACACACTGGAGGGATCATATGCCCACCCATATGTCCCCCTCCCATTAAATGAACATATGAAATATGTTTATATAAATTTATAGTTTTCAGTCAGTCAAGAGGAATTTTTATCAAAATTTTTGTTGCGACTTTAAGCTTCTTATACTGATATTCATGGTCACGGTTGGCGCGCATCTCATATGATCCCTCCAGTGTGTATGTGACTACATAGAATCTCAACCAAACATCAACAAGGTAAGTTTCGTTTGTTTGGGGGATTCTTCTGCACCATCGTATATGCACAAGTTAAATTCTGGGTTGGGGAATTAAAACGCGACAGAACATCTTTAGAAGATGAAACCAGGTCTGGATGCCCATCAGATGCCACCGATCAATAAATGTGTATCAAAGTACGGGATGTGGTGTACTCTGATAGGCAAATTAAGATGGAAGAAAATAGCAAGTGCATAACACATTTCACATGGCAGCATTTCAACAATTTTACATGATCGCTTGGGTATGCGCAAGCTAACAGCCCGTTGCTCCCAAAATCCCTTAGCAGCCAGAGCATCAGTATGCCGCACATTGTTGAAGTGGTTAATAGTTCAAAGGAAGATGATTTTCTTTCACGTCTGGTGACTGTAGATGAGACCTGGGTCCATTATTATCAGCAAGAGAATATAAGTCAAAGTCCCCAGTGGGTAGGGCTGCGGTCTCCGAGGCCAAAGAAGTTCAAAACGCAACCCTCTGCTGGCAAGGTGATAGCAACTGTATTTTGGGATGCACAAGGCGTTATTATGACGGTATTTCTTGTAAAGAAAAGTACAATAACAGATGTGTATTATGCAAATTTGCTCAACCAACTGAGAACTGTGATGCATGAAAAATTTTGAGATAAACTGTCCAAAGGGATTCTGCTCCAACAGGACAATGCAAGAGTCCACACTTGCAAAACTGAAATGGATGCTGTTGAGGGGAATGGGTACAAGCTAATACTGCACCCTGCCTATTCTCCGGACTTAGCTCCTAGTGACTTTTTCCTATTCCCAAAGATGAAAGATGATATCCGTGAACGTCATGGCAGCAGCTGAGGAGTGGGTTGGCGACAAGGACCCTGGCTTCTTCAGTTGAATCAGTTCTGGGCTGATGGCACTGGAACAGCATTGGTCTAAGTGTATCATTCTACAGGGCAATTACAATGAAAAAGAAGAGATCAATTTCACCCAGAAATAAGTCAGGCTGGTTTTTTATTGACTTGTCCTCATAAAACCTAACATTCCTGCACTATAGGCAAACAGTGTAGAACCTGATCAGACACCACATTATGAGGTGTTCGATCTGAGTCTAGACTGTTTGGCAATGACCCGGCACATGAGCCAAGTTAATGTACCAAATAGAATCAGACAATTCCTCCTTGTATATTGCAGAAGTCCATTTCGAAATTTAGGGGTGACAGGTTGTGTTAATTATCTTTCAAATTCATTTGGAAAATAGCTGACAGCTTAACTTTTTGCAAATAGTGTAGGCCCTGATCAGAGGCCGCATTCTGTCTGATCTGGGCCTGCGCTGTTTGCCAGGGTGCCTGTTTTGGGGTTTCTGGTTCAAAATGGGTTAACAACCTTTCTGTTACAGGTATGACAGCATTCTGAAATCACAGCCAAAAGAATAGCGTGGCTATTTTCTAAAAATGACCATTACTGGTATTTGGTACAAATCGGTGATAGTCACAAGGCCATCAACAATGAAAAGCTACTGTGCTTTGTAACTTTGGGTCAATTGACAGCAATCGACAAAAAAACAACTTGCAACGCTATAAATCTTACTGTTTTCTCTCCGTTTGAAAAGAACAAAGCTGTAATTATGGAAATGGTCTGCATAAATACTCTCAGATATTTTGTTTTATCAGCAAGTTTCTAGGCTAAATCATGCAAATGTAGAATGAATCAATACACAAAGTATGCACAAGAGAAAATGTTCAGTTTTTTGATACTTTTCAGATTTTTCTTCGCTCAAATACCACACTGGGACAATTTAAATTGTTGGGAAAATGGACCCATTGTTTTCTTTATTCTGTTTTATATGGGAAAGTTAACCCCCGAAATGGGTATACAATGCAGGCCCTAAGATGAAATTTTCAATGGCTACAAAATGACCTAAATGGTGTTGACGGGGACGTTTAAAACCTCAAATCAAACAAATAAACACAGATTGTGGTGCTAATCTAAGAACCGCCTAAATCATATCTCATTTCACCAATGAGCACCACAATGAGGCCTCAATGAGGTGGTTCTAATGAGTATTACAATCTATATTTTAAAAGCAAGACTAGTCGCCCAGCAGGCAACTTTCCCTCACCTGAAAACTAGCACAGGTTGTATGATTCAAGCCAAATTCGAACTCATCTGAGATATTATGCTTGCTTTTGTTTACTAGAAGTTTCAAAAAGAGCCGATCGAAAACAGCTGAGAAAAAGGGAAGACACCATTTTCCGCTTATATTTATGCTCAAGGGTAGGTAACTCCAAAGCCATTGGTCCTGTCACGCCCAAATTTGAACTCAACGTAGACTGTATGCCTTTCCTGGTTATGTTTGTTTGTATTGGAGTTTAACGGCCCAGTCAACACTATTTTAGGTTATTTTTGAGCCGGTCAGTTTACCTATCAACATTTTTCCTGGGCAAGCTTATACGTAAGCGGTAATTAACCAGTACAGTACACATTCCTTCGTCAGAAACTGACAACTGCACTTCTTGAATCAGCCGAAGGGAGAGGATGACCGTAGAAAAAGATTACATGATCAATCTCCATTAAAGAATGTTGCCGACCCAGGCAGGTATCGATGCCTTTCCTGGTTATCTGCAAGTTTGATAAAGATCAGATTGGAAATGGCTGAGAAAAGCTTGAGACATCATTTTTCCATTGTAATCCTGTGGGAAAATTTTTCAGGCTCAAGGGAAGGTAACTGCGAAACCAGTTGTGAGATTCAAGCCAAATTTGAACTCATCTGAGATATTATGCTTATCCTTGTTTACTAAAAGTTTCAAAAAGATCCAATCAAAAACAGCGGAGAACTAGAGCTGTCAGTGAAACTGACTAGGGCCCCGGCAGCGCTATCAGAGGAGTAGGAAAATTTGTGGACGGACAGACGTCCATTCTTACAGATGGACACTTGTTGGGTACCGCCATGTTAAATTCCCATTCAAAAATACCCAACAAGCAACAAAGTACCCAACAGGCTACTGGCTACTTATCTTGGACAACAACGGAATAAACGGCAAGTACCCAACTTGTGTCTACCCAACATGTGCCCACGGATGCGCTCGGACAGACAGACAGATGGACGGACGGATGGACGGACGGACGGACAGAGTGATTACTACAGGGCACCCACACTTTCAGTGCGGGGCCCTAAAGTGTAGTAAGACATATAATTGATATACTATTTACGTTGATTAACATCATTAAAACTTTGATCATTATATAATGCAAATACGCTAATATATTTTTGCTGAAAAATGTGAGTAGCTTTTGCAAATGCAAAAGCTACTCATATTTTTTTTCATCAAAAAAAAATTACAAAATTTTAGATATTGTACTTGCTAAAGCAGTTGACAATTTGACCACTAATGTACTGATTAAGCTAACGATGCTTTGAACAACTGGCCCCTGATCTACATTTTTTGTCAAATCCAACATGAGTCCAGTTCCCATCAATTCGAGTCAGGACGCTCTGAAATCACGATTAAAACAGTGTGACGATAAAAGACCGTTACCTGGATTTGGTAAAAATCAGTGATAGTCATGTGGACAATAGCAACATTAAGCTTCTGGGCTTAGTAAGTTGGGTCGAATGCCTAAACAATCGACCCAAAAAGGTTAAAAAGAGTTGTCATAATCCACCCTCTTAACCAATAGAGTGTGATGCCTGTTGGCGTAAACTCACACTGCGATAGCTCTCTGTACTTTTTACAGGCTAGCTAACAATGAGTCATTGTTACAGTCTAATTATAATCTGCGGACAATACAAAATGATATAAGTAAATAAGGCCTGCCATCCATCGGCAACCAGAATCAATATTCATTGATAAAGCTAGGCAGACACAAAATGATCATATCAATGAACTAGAATTTCTTGTTTCCTTTTTGGGATGCAGTGTTTTGAAAGAAGACATCTGATTGGTTGCATCAGCTGATGTTAATTTCATATACACTTCCTGTGGAGACAAAATGTCTAAGATACTAGATTATGGCTGGACTAGAATTAGTTACCCATAAAGCGCCAAGTCCAAACAAAATCAGGTGAAATTCAGCTGTTAACCCATAAAATGCCAATCACGACAATTGTCGTCTGCTTTGTCATCTGCCAATTACTTTATTATTAGTTTTTGCAAACAGTGTGGACCCAGATCAAACTGCTCCTCCAGGTGCAGTCTGATCTGGGTCTACACTGTTTGCCTGTATGCTTTTTGTTTGTTTGTTTGATTTGAGGTTTAACGTCCCCATCAACACTGTGAAGGTCATTTTGGAGACGTTGCTTCCAATTTTGTGGGACTTTTACCCGGTAATGAGATGAATGACATCTCAAGCCCTGCCACCCAATGAAACCAATAGGGTTTATAAGCATGGATGGGCCGACTCGCACAGCTTTGTCTGGGCAGGCTTAGATCCTCTAAGCGGTTTACCAGTACTCGTATGCGGGTGGGTTTCAGCTCTGCATGGAAGCATCATGCAGCCCATATATTTCTTCAAGCCCCGACAGGCGGGGGCCACTTTAATTGCCTGTATGCAAAAATATTTTTAAAAAGTTTGCAAGATTCAGCAGACTCCACCAAGTTTGCTGTGTGTGTTAACGAAAGCCAAGACAAGCTTCCTACGCTATACTGGTTACCAAAACTTCATAAAAGACCTTACAAAGCACGGTTTATTGCAAATTCTAGCTCTTGCACTAAAGTATACCACTGAACTTTCTAAATTATAAACTTCCTGTCTTACTGCTATTAAAATGCATGTAATTAAATATTGTGATAAAGTCTTTGAAAGATCCGGAAGAAATCTGTTTTGGTCTATAAAAAATTTGAATGAGGTTTTAAATAAATTGAAATCCAGACATTTTCGTGCTTCTAGTCTGTCTACTTACGATTTTTCCACTCTTTACACTACACTTCCTCATAATCTTATAAAAGAAAAGTTTAATGATTTAATTGAATGGGCTATTCACAGAGAAGATTCTCTCTATCTTGCATGTAATGTCAGAAATGCATTTTTCACTTCTAAAGAGCATAAGAATTATACACTTTGGTCATGTCAGAAAGTGTGTGATGCCCTCACCTTTCTACTTGACAATATTTATATTAGATTCGGTACTAAGTTATTTAGAAATATTGTGGGTATTCCGATGGGTACTAATTGCGCACCTCTTGTGGCTGATCTGTTCTTGTATTGTTATGAAAGAGACTTCATTTTGTGGCTTCATTGATAACCAATCTGAAATTATTGAAGCTTTTAGCTCCACTTCTAGATATTTAGATGATTTATTAAATATTGATAATACCTATTTTGATGGTTTGATCAGTCAGATTTACCCCCAAGAACTTATTGAGAATTAGAGAGATCTAATTCAAGGTAATGTTGGTTGGTGCCTGATGCTCTGTCTCTGGTCGGGACCATCGGAGTCTAACTGTTGGTTTTCTTTTGCTCCAGCATTTCAATGGTTTCTTGCTGTCGAGTCCTCACCGTTGTCTCACCTCTGTGGTTCTTTGATTTTTGTGTTCACGGAGATGTTGCACTGATGAGTTAGGAGGCCTTCATGCGGACTGAACAAATTATTTGTCTAAATCGCGATGGAAGTAAGGGCGAGGATTGTGGCCACGTAAAATCGATTTAAGCCCCCCCCCCAGTGGAAATCTTCCACTGACCGTTCCAAGGTGGCTCTTCTGTGGCGATTTATTTATGTTGTTGTTTGTTACTTACTGTGTGTATCACTTTTGTCTTTTTATTTTGGATGGCCATATGGCCATTTTGTGGGAAAGTAACTGTCCTTATGGCCTTCCTTTGTTTAGGTTTCCATTATGGTCTTGTCGCTTAATGTTTCAAATGCTTCTTTTAAAAGCCAGTTTTCTTGTGAATCCTACATTGATGTTCTTAAATTTAGAGAAAGACAAGCATTGTCGAAGTTTCGAACCAGTGCTCATAAACTAGAAATTGAAAGAGGCCGGTATTCAGTTCCCAAAACCCCTGTGTGCGATCGCAAATGTAAGCAATGTTGTAAAGGGTTAGTTGAAGATGAACTGCATTTCTTGTTAGTATGCCCAAAGTACAGTTTAGAAAGAAACGCACTTTTTCACCAAATTCAAAATAACAATTTTATGTTACTGTCCATGCATCAGAAATTTATTTGGCTTATGAGTAATGAGGAGACTAGAATTTGTAAAGCTATTTCAAATTTTATTTTACAAAGTCTTGATAAGCGTGATGATTAATGATCTTAGACTTATAACAGTCACCTTGCCGCAATGAGTCAACAACTCTTGTAAACTATAAATTGGAGTTGTTGGCTTTTTGCGCTGGGCGACGACTGTTACAGTGCCTTTAGTCAATCACACTTATAACTATACAGCATTCTTATCTTTGTATATGTTGGCTACTGGACCCAGGTGTGCAGAATCTTTGCGTGAGCTTAATTACTATATCTTGCACTCTTATTACATTAACAAATGGTAGTGCTATTTTATAAAACTTAAAGTTTAAGGCTCTTAATTAAAACATAGCTGTACTTTTGGATCCAGTTGACAACAAGCAAAGACCGATGTTCCTAAATATATGATATTTTAAGATGTCTCCCTCTGGTAGCTATAGTATAGGTTTAGGCTAGAAGTTATATTTCATTACTTTTTTTCTTCTTTTTTTCTTTGTTCTTTAATATTCTCTTTTCCTTTGTAGTTATATGTTTCAATTGTGAAACTTTCTGTTCTGATGAATAAACTTGTAACTTGTTTGCATTTCTTTCCCTTTGGTGTCTTTTATGGGTGGAGTAAGTTAATTGTATCAATTCCTGATCTTTGTTTTACTTCTACTTTCCATAAGCAGATGACATGTTCAGATGTAGTTTTTCTCGGCATCTTAAGCCTTAAGAACGTTTCAGGTATATTTTCTTTGTATTTTCTACAGAATTGAATTGAACTGAACTGAACACCAAGCTCAGGCATGAGGAGGTTCTAACGAGCACCAAAAACCCATGTTTGAAGTACAAATAAGAAAATTATTACCATATTTAATCAGAAAAATGAACGTTTCGGAGAAATGAAAGCGTGTACGTATTATGTCACACAGATGTGTAATAATTGTAATGTCAAGAAGGGGGGAAATTTGATTATACACGTATATACAAACCAATCCCAATCCGGCTGTGTATAGAATTTTCTTTTGTTCAACGTTTATATTGAGGATTCACATTCCCGCAAACACTTTCAGGTCTTTTATAATACAGTCTAACCTGTCTACAAAGACCACCCAAGGGAAAGAAGAAATATGGTCTTTGTCCACAGGTGGTCTTTATTCAGAGGGTCAGTTTTGCATCAACTGCTCTACATCTCTAGAAGACAAGAATTATTTCACAGCATTCATGCAGATGTATTGGATAATTGCAGTTATACCTGAATGATTCACTGATTAAATCCCCTAAAGGTAACATTATGTCAGGTTTCAATAATGAATGACTAAAAAAATTAATTTGGCTCATTAAAGGATGTCCACAAACAATTAATTGTCCAACTAAAACTTTGGCCAATGCTATTTAAAGTACAAAGTGGTCTTTGTTCAGGGTAAAACTATGCATTTGGGAAGGATTTTGACTGTCCTCTGGTCCTAGTGCACAGGTGGTCTCTGTTGACAGGTGCATTATATAGTATAATTGGATGGGGGGAATTTGAAGTGGTCTTTGTAGACAGGTGGTCTTTATTCACATGTGGTCTTTAAGACAGGTTTGACTGTACGTTGCTTCTGGTTTTATGGAACTTTTACCCAACATTGAGGTGAAAAGACATCTCAAGCCCTACGAAACCAGTAGTACCATGAAAAGAAACCGCTATATGGTTCAACCTATTCAGTACCGGAAACCCCTAAAGGGATATCCTAGCAAACAGTGCAGGCCCAGATCAGACGCTGCAGAATGCGATGTCTGATCAGGGCCTTACACAGTTTGCAAAAAGTTATGCCATTTTCCACAAAGATTTTGAAGAAAACACAACCTGGCACCCCAAAATTTTGAAATGGTCAAGTGCTATATATAAGGAGGAAGATTCCATTTGGTACAAAAAGGGTTCAAGAGATGGTCAGACTCTCACCACTATACTCAAATGTTTGCTGGGTTGCAGCTTCTCACAGAAGCAACATGCAGGCCAATCTATTTCGCCCTGCCACCCAATGAAACCAACACGGTATATATACTTGGACGGTCTGACTCGCATCATTTTGCCTGGGCAGGCTTAGAGCCTCTAAGCGGTTTACCAGTACTCATGACTTGTGTGATCAGTTTCAGCATCTTGGAAGCATCTTGCAGCCCAATCTATTTCTCCAAGCCCTGATGGGCGGGGGCAGAAATCTTCTCAGTATTTGTTTTGTTTGTTTGATTTGAGGTTTAACGTCCCCGTCAACACTGTAAAGGTCATTTTGGAGATGTTGCTTCCAATTTTGTGGGACTTTTACCCGACATTGAGATGAAATGACATCTCAAGCCCTGTCGCCCAATGAAACCAATAGGGTTTATTAGCATGGACGGTCCGCCTCGCACCGCGGTTCCTGGACAGGCCTAGATCCTCTAAGAGGTTTACCAGTACTAGTGTGCGGGCTGGATTCAGCTCTGCGTGGAAGCATCATGCAGCCCATATATTTCTTCAAGCCCCTATGGGCGGGGGCCTTAAATCTTCTCAGTAAGCTTTTACTTTAATTTAGGTGATTTTAAAAGTGGAATTTTACTGTACTTGAACATTTTTTCAACATTTTTACATTTTACGGTCCTCCATAGCCTAGTGGTTAAGAGCGCTGACTCTTGATCATTAGGTCTCTCACCGCTGTGGTTCGTGCCTCGCTCGGGTCACAAGTTCTGCAACGGAAGGTCAGGTGGTTTTTCTCCGGGTACTCCCATTTTCGCCCAACTCTGATTAACATTCAACTCGATATGAGTGAAATAATCTTGAAATGGACGTACAAAACCAAAGAAACCAA
This sequence comes from Lucinisca nassula, assembly GCA_963580285.1. Classification (NCBI taxonomy): domain Eukaryota; kingdom Metazoa; phylum Mollusca; class Bivalvia; order Lucinida; family Lucinidae; genus Lucinisca; species Lucinisca nassula. Next base: position 1,933,808 of record OY757024.1, on the reverse strand, counting down.
ACTTTTACATTTTACCATCAATGGCATTGAATGCACTTTTCGAGCTTGAGACACAATGTCTTAAATAGGGTAATGTGAAATCTCTGATCGGATTTATTGCTGATGCAGGATCCAAAAGTAGAAGCAACGTTTAATATGCAGGGCAATAAACTGAAGAACAAAAAACAAATAAAACAGGGTCTGACAAAAGCTTTTAGCACTAATGTGCCAATTAAAATATAGCAGACAACATTTTCAAAAATTGATTTTTTTTTTTTTTGGAGAAACGATACTTGACACTTCAGCTAGGCAAGCCTGATTTTCACAGCAAAAACACAACAAATTTTAACCCATTTCATACCGGCAAACCCTAAATGGGTAATTGGCAAACAGTGCAGGCCCAGATCAGACGCCGCAGAATGCGGCGTCTGATCAAGGCCTACACTGTTTGCAACAAGTTCAGCTGTATTTTGCAAATAAATTTTGATAAAAACACAACCTGACACTCCTAAATTTTGAAATGGACCCCTGCTATACAAAAGGAGGAAGATTCCATTGGATACAAAAATGGTTAATCATGTCATCTGGTGCTTGCTTAATTGGTTGGATGCTTTAAACCTTGTTCTGCTGAATATTTAAATATGTCACGCCCACCGCTAATTATCAGCCAATCAGATTACTTGATGCAAATAATTGCAACAAATTTGTAAACTGGATGGCAAACAATGAAGATCCTGATCAGATGGCTTCTTCAGAAGCCATCTGATCTGGATCTACATTGTTTCAAAGATAAGGCATATCCGGGCTCAGCAGGACAAGGGTTAAGAGCTAATGCACCCAGATTATGGCAATTATAAATCAAGTTTCCTAAGTCAACTGTTTGTCAATCCACCCATAGTTACTAAGCACAGTAGCTTTCTGCTGCTAATGTGCACATGACTATCACTGATTTATACCCAGGTTACAGTTAATTATTTTGTTTGTTTGATTCGAGGTTTAAAGTCCCCGTCAACACTGTAAAGGTCATTTTGGAGACGTTGCTTCCAATTTTATTGGACTTTTACCTGACACTGAGATGAAAATGACATCTCAAGCCCTGTCGCCCAATGAAACCAATAGGGTCTATAAGCATGGACGGGCCGACTGGTACCCCTTTGCCTGGGCAGGCTTAGATCCTGTAAGCGGTTTACCAGTACTTGTGTGCGGGTCCGTTTCAGCTCTGCATGGAAGCATCATGCAGGCCATATATTTCTTCAAGCCCCGCGGCGCGATGGGTGGGCCCGTACAGTTAATTATAGCCAGACTTTTCTAACAATTGCGAATTTTGTGTAAATGGGCGAACTGGACTCATGTGTTGGGTTGGCAAATAGTGACGTGTAGACCCAGATCAGACATTGCAGAACACAGCATCTTATCAGGGCCTCCACTGTTTGCTTAAAGCACAGGAATTCAAATGTTAAACAAAATAGCCTAAGTCCCAATTCTGGATAAAATTCTCCCATCCTACACTCTGAGACAGTCATCCCACTAGTGCTGTCAGTGCTTTGCATCATGAACACCTCTCTAAACCCCAATTCATATGAGAAAACTGGGGTTTACTAGGCTATATATTTTTTTTTTTTTCTAATTTCTGTACCAAGACATAGGTTTGAGTACTCATTAGATCCAACTCAAATGAGTACCCACAACCTAATGTTTGAAGTATAAATATGAAAAATATTTTAAACAAGATATGTTTGTGAAACACTGATGCCCTCAGACACCGCACATGAAATATGAAAGCCTTGTCACTAACCAATCAAAAGGTATCCCAGCAGGCACACGTCGCTAAAGCAACGTCAAATCAACGTCGGTGCAACGGCACCGACGTAGATGTGACGTTGTATAAACGTCATGATGTTGTACCGACGTTGATGTGACGTCGCAATTACGTCATGTGCCCACTGGGATGGCTGATGTTCAAGTTTTTAAAAAGTAGGTCAAGGTCACAGTCCCAAGGTAAAAAATAATGGTACCACTTGAAAGGTCTTGTCACAAGAAATCCACACATGAAATATGAAAGCCCTATCACTTACCAATAGAAAGTTATGGCCAATATTAAAGTCTTTAAAAAGTTGGTCAAACATCACGGTCAAGGTCACAAGGTCAAAAATTATGGTACCACTAGAAAAGTCTTGTGACAATGAATGCACATATAAAATATGAAAGCCCTATCACTTACCAATCGAAAGTTATGGCCAATGTTAATGTTTTTAAAAAATTTGAAAAAAATAGGTCAAAGGTCAAGTTCAAGGTCACGAGATCAAAAATTATGGTACCACTGGAAAGGTCTTGTGATAGGGTATACACATGTGAAATACGAAAGCTCTATCTATTACCATTCAAAAGTTATGCCCAATGTTAAGGTTTTTGTAGACAGACAAACAGACAAACGGAAAAATTTTGAAAAAAATAGGTCAAAGGTCCAGTTCAAGGTCACGAGATCAAAAATTATGGTACCACTGGAAAGGTCTTGTGATAAGGTATACACATGTGAAATATGAAAGCTCTATCTATTACCATTCAAAAGTTATGCCCAATGTTAAGGTTTTTGTAGACAGACAAACAGACAGACAGACCAAAAACTATATGCCCCCGAATCTCTTAGATTCCGGGGGCATAAAAAAAGTAGGTCAAATGTCAAAATCAAGGTCACATGGTCAGAAATTATGCTACCACTGGAAAGGTCTTGTACATTTGAAATATGAAAGCCCTATTACTAACCAATCAAAAGTTATGTCCAATGCTAAGGTTTTTAAAAAGTATGTCAAATATTAAGGTCAAGGTCAGGAGGTCAAAAATTATGGTACCACTGGAAGGACTTGTGACAAGGAATGCACATGTGAAAAATGAAAGTCCTGTCATGAACCAATCAAAGGTTATGCCCAATGTTAAAGTTTTTAAAAAGTAGGTCAAATGTTAAGGTCAATGATACAAGTTCAAAAATTATGGTACTGCTGAAAAGATCTTGTGACATAGAATGCGCATGTGAAATATGAAAGCCCTATCGTGTACCAATCAAAAGTTATGGCCAAAGTTATTTTTTTTAAAAAAGTAGGTCAAACGTCAGGGTCAAGGTCATGAGGTCAAAAATTATGGTACCACTGGAAAGGTCTTATGACAAGGAATGCACATGTGGAATATGAAAGCCCTATCAGTTACCATTCAAAAGCTATGCGCCGGCCTCGGTAGCTTAGTCGGATGCGCGTCCGACTGGTAATCAGGAGGACGTGGGTTCGATACCTGCCGGGGTCGGCAACATTCTTTCATGGAGATTGATCATGAAATATTCTGGGCAGTCATTCTCTCCCTTCCGCTGATTCAAGAAGGGCAACTGTCAGTTTCTGGCGAAAGAATGTGCACCGTACTGGTTAACCGCTTACATGTAAGCCTGTCCAGGAAAAGTGTGGATAGGTAAACTGACCTGCTCAAAAATGACCTAAAATAGTGTTGACTTGGCTGTTTAACTCCAACACACACATATCACATCAAAAGCTATGCCCAATGTTGCAAAATGTTAATTTTTCAAATGCAAGTCAAATGTCAAGGTCAAGGTCACAAGGTCAAAATTATGGAACCACTGGAAAGGTCTTGTGACAAGGAAAGCACAGATGAAAGCCCTATAAGTTACCATTCAAAATTTATGCCCAATGTTGCCAGTGTTAAAATTTTATTAAAAAAAAAAAAGTACTATGTGAGTGAAATATGAAAGTTACCATTCAAAAGTAATGCCCAATGCTAAGGTTTTTGTGGACAGACAAAGCGACAGACACTGACAGACAGACCACAGACTATATGCCCCCAAATCTTCGATTCTGGGGACATATGAGGGGCCATGATGGCTCTGGATTGCTCACCTCACCTATACTGTACCAACAAACTGGTATGAAATATACATGTATTATGTTGGAGTCACAGAGGGTTTGAGCAATTTTGGTTGACAGTGACCCAAGGAACATTTCTGTGAAATTATTTCTGTTTAGGAGTAGAAGTCATTTTAAGGTTTATATATTTTTAGCTCTGGTGGCTGATGTTTTAGTTCAGTGTAGCAAAAGGATTTTGGGCAATTTTGCCAGAGGGTCACCCATCGAATATTACTTTGAAATTGTTTAAAGTCTTTAAAAAGTAAATGTATTTCTATTTTAAGCTCTTGTCGACCATCTTATTCAGCAGAGTGGAATAATTGAACTCTCATCCTGCTGAATATTCATTTAAGCCACACCCATTTCTGACTTTTAACCAATCAAATTACCTTATGTAATTTATTCCTACAAATTCATAAAGTTAATGGCAAACAGTGTAGATCCTGATCAGATGGCTTCTTCAGTTTGCAAAGATAGGGGTTGTCGTGAACAGCAAGAAAAGAGTTAAGCAATTTTGACATGTGGTACCCAAACATCATTCCTGTGAAAGCCATTATAAAAATAAATCCGGTGCTAGAGCTATCAATTTTTTTTTCTACCAATAGTCACAGTTACAATGACCTAGAGCCCAGCAACCTGAAAGATTTGCTGAATAAAACCAAATATCAACCAGATCAACATGTTTTGGAAAATATTTGCTGTTAACCCATTTAGTACCGGAAACCCCTAAAGGGGTAATTGACAAACAGTGCAGGCCCAGATCAGACGCCGCAGAATGCGGCATCTGATCAGGGCCTACACTTTTTGCAAAAAAAATCAGCCTTTTTCCATCAATTTTGAAGGAAACACAACCCACACCGATAAATTTTGAAATGGACTCCTGCTTTATATAAGGAGGAAGATTCCATTTGGTACAAAAAGGGTTAAATAACTTCAAGATAAATGTGGACACCGATTCCAACTCCAGTGGTAAAGCAATAGCTTACAGGACTTAGTCCATGCCGGAGTCCAGGCTTATAACTGTGTTGCTCCTCGCTTATCATCTTTTTACAAACTTTTTGATTTCCCATGCTAAGTAACCCATATCCTGCTGAACATGACAACCCCTACCTTTGCCAGATCAGACTACACCATGACCACTTTATGACACTATTAATGGGGTCCAAAGCAGAAACCATAATAGTTAAACAACTGTGTTATAACCAAGCAAAAAATGTGTAGATTATATAGAAAAATGACCATAAATGGTCATTTTTCTATATAATCTACACATTTTTGGATCCATCTTAAAACCGTGTTATATCCAAATCATGTTAGAATCTACCATGTTATAACAAGGTTGTGGTATACTTTTGAATTTGATCAGGATCTGCACTGTTTGTGATTCTGTTTGTGAAATGGACAAATACATTATATTAAGTAACTTGATTGGCTGATAATCAGAAATGGGTGTGGCTGAATTAACTTGTTCATCAGGATAAGGGTTAAGAAGGCACTAGATTTCATCGCAAATACCCACTTTTTTATCAATGTCATGTACATCCCATGTACTATCCAAAAGCTGGCCTCGGTAGCTCAGTCGGATGCGCGACTGACTGGTGATCAGAAGGACGCAGGTTCAATACCTGCCGGGGTTGGCAACATTCTTTCGTGGAGATAGATCATGAAATCTTTTCTACGGTCATTCTCTCCCTTCTGCTGATTCAAGAAGGGCAGTTATCAGTTTCTGGCGAAAGAATGTGCACTTTGCTGGTTAACCGTGCCCAGGAAAAGTGTGGATAGGTAAACCTTACCGGCTCAAAAATGACCTAAATAGTGTTGACTGGGCCATTCAACTCCAATACAAACAAACAAAATCCACATGGAAAGTTTCAAAAGTGTAACTTTACTGGTTGCACAGGAGATCAATTTACGTGAAATGTGACGGACACACAGACACACGCTTACACACACACACAGACTGACGACCACTCGACTCTGGTATGAAAACAATATACCTGATTTTTCTTTTAAAAAGCGGGTATAACAAAAATACATTAGGATAACACATCCATCGCGGGGAAATGCTTTCTTTCATCGTTATGAGAATCACCTCTTTCCAATTTGCTTTAATTTCCTATTTCTTGCTGATATAGATTGTTGGTACTCGTTTGAACTGCCTCAATGAGGCAGTTCAAACGAGTACCAATTAACAGTCAGAATAAGAAAAATAATGCAAACCCCACATTTCTCTATACATGTAAAAGGTAGTGTTTACAGGGATCTTCAGCTTATGGACTTTTTAAGGTGATGAGACCACAGGCATGCCCTCCTTGATATAACTAATTAACCCTTTTTATACCAAATGGAATCCTCCTCCTTATATATGGCAGGAGTCTATTTCGGAATATAGGGATGACAGGTTGTGTGCTTTCCTTAAAATTTATTAAAGAAATAGCTGAACTTTTTGCAAATAGTGTAGGCCCTGATCAGACGCCGCATTCTGCGGCGTCTGATCTGGGTCTGAACTGTTTGCCAGGGTACCCGTTTTTGGGTTTCCCGGTAAAGCTACCTAATGGTCAAGATAAACTGGGACACCGGTACAAAATGGGTTAAAAGTGCATCTAGACACCAGTAAGAAAACTGTGACTTATAGATAACACAATCTGTAACCTTAGATGCTGACAATTGTTGAATTTAAACACACACTACTGTAACACAATAATATAACATTTAAATTTTCCATGAAGCGTAATTGATCAACATTGACAAAGTAAACAACACTTTCAGTATCATCACTATTATCCATTCTACCTCCTTGCGAAATACCTAAACCTAATTTCCTGACTTTCTGACCAATAGGCGACTTAAAACATAAAACACTGCTCACTATAGACTGAATTCCAATAAATGAAATAGACATTTCATGTAGCGAGGGCCGGAGCCATGTCTAGGCAAGGAGAAATCATCAATAATTACTTACGCAAGCTGCGCTATTGATTGAATCCAGTCTTTTATATTGCAAAATTCCCTATTGATAAAAAGCCTTTTACAATCGTACAAGGGGAAGATGATATAATATATAGGCTCGTAAGGACATTAATACAGTTAAGGATCTTTATTAACCCTTTTGGTACCAAATGGAACCTTCCTTCTTACATATAGTGGAAGTCCATTTCAAAATTTAGGGATGTCAAGATGTGTTTTCTTCAAATTTTATTTGGAAAATGCCTGAACTTTATGCAAACATTGCAGGCCCGGATCAGACGCTGTGTTCTGCGGAGTCTGATCTGGGTCTACATTGTTTGCCAAGGTACCCATTTTGCACTAAAAGGAATCTCCCCCTAGCTTATATATATATAGCAGAAGTGACCATTTTCAAATCTAGGTGGTGTCAAGCTCAGTTTTGTCAGGAATTCATTTAACTCTTATCCTGATGAATATATTAATCAAGCCACACCCATAACCAGCTATCAGCCAACCAGATTACTTGATATATGACCTGGAGGACGAATATATACCCTAAAATTTACATGATATGCACCCAGTGAAGACTCAGATCAGCCTGTGCACCCTCACAGTCTGATCAAAGTCTTCATTGTGCACTCTAAGGATAGCTAAGGGCCCAATGTTCCTTCATGCAGCAAGAGAAGTCTCTGGTCAGACTATATGTATGTGCAGGAAGATCTAATTCCACGCTGGGGTCCCATGTAAATTGTAGGAATTGTTGTGCCCCAGCTCATATTATATTCATTCAATTCATGATTTGCATTTATCATATGACGTCGCGTCTGAGAGTGTCATAACGCGATGCATTATTTTCGAAAATCCACTAGTGGATTAAATATGCAAATTAGCTAGATACGTTCCATAACGTTACATGAACGACGTCCTTAACGGCGTCGCGTTTACTAATGGCGGAATATTGACATTTTTCTAAACAATCGTGAATAAAATGCGTTTTAAATGTCATATGATAACTAGAATCTTGCATTCGTGCTCATGTATTATTAAATTTATTAAACTCGTTGAGGAAAAGGGATAAAATGCTCGGCAGAGCCTCGCATTTTATCCCTTTTCCTCAACTTGTTTAATAAATTCAATAATACATGAACACTCATGTAAGATCCTCTATGACAAACAGTGTTGATCCTGATAAGATGGTTTCGGCAGAAGCTATCTGATCTGGATCTACATGTACAGTTTGCAAAGGTAGGGGTTGTCATGTACACAGGATGTTTAACCCTTTTTGTACCAAATGGAATCTTCTTTCTTATATATAGCAGGAGTCCATTTCAAGATTTGGGGCTGTCAGGTTGTGTTTTAACCCTTGTCCTGCTGAACCCGGATATGCCTTTTCTTTGAAACAATGTAGATCCAGATCAGATGGCTTCTGAAGAAGCCATCTGATCAGGATCTACATTGTTTGTCATTTAGATTGTGAATTTGTTGCAATAATTTGCATCAAGTAATCTGATTGGTTGATAATCTGTAGTGGGTGTGGCATATTTGAATATTCAGCAGAACAAGGGTTAATCAAAACTTATCTGGAAAATGAACAAACTTTTAGCAAACCGTGGAGGCCCTTATCAGACACTGCATTCTGTGGCATCTGATCTGGGCCTGCACTGTTTGCCAGAGTACCCGTTTAGGGGTTTCTAGTACTAAATGGGTTAAAAATGTGTCTAAGGCTTCTGATCTGGGCTTGCACTGTTTGCAATAACATGTTTTGGGGCTTCACATAAAAAGCACGTTAAAGATTTGTTCATTTTTGCAATGGGGTATATGCTCTTGGAATCTCAGAAGACCCTCCCAGGTACCCAAGTTCCAAATACATGTATGATTGCTCTGTAACAAATGACTGCTGATATTAGCATTGAAAAACTTTAACGCAATGTGACGGGAACGGGAGCAGTAACCCAAACGAAAACGACCAGGGTGACAACAACTCTGCTCTCCTTGTACTAAATACAGGCAAGCTAAAAAAGAAAATCCTGCAGAATAATTAATTTAGCCACAACCATTTCTGATTTTCAACCAATCAGATAACTTGATGTAAATTTAGTCTAGCAAATTCACAAACTGCATGTCAAACAGTGTAGATCCTATCTACACTGATTGACTAGTAAGCTCTCCAGTTTTTAAAACCCATTTAAGACAGGAAACCCCAAGTGGGATACTAGCTGTGCAGGCCCAGTTTGACGTCACAGTCTTATGCAGGCCAAGATCAGACACAACAGGCTGTGGTGTCCATACCTGTGATAATGGTTTTTAAATGTATGAGGGATATTTGCCATTGTGATGAGGGAGATGTAAAGTATATATAGGGAAATTCTCGGTTCAAATGAGGGAAACTCCAAAATTTTACTAAAATTTAGCATAATTTGGACAAAAATTAGCATCAAAATGAGGGAGTCTCCCTCCTGATGAGGGAAGTATCACAGGTATGGGTGTCTGATCAGTGCCTTCACAGTTTGCTATTCTGAAAACAACTCAATAAATGAAATAAACACCTGCTGATTGTAAGAAACATTCTCACTGATTGAAAGACAATTTTACTTGAAGTTGACCTGTCAATGTCATGATCACGACAAAACATGCCATGCGCAGAAGTGAGGTCTTATCTTATCGGTGGAAACATCATTTTTCAGATGGAAATGTTTGATAATTTTTCCTATTTCTGGTCCTTATATAGATTGTTGGTGCTCGTTAGAACTGCCTCATTGAGGCAGTTCTAACGAGTACAAACTACCTATGTTTTTAGCAAAACAAGCAAATTCGTTGAATTGATATCCCCCGCCGAATGGGTTTTTCGTGTAGAAAGGCAAGAACATATATCTGGCCAAAATTGAGAACAAAAAATTGCGCGTGCATCACGGCAGCATAATAATACATATTTATTTCAAGTTTCATTTTATTCCATGCAATAGTTGCTGAGAAGCGGTTCCAGACAAAGTGAGACTACGAAAAATCCAGAATTTTAATCATTTAAGGGGCCATAACTCTGGGTGTAAAAAGTCAATCCGAAAAAAAATTGTGCGTGCATCACCACAGCATAATAATACATATTTATTTCAAGTTTCATTTAATTCCATGCAATAGTTGCTGAGAAACAGTTCCCGACAAAAAAGTGAGACGACGAAAAATCCAGAATTTCAATCATTTAAGGGGCCATAACTCTGGATGTAAAAAGTAAATCCGGAAAAAAAATGCGCGTGCATCACCACAGCATAACAATACATATTTATTTCAAGTTTCATTTAATTCCATGCAATAGTTGCTGAGAAACGGTTCCGGACAAAGTGAGACGACGAAAAATCCAGAATTTCGATCATTTAAGGGGCCATAACTCTGGATGTAAAAAGTTGAGAAACGGTTCCGGACAAAGTGTGACGGACGGATGGAAGGACGGACGGAAGGATGGACGGACGGACAACGCCAAAACTATATCCCTCCGCCTTTGACGGGGGATAATTAAGGAAAATAAAGAATACCCCCGTAAACCCCAGTTTTCTCTATATAAAGTGGGGTTTAGAGGGGTCTTCATTTCACTGTCACAGGCTTGTTAACTCTTAAGACATCGAGAAAAACTACATCTGAAAATGTTGTCTGCTTATGTCATATCTGCTGAGTCTTTTTTTCAAACTTTTTAACAATATTTTCACATGCAGTTAAACAATGTAGACCCTGATCAGACTGCTTCCAGTCTGATCTGGGTCCACACTGTTTGCAAAAATGATTTTGACGACAAAGCAGACGACAATTTTTGTGTTTGGCATTTTATGGGTAAATCTGTGATAATGGCTGGACAACATTGAGTTCTATATACAGAACGTAATTCGTCCTATTTACATTTTTGTTTAATAAAGGCATTTTCATTTAATTTTAATGAAAGTTGGGCATATACCGGTTGTTAATGAAAATATCAGTACCGGTATATATTAAACGTTTGTTTGTTTGATTTGAGGTTTAACGTCCCCGTCAACACTGTAAAGGTCATATTGGAGACGTTGCTTCCAATTTTGTGGGACTTTTACCCGACATTGAGATGAAATGACATCTCAAGCCCTGTCGCCCAATGAAACCAATAGGGTTTATTAGTATGGACAGTCCGCCTCGCACCGCGGTTCCTGGACAGGCTTAGATCCTCTAAGCGGTTTACCAGTAATAGTGTGCGGGCCGGATTCAGCTCTGCGTGGAAGCATCATGCAGCCCATATATTTCTTCAAGCCCCTATGGGCGGGGGCTGATATATTAAACGTAAAAATAAACATGGGAATAGGCAACTTTGATCTCTGAAATCATGTCAAATAAGCCCTCATTTTAATTTTTTGATTGATTGGAGGTTTAACATCCCCATCGACACTGTAAAGGTCATTTTGGAGACGTTGCTTCCAATTTTGTGGCACTTTTACCCGACATCGAGATGAAATGACATCTCAAGCCCTGTTGCCCAATGAAACCGATAGGGTTTATTAGCATGGACGGCCTGCCTCGCACCGCGGTTCCTGGACAGGCTTAGATCCTCTAAGCGGTTTACCAGTACTAGTGTGTGGGTCAGATTCAGCTCTGCGTGGAAGCATCATGCAGCCCATAATATTTCTTCAAGCCCCTATGGGCAGGAGCCTGCCCTCATTTTAAGGCATTTATGTATTGATTTCTAATCAGAAGTGAAATTCTATGTACCTTTTATCATAAACTTAGTAAAAATAATGTGTGTTATATGCATAAGGTATTTATGACAAATCTCAGGTCTGATTCACTATCAGATATAAATAGTGATGACAGGTCTCTGTCACAGACTGACCAGGTGAAATATTGATCATCTACATGTACTCTAACCCACTGCATGCAGGAAACCCCTAGAGAGGGATACCTTGACAAACAGTGCAAGCCCAGATCAGAGGCCGCATAATGTGGTGTCTGATCAGGGCCTGCACTGTTTGCTAACCAAGTTTTCCATCAAAAATAGAATAAAAATGAAAACATAATCCCGACACCCCTTATACGGGATATAGCAATGGAGTGAGTTTTGAGTTTTACATCCAACCAACAGCTTAGGTTATATGGAGACGGGACCTCGGTTAAAAGACTCATTCGAAAGTCTGTATATAGCAATGCAAGAGTCCACTAGCATACAATAAGCTAACTGCCCTAAAACAAGATTTATGATCAATGCCAGCCTTTCAGAATAGGCAACTTGTCTGAAAATGTTACACCTCAAAAGGGACTCCCTTATCAATTTTGGACTACACCATAACCTCATTATAACATGATTTAACACACTTTTGAATTTAAAAAATGCTGGGAGAGGGGGTCCAAAAAGGATGGATTATAAAGAAAAATAAGACTATATAAATTTGATTTGGATACAACATTGTCCTGCTGAGCCCGGATATGCTTTATCTTTCAAACAATTTAGATCCAGATCAGACAGTTTCTGAAGAAGCCATCTGATCAGGATCTACATTGTGGCAATAATCTGAATCAAGTAATCTGATTGGTTGATAATCCATAGTGGGTGTGGCATATTAAAATATTCAGCAGGACAAGGGTTTAAACATGGTTTCTGCTGCTTTGGATCCCAACAATTCACCTTATTTGCATTATCTGCTGGTGCCTAGTCTGAAGGTTATCAGTGTTGGAAAAACAGGTAACCAGACCCCCCTGACCTTGAAAGGTCAGGGGGGTCTGGTTACCTGTTTTTCCAATATTGACAATGTGCAAGCTGGGAGCCAGCAAATAATGCATATGGTGAATATTGTCATAAAGGGGTTGTGGTTGTACAAGTAAAGAGTATAAAGAGCAGAAGCAGAATCAGGTTTTTTTTTTTTTTTGGTTTGGGTTTTACGGCCCTTTCAAGATTATTTCACTCATATCGAGCCGATCGTTAATCAGAGGTGGGCGAAAACCGGAGTACCCGGAGAAAAACCACCTGACCTTCCGTTGCAGAACTTGGCGTCTCACACGTGGCCCGAGCGAGGCTCGAACCTACGGCGGTGAGAGACCTAATGACTGAATCGGGTTTGTTACCGGTGATACATCAAATGACATTCATACACCATATGCAGGACCTGTTTTGTTTGTTTGTTTGATTTGAGGTTTAACGTCCCCGTCAACACTGTAAAGGTCATTTTGGAGAATTTGCTTCCAATTTTGTGGGACTATTAGCCAACATTGAGATGAAATGACATCTCAAGCCCTGTCGCCCAATGAAACCAATAGTGTTTATTAGCATGGACGGTCCACCTCACACCTCGGTTCTTGGACAGGCTTGATCATCTAAGCGGTTTACCAGTACTAGTGTGCGGGCCGGATTCAGCTCTGCGTGGAAGTATCATGCAGCCCATATATTTCTTCAAGCCCCTAATGGCGGGGGCGGTAAACATGGTTGATCCCGACAATATTGTCATAAAGGGGATGTGGTGTGCTTGTACAAGTAAAGAGTATAAAGAGCAGAACCAGAATCAGGTTTATTACTGGTGCCATCAAATGACATTCATACACTATATGCAGGACCTGTGATATGGGAAGTTAGTCCCAAGCTCTTACCAGAGAGGCTACACTATCCTCAGCACCTTCAGCTGCTGTGGAAATGATCGAAGCAGGAAGGGTATTCCAATCTCTAATGGTCTGCGTAAAGAAAGGATCTTTGTAAATGTCCTTTCTTGCAGAAGAGGTCTGAAACACCAATGAATGGTGATTTCTACAGTGCCTAGCTGGGGGAACAAGATCATCTGTTGGAATGCTGGCAGCACTCTTTAGATCTTTGTATAATAGAATAATTCTATTATACAAAGATCTTAAGGCTGAATGAACTGACTCATGTCTCTTCTCCTTTGGTTAACATGGGTAAATTTATTGGTTTCCTTGTTTTTGTTCAAAAATATACATGTGGGGGTATGCATTCAAGTCATCTAATTTATTTAGATGGTTCTAAAAAGCACACACAATCTGGTTATAAATACAATTCATGTGAAATTTCGATAGAGACAGTCATATTCCAGAGACTCATAAACTAACATTATGATTATCTCACAAGTAAAAAAATAATGCAAAACAGGAAGTTTGAACATCCAAACTTTGAATTATTCAAGGTTGCACAAGTCAGTGAAATGAATACCCCTTAAAGGAAAATCTGCTTCAAGACATAGGTTGTGGGTACTCGTTAGAACTCGATAAGGCGGTTCTAATGAGCACCACTACCTATGTTTGAAGTATAAATAAGAAAAATATCAAGGATTTTCATCAGAAAAGTAGCCATTTTAGAGATGTGAAAAAACTGCACTATGATGCATGGATGTGTTATCGTTTATATAATCGTTATGGTGGACACAGGCGTAGCTACCTTAAAAATTTGCTCCCATGCGGAGCAAATTCTTTCCAGTGGGGAACAAATTCTTTCCTTACTCCCGTCAGTTTTGTTTGTTTGATTTGAGTTTAATGTCCCCGTCAACAGTGTAAAGGGTAATTCTGGAGACATTGCTTCCAATTTTCTGGGACTTTTACCCGACGTTGAGATGAAATGACATCTCAAGCCCTGTCGACCAATGAAACCAATAGCAGACTTAGATTCTCTTAAGCTGTTTACCAGTACTCTTGTGCGGGTCGGGGGGATTACTCTTGTGCGGGTCGGGGGGATTACTCCCGTCAGGAACAAATTCTTTCCTTTAGAGTATCCTCTGCCCAGAAAGAAGCCTCCGTGGTGTAGTGGTTTCGCTACTCAACTTGTTAACCAGGGATCGCAGGATTGATTCCGGGCTTCTCCAGACTTTCGGATGAGTCTTTAAACTGAGGTCACGTCTCCGTATGACCTTAGCTGTTGGATGGATGTAAAACTCAAACACTCACTCTGCCCAGAGAAAAATGATTTCACCATATTGTCCTTGTGAGTAATGATATTTTTTTTCTGCCTACGCTACTCATTGAAAAAAGGAAGTTTGAAACATCCAACCTTTGAATTATTCAAGGATGTAAATGATTGATATAACTCAAAATCAAAACTTACATGAACATCTGACCAGTCTAGTAAAAAGGTTTCCTAGTCCATTGCCATTCATCAGTTTGTCAATTCTCACATGGCCTGATTTCTGTTGCACTGTGGAATTTCTCTGAATCAATAGGTCAGCTTCCGCTATAAACACAACACTGACATTGATGATGTCATTTTGTCAACACATCATCACAGGTAAATTTACAGGTAAGTCATGTAAACGTTCTGTCAGTACCGTGTATTGCTGGGGTCAATGCTGCATGCTTGATTGCACTTGCCTTGATATGTGTGTATTGCTCTTACGCAATCGAAATCATCTTTATAATTACAAAACAGGTGGGTGTCGCTAAATTGAATTACTGGGGTCAATAAACGTCAAAAGGTCGCACAGGTAAAAATAACAATCCGACTGGTTTCTCGGTTCAGCGAATAAAACCCGGGACCATGAGGTAGAAACTGAATCTGAATTGGAATATAGATTGACCGGCAACAGTGAAGACCCTGATATGACTGCTCCTACTAAGGAAGTCAGATCTGGATCCGCACTGGCTGCCTAGATCTTTCTGACATGTTTCTGACATCAACTGAGGTAATGGCCAGATATGACCGACTTGTTCCAAGGCGGCTCTTCTGTGGCGATTTATTTATGTTGTTGTTTGTTACTTACTGTGTGTATCACTTGTGTCTTTTGGTTTTGGATGGCCATATGGCCATTTTGTGGGAAAGTAACTGTCCTTATGGCCTTCCTTTGTTTAGGTTTCCATTATGGTCTGGTCGCTTAATGTTTGTATTTCTTTCCCTTTGGTGTCTTTTATGGGTGGAGTAAGTTAATTGTATCAATTCCTGATCTTTGTTTTACTTCTACTTTACTCAGTATAAGAAGATAGATAGATAGTTTCTAGATCTCCAGAGGTTGGGGAAAAGTTACAGTGTTCTAAAAGTCCATAAGAAAAAAAAAAAAAAAAAAAAAACATTTTGACATCTAGCTGAACGTTCTGTAATTCTTCTAAAACTGACCAGGCCATGGTTAAAAATCCATGACAAGAGTTATAGTGGACTTATGTGTCCAAAGTATGTAGATTGACTGGCAACAGTGAATACCCTGATAGGACTGCTCCTACTGAGGCAGTCAGATCTGGATCTGCACTGGTTGCCTAGATCTTTCTGACTTGTTTCTAGGTCTCCAGAGGTTGAGGAAAAGTTTACAGTGTTCTTAAAGTAAAAAAAAAAAATGGACATCTGAAAGTTCTTTAATTCTTCTAAAAGATGATCAAGCCATGGTTAAAAATCCATGATCAAACTGACTAAAAATATACAGTGGAGTTATGTGTCCAAGGTATGTAGATTAATTAAACAGCAAACAGTGAGGGCCCTGACAGGACTGCTCCATCTGATGCAGTCGAGTTTGGGTCTTCACTGTTTGCCTAGATCTCTCTGACGTGTTTCTGGGCCTCCAGAGGTTGGAGAATAGTCCTAAAAATTAGGATATCTGAAAGTTCTGTAATTCTTCTAAAAAAATGACCAGGCCATGGTTAGAAATCTATTATCAGGCTGACTAGTGGAGTATGTGTCCAAAGCCCGATGTGTAGATTGACTGGCAACGGTGAGGACACTGCCTAGTTCTGTCAAACCATAAAATAGAAGTGGAGGCAATGATCAGGAATCGATACAATCAACCCACAGCTCCCATCAGAGACACAAAAGAGAAAGAAACACAAACGTGAAACAACAAACCTAATAGAAACATCAATAGCGGAAAACCAAAAGGACAGTTACTTTCCCAAAAAAATGGCCAATAGGCTATCCAAAATAAAATAATATAAGCGACACAAACACCCAAAGACAAACTATAACAAAATAAACCGCGACAGAAGAACCGCCTTGGAACGGTCAGCGGAAACGAATTCCACTTGGGGGGGGGGGGGGTGTGTGTGGGGGGGGGGGGGGGTTAAATCGATTTTACGTGGCCACAATCCTCGCCCGTACTTCCGTCGCGATTAAGACAAATAATTTGTTCAGTCCACATGAAGGCCTCCTAACTCATCAGTGCAACATCTTCGTGAACACAAATAACCAAACAACCACAGAGATGAAACAACGGTGAGGACTCGACAGCAAAAAAAAACACTGAAATGCTGGAGCAAAAGAAAACCAACAGTTAGACTCCGATGGGCCCGACCAGAGATAGAGCATCAGGCACCAACCAACATTACCTTGAATTAGATCTCTCTAATTCTCAATAAGCATTTATGCTGGAACCGTCATAGAATCTGAGGCCTGACCCAACGGCGTGCAATTAAAGAGGGAAGCAAAGTTGTCAACCGTGGTTGGGTTAACTACCATGCATGCAGTCTGTCGTATAACATTTATGTTGTTCCCAATCTTTTTTTATATCGAAGAATGATTTTATGAAACTGGGTGCTGAAGTCATTTCGGTTATATATTTTTCTGAATTTATATACTAAGTCACCATAAAATTTGGGATCCGATAGACCTTGTTGCAGTTGAGATTTAAGTCCAATATTGAATTTTGAAATTAAATCAGAATGGCGTCTATAAAATTTTGAAAATGCTTTGCGTAGTTTATGGTACCGATAACCCTGATTAAGAAGTTTAGCTGTTAACAATTTATTACGAGTGTTGAAGTCAGTTACATGACTACACAATCTGGCAAATCGAATTAATTGCGAAATATAAGCGCCATAGGATGGCGCATGAGGAACATCACCATCCAAAAAAGGAAAATTTACAATCTCAAAATCAAAGTCATCGCGGTTATCATAAATTTTGCACGAAACAAACCCATCTACAATAGATAGATGTAAATCCAAAAACGGGGCCTCGGTATCAGAAGAATTTGCTTTATTTAACTGAAGTTCTGGGTGGGGGGTGTAAATTTGACTGATCAAACAATCGAAATAGGTATTATCAATATTTAATAAATCATCCAAATATCTAGAAGTGGAGCTAAAAGCTTCAATGATTTCAGATTGGTTTTCAGCAGAAAGGGACATCATGAAGTCTCTCTCATAACAAAACAAAAACAAATCAGCCACAAGTGGTGCGCAATTAGTACCCATCGGAATACCCACAACTTGTCTAAATAACTGAGTTCCAAATCTTATGTAAATATTGTCAAGTAGAAAGGTGAGAGCTTCACACACTTTCTGACATGACCACAAAGTATATTTTTTATGCTCTTCAGAAGTGAAAAAAGCATTTCTTACATTACATGCAAGAAAGAGGGAGTCTTCCCTATGAAAATGTCCATTCAATTAAATCATTAAGTTTTTCTTTTATAAGATTATGAGGAAGTGTAGTGTAAAGGGTGGAAAAATTATAAGTAGACAGACTTGAACGCTTGGATTTCAATTTATTTAAAACTTCACCTATGAGGCCTAATTGGCCGAAACTAGCTAGTCTGGCCCAGAAAACATGTACATTCCATATTTTTCACTTCTGTGGTGTATTCCTTGCTTCCAAAGGATAACCCTTTTATAGAACATATTTAACTTCACTACAGCTGGTGTGTGGGAATGTGTGGCGGCGTTAAAACGTCTCCCTGCCCTACATCATAGTGTACATTATATTTTCTTGTCCTTTGGGATCATTAATTCCATTGTGGAATTTTGAAAATATCTTAGGGTCACTGGTGAGGCCTAATTGGCCGAAACTAGCTAGTCTGGCCCAGAAAACATGTACACTCCATATTTTTCACTTCTGTGGTGTATTCCTTGCTTCCAAAGGAAAACCCTTTTATAGAACATATTCATTAGATTCTTTTATAGACCAAAACAGATTTCTACCTGATCTTTCGAAGACTTTCAGTTCTGTGGTGTATTCCTTGCTTCCAAAGGATAACCCTTTGATAGAACATATTTGTCGCAATATTTTATCAAATGTTTTTTTATGGCAGTCAAATATGAAGTTAATAATTTGGAGAGTTCAGTGGTTGTACAAGAGCTTGAATTTGCAATAAACCGTGCTTTGTATGGTCTTTCATGACGTTTAGGTAACCAATATAACGTAAGAAGCTTGTCTTGGTCTTCTGTAACACAGACAGCAAACTTAGTGGCTGAATGACAAATGTGCTCATCAACTAAATCCCTCTCTACAGCTAAAGGCTGAAGTTCATAGGCCTTAGTACCACCAAGTTTTAGCTGAAGAGTGTTAACAAAGTGAAGCCGTCAAACAGCGACCACATTTTAGCGGCCTTATCAGCTGGAGCCAAAACAAACTTCCTATGAAATTCTTGAATAACTAGCCTAAGGTGACGTAAAGACGTCTTAGGTTTAGGGGGTAATAAGTTCGTATTTTGCGAATAAAAAGAAATGCGTTTGTGTTCACTAATTTTAGAATGCTAAGTTTCCATTCCATAAGAGCTTTATGCTCAACATACTCTCGTTTACACCATCGACTGCCAAATTCATTCAAGGCAGCAGCGATTTCATCTCTACATTTACTGAAATCAATTTTAGAAGGAAATCGATATTTCGGTCCTTTAGATATTATAGTGCGTATCCTAGAATAAGGAATAATTTTTAAATTGCCAGAAATAATATGAGCAGCAGCAGGCTAGCAATACACTGAATTTTTACAATCACATGTTTCAGGAGTGTTAGCGTCAATGTCAAGATCAGAACAAGTTTATTGAAATTAAAAATGATAGATCTAACAGGTTTATTGTATTTATAGCAAATTAAGGGTGTTCCAGTATTTTGAAAATAAGCAGGAATAGATGAAATAACAGAACTGTCCAGGAAGATACTAGGTAAATCTATAAATAAAAATCAAAAATGAGTTCCTTTAAGAGCAATGAAAACACTCATAAGAAAGAAGATGGGTCATACTACGTAGTTTCGGCTAATAAAGCCTCATCAGTGACCCTGCAATGATCCGGCAAAGAAAGCCAGAGGAAACATACTGCAATCTGGCGAATCCCGAACAGGCAGCCGATTCAAAGACTGATATAAATCAATATGGGGTCCAAATAATTAAAAACCTGTCTAGAATATGAGTCTAAACCAATAATTTATTTCCGATTTCTCAGAATATTCACGCTGATCTCAAAGGACCAAAAGTAAAATATAAACTGCACTATGGTTGATGTACGGGGAGACGTTTTACGGCCGCCACACGGCACAACACCAGCTGCAGTGAAGGCAAATAAAAATCAAAAATGAGTTCCTTTAAGAGCAATGAAAACACTCATAAGAAAGAAGATGGGTCATACTACGTAGTTTCGGCTAATAAAGCCTCATCAGTGACCCTGCAATGATCCGGCAAAGAAAGCCAGAGGAAACATACTGCAATCTGGCGAATCCCAAATCCAAACCCTTAGTAATGAAGGATATTTTGATGTAATGACGTTTGTGATTAATTTCAGAATCGATGAAAGGACAAAGAGTATGCTGAGTATAACTTTGGTTTATTACGGTTTTGTATGATAACATTGGTGTAACATGCATTTATGTATGGCTGCATGGTAAACAATGACCTATGTTTGCAAATTCTGGATCTTTTATGCACAAGCAGTGAGGTCCCTGATAGGACTTCTGCTACTGAAGCGGTCAAGTCTGTATCTGCACTGTGTGCTTAGATATCTCTGACCATAAACTTGGGGTCTTACGTTTTTTTTTTTATAATATTGTTTGGTACAGCATACATTCATGCATGGCTGCATTGAGAAAAGTTATCTATGTTTTCGGATTCTGGATCTTTTATGCACAAGCAGAGAGGTCCCTGATAGGACTGCTGCTACTGAAGCGGTCAAGTGTGTAACTGCAGTGTGTGCTTAGATCTCTCTGATCATAAACTTGGGATCATAACGTTTTTCATAATATTGTTTGGTACAGCATGCATTCATGCATGACTGCATTGAAAAAAGTTATCCATGTTTGCGGATGCTGGATCTTTTATGCACAAGCAGTGAGGTCCGTCCCTGCTAGGAATGCTTCTGCTGAGGGAGTCAGATCTGTATCTGCACTGTTTGCCTAGATCTGTCTGACCATAAACTTAGTTTTGTAGGATAATTTTGGGTGCAACGTGCATTAATATATGGCTGCGTTGAACTCACTGATTTATGTTTGCAGACTTTGGATCTTTTATGCACAGGTTGTGACGATCCTGGTAGGACTGCTCCTACTGACGCAGTCAGGTCTGGATCTGCACTGTTTGCCTAGTTCCGTCAAGTCATAAACTTATGGTCATTACGGTTCTTCTGTCGCGGTTTATTTTTGTTATGGTTTGTCTTTGGGTGTTTGTGTCACTTATATTATTTTATTTTGGATAGCCCATTGGCCATTTTGTGGGAAAGTAACTGGTCTTTTGGCTTATCGCTATTGGTGTTTCCATTAGGGTCTGTTGGTTCGTCTTTGTGTTTCTTTCCCTTTGGTGTCTCTGATGGGAGCTGTGGGTTAATTGTATCGATTCCTGATCATTGCCTCCACTTCTATTTTGTATAATATTATTAGGTGCAACATGCATTCATGTATGGATGCGTTGAAAACAATTATCTATGCCTTCTATTCTTCATGCGGACTGAACAAATTATTTGTCTTAATTGCGACGGAAGTACGGGCGAGGATTGTGGCCACGTAAAATCGATTTAAGCCCCACAGTGGAATTCGTTTCCGCTGACCGTTCCAAGGCGGTTCTTCTGTCGCGGTTTATTTTTATTATGATTTGTCTTTGGGTGTTTGTGTCACTTATATTATTTTAGTTTGGATAGCCCATTGGCCATTTTGTCGGAAAGTAACTGTCCTTTTGGCTTTCCGCTGTTGGTGTTTCCACTAGGGTCTGTTGTTTCATGTTTGTGTTTCTTTCCCTTTGGTGTCTCTGTTGGGAGCTGTGGGTTGATTGTATCGATTCCTGATCATTGCCTCCACTTATATTTTGTATAAAATTATTAAGTGCAACATTCATTCATGTATGGCTGCGTTGAAAACAAGGATCTATGTTTGCAGATTCTGATTCTTTTATGCACAAACAGTGACGACCCTGATAGGACTGATCCTACTGGCGCAGTCAGATCTGGACCTGTTTCCTTAGCAACATAATAGAATGGAATAAAAGGGAAGGCAATGACCAGGAATAGATACAATTAACTCACACCTCCCATCGAAGAAACCTACATGTAAGAAACAGCAACACGAAAATTGCAACATACTTGTCACTGATTCGATCAGACGTGGAACACTGTGCGTCTACCAGCTGGGGCCCTTTTACAGCCCAAGGAACATAAACATGTGGACAATACTAGTCATGCTACCCTGACTCCTTCCAACAGGTTCAGTAAGACCACACACTCCTTCCCATCAAGTTAGAAATACTGTTTTTATCCTGGTTTTAAATATCACCTTACTAACACTTCTATTTCATGTTTTCTTTTTCTTCTATCACACATTTGATTCTGACTAATGCTTTTTCTCTTGTTTTTTTTCCACTCGCTCATGCATCTTCAAAAAAACTCGAAAAAGAGGGTCGAGAAAGACGGTTTATTTTTGTCATGGTTTGTCTTGGGGTGTTTGTATCGCTTCTATTGTTTTATTTTGGATAGCCCAGTGGCCATTTTGTGGGAAAGTAACTGTCCTTTTGGCTTTCCGCTATTGGTGTTTCCATTAGGGTCTGTTGTTTCATGTTTGTAGTTCTTTCCCTTTGGTGTCTCTGATGGGAGCTTTGGGTTAATTGTATCGATTCATGATCATTGCCTCCACTTCTACTTATATTTAGAAAGAAAGACATTACGATAACATACCCGTGCGCCATAGTGTAGTTTTTCATATCTTTTTTCATGAAAATCGATGACATTTTTTCTTATTTATACTGCAAGCATATGTCGGCGCGTTAGAACTGCCTCATTGAGGCGGTTCTAACGAGTACCCACAACCTATGTCTTGGAGCAGAAATAAGTTAGATAATGTATATCCCCGTAAACCCAAGTCTTTTATATATAAAGTGGGCTTTAGGGGTGTCCAATTCACGGACTTGTTCACGTGATGGACAAGGTCCGATGAAGAAAAAAAAAGGTCTCAAATGCGTTTTGAATCGATACTCAATTGGCGGCGCATGTCATAGTCTTCGAAGATTGTCAGTGGTGTGCGCTACCTGATGACGACACTGCCCACACTCCCCAGTAGTTGTGACCCATTGGTCTATTATTGACCTTCGGACTACATGTCGTCTGCTTGGTGCAATAGCGATGCAACTGACATTTTGGCTAAAATGTATTTTCTTGTGTGCCAGTATATTAAATGTGTGCCAAAGGACATAATATAGACTTGGTGAATAAGTACTACAGTGGAATTCTGCCTAAATCATGACTTAATTCAGCATTTCGCAATGTTTTTGTCAGTTACACTGTTTCACCACGTTTTGAAAACAAACCTGCACAAAAACAATGTAAGTACATTTACGCCGTTTTTGCGCTAACTGTTTTAAAATCTCAAAAATATTAAATCCTGGTGCTTGATGAGCCTGGTGCAAAATGAGGTTGAGTGAAAATATCCTGCAGAATGTATAAAATGTGGCATATTACCTACACACTGCCTTTAATTTGCTGCATTACAATGTGAAAGGCTAGAGAAATATGGTTTGTTCACTTAAACTGTTTTAACGCAGAGTGTACCATCACGAAATCACACCTATATAGTTTTGACCCCCTTGAAAGATAGAAGTGGATGCAATGATCAGGAATCGATACAATTAATCCACAATTCCCATCAGAAACTAAGAAGAAGTAAACCAAAGATCAGGAATCGATACAATTAACTTCCTCCACCCATCAAAGACACCAACGGGAAAGAAACACAAACATGAAGCGACCAGACCGTGATGGAAACCTTAATAAAGGAAGGCCATAAGGGCAGTTACTTTCCCACAAAATGGCCAAATGGCCATCCAAAATAAAAAGACACAAGTGATACACACAGTAAGTAGCAAACAACAACATAAATAAACCGCCACAGAAGAACCGCCTTGGAACGGTCAGTGGAAAGAATTCCACTGGGGGGCTTAAATCGATTTTACATGGCCATAATCCTCGCCCTCATCTCTGTCGCGGTATACACTAATTTTGTTTAGTCCGCATGAAGGCTTCCTAACTCATCAGTGTAACATCTCCGAGAACATACAAATAAAAATACTACAGAGATGAAACAAGATTGAGAACTCGACAGCATACAACAACAGAATTGCTGGAGCAAAAGAAAACCAACAGTTAGACTCCGAGACTTTATATTGTAAAACTGGGGTTTAAATGGGTAAACATTATTTTCTTATCTCTGCTCTAAAATATAGGGTACTCGTTAGAACCGCCTCGATGAGGCGGTTTTAACGGGTACTCACAATTTATATTTTGAGCAGCAATAAGAAAAATATCACATGTTTTCATCATAAAATTTACGTTTTTCCGGTGGTAAAGTTTACAATGTATTTGTATAGGCGTGTTTTCGTAATGTTACACTGTTTTTGCGCCAACATACTCAGCGCAGAAAATATGTATCGATCAACATCTAAATGCAATATATATTATTGCAAATGCTGTTTTTCAACAAACAACTTCACACACAAATGAAATAAATCAAAATGAAGTTTAGTAACCAACTTACAGGTTGGCTTTCTTTGCCATTGTTAAATGAAACAGTTTTTTTATCTCTCCCGAAAAGTTGCAATTTTGTACTTACACCGATTGTGCGCCAAGCAGACGATATACGCGTATTCTGAAGGTCCGAGGGGTCACCACTGCCTGTGTGGTACTCTCCCAGCATTCGTAACCCCTCAGTCTTCGCTGACCTTTGATCAATGGACAATTCAGCCAATAACAAAATCGGCCCATAACAAAATTCATCCATAGCAAGTTCGGCCTACAACTATACTGGCGGTAAAATGACTATGTTCGCATAAAATTGGCATGCCAAACTAACTAATTAAACGGAATGGCCGATTAATATTTTTATTAAGTCGAAAAGGGAAAGAAAGTGAAAAATATGTTCAGTTTCAGAAACTAATATTATTTCCTCAAATTGTAAAAAAGGATATAAGAAAGAAAATGCACTCTTGTATTTCGAAAAAGCTTATCAGTTTATGTTCTCTGGTTGTTTTCACTGCAGGAAATTATTAGAAAACTGACATATAGTGTTGTGGAGCGTGATAGCTCAGTGGTTAGTGCACTTGCCTCTGATGCTAGAGGTCCCGGGTTCGATCCCCGGCAGCGGCGATAAAATTTCGGTGTCCGAACACGCTCCATTGGCATCATTTGCAGGGATGAATGTCATTAAGTGCACCGTCCTTCGGATCGGGACGTTAACTGGAGGCCCCCTGTGCCGGGAGAACCATCCCCTGTGCAGGTTAAAGATCCCTACCGTAATAACATGATTACTGTGTAGGCTTTCATCCTGCAAAACCTGGAGTGTATGTAATATACACCTGCGGTAATGGTCAAATGTGACCGACGCAGTATCAGAAGATAGATAGACTACAGCCACACTGGGCTTACAATAATATTGTGAAGGCCGTTTTAGTTATGTACATTGTTTTTTATTATTTCAGCAGTTAATCTTCCATTTAAGTTATGGAATACGTTATGAGCAGAAATATAAGAATCGTTTGGATAAGTTTTCAATACAACATCGTCCATTCTAATTGGTGTTTGAGCAGAAATTAGAACCATAGAGGATCTTTAGTCTATGTTTTAGAGCAGAGATAAGAAACGTAATGAATTAAATCATGTACCATTCTTTTTCGTCTATGTTTATAACGGACTTTCCAATGTTAACGTGAATGATATGAAAAACGACTTTTTTTACGGTGTTTGAGCAGAAATAAGAAAGAGGTGGTTTGAAATAAAGTGTCCAAAATATGATCTCATCACGTGAACAAGTCCGTGAAATAAAGACCACCTTAAACCCCACTTTATATAGAGAAATCTGGGGTTTACGGGGGTAAACATTATTTTCCTTATTTCTGCTCCAAGACATAGGTTGTGGGTACTCGTTAGAACCGCCTTAATGAGGCGGTTCTAACGAGCACCCAAAACCTATGTTTGTAGTATAAATACATAAAATATAACAAATTTTCTTCAGAAAAAATGCCTTTTTGAGGTTTGAAAAATGTACTATATCACATGGATGTGTTATCGTAATGTATGAAAGGGTAATCCTTTGAAAGCAAAGACAACAGAACAGAACAGAAAACTGTAGAATGTACAAAATAGAGGTGAAGGCAATGATCAGGAATCGATACAGTTAGCCAACAGCTCCAATCAGAGACACCAAAGGGAAAGAAACACAAACATGAAACAACTATACCCTAATGGAAACATCAATAGCGGAAAACTTAAAGGACAATTACTTTCCCACAAAATGGCAAATATCCGAAACAAAATAATATAAGCGATACACACACTCAAAGACAAACCATTAAACCATAAACCGCGACAGGAGAACTGCCTTGGAACGGTCAGTGAAACGAATTCAACTGGGTGTGCTTAAATCGATTTTGCAAGTTGTATCCGTGCCAGACTATTTAGTTTCAGCCAATTATGCCTCATTCATTATGTTTTTGAGCAGAAATGATTCGAGATTCCTGTGCATCTATATCTTGCCCATTTGCTTACAGTAAACACGCCTGTTCTTGCCTTGTGGTGGAATAACAACAGAAAACTATATATTAAAAAAGCTTTATTGAACAATAAACTCAGAAATGAGAAGCATATATGCATGTAAAGTTATGACAGGTTCAGCAAGGGCCCAGCATTTTATACTATTCGCCCAGCACAGATAGATCAGCTTTCGCATCCGCACAGTATGGTCATTATCCCTGGTGGCATGATGAACCTCCAGTGGAATTTGTTTCGCTGGCCGTTCCGGGGCAGTTCTTCTGTCGTGGTTTATTTTAGATTTGGTTTGTCTTTGTGTGGGTGTCGCTTATACTATTATTATTATTATTATTATTATTATTATTATTATTATTATTATTTTGATAGCCAATTGACTATTTTGTGGGAATGTAACTGTCATTTTGGCTTTCCGCTATTGATGTTTCCATTAGGGTCTAGTTGTTTCATGTTTGTGTTTCTTTCTCTTTGGTGTCTCTGATGGGAGCTGTGGGTTAACTGTATCGATTCCTGATCATTGCTTTCACTTCTGTTTGGCTACTTCACGATTCATAGTTACAGTGCACAACGAAGACACAGATCAGAGTGCGCGGTTGCTGGGCCCACATATGGCCTTTGAATGTGCCCACTGACCAGAAACGAGTGAGTGAGTGAGTGTTTGAATTTTACGTCCAACCAACGGCTAAGGTCATACAGAGACGGGACCTCGGTTAAAAGACTCATCCGAAAGTTTGGAGAAGCCCGGGATCGATCCTGCGACCCTGGTTTACAAGACGAGTAGCGTAACCACTACACCACGGAGGCTTCTAACATGCAGAAACGAAACCAAAAGACACGCATGCGTACGGGACAAAAAGTTAAAGGCGATTGGCATATGTCCCAATAAGGACTTAAGTTTGAGTAATATATGTTAATTGTCACTCTGTTTGTAACTTTACGACACGTGTCGATAAACTTAACGTAAAGTGATAATTGGTTTAAACAATATTTATTTGCAAATAAATTACAAAGACATACATAGATACACACACGCAAAATAACATAGGATCTGACGGTAAGGATAGTGCTTATATGGAAGTCATTTCCTACAGAAAACAGCGTGTTGTTGTTAATGGTGAATCTTCAGTATGGGCGCCAGTTTTATCTTGGGTCCCACAGGGGACTGTTCTTGGTCCGCTGCTATTCTCCCCGTACATTAATGACATTTCCGCTGACATTGACTCGGAAATAAGACTGTTCGCAGACGTATGTGTTTGCTATCGGGAAATCAGAGACACAAAGGACTCATTGAAAATTCAGAAGGACATAGATAGGTTAGGATGTTAGGGCACGAAAATGGGATATGAGATTTCAGCCCGTTAAATGCAATATAACGAAGATAACTAGGAAGAGACCAAATAAAATTGAGGCTTTATACACCTTAGAGGGAACAGTCCTCGAAAATGTGAATTCCATTAAATATCTTGGTGTGACAATCACACACGATTTGAGATGGACTATATACACACATTAGCAACATGTTTACAAAGGCGAATATATCACTTGGGTTTCTGTGGCGAAATCTTCATCAGTGTCCTCAGGAAGTGAAGGAGACAGCATATAAGGGGTTTATTCGCCCAACCTTGGAATATAGTAGTTGCATCTGGGACCCAAGCGGAGTGGTCCTTAATGAAGAAATTGGAAAAGTTCAGAATAGAGCTGCTAGATTTGTAACAAGCAATTACTTCTTTGAAACTGGGAGCATGGCTGGAATTCTAGGAAAAATAAGATGGGAGTCTCTCAAGAAAAGGAACGGAGACAGTACACGTAGGCTCATACTCTTATACAAAGGTCTAAAGGGTGCTGCCAGCATTCCAACATGACCTTGTTCCCCCAGCTAGGCACTGTAGAAGGCACCAGTCAATGGCTTTTCAGACCCTTACTGCAAGAACTGACATTTTATAAAGAATCGTTCTTCCCCCGAACCATTAGAGATTGGAATGCTCTTCCCGATTCTATTATTTCGACAGCTGAAGGTGCTGACGACTGTGAAGCTAAGTTAACCTCTTTGGATAGAGCTAGGGACTAATTTCCCATATCACAGGTCCTGGTGTATGAATGTCATTTGACGTATCACCAGTAACAATTCTGATTCTGATTTCCAAGGTCAAGTATTGTATACAGTGTATTCGAATAATGGTTAAGTAGTGGCATGGCATTACGAAAACCCGCCTATTCAAATATATTTGAAATATTTTACCTCCAAAAAATGAAATTTTTCCAGATAAACATGCTTATATTTTTCATATTACTGCTCAAAACATAGATTGTGGACACTCTTTAGAACCGCCTCGCAAAGGCGGTTCTAAAGAGTATCCATAAGATATGTTTTTGAACAGAAATTAGAAAACTAACGTATACCCCTGTAAACCCCAGTTTTACTATATAAAAGTGGGGTTGAATGGGGTCAAGATTATATAGGCGTGTTCTCGTGATGATATAAACCAAATCGTTCTGCGGGCCAAATCTAATGTGATAATTACATGCTGATGTTTGCCAAAAAATGAACAATGTAAATAAATAGTAAATCAAAGCTCGTCGTTTTTTTTTCCAAATAAACACAGCTCAGAATCATGTTAATATGTTTTATTTGATATATTCCATTACAAATGTTTCACTGCATGAAGACATCTGAGGGCGACAATAATGGACATGATGATATAAAATAGAAGTGAAGGCAATCGATTAGAATTGAATCCGAACTGAATAGAATAGAATATGTTTATTAAACCGATCATGGGCCATCTCTGGCATTCAAAATATACAAATCAATGAAATTACTGGTGACACGTCAAATGACATTCATACACCAGGGCTCCCATTAACCCACATAATCCCATCAGAGACATCAAATGCTGAGTGGTGAAAAAATGTAAAATAAATTGCACATTTTTTTCTTTTATCAGAAATTAACTCAATATTACTTTTTATCCATTTTTCATATTTGGGCCTCTACAACAACGTTTAAGGACTATGAAAATGTCTTCCTGGCACATGTGCAAAAATTCATGGGTGTTTAGCATGTTGACATATTTCTAGAAAACAAACCATAATGTCCCAAATTAAATGAATAAATAAAAAACATGCATATTAAAAACGTATTTTTGTCGTTGAAGTTAAAAAAATAATAATTCACTTTGTAAGAAAATTGCATTTCAAAATGGTCCATTTTTTAACGTCTGTTTCTCCATTGTCCTTCATTAGAAACATACCATTTTACACTAAAATATACTTTAGTGTGTGTACTAGCAACGACGAGACTTTATTTTTCCAAAAACTGGCATTATAACATTATATCCTTGCTGATAGAACCCCTATCAACATGTAGAGGTCACTATACATTGTCATCCATGTACATAGTATGATGCACGGATTAAATTTAGTACTGGGGTAAATAAGCGTAGCGATAATAAAAATTCTGTCAAATCGTTATTATGGCTTTTGGACAAATCAAACAATTTTCCCCTCTTGTATCTATTTAATGCATAATATTATTCACAAAATTAACGGAAAAATAAAGGAAAGTATGATCTGGGCATAAAAATATTTAGAATAAAATCCGTTGTGCAGGATATTTTTACCAACGTTTAGCATGTTTTTACCCCTGTTTACCTGGAGAATTTACCAATTTACAGTAATGGCTGTCAAAATGACCGTTCGGTGGGAGTTTAAAAGAATGGATATTATGTTATTATGGCAGTTTTTGGAAAAACTACTTCTCGTCCTTGCTAGGACATGGATTATGCTTTTGGTTAATGTAAAAACTGAATGTTTCCGAGGAAGCACAATGGAGAAACCGATGTTCAAAAATTGACCATTTTGAAAGGTACTTTTCTAATAAAGTAATTTATTATTTTTTCTTCTAACAACAAATATGACACTTTTGAATAAGCTTATTTTATGATTCTTCATATAATTTGGAACATTATGGGTTGCTTTTCTAGAAACTTGTCAACATTCTCACTCACTCACTATGAACTCACTATCCTAGACACCATACTAAGCTGTTAGCTTCTTAAAGGCGCATCTCGATAGAATTGACGATAGTCTCTTGTGTGGTGGCCGGTTTGGTAACATGCTGGTTCAAATTTATGAGGGTGCCCGTGCCAAAGTTTATTTAATCTGCTTTTAAATGAATTCACGGAGGGTGCATTAACTACACTATCTGGTAGGTCATTCCATGAGTTGACGATTCTATTGCTAAAAACGTTGGCTCTGAGGTTTAATTTAGATCTTCTTTTCTGTAGTTTGAAAGGGTGACCTCTTGTTGCAGTGAAACTAGCCCTTGTGAAGAGCTTGTCCTTATCAACTATGTCGATATCGTTTAAGATTTTATATACTTGGATAAGGTCTGCTCTTTCTCTTCTGTATTCAAGGGTCGGTAGCCCTAACTTACGCAATCTTTCGGGGTATGACAGGTTTCTGCATGATGCTACTAGTTTTGTTGCTCGTCGTTGAACATTTTCGATGATGATTTGATCCTTCTTGTATATAGGCGACCATATTGGAGTAGCGTACTCGACGTGAGGACGCACAAGTGATTTGTAGAGGTTTAGGAACATTTCTTCATCGATATATGTAAAGGTCCTAAAAATGATACCAAGATTTCTATTGGCCGTATTTACTTTGGCTGTTATGTGATCTCTAAATAGTAGGTTTTGGTCAATTATAACCCCCAAATCTTTTTCACTTTTAACTTTTTCAAGCTCAGTTTCCTGATTATTTAATGTCATGGTGTATTTCGTTCCTCTATCGTGTTTGCCAATATGTAAATGGTGACATTTTATGATATTATAAAACATTTTCCAAACTTCTGCCCAATTAACTGCGCAATTTAGACTGCTTTGGACTTTGTTTTCGCCAGTTTGGTTAGAAACCACTGCATATAGTTTTGCATCGTCAGCAAAGAGCTTTATTGATACCTCGATGACATCTGGTAGGTCATTAATAAATATTAAGAATAGCACTGGTCCCAGGACACTGCCTTGGGGAATGCCACTAGTGACATCTTTCCATGAGGACTGAGTGCCATTCACAATAACTCTTTGCTGTCTAGATGAGAGGAATTCCTTGATCCATTCATGGACTTTTCCCCTTATTCCGTAGCCGTATAACTTTTTTAATAGCCTCTGATGCGGGACCTTGTCGAAGGCCTTACAGAAGTCCAAATAAACTACATCGATGTCCTCCCCATTATCTATGGATTGAGTTAAATCTTCCAAAAATTCTAATAGTTGTGTCACGCAAGATTTCCCTTTGATGAAGCCATGTTGAGCTTTGGAGAATAGGTCATTTTCTGTCATATGTTTCACTATTTTATCGCGTATTATTTTTTCCAGTAGCTTACAAGGAACTGAAGTTAAACTTATTGGGCGGTAGTTACTTGGGTCTTTCTTTTCTCCTTTTTTGAAGATTGCACTTACATTAGCTTGTTTCCATATCGGTGGTAGTATACTCTCATCAAAAGATTTCTGGAAAATGACCTTTAACGGTTTGATGATAAGCTCTTTTGTTTCTTTTAAGAATTTAGGATGGAAGAGGTCAGGTCCTTGGCTTTTACTCGGGTTTAGGGTAGATAGGACTTTCTCAATTTCATTTTCAGTTATTGAGATATTTACTAATGCACTGGCAAAAGGTCTGTCTTCAAAATTCGGTAATGGTTCATTAGGTTCTACCTCAAAAACAGTGGAAAAGTAACAGTTTAAGGTGTTAGCAGTTTCCTGGTCGGTCGATGATAACTCCCCATTTGGCATTTCCAGCTTTGTTACTACGGACTTTGTCTTAGTTTTTGAACGCACGTAATTCCAGAAGATCTTGTTGTCGGACTTTATTTTCGAAGCTAGATTTTTTTCAAACTGATATCTTGCTGTTCTTATTTTTGTAGTTACTGTATTACTAGAGGCTTTATATTGATTGAAATTATTATCCGATTTACAGTATTTGTACTTCAACCAACGTTTACGTTTATCTTTAATAGCGTCTAGACAGGATCGATTGACAAATGGATTGTGCTTGCTACCATCGATTTTTGGTTTGCTCACCGGTATGTTATTCTTCATTAAGTGGATATTTATTTCAGCAAACCGAGACCAGGATTGTAGCAAATTCATTCCATCCAATTCTTCTTGCCAGTTGATTAGACGTAGTTGGTTTCTGATGTTGTTGTAATCCCCTTTAAAGAAATTCAGTTTCTCAGTACTGCATTTTCTTTCTTGTTCTGTGTAGCAGTTCAGTTTGAAATCAATGACTAGATGGTCACTTTTCCCTAATCCAGGTAGGTAATTGATATTGGTGACCATATCCTCCTCATTTGATAAAATTAAATCTAAAACTGATGGCTCATTCCCTTCTCTATAGCGTGTGGGTTTTAAAATGTGCTGGAAGAAATATGTGTCCCTAATACACTCTAGGAACTGACTTGATATGTGTGTTTCATTGACACACGTGGTCATCTCGCACCAGTTTATTTCCTTAAAATTAAAATCTCCCATTAAGAGCTTGTGTGTAAAGTTCATGTCCCGACACTTTATGAACAATGATTTCAAGTGGTAAAAATTGTTTTCGGATGAGCTGGGGCTCCTATATATACAACCAGCTAGTAAGGTATCTCTATTTTTTAGTTTCACACGACACCAAACAGATTCTTTAAAATCAGAGTCTATATTCACTTGCTGAGCTGATAAGTCGGTTTTGACATAGAGTAGTACTCCTCGGCCTTCATTGAGGTTGGTAGTGAATAGGTCATAGTTTTCCAGCTGGTAAAAGATGTCTTGATTTTCAAAAACTTGGTTTTTAGGGAAAGCTTCTGTTATGCCAATAATATCAGGATTTTTCTCGTGTATAAGAAGCTTTAGTTCTTCACGTTTAGATTGAGTGAAACAGTCAGCATTAGTATATAGAACATTGAGATTGTTAAGATTGGATGCCTGTTGATTAAAAGACCCATTTGTTGCATTTGGGTCAACCCTATATACATTGGTAAAACTTACATCCTATAGGTTACTGACCTCAGGGTCGTGGCCTGTCGCCCCCTGTGACAGACCTCCCAAGAAAGTCTCCTCAGTCTCGGTTAGGTTTGTTATGGTGGTTTGATCATAGGCTCGTGCCTCTAAGTTTGAGTCATTCATAGCGTTGAAGTATGATCTCTGGGTATTGTTTTCTACGTTTATTGGGCTAGGCATCCTGTTTGTGACTGGCATAGCCACTATTTCTGGTTCGCTTAAACTGAATTGCCGAGTGGGTGGGGTAACAGCCCTAGCTTCCATTGGTGAGACAGGATCTGCTCGTTGTTGCTCTTTCTTTGCTTTAATAGCTTTGATTTTCTCTCTTCTTTCTTCTCTCTGTTCTGGTGTTAAATCTTTAGCTATAATTACCCTCTGGTATACTTCAGGTGTTTTTTTGGATATGTCTCTCGCATTATCAAGTAAGTATTTCCGTTGGGATTTTGAGTCCAGAATAACTCTTAGAGGTCTCATCTTACCTTCCTGCTTCCGGCCAAGTCTGTAAGAGTTGGTAATGCTTAGGTTCTCTAGTCCCAAGCTGGCACTTATAGTTCTTACATCAAACTCATCTGCCCTTTTATTTTCTTCGCCACTTTCATGGTTTTTTTTCTTTCAAATTGAAAATGGTTATATTTAGCTCTCTTCTTTTCCTCTCTTGTAACTCTCGGGTTCTTTGATCAACAACTGTGTGTATGTCACCTTTAAGACTGTCTATGATCTCATTTTTCATCATTGAGACTTGGCTAGCCACTTCTTGTTTTGTTGTTTCCTGTATGCTCCCGAGCTTTGCTTCGATGTTGCTCATTCTATTTTCATATTTGCCTTTGATGTCCTCCAATGAGGCTGATATGTTTGCCAGAGATGGAAAGGTAGCTGTACAACTTTTGCATGTCCAATGGAAATTAGCGAGCTCACCTGCAGCTATACATTCATAGAGAGTATTGGATATTTTACCACATTTGAGACAAAAGAGTAGCTTACAGCCAGAACAGGGTATTGTTTTGTCAACAAAGAACTCACATTGGTGGCAAGCATACCCAGAGTTGTTTGAGTCTGATGGTGGTCTAGGTCGTTTTTTCTCCTGTTGGTCACTCATTTTTGAGATCTCTTTTACAAAACTTGTCAACGTCTTATTTTTTCTTTGAAAGGTTCTAACTGGCAAGTTTTAAATCTGGCACACTGTAGTATATGGCGAGGCAGCCCTCACACACAACTTGTAATGGCCAGTTGTGGGTTGTTCAATAATTTTACGTTATAGGAGGAGGATATTGCCAATTTCAATATGTTTCTACTGCTTTATATAGGGGATTTAGATAGTGGTGAGGCAGCCCTCACACACATATAGCCAGGACCTGACCTAATTTAATATCTTTACATTTCAGATAACATGTGGGGGACGCACCGAGTGGATATGACCAAATTTGCATTTCAAAAATTTATTTATGGCTGATTTAGCTTGAAGTTGTAAACACAATTAAAACTATGGCGAGGCAGCCCTCACACACAGTAACATGGCCGTTTGTTGATATACTGTCTTTCCGTAGATGTCACCTGTTCTAGGTATCCTGCTAACGTATTTTTATGGGGGGGGGGGGGGAGGGCGGAGTGCTTTATCGAGTAACTATGCAGGGGTAGTCTCTTCCTACCTTCATCATGTGTAAGACTTAGCAGCGATCAACAATAGATAGTAGTCTATTACTATTACATTGAGATATTCACTCACTGGTGTGATGGGGGGGGGGGGGGGGTAATTTTTAACTAACTTAGCGTTGATCAACAGATAATAGTCTATTTCTATTCTATTGGTTATTCGCTCATATATAAGTGGTGTGGGTAAGATTTCAGTTAACACTAATTGTAGTCTCTGTCTACACAGGTAGCATCCCTTTGATGCTGATTTGATAGGGAGGAAATCTCACTGATCTGTATCTACACCATGTAGTCCACTGATCTGTATCTACACCACGTAGTCTATTTGCAACATAAGAATAGTTTCTTTCTATTTATATCTCACTCTGATTAACTTGGGTATCATGCTAGTATTGCATTATAAGGATTGAAGGGGGGGGGGAGTGTACTAGTCAATTAAATATACAGGGGTAGTCTCTTTCTACCTTCACCGCTAAAGGGGAACATGATTTACAGAGTAATTTTTTTTTTTTTTTTTTTTTATGTAGTCTCTTCTACATAGCGGGATTAATTGCAAGATAGTCTCTTCTACCTTCTGACACAGTAATTGGACCGGTTTAACTTTTAACGTAGTTCTTGTCTACTAATATTAACACTGTTGGTATTGGTTGTTAAGTGGGGAGGGGGGGGGGGTTTAAAGGGGTATGGTGGGGTTTACCTATGGTTTATGCAGTCTATTTCTACAACCATGAGTCAAGGTGTAGGAAAGTATATTCTACCTTCAGTCGCTTTAGTGGGACCGATCCAACTTTTAGTGTAGTCCTTGTCTACTAATCTTGATGATTTGAGTAGGGGGTTAGAGAAATAGGGTAGGGTTTGCTAAGTGTGTAGTCTCTTTCTACGTAAATGAATTCACTGCTTCCTGATAATCAACACATAATCAACACGTAGTTCAATTCTACAGAATAGCATATTCATTTATTGTTGTAGTCCTGGTCTACTGATCTTAATGATTGGAGTAGGGGATTTGAGAATTAGGGCAGGGTTTGCTAAGTAAATGTAGTCTCTTTCTACGTAATGAATTCACTGCTTCCTGTCTCTTGACCTGACTCTTGACAGTCAACACATAGTTCATTTTTACAAAATAGCATAATAATTTATTGTTGTATTCTGGGGGGGGGGGGGAATTCTAAATGTTTGTTGGAAACAGTTTTTCTTTATAAACATATGTACATGAAATTAAATTCAAATTAGTGTTACTGGCACTATGATCAGTCATGATCAGCATTGTAGTCAAATTCTACTTATCTTCATCAGGAGTGACAATACGAACAAAATTTGTTACATTTGCTACGCCCAAGAATTTATGAATATTTTATTTCACAGACAAAACAGATCAGCGTGGTGAATGTTATTTCAGATAGGTAGTATGGCGAGGTCAGCCCTCACACACATCTACCTTAATTACCTCAATAACAGTCCCTCCTGATCTGCATAGTTAGCTTCCTAAGCCAACACTTGCTCAATTCTGGCAGGGGATGAATCCCGTCCATATATAGGTTGTGATTATAGAATTTCTTGCTTCTTCTTGCTTTATTTTTCCTTACTACTTCGAGATCCACATTCAGGGATCTCATTTCAACTTGGTTAAGTCGGTTTAACCTGTGTAAATGCTCATTTGCCACCTTAGTTCTTGTTTCTAGCACTTTATCCCTTAAAGCAAATTTTTCAGGTGCCCGGTGACCCTTTGATTCATTCCATTTCCTTATTGAGTAAAATGGTATCTCAATAAAGGTCAGTTTGAATTTTCTTCGCCTGGCAAGCCGTGCTATGCGCTCACAGTCAACTATGAATCTTGCAACGCCGTGCCTTGGGTTTAAATAAACATATTTTCCCGGTTTTACCGTCAAGTTGCAGGTCCCAAGCCAGACATACAGATGGACGCGACCATAGGTCAATATTGCCTCTTCAATTTGTGACAGTAAGTATCTACGGCCTGTGTCAGAGTCCCAACCGGGCTTGTACCACCACAAAATCTCATTTTCGATGTAGGATGTAGCAACTGCTCTTAGATAACCAGCTTTACTGTCACTTAGTACAATTGGTTGTCGTTTGATTGGAGGCAGGTCATTGTCAAACCCCTCTGTGCTCCTTACAAATTTCCTACATTTCTTTAAAGACATGATAATTGTGTAGTTGTTCCATTTTAATTGAGCAAGAGAGTTTATTTTGCAAGAATATGCTGTTGAGAAGAAAAAGATACAAGTTGGAAAGGCTCCGGTGAAAAAATTGACTGTCAGACTCACGCAGAGAATCCAATCAATCCATATCAAAATTTTATTCATCGGAACAGAATCCAGCTCAAAAAACGTTCATCAGACCTTAATGTTTCTAGTTTGATTGTTTGTTCATCTTAGGAAACATTAGGAAGCATAAATTTTTCCATCAACTTTACAAATTTTTTCTTGTCCGAATTGCACCCTCCGACTACTAGTTCGTTGCCTGTGTGGCACGGGCAATGGCAAGTCTCATATACAAATACATAGAAAATGTACAAATAAAACACCACTTATCGTTTCCCTATCCTATTGACAAATGTCCAAAACCAGTATTTGTTCTAGATTCTCTCTTTAGTCCATGAAAACTTTAATCTTGATAATTTTTTTCTCTCCGCCGGAAAATGTGCTTCTTCTCCGTCCACCACGCATGCGCAACAACCGTAAATTTTAGCTCACGTGTCAGGTTGACATTTGTATATACCTTAATTGCTATAGACCGATTTTGTCTTGGGCCGACTTTGGGAAGTTTGTATGGGATCGCGCTTGAATATTTGGTCCCATCATTTATCTCAGTTTTTGCACATTTTAACCAGTCTACGTCGCCAGGGGCGCCATCTTGGATGTTTACATCGAGGAAAGAAAAAGGTTTTTGAAAATGACAGAAGTTTTAACAGAAGAAGTGGTTCCACCACCAAGCAATACTTACATTATCAGACCTAACTTTCAACATAAGTAACTGAATTTTAAATTTATTGAGTTTTCTGTCGGTTAGGGCATTTGCACGTTCACATAGCATGATAGGTTTTTGTGGGTGGGGTATTCAAACAGGTGCTTGTTTACTTTCTTTCTACTTATACAGCGATCTACTTTCTACTGACCATTACTCGCAGGTGTACATTACGGCCTACATTACATACACAGAATCAGAATTGTTACTGGTGACACGTCAAATGACATTCATACACCAGGACCTGTGATGTGGGAAGTTAGTCCGGCATTATCCTGTTATTTGACCCGCGTATAAAAACTGCAATACCCGGAACTTATTTGACCCGGGTCAGATTAGTACCGTGTATTTGAATAGGCAAAAACGTTTAGCGGGTCAAATAAGTTCCAGCTATTAGGAATGCATATTGTTATAATTAAGATAAGTAAAGATAACTTACCTGTATTTGTGCTCCCAAGTCCCCGACTCTGAAACACGTCTGTGTTGTCCAAAGTCGGGAAGGTCAAGAGGAAGATTAGTTGATGACGTCTGGCCAGAATGGGATCGTCCAATGACGTCACTGCATAGAATTAGTGGACGGTCGTAGATCTTGCGGTTGTTGTTGTAGAACCGGCACAACACTCGCCTCCTTTTATGAAAAGACCTAAAAGTGGCTAAAGAAAGCTATAAGCACAAAGTAAAGATATGGAAATTTACAAATGATTTTTTCTCGCCTCCTTTTATGAAAAAGGAGGTTTAATACAGAACATCTAAATTGGCTCTAAGTACAAAATCTAACTTTTATAATTAACAAGATCTAGGTTTATGAATATAATTCTTACACAGAAACTGACTTGAAATGGAAGTTCTAATTATCTCTAAATATTCGCTAAAATAATAGTGAATGTGCAATTATTGACTTATGGACTTCGAAGTTGTGGATATAACTATGCTGTAATGAGGCTTAATTTGAAAGACTGATATTCTTCAAATTGATAAAAGAATGCATTTTTTTTTTTTTTTTTTACAGTAACTGACCACTATGACCGCGTCTAATATAACTTAATTTTGATTACAAATATTGGTAAAATGATTTCAGCGATTGGCCTGAGTAACTTCTTTCTAATGAGTAACTATTTCCTGAGTAATACTTTCCTAGACGGCAAGTCTTTTTGGTGACCGATTTGCTGAATAACCAGTATGGTACAATTTAATGTAGTATACATGATATACATGTTGTAAGGAAGACTAAATTTGAGTTTATAGAAAATTACAATTATGTACATAGCCACTGCATACCAGTTGTCAGTAACAGGGGTCTACAAAGAAGTAAAGTGCTAAACACTGAAGGGACAACATAAAGCAATGTAAGCACTGGAGTCTCGGTTGACTTTAGAAACATAACTAGCAACTACAACTAAAGAATTTTAACTATAAGAACCAAAGATGACTGCTAAATAAAAATAACACAAATGTGTAAAAAGCCAATAAGAACAATATCCAAGAATCACTACAATGTGTATGCTTTACATAAATTGAAAGGACAAGCAACTGTATATGTAGTTTTTTTATCAGTATAATTTAGAAATATTGGTTGTATTTAGTTGTGCTTGTTCCACATAATAAAAATATTGCTGTCAAGTGTAAAATAGTATGTTCAAAATTGTACTGGACAATAAACAGAACAGAATCTACCACAATTAACTAATATTCATACATGACAAAAATCACATATATGCACTCTAATGCACATACATGACCAAACATCACACTGGCATTACAAATATCACACATGTGCACTTTATGCACAGCATGACAAGATATCACTCTGGCACAATAATTGTACCAGCATGACAATTCCTATAATAGAAATAATCACACATGTGCTATATAAAACATCACTCTGGCCCAATGTATGAACCAGCATGACAAATATTAAACATCACACATGTACCCTTCCAGCACATGCATGACAATGTCACTCTGGCGCCTATAAACGCCAGCCTGACAAAACTACAAATATCACAGTGATGTACTACATACACCAGCCTGATAAAATTACAAAATTAATTCGAGGTAGAAACTGTTGTGGTTAAATACGTTCTGTTGTACATGATGTTTTATGTACATTGGAACAAATATAGATAAATGAATACATGAACCAATTTTAGCATACACATCTTAAGTAAAGCCTGGAATACTGCAAATGGAACCAAACATTAAATCTTAAAATTATACTTACTGTTTTTTGGATTCTGCTGGAAATAAAGTCAAATTATGAATAA
This sequence comes from Lucinisca nassula, assembly GCA_963580285.1. NCBI lineage: Eukaryota > Metazoa > Mollusca > Bivalvia > Lucinida > Lucinidae > Lucinisca > Lucinisca nassula. The sequence goes on along the minus strand of OY757024.1, from coordinate 1,893,402 downwards.
TTCTGAAATGTAATAGAACCCTTACCAAGAGATATTGTCTGATATACTGAAATTTAATTTCCAGGTGTTCAAATATAATTTATGACAATCACCGAGCTCTCCAGATCTGACAGTTTATGTAAATATATGATAGAGAGCAACTTATGTTTTGTTCCATGTTGAAATGATTTATATAAAAGTCAAAAAGGAATGACAGAAGGGAGTATAGCCAATGAGGACAAACCTGATCAAGAAGCATAGCATTTACAAATAAATGATCCAGGTGTCATACTCCATTCCCGCTCTCATATCAAATTCTGAGAAGGGGCTCCTCAGAAATGTTGACAGAACAAGTATGCAGTGGAGGGGTTCAAAAACTGAACCTTGACATACATACAGCAATAGAATATATATAAACCTGTAATAGTGTGTAGTTGCAAATGCCCTGAACACATGTATATATCACAGTGTACATGTACATAAAAAGTGTTTCAGTGCACATTGGAATAGTGGCATGAATGTATGAACTGATATATTTAGAATTCTACATGATAGCCCATAACATACAGATTAACATGCAGAAATGTATCGAAATGAAAAGATAGCCAGCACATTGTGTACTGTTGGGAGAAGCGCCTACTGAAAACCTGACAATCCAAAGGACTGGTCAAATGTTTCAGAGGCACCCCTGCCAAAGACACAAAGCAATAAAACAAGCAATTTTGGATTTACGGCCTAGAAAATATTATCAAGGTAATGTCGAGCCAGCCAGTCAACCTAACAGCACTTCTCCTGGGCAAGCTCAGTCCTGAGCAGTTAACCAGTACAGTGCATATTTTTCCAACCTCGCAATATTCTGCATATGTGGACACATCAGCTGATCAACCTACAAGCTATATCAGCCTCCACATCCACACACACTGAACAATGCTTCCAAATAAACAAATAAAGCTACTGCAAAAATACATAGGTGTGCCATACAAAGACTACTTAGTTACTGGATGATAATTCCCAAGGATCCACATATTCTGCATATGTGAACATATCAGCTGATCAACCTACAAGCTAAATCAGCATCCACATCCACACACACTGATTCCAAATAAACAATTAAAACTAATACTAAAATACATTCCTACAGTATAAATTATAAGCCAAAAGATTCAGCATTAAAGCTACAAATGCAAGGGCACACACAAAGTTTATAATGCAAATTTACCGTACAAAGTTCAGCAAGAAATAATCGAAGATATCCAAGCAAAATCTTTTATTAACTCGCAGTTTCAGGAATGAATCCGATATACATTTTTACCATTCTCAGAAGGATGAGTCATTCTACAGCAAAGCAAAGGTAAAGCACATAGCCATTAATTTCGCCAAAAAACTCATTTTGATTAATACCAAGGACAGGGGGTATACCGAAAATATAGCAATATAGAATAGACACTACCAGTTACATGCAATTCTGATAAACAGATAAACTATATGACAAGATATAAACCAAGTTTAGTCAAGCAGGTATATAGGTATATAGAGAAATCCATTCAAAGCTACAAAGATAATCAAACTGTATATGACAAGATATACACCAAGTTAAGTCCTGTCAAGCAGGCATACAGAGATATCCATTCAAAGCTACAGAGCTGCAAAGCTAATCAAACTACATGACAAGATTTAGACCAAGTTTAGTCCTTTCAAGCAGGTATATAGAGACATCCATTCAAAACTACAGAGCTACCAAAGAGTCATAGCCTTAGTTACATCTCAAACAATACGTACATGTATACTTTCTCCCCCTTTCATAATAAAAAGCTTTTTCAAAGGCAAAAATGAGCATTATTTATAATAAAGGAGTGAAAGAAGAGAAATGGCTATGAGAAAAAAAAAAATACAAGCATCAAAATATAGGTCTAACGACCCCATCAATATTGTATACGTCAATTCGTAGACGTTGCTTCCAACCATGCGTGACCTTTACCCGACATTGAGATGAAATGGCATCTCAAGTCCTGCCGCCCAATAAAACCAGTAGGGTTTATAAGCATGGACGGTCCGGCACGCACCGGCTTAGATCCTCTAAGCGGTTTACCAGTACTCGTGTTCGGTCGGCATCAGGTCTGCTTGGAAGTATTACAAAACCTATCTATTTCTTCAAGCCCCGACAGGCAGGTAGCTGAACAAGAACAACAAAAAAAAAAATCAATTGGCGCTATATGGCGAGGAAAACAGGTTTGTCGACGACAGGAAAGAAAATTGTCAATAGAAATCGACAACGAAAATTGTCGACAGAAATGTAAATCGTCGATATCGATCGACGAACAAAATTCGTCGACATGTAAATCGTCAAGGGTAATCGACGATAAAAATCGGCGATATTAATCTACGCAAAAAAAACAGTCGACAGAAATAAACCCTATAGAAAAATGTCAAAATGCAGGTTTCAAGCTGAAAATGCCATCCGGAACGTAGAAAATCATCACTACAGGTAATGATAAAATTATACGTTCAAAACGTGAGAGAAAGGACCATAAATGAATAAATAACCTTGAATTTTTCTGTTAAAACTTCCTTTCACGTATAAAAAAATTGTTTCTGACACTACTTTCGTTTTCAACAGTAAACAAATGTGGGAAACTAAAAATAGCCGAAAACGTATGTGAGCGAAGATAGCCGAAATGGTGTGTAGACGAAAGTAGAAAATATACAACTTTTCCCCTTAATTTATTAAAAAATTAGGCTTGCAATATGTAATTCAATAATTATTTTTATGTTTTAGGATATTATTAGAAAGATTTAGTAATTTTCAAAAACAGATGGCAATGATTGAATTGGTCGTAATTTCTTCGACGGAACATGCCGGATTCCAGCGAAGAATATACGAGCAATTACGAGCCCATTCATACCTTAATTATGGTAATTAATACATATCTTATTAAAATAATCCCGCGCCAATTAATTTCATCGCAGCGCCAAATGTTATAATAATGATAAGTAAAGATAACTTACCTGTATTTGTGCTCCCAAGTCCCCGACTCTGAAACACGTCTGTGTTGTCCAAAGTCGGGAAGGTCAAGAGGAAGATTAGTTGATGACGTCTGGCCAGAATGGGATCGTCCAATGACGTCACTGCATAGAATTAGTGGACGGTCGTAGATCTTGCGGTTGTTGTTGTAGAACCGGCACAACAATATTTTCAAGAAATGCATTGTCACAAAATGAATTATTTTAAGACACTAACCCCAAAAGATGCTAAGCCCAATTTTCTGATGGAATGTCCCCCAAAGAAACCCTTTTCCTGGGGAAACTTCCCCTTGAGTGGCATATCATAATGATAAAGTTACTAGTCTAAGTTTCTGTCTGTATATATATACTCCTGTTATTGACCCGGGTCAGATAAGTACCGTGTATTTGAATGGGCAAAAACGGCAAGCGGGTCAAATAAGTTCCAGCTATTAGAAATGCATACTTTTGAAATCTGTTTTCAAGAAACGAAGTATTAGTCATTTTTATGCAGTTTATTCCGTGAATGCAATATTAAAACTAACCATTTACGGAATAAATTGCAAATGTAAGTTTATGCAAATAAGGTGATGAATAATCGTTCACGTGATTAGAATCAAGCGCCTGGTGACCCAGATCAGAAGAAAATGTATAAAACTAGACATTTTGATAATTACCAAAATGATCGGAACTTAACTGACCCGCGGGTCAAATAACAGGATATTGCCGTTAGTCCCTAGCTCTAACCAAAGATGTAAACTTAGCTACACAATCCTCAGCACCTTCAGCCGTCAAAATAATAGAATCGGGAAGGGCATTCCAATCTCTAATGGTTCGGGGGAAAAACGATTCTTTATAAATATCCGTTCTTGCAGTAAGGGTCTGAAACGTCATTGAATGGTGTTTTCTACAGTGCCTAGCCGGGGGAACAAGGTCATCTGTTGGAATGCTGGCAGCACCCTTTAGACCTTTGTATAAGAGTATGAGCCTACGGTCTCTTCTCCTTTTCTTGAGAGACTCCCATCTTAATTTTCCTAGAATTCCAGTCATGCTCCCAATTTCAAAGCAATAATTTCCAGTTACAAATCTAGCAGCTCTATTCTGAACTTTTTCAATTTCTTCATTAAGGGCCACTCCGCTTGGGTCCCAGATGCAACTACCATATTCCAAGATTGGGCGAACAAGTCCCCCGTATGCTGTCTCTTTCACATCCTGGGGACACTGTTGAAGACTTCGCCTCAGGAAACCAAGTGTTCTATTCGCCTTTGTACACATATTGCTAATGTGTGTATTCCATCTCAAATCGTGAGTGATTGTCACACCAAGGTATTTAATGGAATTCACATTTTCGAGGACCGTTCCCTCTAAGGTGTAAGAAGCCTCAACTTTATTAAATCTCTTCCTTGTTATCTGCATAATATTGCATTTAACTGGTTGCAATCTCATGCCCCATTTTCTGGCCCAATAACCTAATCTATCTATGTCAGCCTGAAGTTTCAGTGAGTCATCTGTATCTCTAATTTCCCGGTAACAAACACAGTCATCTGCGAACAGTCTTATTTCTGAGTCAATGTCAGTGGAAATATCATTGATGTACAGGGAGAACAATAGAAGACCAAGAACAGTCCCTTGTGGGACTCCGGACAAAACTGGCGCCCATACTGAAGATTCACCATTAACAACAACATGCTGTTTTCTGTAGCAAAGGAAGGAATCTATCCATTTAAGAGTCTTCCCACCAATTCCATAACCAAATAATTTAGATTTAAGTAGTTCATGAGGAGGGGTGTCAAAAGCCTTCTCAAAGTCCAGAATAAATGTGTCCACCTGCCCCCCTTTGTCCAGGATTTTTGCCCAATCATTAATAACCGTGCTCAACTGAGTTTCGCAACTACGGTATGCCTTTTCCTAAATGCATGTTGTCTGTCTGACAAAAGTTTATGTTCATCCAATTGGGCCATGATGTTTGAGCAGACTATGTGTTCAAGCAATTTACATAGAACACAGGTCAGTGACACTGGGCGATAATTACGAGCAAGAGCCCTGTCCCCTTTTTAGCTCACCTGTCACGTAGTGACAAGGTGAGCTTTTGGGATCACTTTTTGTCTGTCGTCCGTCGTGCGTGTGTGCGTGCGTGCGTAAACTTTTTCTTCAAATGACATCTCCTCCTAAACCACTGATTGGATTTTAACCAAACTTCACAGGAATGATCCTTAGGTGGTCACCTTTCAAAGTTGTTCAAATGGTTCCGGTCCATTGCACATCTAAGTCACAGTCCTGAGCTAAAAATAGATTTTTAAAATGAAAACTTTAAAAATCTTCTTCACTGAAACCGCAAGGCCCAGGTCTTTGATATTTGGTATGAAGCTTCATCTAGTGGACCTCTACCAAGATTGTTCAAATTATGGCCCTTGGGCCAGAAATGCCCCCACCCCGGGGGCCTTTGGGTTTACATAGGCTTATATAGGGAAAATCTTTAAAAATCTTCTTCTCTTAATCCACAAGGCCCAGGTCTTTGATATTTGGTGTGAAGCTTCACCTAGTGGACCTCTACCAAGATTGTTAAAATTAAAGCCCTAGGGCCAAAATTTCCCTCCGCCCTGGGGGCCTTTGGTTTTACATAGGCTTATACAGGGAAAATCTTTAAAAATCTTCTTCTCTGAAACCACAAGGCCCAGGTCTTTGATATTTGGTGTGAAGCTTCACCTAGTGGACCTCTACCAAGATTGTTCAAATTATAGCCCTTGGGCCAAAAAAACCCCCGTCCCTTTGGCCTTTGGTTTTACATAGGCTTATACAGAGAAAATCTTTAAAAATCTCCTTCTCTGAAACCGAAAGGCCCAGGTCTTCTATATTTGGTGTGAAGCTTCATCTAGTGGACCTCTACCAAGATTGTTCAAATAACGGCCCTTGGGCCAGAAATGCCCCTGCCCCGGGGGCCTTTGGATTAACATAGGCTTATATAGAGAAAATCTTTAAAAATCTTCTTCTCTGAAACCACAAGGCCCAGGTCTTTGATATTTGGTGTGAAGCTTCACCTAGTGGACCTCTACCAAGATTGTTCAAATAATAGCCCTAAGGCCAAAAATGCCCCCTCCCGGGGGGGCCTTTGGTTTTACATAGGCTTATACAGGGAAAATCTTTAAAAATCTTCTTCTCTGAAACGGAAAGGCCCAGGTCTTCGATATTTGGTATAAAGCTTCATCTAGTGGACCTCTACCAAGATTGTTCAAATTATGGCCCTTGGACCAGAAATGCCCCCGCCCTGGGGGCCTTTGGGTTTACATAGGCTTATATAGGGAAAATCTTTAAAAATCTTCTTCTCTAAAACCACAAGGCCCAGGTCTTTGATATTTGGTGTGAAGCTTCACCTAGTGGACCTCTACCAAGATTGTTCAAATTATAGCCCTAGGGCCAAAAATGCCCCGCCCCGGGGGCCTTTGGTTTTACATAGGCTTATACAGGGAAAATCTTTTTCTCTGAAACCACAAGGCTCAGATCTTTGATATTTGGTGTGAAGCTTCATCTAGTGGATGTCTACTAAGATTGTTCAAATTATAGCCCTGGGGCTAAAAATGCCCCCGCCCCGGGGGCCAGTGATTTTACATAGGCTTATATAGGGAAAATCTTTAAAATCTTCTTCTCTGAAACCGCAAGGCCCAGGTCTTTGATATTTGGTGTGATGCTTCACCTAGTGGACCTCTACCAAGATTGTTCAAATCATAGCCCTGGGGCCAAAAAGGCCCCCGCCCCAGGGGCCTTTGGTTTTACATAGGCTTATACAGGGAAAATCTTTAAAAATATTCTTCTCTGAAACCACAAGGCTCAGATCTTTGATATTTGTCATGAAGTTTCATCTAGTGGACCTCTTCCAAGATTGTTCAAATTATAGCCCTGGGGCCAAAAATGCCCCCATTCCCGGGGCCCTTTGGTTTTTCATAGGCTTATATAGGGAAAATATTTAAAAATCTTCATCTCTGAAACCACAAGGCTCAGGTTTTTGATATTTGGTATGAAGCTTCACCTAGGATAGCCCTTGGGCCAAGAATGTACTAGAGACACTGATTCTCAGGTGAGCGATTCAGGGCCCTCTGGGCCCTCTTGTTTGAAAAGTGGACAGATGTTCGCTAGGAGCCATTCTTTGGGAATTTCACCCGTATCGAGAGATTGTTGGAAAAGATGAGCAAAAACTGGACCTAACTCGTTTGCTAGTTCCTTCAGGACTCTAGGATGAAGCTCATCAGGCCCTAAAGCTTTAGAAGGGTTCAAGCCTTTAAGTAACTTGATCACTCCAGCAGAGGATACAACAATATTTTCCATGAAAGGGGCCGATCTTCCAGTCAATGGAACCTCGTTGAACTCAGTTTTATTAAATGCATCATTGAATTGACCAGCCAATTCCTCTGCCCTTTCAGAGTCCGATTCAGCGACCCCATTCCCTCCTCTTTTTTTAAGGGGTGGGATACCTTGCCTATCTTTCTTCTGGCTATTGATATATCTGTAGAAGTCTCTGGGATTCGCCTTTACATCACCTACCAAGTTATTTACATACTGATCATGCTGATTTTTGATGTCATTTTTAATTTCTCTTCTCAAGTTTTCAAATTTTGCTCTGAGTTTACCACTTCCCGGCTTTTTTGCCTTAGCATGAATCTTATTTCTCCTCTGAATTTTTCTTCTTATTTCTGGTGTGATCCAAGGAATTGAAGATACAGACCTAGTTTTGGAGGGGATATGATTTTCGGACGAAGCTTGAATGAAAGACTTTATCAAATCAAAGTTCTCCTGTACAGACCGAGCATCTGAATGACCATTAAAGTATTTCTCTCTTGCAAATTTTGGGGCATCCTTCCTCATAGTTTCATAGTCACCCTTTTGATATAAGTACACCTTTCTACGAGGTTTCTTTATAGGTGGTATGAAGATTTTCAAAAATCCAGAGACAATATCATGATCACTTAGTTTGTCCGGGGATTGAATATCCCCAAACTGTCCTTGCAAAGTTGTAAGAATCAAATCCAAAGTGTTTCTATCTCTAGTAGGGAAGTCAACAACCTGTTCCAAGCCATGATCAGGTTTGCAGAATGAAATTAAAGCCTACACAGTAATACAGTAATTATGGTAGGGGTCTTTAACCTTAAGTTGTTTTCGTGGAATCACGCACAAAATCCCCCTCCAATTGTTCAGGTGGATGGAATCCCCCTGCACAAAATTCTCCCCCCCCCTGCTGTTTATAAAGGTGGACAATATACCCCCACACCTTTGCATGCACAAATTACTGATTTGTGAAAATCAGTCTGTAGCATATATATATACATGTGTTGTTATGAAAACTGTAGATTGCAAATCAAATTTGGTACAATACTATCACAGCATGTAGAAATTATTGCAACATGTAAGTACTGCACAAGTACAACAGATGAAATATATATACCAGTTAAATCATCAATGAAAAATTCGAACAATAAATAAGAACATTACAAATGAAACAAACATTGTTCTTTAGTCTTGGCAAGAAATTAAATTCATTGAAATGACTTAATAATGTTTGTTCAATTATGACCATGACATGTCCTTTAATTTACACCATATTAGTTTATATAGAACCATTACAATAATCAATCAGAATTTTCAAAAGTGATACATTATCCTATCAACAAATTAATTCTGTAATTAGCAGCTAATCAAAGAAAATTGGTTCCAGGACAATAATTAAGGAATTCTGTTCCTTTTCTGTGGGATTAAAGAAAAAATATTTTTAAGATCAAAGTGGAAAGGGCATACCTGTATTAACTTTTTATAATTATACATGAGTGCTTTTGGGTTTTATGGCCTCTCAACCCATTAGGATTATATCTGGCATAATCAGTTAACCTACCCTAGTTACACTGTAACAGGCACACTTAGATTCATGATCTTAAATTCCCAATCTGTATTGATTCCTGATCATTTCCTTCACTTTTATTTTAGAATCTCTACCATTATGAAATACTCCTGTTCAAATATATCTCTAAAGATTGACATATTTCTATAAAAGATTCCGATTTTTTTATATTTCTGCTCAAAAAACAAAGATTATGGGTGTGTGTGTGTGTGAATTCGGGTTTAACGTCGCTTTCAACAATTTTTCAGTCATATCACGACGGTGTCTGGTTGCGACAGGGAGCTCAATGCTCACGTTTATAGTGCTGCCTCACTGAAGTATCATGTCCCAGACACATTACATGATACCACACCCAGTCACATTATCCTGACACTGGATCGACCAGTCCTAGCTCTACCCCGTAAATCTGAGTGCCAAACGAGGAGCAGCTAGTACCATTTTTAACGACTTTGGTATGTCGCGGCCCGGGATCGAACCCGAGACCTCCCGTTCCCCGGAGCGGACACTCTACCAACTGAGCTATCGGGGCCGGTAAAAGATTATGGGTAGTGGGAGGATAAGCAACTAGACTAACTTAGAGCAAGGGTGATTTTGTCTGGGAGGGATTATGTAAGGGCTGGGAGGGGATTTTGTCCAACCTGACATCAAGGTTGGTCGGTAAATACCAGTGGCAGGAATTCCCACTGATATTTACCGGTAATTACCGTCCTGGGAAATACTCCAAATTTCAGCAAAAGTGGGAAATACTGGGAAATAGTGTGAAATATGATTTTTGTTTTGTTATTTCATAGAAAAACACTATTAATATTTGTGTAATTTAATTGAAATAATGAACAGTTAGCTATTTTGCAATATGCCTCCCCATACATACATATAAAAAAAGGCTGACATACAGCGAGGGGGGATTTTTTCCGCCTTTATGGAAATGGGGATTTTGTCCGGTTACCGTTTTCTTGCGAACAACAGTATAACCGGTCACGGTACGTTTCGGTCCTGAGTCATTTTGGACCCTGGGTCATATCGGTCCTGGGTCGTTTTGGTCAAACTGGTGGGTCTTTTCGGCCCGAAATTTTTTTCTCACCATTTCAAAGCATTGCATTGTAATATTACATTTCAGAGATCAGCCTGTGCTATTGCTATCTTTGCTTGTTCCGTTATGAATAGCGCAGAAGCCATAGAGGGCTCCTTTGAACAGCAAAGAATTTGATCACAATGACAGGTGCAGGCTGATCATATAAAATTATTGGAGCAGATTTGCCTTTTTCTCAAATTGCAAAGTCTTATCCAACACATTGCATGACTAGGGCTGGCTTTTCGGAGCTGAAAAGATAAACAATTATCAGTCTTGTCTTTGCGATCGATAATCAATTAGTAATCGCTAAGATTTTTGTCTGGCTTTCTGTCTGAGCATGACTTTTACCATATGTTGCACTTTATGTATATTTGAACAGACAGGCCTGAGCGAACAGTGTAGACCCAGATGAGACACCGCATAATGCGGCGTCTCATCAGGGTCTGCACTGTTTGCCACTCATCCAACTATTTTAGGCATAGCTTTGGGTAGTAAATTGTACCTATCAAGTAATCGATTAAAAGCAAATCAGAAATGATAATCATTTTTGTGGAATTTATCAATTAATCAATTAATCGATTATCAATTAATCGTGGCAGCCTTATGCATGACTCATTGTTTGATAAGCAAACAGATGCTGATAATCGATCAACAGCTGAATGCAGCCACAGGTTTCGCATGCTGTTCTGAAACTCTGCATGCCATTGTGATACTAGCGAATACTATTCAGCCTGCACATCAGTTCAGTACGATCGCATCCGCATGGCTGTCAAGCTACGAATCTTATAGAATGAATGTGTATCATGATCTGAAATTGTGTATATATGGCATGTGAAGAAGTAAACCATCTTGCGTGTGCATGCAGTCTGATGATAATCTTTGAGGATTATCAATTAATCAATCACCTGTTAATCAATTTTGCTGGAGTTATCTAATCTCCTTCTTTTTGTTGTCGGTGATTTACTGAGTGCCGGTGCAAGACCTAAATTAGGTGTGAAAACACACGTTAAATGTGAGCACCTTTAATTAATGAGGGGAGATAATTTTTAAGTCCTTTGACTTCGTCCGCGAATTCTGTTAACATAAAAAAATATCCAATTATGTTATAACTGATATGCTTTCGTTTAAGGGAAGTCTTTTAAATGTCAACAATCCCTGGCTTTGAAAAGAACTTTTAAAATTCTTTAATTGGGCTATCATAAACGTGAAAGGCCATGTAAAAATATTACAAATATATGAAATATTTAATATTCAACAGGTAATCTGCTGAAAAAAGCTATCTATTAAAATCTGACCGAAATGACCCAGGACCGAAACGACCCGCCGAAAAGGGCCAAAATGACCCAAGTCCAAATTTAGGCGGAAACGACCCAGGCCGAATCGACCCGGACGAAATGACTCTGGACCGAAACGTCCCAGATTGGTATAACCATTTAATTGAACTTGAATGCATTGATGCACTGATTCTGCAGTGGTAAAATGCTTGACTCATGATAGAGAGGCTCCAGGCTTTTTATTTCTTTCTTTAGGCCCCCGCCCATAGGGCTTGAAGAAATATATGGGCTGCATGATGCTTCCAGGCAGAGCTGAATCCGGCCCGCACACTAGTACTGGTAAACCACTTAGAGGATCTAAGCCTGTCCAGGAACCGCGGTGCGAGGCGGACCGTCCATGCTAATAAACCCTATTGGTTTCATTGGGCGACAGGGATTGAGATGTCATTTCATCTCAATGTCGGGTAAAAGTCCCACAAAATTGGAAGCAACGTCTCCAAAATGACCTTTACAGTGTTGACGGGGACGTTAAACCTCAAATCAAACAAACAAACAAAAATCTTTCTTTCTTTCTACTTATACTGCGATCGGTCACATTTGACCATTACTCGCAGGTGTACATTACATACACTCTAGGTTAGCAGGGTTAAAAGCCTACACAGTAATCATGTAATGACTTCCTGCACAGGGGGCCTCCAGTTAATGTCCCGATCTGAAGGATGGTGCACTTTTTGGCAAATGATGCCAATGGAGCGTGTTCGGACACCAAAATAATCACCGCCTCTGGTGATCGAACCGGGGGCCTTTAGCATTAGAGCTATCACCATTCATGCATGGTAGCTCTGGATCTACACTGAAGTTGATTAGCTCATGGCTCTCTGGACGCTCACAACACTGATGATAGAAGCCTCCGTGGTGTAGTGGTTACGCTACTCGCCTTGTAAACCAGGGGTCACAGGATCGATCCCGGGCTTCTTCAGACATTCGGATGAGTCTTTAAACCGAGGTCCAGTCTCCGTATTACCTTAGCTGTTGGTGGGGCTTAAAACTCACTCACTCACTCACTCACTCACTCACTCACTCACTCACTCACTCACTCACTCACTCACTCACTCACTCACTCACTCACTCACTCACTCACTCACTCACTCACTCACTCACCCACCCACTCACTCACTCACTCACTCACTCACTCACAACACTGATGATACGTCAAATGACAAACTCATACACCAGGAATGTAGTCCCTAGCTCTAACAAAGCAGTAAACTTAGCTACACAATCCTCAGCACCTTCAGCTGTCGAAATAATCAAATTGCCAAGGGCATTAAAATCTCTAACGATTCGGGGGAAGAACCATTAGAGATTGGAATGCCCTTGATGGCCAAGCGTCGGATCCAGTCCCTGTTTTGTCTGGTGTCCCTCAAAGTTCGATACTTGGACCGGTCCTTTGCTTGGTGTTTATCAATGATCTTCCGGATAACACCAGGCCATCTGTTCGTTTGTTTGCTGATGATTGAGTTTTGTATAGGAATATATATATATACTCCTTCTGACTGCCTTATCCTACAAGATGACCTAGACAGCCTAGCACGTTGGGAGGCTGATTGACAAATGAAGTTCAGTATGACCAAATGTCATTCAATGAAGGTGTCTTGGCACCCTCCAGAAAAGCAGATTAAATTTGACTACTCACTTCATCAGCATACATTGGATAAGATTTGTCATCAAGGCCTTTGCTGTATTCTTCTGTGAACAAAATAGTTTGTTTTTGGCCATGGCGTTCTACAAGGGGCAATTTTAGTGACCTGGATGTTTTGAAATAATACTAATTATTACGCTATGAACTACTTACACAACCCATACTATACCATAGTCAGCCAGATTGACTCATCAGTGCAACATCTCTGTGAACACAAAAATTCAAACAACCACAGAGATGAAACAATGGTGAGGACTCGACAGCAAGAAACCACTGAAATGCTGGAGCAAAAGGAAACCAACAGTTAGACTCCGATGGGCCTGACCAGAGACAGAGCATCAGGCACGAACCAACAACATGAATGAATACAAAACTTGCATCTGAAATATGGGGATACCATAAAAGAAAACTCAATGTCAAGCCACTATTTCAAGACACATAAAGCCATTCATAGTATCAACTAACTCACAAATGATGGCTAGAATTAATAAAACATTTCAGCATTAGATATCTGAAATTCTGATTACTGTAGAAAGGTTTATATCAGAGCACCCTGTTTTGTGTGGTGACAGAGTACAAAATGTAATAAATTTGCAATGGAATTACATTTAAAAGTGAATTCATCATAATTACAAAGGGTATACCCAAGGCAATAATTGTACATAATTTGTCAAATTCCAAGAGTTGGCAGAAACCAATTTCTTGCACACCAGACAAGAAAATCTGTGATTTTACCCTGGGATAGAAATTTATGTTCTGACCCTGGTGTTCTGACCCAAAATCGAATATAACTGCATGTTTGATAAATGCACTGGTTGATTACAACCTTGTATGTGTCGTCGTTAAGGTTGACATCATGCACATTACATGACGTCACTAAACATTCCTGTAGTGTCATCACAATATGGCGGACGTTGGTAACCGAAGTGACTGCAGCATTAAAAATCCGCGCTGAGAAATGGAAGGTATGCAAGAAAAAGAATCCAATATGGGTGTGAGGGTTGGATAAAAATCCGTCCCTCTGGATCACTGTCCGACATCACTCGGCAAGCCTCGTGATGCCGGACAGTGACCCTCAGGACGGATTTTTCCATTCACCCCTCACACCCATATAAGATTCTTATAGTAAATTTACTATACCCTGAAAGAACACCTTTAGCCTTGTCCTAGACAACTCAAGGGCAATGGATTTGTCAGGCGATAGATATTCATAACACCGACTTACATCCATGTAACATAGTGCATTCTTTCATTTCTCCAAAATGGTTACTTTTCTGGTGAAAATTTGTGATATTATTAGCTCACCTGAGCCTTTAGGCTCATAGGTGAGCTTATAGTATAGCCATGGTCCGCCGTCCGTCCGTCCACCATTTTCAAAAATCTTCTTCTCTTATACTGCAGGGCCAATCAAAGCCAAATTTCATATGGAGCCTCAGTGGGATGGGGGAACGAAAGTTTGTTCGCGGGGTCTGGATCACATGACCAAGATGGCCGCCATGCCCATATATGGTAAAAAGCCTTCATAAATCGTCTTCTCCAGAACCATAAGGCCAGTGGCCTTGAAACTTGGCATGTATTATATGGTACTCAGGCCCATCATGGTTTGTACAAATGGTGACCCTGGGTTGACCTTGACCTATTTTACAGCAATGTCAAATTTGTCGACTTAGGCTTTTGCATGGGGCAAAGTGAAAATTATGGATTTATAGGAAACCATTGAAGACAGTGTCACCAAAATTTGTAGATCAGGTAAAGTAACTGAATACATGAAGATCTATGGGTGATATAGGTCAAGGTCATTCATTGGCCTTAGACCCAAGATGGCTGCCATGCCCATATATCGTAAAAAAACCTTCAAAAATCTTCTTCTCCAGAACCATAAGGCCATTGGCCTTGAAACTTGGCATGTAGCATATGGTACTTGGGCCCATCATGGTTTGTACAAATGGTGACCCTGGGTTGACCTTGACCTATTTTACAGCAATGTCAAATTTGCCAACATAGGCTTTTGCATGGGGCAAAGTGAAAATAATGGATTTATAGGAAACCATTGAAGACAGTGTCACCAAAATTGGTAGATCAGGTAAAGTAGCTGAATACATGAAGATCTGTGGGTGAGAAAGGTCAAGGTCATTCATTGGCCTTAGACCCAAGATGGCCGCCATGCCCATATATGGTAAAAAGCCTTCAAAAATCTTCTTCTCCAGAACCATAACGCCAGTGGCCTTGAAACTTGGCATGTAGCATATGGTACTCGGGCCCATCATGGTTTGTACAACTGGTGAACCTGGGTTGACCTTGACCTATTTTACAACAATGTCAAATTTGCCGACTTAGGCTTTTGCATTGGGCAAAGTGAAAATAATGGATTTATAGGAAACCATTGAAGACAGTGTCACCAAAATTTGTAGATCAGGTAAAGTAACTGAATACATGAAGATCTATGGGTGAGAAAGGTCAAGGTCATTCATTGGCCTTAGACCAAGGTCATTCAGGATCCATATTTCAGATATTTTTTTCTCCAAAACTGCTGAGTCAATTTAAGTTAAATTTAATATGGAGCCTTTGTGAGTACCTCACACAATTTTACCATACAAAACACCCATAGACCGGTGGGTTGTAATTTCAATGCACTAAAAACAATAGAAACCTTAGCTTCAGGCACTATCAAGGTTTATGGACTGCCCAAGGGACAGGCCCTGGACCGCCGGGTTGATATGGCCCGAGCCGCAGGATAGTGCCTGAAGCTAAGGTTTCTATTGTTTTTAGTTCATTGAAGAACTGTTAAGTATAATGTCCATTCCGTGAAATTTTCCGGTTATCTCCGTAGCGGACCGGTCCAATACAAGTGTGATAATGCCCGCTGTGTATCTATCGCAGAATAGCGACTTGCACGTGACGCATTTCTAGCCAATGGAAAAACGTGTTTCATTTGTGATATGCACTAATTACTTATGTCATAGCAATCATTCTGCTGCTGGCAAATGGTTTGCTATTCAAAGAGCCATACTTTTGTTTTTTATTTCTTTTTTCTAGTTATGTCTCCCCCCGAAAAATTTTTTCGGGAGAGACATATTTTTTTCCCCCGGGCATCCGTCTGTCTGTCACAAAATCGTGTCCGTTCTGTATCTTGAAAACCGTTCAAGCTGTCTTCACAAAACTTCATATAAATATTTATCAACAGAAGACGTGCAGAGTGCAAGAACTATAACTCTTGCATTTATACTTTTTGAATTATTTCCCTTGGAAGTTATCCTGTATGTATTGTATGGGCAGATTGTGTCCGGCCAATAACTTTAGTTATCTGAAATGGATTTTGAAATTGTTTGGCAGAAATGTTAACAACATGAGACGATGTGTCAAGCGCATGACCCAGGTTGGTACCTCAAAGGTCAAGGTCATACTTAGAGGTCAAATGTCAAAAAGGGTCTTTTTTAAGTGTTTGGTCAATAACTTTCATATTAATGGATGAATTTTAAAATGACTTGGCAGACTCAAAGGTCAAGGTCATACTTAGAGGTCAAAGGTCAAAAAAAGGTCTTTTTTAAGTGTTTGGTCAATAACTTTCATATTAATGGATGAATTTTAAAATGACTTGGCAGAAATGTTATCCATCATGAGACAATTTGTTGCTCGCAAGACCAAGGTTGCTACCTCCAAGGTAAAAAAGGGACCTATTTTTTTTCATGTATGGTCAATAACTTTATTATTCCTAAATTTATTTTGAAAATTCTTGGCAGAAATGTTAACCATCATGAGACGATGTGTTGAGCACATGACCTAGGTTGGATCCTCAAAAGGTCAAGGTCATACTTAGAGGTCAAAGGTCAAAAAGGGTCTTTTTCTGTGTATGGTCAATAACTTTCATATTAATGGATGAATTTTAAAATGACTTGGCAGAAATATTATAGCTTTTTACCAATCTTTACACTTTGTTTTAGCTTTCACGCTTCAGTTGTGGTACAGGCCTATTCACTAAATAAGGGGTGTCACACCTGTTTGAATTTACATACAATGCATGGGCAATGCCATACAATTATAAAATTTGTATCAAGTTCAAATTTTATGAGAAATTTATACTTACATGAGTGTATATACGGTAGGATTGGTTCCCGGACCTGCTCGGATTAACCCGCATGAAAATAAAGCGTCTATCTTATCTCACGTGACATATCACTGCGACGCATATAACTCCCTCAGTTCTATATGGCGACAAGGTGCTCCCTTGTCACCAAAGAAAATAGAGGGGAGGAGGGTGGGTAGCCCTCATGTAAGTATAAATTTCTCATAAAATTTGAACTTGATTACAAATTTTATAATTTTATTTCTAAATTTATACTTACATGAGTGTATATACGGTAGGATGATTTCTAAGCAGTCTTCCTTGGACTGGTGGGTCTTTGGTGACTATTGCTCTGATACTCAGAATACATATACACCATCAATTCATCCCTCAATAACTGTACATAAATATTTTGACTTCTTTGTTCTTAGAAATTGAACAGAACTTCCTTCTGCCTATTTATGAATAAACACCACTTTCTATTTCCTTAAATAGCACCCTCTACAGGCTATTATGTCTATATGGTATCATCATATTTATGATGATCACTGTACATTATTAAAATACTCCTCGGCAACCCGCCGGATGTAAAACATTATATCTCACAATTAAAATTCCCAACATTGGGCGTCCAGTTCTCTGTAATAATATCTTTTAAAAGTCTCCACAGAACTCCAGTCTGCGGCATCAAGAATGTCAGAAAGTGAAGCTCCTCTAAACAGAGCCCATGACGTACCAATTGCTCTAGTTGAAAGAGCCCTTACATTAATCTCGGATTCTGAATCACTGTAGGCTAGCTTAATCAAACTAACAATCCAAGAGGCTATCGTTTGTCTTGACGCTGCTTTATGTGGTTTATTAATGGTTAAAAACAACTGCCTTATTGTTTCTTTCTCTGAATTTGATCTAAACTCTGACGTTCTGTTAACGTAAATTTCAACTGCTCTTTTTGGATCCAATTTCCTGTTTTTCTTAAAACAAGGAACAAAAATTTTCTTAGAGTTGTGACTAGGTCTATCTTGTTTAGATAATCCTTCTCTAATAAAAATAATCCCTTCGGGAAGAATGCTCATAAAACCGACATCCCATCTCAGCGCTTGAAGGTCGCTGCACCTCCTGAATGTGGATATTGCTGTAAGAAAAATTGTTTTCCATGTTAAGCACTTCAATGAAATCTTATTCATGGGTTCAAATGGTGGATTTGACAAAAGATCTAGGATTTTCTTTAAATTCCATTCTGGTACTAACTGTTTAACAGGTGGTCTTGAGTTAAAAACCCCTTTCAGTAACCTTATAATATCTGGATGTTGGCCCACTGAATAGCCATCTATCTGGGGCAACATGACTGACAACATGGACCTATATCCTGAAATTGTTCTATATTTCAAACCTGCTTGAAAAAGACCAGCCAAAAAGTCTGCACAGTTTGTCAAAGTTGCATCATTGGGATCAATTTCCCGTTCAAGACACCAGCTATTGAATTTTTGAATTTGACAGAATAATCCTTCCTAGTGCTAGATCTCCATGATGCAACCATGAGGTTTCTAGTGTCATCCGAAAATCCCTTATTTTGGAACGATCGGTTGACAATAGCCATGCAGTCAGATTGAGTATCTCTGGATTCGGATGAAAAATTCTGGTCTTTGGTTGAAACAAAAGATCCTGTCTCAGAGGTAATCTCCTTGGACAGGCGACCGACATCTGAAGCAGATTGGTGTACCAATGTCTCCTTGGCCACTGTGGAGCTATGAGTATGATCTGACAATGATATTTCCTCATGTGCTGTAGCACTTTCGGAATGAGACAGATTGGGGGAAATGCGTATGCTTCCATGTTTTCCCATGCAATTGACAATGCGTCTGTCGCTAGAGCCAGTTGACTGGGAAACCATGTGCAAAACACTGGCGTTTTCTTGTTTGCTTCTGATGCAAAGAGATCTATTAGAGGTGTTCCCCAAATCTGAAACAATTTGTGGACTACTGCATTGTTCAAAGACCACTCTTGGTCTGATTTTTACCCTGCTCAAACTGTCGGCCAAAACATTCCGAATTCCTGCCAAATGAGCTGATTTCAGAACAATGTTGTTGGCCCTTGCTAGATGCCATATGTCCCAAGTCAGATAGCACAGCTGGGGTGACCGGGTACCCCCTTCCTTGTTCAAATACTGAACCACTGATGTGTTGTCTGAGCGAATCAACACTGTGTGGCCTTTGAGATGCGGAAGAAAATGACTGATTGCCAGATACACTGCCTTTAGTTCTAACCAGTTGATGTGCTTTTTCGCCTCTTGCATAGACCAAGTTCCCTGGCATATTAGATTCTGAAAATGACCGCCGTACCCGTACTTGGATGCGTCGGTTGTCACTATCTTTGAGCAGTTTTGAACACAAAAGCTTTTCCCTTTCAGCAGATTGTCTTTGTTTAGCCAAAACTGGAGATGTTCTTGCACATTTTTGTGGAATGGAACTACCGTCTGCAGATCCATTGTTGACGGTCTCCAAAAATGTAACAGATGTAACTGGATTGGTCTCATGAACAACCTTGCATTGGGAACTAGTTCTATGCAAGATGCCATCAGTCCTAGCAAATGAAGGTAACTCTGAGCTGTGGATCTTTTCCTCAGCAACATGCATGCTTCCTTTATTATGTCTCCCCCGAAAAAATTTTTTTCGGAGAGACATATTGTTTTTCCCCCGGGCGTCTGTCTGTCCGTCTGTCTGTCTGTCCGTCTGTCCGTCTGTCCGTCTGTCCGTCTGTCACACTTTCGTGTCCGCTCTGTAACTTGAAAACCGTTAGAGCTATCCTCACGAAACTTCGTATAAATATTAATCAGCATTAGACGACGTGCAGTGCGCAAGAACCATAACTCTCGCATTTATACTTTTTGAATTATCTCCCTTGGAAGTTTGTTGGTATGTATATATGTATGGGCAAATCGTGTCCGGTCAATAACTTTCTTATTTTTTGATGGATTTTAAAATTACTCGGCAGAAATATTAACAACCATAAGACGATGTGTGGTGCGCATGAGGCAGGTCGGTACCTCAAAGGTCAAGGTCATACTTAGAGGTCAAAGGTCAAAAAAGGGGCCTTTTTTTCGTATTTGGTCAATAACTTTCTTATTTTGAGATGGATTTTAAAATTACTTGGCATAAATTATTAACAACCGTAAGACGATGTGTGGTGCGCATGAGGCTGGTCGGTACCTCAAAGGTCAAGGTCATACTTAGAGGTCAAAGGTCAAAAAAGGGGCCTTTTTTTCGTATTTGGTCAATAACTTTCTTATTTTGAGATGGATTTTAAAATTACTTGGCATAATTATTAACAACCATAAGACGATGTATGGTGCGCATGAGGCAGGTCGGTTCCTCAAAGGTCAAGGTCATACTTAGAGGTCAAAGGTCAAAAAAGGGGCCTTTTTTTCGTATTTGGTCAATAACTTTCTAATTTTGAGATGGATTTTAAAATTACTTGGCATAATTATTTACAATCATGAAACAATGTGTGGTGCACATGAGGCAGGTCGGTACCTCAAAGGTCAAGGTCATACTTAGAGGTCAAAGGTCAAAAAGTTGGCCTTTTTTTCGTATTTGGTCAATAACTTTCTTATTTTGAGATGGATTTTGAAATCACATGGCAGAAATGTGAACCAATATAAGGCGATGTGTTGCGGGCATGACCCATGTTGGTACCTCAAAGGTGAAGGTCATACTTAGAGGTCAAAGGTAAAAAAAGGGGCCTTTTTTCGGGTTTTGTCAATAACTTGCCTATTTTTAAATAGAATTTGAAGTTACTTGGCAAACATGTTAACTATCATGGGACGATGTGTTGCATGCATGATTCAGTTTGGTACCTAAAATGTCAAGGTCATACATAGAGGTCAAAGGTAAAAAAGGGGCCTTTTTTCGTGTTTGGTCAATAACTTTCTTATATTTAGATGGATTTTGAAATTGCTAGGCAGAAATGTTAACCGCCATGAGATGATGTGTTGCACGCATGACCCAGTTTAATACCTGAAAGGTCAAGGTCATACATAGAGGTTAAAGGTAAAAAAAGGGCCTTTTTTGTGTTCTGTCAATAACTTTCTTATTATGCCCCAAACTTGGAAAAAGTTTGAGGGGCATATTGGTTCTGGTTCGTTCGTCCGTTCGTCCATCCATTACGCTTTTGATGCATAGCATAACTAAAGAACCGTGTATGCTAGGGTTTTGAAATTTCATATATGGATTCCTCATGGAAAATTAGCTGACGCGTATTTTTTTTCTCGTCAGGATTATGCCCCCTTCAAGAGTTATTGCCCTTTGAATTTTTTATTTTTAATAAAATCTTGTCAGCAAGATATCTCAAAAACTATTGCAGCTAGAGCCTTGAAAGTTGGTGATTATATTGATGGTGATGAGTAGATGAACTGATTAACTTTTGACAAAATTCCGAAAAATACTTTGTGAGTTATGGCCCTTTGTCATTTTGGTAATTTGTGCCCATTGTAATGTATGCTAAAAGTGATGCATAGCATAACTTTAGAACCATGTATGCTAGGGTTTTGAAATTTCATATATGGATTCCTCATGGAAAATTAGCTGACGCGTATTTTTTTTCTCGTCCGGAATATGCCCCTTTCAAGAGTTATTGCCCTTTGAAATTTTTTTAATAAAATCTTGTCAGCAAGATATCTCAAAAACTATTGGAGCTAGAGCCTTGAAAGTTGGTGAATAGATTGTTGGTGATGAGTAGACGAACTGATTAACTTATGACAAAATTCCGAAAAATACTTTGTGAGTTATGGCCCTTTGTCATTTTGGTAATTTGTGCCCATTGTAATGTATGCTAAAAGTGATGCATAGCATAACTTTAGAACGGTGTATGCTATAATTTTGAAATTTCATATATGCATTTCTGATGGAAAATAAGCTGACACGTATTTTTTTTCTTGTCAGGATTATGCCCCTTTCAAGAGTTATTGCCCTTTGAATTTTTTTTAATAAAATCTTGTCAGCAAGATATCTCAAAAACTATTGGAGCTAGAGGCTTGAAAGTTGGTGAATATATTGGTGGTGATGAGTAGATGAACTGATTAACTTTTGACAAAGTTCCAAAAAATACTTTGTGAGTTATGGCCCTTTGTCATTTTGGTAATTTGTGCCCATTGTAATGTATGATAAAAGTGATGCATAGCATAACTTTAGAACCGTGTATGCTAGGGTTTTGAAATTTCATATATGGGTTCCTCATGAAAAATTAGCTGACGCGTATTTTTTTTCTCGTCCGGATTATGCCCCATTCAAGAGTTATTGCCCTTTGAAATTTTTTTAATAAAATCTTGTCAGCAAAATATCTCAAAAACTATTGGAGCTAGAGCCTTGAAATTTGTTGAGTATATTGGTGGTGATGAGTATATGAACTGATTAACTTATGACAAAATTCCGAAAAATACTTTGCGAGTTATGGCCCTTTGTCATTTTGGTAATTTGTGCCCATTGAAATGAATCCTAAAAGTGATGCATAGCATAACTTTAGAACTGTGTATGCTATGGTTTTGAAATTTCATATATGCATTCCTAATGGAAAATAAGCTGACACATATTTTTTTCTCATCCAGATTATGCCCCTTTCAAGAGTTATTGCCCTTTGAATTTTTTTTAATAAAATCTTGTCAGCAAGATATCTCAAAAACTGTTGGAGCTAGAGGCTTGAAAGTTGGACCATGAGTCATGTGCAAGACCAAGGTCCATACCTCCAATGTCAAGGTCATACCTAGAGGTCAAAGGTAAAAAAAAGGACAGTCAATAACTTCCTTATTCTTTGATGGATTATGAAATTACTTAGCAGAAATGTTAACCATCATGAGACGATGTGTTGTACTGCAAAGGTCAAGGCCATACTTAGATGTCAAAGGTAAAAAAGTGCTTTTTTTGTTTACGGCCAATAACTTTTTTATTTTTCTATGAACATTTTTAGCTCACCTGACCGAAGGTCATGGTGAGCTTTTGTGACCGTAAGATGTCCGGCGTCGTCGTGCGTCGTCCGTCGTCCGTCGTCCGTCGTGCGTAAACTTTTTCTTGTGAACAAACTAGAGGCCACAGTTTTGGTCCAATCATCATCAAACTTGCTCAGAATGATCATCATGACAATATCTCGGTCAAGTTCGAATATGGGTCATGTCGGGTGAAAAAGTAGGTCAGTAGGTCAAATCATAGAAAAACCTTGTGAACACTCTAGAGGGCACAGTTTTGGTCCAATCATCATCAAACTTGCTCAGAATAATTATCATGACAATATCTCGGTCAGGTTCGAATATGGATCATGTAGGGTCAAAAAGTAGGTCAGTAGGTCAAACCATAGATAGTCCTTGTGAACACTCTAGAGGGCACAGTTATGGTTCAATTATCATCAAACTTGCTCAGAATGATCATTGTGACAATATCTCGGTCAAGTTTGAATATGGGTCATGTCGGGTCAAAAAGTAGGTCAGTAGGTCAATTCATAGAAAAACCTTGTGAACACTCTAGAGGGCACAGTTATGGTCCAATCATCATCAAACTTGCTCAGAATAATCATCCTGACAATATCTCAGTCAAGTTTGAATATGGGTCATGTTGGGTCAAAAAGTAGGTCAGTAGGTCAAATCATAGAAAAACCTTGTGAACACACTAGAGGGCACAGTTATGGTCCAATCATCATTAAACTTGCTCAGAATGATTGTCATGACAATATCTCGGTCAAATTTGAATATTGGTCATGTCGGGTCAAATGTAGGTCAGTAGGTCAAATCATGGACGAGGTGAGCTTTTGGGATCACTTTTCGTCCGTCGTCCGTCGTCAGTCCGTGCGTCCGTAAACAATTTCTTCAAACGACATCTCCTCCTAAACCACTGATCGGATTTTGACCAAACTTCACAGGAATGATCCTTAGGTGGTCCCCTTTCAAAGTTGTTCAGATGGTTCCGGTCCGTTGCACATCTAGGTCATAGGAGCCAAAAATAGATTTTTTTTTCACCAAAAACTTAAAAAATCTTCTTCTCTGAAACCACAAGGCCCAGGTCTTTGATATTTGGTATGAAGCTTCATCTAGTGGACCCCTACCAAGATTGTTCAAATTATAGTGCTGGGACCAAAAATGCCCCCGCTCCGGGCCCTTTGGTTTTACATGGGCTTATATAGGGAAAATCTTTAAAAATCTTCTTCTCTGAAACCGTAAGGCCCAGGTCTTTGATATTTGGTATGGAGCTTCATCTAGTGGAACTCTACCAAGATTGTCCAAATTATAGTGCTGGGGCCAAAAATGCCCCCGCTCTGGGGCCCTTTGGTTTTACATGGGCTTATATAGGGAAAATCTGTAAAATCTTCTTCTCTGAAACCGCAAAGCCCAGTTCTTTGATATTTGGTATGAAGCTTCATCTAGTGGACCCCGACCAAGATTGTTCAAATTATAGTGCTGGGGCCAAAAATGCCCCTGCTCCAGGGCCCTTTGGTTTTACATGGGCTTGTATAGGGAAGAGCTTTAAAAATCTTCTTCTCTGAAACCGTAAGGCCCAGGTCTTTGATATTTGGTATGAAGCCTCATCTAGGGGACCCTTACCAAGATTGTTCAAATTATAGTGCTGGGGCCAAAAAAGCCCCCGCCCCGGGGCCCTTTGGTTTTACATGGGCTTAAATAGGAAAAATCTTTAAAAATCTTCTTCTCTGAAACCGCAAGGCCTAGGTCTTTGATATTTGGTATGAAGCTTCACCTAGTGGACCCCTACCAAGATTGTTCATATTATAGCCCTGGGGCCAAAAATGCCCCTGCTCGGGGGCCCTTTGGTTTTACATGGGCTTATATATGGAAAATCTTGAAAAATCTTCTTCTCTGAAACCGCAAGGCCCAGGTATTTGATATTTGGTATGAGGCTTCATCTTGTGGACCCCTACGAAGATTGTTCAAATTATAGTGCTGAGGCCAAAAATGCCCCCGCCACGGGGCTCTTTGATTTTTCATAGGCTTATATAGGCAAAATCTTTAAAAATTTTCTTCTCTGAAACCGTAAGGGCCATGTTTTTGATATTTGGTATGAAGCTTCATCTAGTGGACCCCTACCAAGATTGTTCAAATTATATTGCTGGGGCCAAAAATGCCCCCGCCCCGGGGCCTTTTGGTTTTAAATGGGCATATATAGGGAAAATCTTTAAAAATCTTCTCTGAAACCGCAAGGCCCAGGTCTTTGATATTTGGTATGAAGCTATACCTAGTGGACCCCTACCAAGATTGTTCAAATTATAGTTCTGGGGCCAAAAATGCACACGCCCGAGACCCTTTGGTTTTACATAGGCTTATATAGGGAAATCTTAAAAAATATTCTTCTCTGAAACAACATGTCCCAGGTCTTTGATATTTGGTATGAAGCTTCACCTAGTGGACCCCTATCAAGATTGTTCAAATTATAGCCCACGGGCCAAAAATGCTCCCGCTCCAGGGCCATTTGGTTTTACATAGACTTATATGGGGAAAATCTTGAAAAATTTTTGTCTCTGAATTCACAAGGCCTAGGTCTTTGATATTTGGTATGAAGCTTCATCTAGTGGACCTCTACCAAAATTGTTCAATTATAGCCCTGAGACCAAAAATGCCCCAGCCTTGGGGCCCTTTGGTTTTACATAGACTTATATAGGGAAAATCTTTAAAAATCTTCTTCTCTGAAACCACAAGGCCTAGGTCTTTGACATTTGGTATGAAGCTTAATCTTGTGGACCTCTACCAAGATTGTTCAAATTATAGCCCTGGGGCCAAAAATGCCCCCGCTCCAGGGCCCTTTGTTATTACATAGACTTATATATAGGGAAAATCTTGAAAAAGCTTCTTCTCTGAAACCAGATAGCCCTGGTCTTTGATATTTGGTATGAAGCTTCATCTAGTGGACCTCTACCAATATTGTTCAAATTATAGCCCTGAGACCAAAATCGCCCCTGTCTCGGGGGCCCTTTGGTTTTACATAGACTTATATAGGGAAAATCTTTAAAAATCTTCTTCTGTGAAACCACAAGGCCTAGGTCTTTGATATTTGGTGTGAAATTTCATCTAGTGGACCTCTATCAAGATTATTCAATTTATAGTCCTGGGGCCAAAAATGCCCCCGCCCCAAGACCCTTTGGTTTTGCATAGACTTATATAGGTAAATCTTTAAAAATCTTCTTCTCTGAAACCACAAGGCCCATGTCTTTGATATTTGGTATGGAGCTTCATCTAGTGGACCTCTACCAAGATTGTTCAAATTATAGCCCCTGCCCTGGGGCCCTTTGGTTTTACATAGACTTATATATAGAGATAATCTTTGGAAATCTTCTTCTCTGAAACAGCAAGACCTAGGTCTTTGATATTTGGTGTGAAGCTTCATCTAGTGGACCTCTATCAAGATTGTTTAAATTATAGCTCTGAGGCCAAAAATGTCCCCGCCCCGGGGCCATTTGGTTTTACATAGGCTATGTAGGGAATATCTTTAAAAAATGGTCTCTGAAACCCCAAGGCCCAGGTCTTTGATATTTGTTGTGTAGCTTCATCTAGTGGACCTTTGCCAAGATTGTTCAAATTATAGGCTTTGTTGATATTTGGTATGAAGCTTCACCTTTTTAGACCTCCCTCAACATTATGCACATTGTAGCCCTGGGGTCAATAATGGCCCTCCCAGAGGCCCACTTGTAACTCTATCATATGGGTCAGGTGAGCGATCCAGGGCCATCATGGCCCTCTTGTTAAAGTTACTATGCAGAAATGTTCATCTTCATTAGATGATGTGTTGCACACAAGACCCAGCTCAATACCTCCAATGTCAAGGTTATACTTAGCAGTCAAAAACGGGGGAGACATCTGTGTTTTTGTAGAAAAACAAATTCTAGTCTTTTCTATTCTTTCCAGGGTTGGACAAACCAGGCCCTTTGCCAACCAAAAATGTGCCCCTATATAAACTACTGACTGGCTTGGTTCTAGAGCAGATTTCTCTAGATTTATCATGAAGCCTAGTTCCACAAGGAGATTGAGTGCTTTCTTTTTGTCCATAATCAACATTTTCTTGATTAGATTTACTAAAAACCAATCGTCTAAATAGACCGCTAGGCGCAAGTTCTGCATCCTCAAATGTGCAGCTACGACGGCCACCACCTTCGTAAAGACCCTTGGTGCCATTGTAGGTCCGAAACAAAGGCAAGTGAATTGGAATGCCTTGCCTTGAATGCAGAACCGCAGGAACTGTTTGTGACTTGGATGGATTGGAATATGCATGTACGCGTCTTTTAAGTCTAGGGATATGGCCCAATCTCCTTGCTGAACTAGGTTCAGTACACTGTTTAGCGAGTCCATTTTGAAATGCTGTTTCTTGAGATACCTGTTGAGAGGACGAAGATTTATGACTGGTCTGAGATCTCCCGACTTCTTGGGGACTAGGAAAAATGTTGAGTAAAAACCTCACTGAATATCGTTTAGAGGGACAGGTTCTATTGCATTTTTTTCTAACAATTTTTCTACCTCCTGTAGTAAAATAGGTAATTTTTGAACATCTACATGTGTTTCTCTGATTCCTGAAAAAGGAGGCATTGCCATAAATTCTAGCTTTAGACCCTCTCTTATGATGGAAAGAACCCACTGATCGTTTGTAATTTTCTCCCACTGTGGTAGAAAAAATCTTAACCGTCCTGCAACAGGTATCTCTGGAAAATGGCAAAGAATCGAGTCATGCTCGATTTGATCTGTTCCCTTGGGAACGAAAAGAACTCACCACCGATTTCCCACCGCTGTTCTTGAAATTAGATGAGTGAGAGCTCTTAAAGGGCCTCCTGTAAGATGAGTGGGAATTAGTGGTATTGCCCCTGAAAGGCCTGTACGACTCCTCATTGTGTCTAGCCTTCTTCCCATTCGAATCAGACTGGAAATTGGATTTTCTTTTCAGGAAAGGTTTCTTGTTGATTTCAGGCATTAATTCTGACAACTGCTTGTCTTTTTCTTGGCGATCCTTTAATCTTTTCTCGAAGTCTGGTCCAAAGATGCCTTCCCCAGACAATGGAGAAGTCAAGGCTGCTTTTTGAAGGTCTTTAAAGTCATATAACCCAGTATCTGCCACTGTTGCCTTCCTCCGCACCAAGTGCATGAATGCCCCAGCTCTAGCAAACTGATCCAATGTTTTTGTGGACATAGCAAACAAATCCCTCACATTTTGTACTGCCTGATCTAAATTTGGAGATTCACTTTTCAAGTTCTTTAGCAGCAAACCTAAAGCTTGTTGAGAATAGCAAACTGAAATCAGTCCCATTCGTGAAGCTACCTGACCTTGAAATGCTATCTTCTCAATCGATTTGAATGGTTGAGAGAACAAACTCTGAGAGCTTCCATAAGCTGCTCTACGACCATGTTTTTTAATCAACAGCCTCTCTGTCAACTCATCCAAACTAGGAACTTGAAGAAGTTTTTCCGCACTATCGTGAATAGGGAATGACTGCCTGTATGAGTCCTTGAAAGCTGCCAATTTATCTGGAGCATGACACCTCCACGAGGAGTTTATAATTTCAACTTGAGTCTTGTCTAATGTCAGCCCTCTACTGCTTTGGTTGTCAATCTGTGCATCCTCACCAAACATTTCTTTTAACATGTCATGAGTTAAAGGCTCATTGCATGTATCCTTATTAGATGCATTCGGGACTGAGTCTGAGCTAGTGTACTTCTCAAACCTATGGTTGTCCTCATTTTCCAAATCTGCCACCACAGAATTCCTCTCTGACTCTTCAGAGTCTAACAGCCCAATATTCTGGCGCTCTTTCTGCCCAGGTTGAAGGGACAAAACGGACTGGTTGTCCAGCAAGTCTATTTCAGGCCTTCCCTGCTCAAAATCCAGATTGATACAATTATTTGACACCGCAATCTCTTCCCGTGCCGTATCGGGATTTGCGGGTGTTTCTGCTGGTGGTCTGCGCGCACCCGAAGTGCCGCTATCCATAATACTTTGAGTGTCGGACCTCCGCTGAACAGAGTCCATATTTCTAGTCTCGAGAACTTCAAACAGTCTTGCAAACTTACCATCCATGGATTCAAACCTGGAATTAATTTCTCCAACTAATTTAGATTCTAGACCCTTCAAATCTGACATTTTAGCCGTCTTACGAGACGAGGACGCACTGTCCTTGGCTTTAGAATTTGTGGACTTTTCCCCCGATCTTCTGGTCGCCACATTTTTACCGGAAGTGACACGTGAGGTTGAGTCATTTACCGAAATACTAATTTCGGACGAAATTTCGTCAACATCCTCTCCCGACTCAGCCTCATTTAGGGCCGAAAACTCAACTGTCTTGCCTATACTGGCTTGAGTCATAATAAATAAAAAACAAACCAAACCGAAACAACTTCAAACCGACATAGATTCTTCTTCAATAGTAACTGCGACGAAGAACGATCCGAGCACCTTGTCGCCGGAAATAAAACTGAGGGAGTTATATGCGTCGCAGTGATATGTCACGTGAGATAAGATAGACGCTTTATTTTCATGCGGGTTAATCCGAGCAGGTCCGGGAACCAATCCTACCGTATATACACTCATGTATAAATTTAGAAATAAAATATCTTATACCTGGATTAATATAGAAATGTGTATATACGCAATTACAAGTCACTATAGTATGGGAACATTTTGAGCTTTGAGCAAGGGGTGGAATGAAAGGAGTCAATGAACCTTATATTGTTCACTCAGGTAAGACTTATTCAGGTATATGTGTTAATCTTACCTGCAGGTAAATATTGCAACAATAGAGCTATATCAATGGGTAATTTTGTGGTTGCAGGACCCAGGTCAGTACTTCCAATGTCAAGGTCATACTTAGAGGTCAGACATAAAAAAGTGGCCTTTTTTCATGTTTGGTCAATAACTCACTTTTTCCTGTTTTTTTTTTTTTTTTGTTTGATTTGATGTTTAATGTCCCCGTCAACACTGTAAAGGTCATTTTGGAGACGTTGCTTCCAATTTTGTGGGACTTTTACCCGACATTGAGATGAAATGACATCTCAAGCCCTGTCGCCCAATGAAACCAATATGGTTTATTAGCATGGACGGTCCGCCTCGCACTGCGGTTCCTAGACAGGCTTAGATCCTCTAAGCGGTTTACCAGTACTAGTGTGCGGGCCGGATTCAGCTCTGCGTGGAAGCATCATGCAGCCCATATATTTCTTCAAGCCCCTATGGGCGGGGATGAATTTTAAAATTACTTGGTGGAAATGTTAACCATCATGAGACATTTGTTTGAATTGAGGTTTTCATCTCCGCCAACACTGTATAGGTCATTTTGGAGACGTTGCTTCCAATTTTGTGGGACTTTTACCTGGCATTGAGATGAAATGGCATCTCAATAGGGTTTTTGTGCATGGGTGGTCCGACTTGCATCACATTTCCTGGACAGGCTTAGAACCTCTATGCTGTTTACCAGTACTCATTTGCAGTCGGTTTCAGCTCTGCATGGAAGTATCATGCAGCCCAATCTATTTCTTCAAGCCCGATGGGCGGGGGCCGGGGGTCATGAGACAATGTGTTGCCCCCAAGAATCAGGTAGGTACCTCAATGATAAAAAAAGGGGGGAGACATCTGTGTTTTTGTAGGAAAACAAATTCTAGTTTTGTTCTGTTACTGCTCTAGAGATATGAAAATAAATTGGAACAAGTTTTCTTTTTGTTTCATTTGCTTCTGTATACAGTATACCATTTATGTCCAATGGACAGTTCCTCATATTTTCCCTTTCTGTGAGCCAGGCACCGAGGTTATAAAACTTTTTATGCCCCCGGAATCTAAGAGATTCGGGGGCATATAGTTTTTGGTCTGTCCGTCTGTTTGTCTGTTTGTCCGTTTGTCCGTCTGCAAAAACTTTAACATTGGGCATAACTTTTGAATGGTAATAGATAGAGCTTTCATATTTCACATGTGTATACCTTATCACAAGACCTTTCCAGTGGTACCATAATTTTTGATTTCGTGACCTTGACCTTGACCTTTGACCTATTTTTTTCAAAATTTTTAAAAACATTAACATTGGCGCTGTCCGGGGGCATCAGTGTTTCACAAACACATCTTGTTTCACGCTCAACTCACTTCAGCATGAAATTTACCCTGCTCATAAGTTTTAAAATGCCAACAAATATTGAGATGGCATTTTAAAATTTATGAGCAGGGTAAATGACATTTTCTGCTGATCTAAGTAGGAAAACCTGTCACCAGACAGGTGAGCGGTTCAGGACCACTGGTCCTCTGGTTCTTATTGATACTCAAAAGGTAGGTTGTATGTGCTCGTTAGAACCACCTCATTGAAGCAGTTCTAACAAGTACCCACAAGCTCTGTCTTGGAGCAGAAATAAGGAAAATAATGAATATCCTCGTATAAACCTCAGTTTTCTCTATATAAACTGGGGTTTATGGAGCTGTTCATTACATTGACTTGTTTATTCACCATATTTACATTATTTGCTGGCTCCCAGCTTGCACATTGTCAGTATTGGAAAAACAGGTAACTAGACCCCCCTGACCTTGAAAGGTCAAGGGGTCTGGTTACCTGTTTTTCCAACACTGATAATCTTCAGACTAGGAACCAGCAGATGGTGCAAAAAAGATGAATTCGATGATAACATGATGAACCATAATATAGTGTTATGAAAATGTGATGGGACAACTGAATGAACTGATTGTTTCAGATTTCGGCCAGCCATAGTTAAAGAAGTTATACACCAGGTATTGATGGAAAAGTTAGGTGATAGATCTTACGAGGCAGAAGAAATACAGGATTGGTCAAAAGCAATAGCAGATGAAATTAAAATAAAATTAAAAGGTAAGTAATGAAAGATGTGGACAGCATACCGGTAAACATCACGTTAACAAGTCCATGTAATAAACAGCCCTTAAACCCCACTTTAAAGTTTATATAGAGAAAACTGGGGTTTACATTATTTTCCTTATTTCTGCTTCAAGACATACATGTAGGTTGTGGGTACTCATTAGAACCGCCCCAATGAGGCGGTCCTAATCATTATGAACGGGCCTCCGTGGCCTAATGGTTAAGAGCGCTGACTCTTGATCATTAGGTCTCTCACCGCTGTGGTTCGAGCCTCGCTCGGGTCACATGTGAGATGCCAAGTTCTGCAACGGAAGGTCAGGTGGTATTTCTCCGGGTACTCCGGTTTTCGCCCGCCTCTGATTAACGCTCGGCTTGGTATGAGTGAAATAATCTTGAAAGGGCCGTAAAACCAAAACCAAACCTAATCATAATAAGCACCCACAATCTATATTTGCAGTATAAATAACAAAAAATTATGGTACATGGCTTCTTTACATGATCACGCCTACGGAACGATAGAATGCGTAACCATTGGTTAAGAACGTGAAGCAATTAGAGCGACATCCGGTTAGGAATTAGATCGCTAAAAAAGGTGAAGAAACTGTGCAGTTTCTGTGTTTCATAAGTTATATAATTTTTACGAGGAAGTTATTTAAAAAACGGGGAATTACATTCAGGAGCCCATTGATATCGGCATCTTTGGAGTAAATACCAAATCCCGTACTTCACACATTTTGGCTAAATTTAGTTTCTCCTGCTGAAGGTGAACTCAAGCCTTAGAAAACGAGTGGTTTTTCGAGGTGTTTGTTGCCTTTTATTTATTACTGCGCTTTGCTACAAGTTCAGCGTATTAACATGCACACACAATAAACATATATGGTTAAATGTGTTGTGGATATTTCGCTTGTCAATGCAGCACTAGCGAGAAATCACCACGGAAAAGGTCGAAAATGGTTGGTTACGCATTAGATCTATAGAAATGATAACAGAACTTGCAACTATAAAGCGGATCTGTTTTCATCTCCACGGCCCCAGAATCACCCGCACCTTGTTCTACGGAACCATTTTTAGCCAACCTGATAAGCAGTGCGCTATTGATTCGATAATGACATAGTATTTTATGGAAACATTTTCAGTCTCCAGAATCATAGTACCGAATGATTTTCACGGACTTTTACGCTGTGTTTGTTTTATCAATGGTCCGGTTATTGACTGAAATGAAATAAAACAGGTTTTGGAGTTTTACTTTCTGCGAAGAACTCCTCATCTGCCAAAATTTGCTGGTTAAGCATTAGATCGTCTGGTTGAGCATTCGATAACCAGAGGAGAAAATCAAACCAGTTGCTGCCTAAGTAAATGCCAGCAGCTTACTACAATAAAAGGTGGTCTACATATGATTTCTGAATTGTGTTAAAATCACCAGAGAAAGAAAGCTGTGATGAAAAATACTTTTCTGGACAAGACCATTAAGTGTCTGGGTATCATGCTTATCTGACCGAATGACGCGCCGATTCATAAATAAGAGGTCATTACTTGCTTTTGTAGAAAACAAAATGGCCAGCTTACGGTTTATAATGGCGATTAAATCTATATCCGGATGGGACGGCCATTAATGAACCGTCTCATCCGAGAATCAAAGCTGTTCGCCATCCTGTAAATGAATTTGACTAAATCCCCTATTAACAAGAATTGCCCAAAATAAAAAAAAATGGACAGAACCCGTTTAAGAAACTCAGGCGTGAAATGCTAAGGGTAAGATCGTTAACACTGCAGATACGAAAGCCTATTTGGCTTATGTAGGATAAAATATTAGTAAAATACCGTAAAGGCGTAGTAACGCGACACAAAAGACGTAATAACGCAACAAAGACATAGAAACGCAAAACAAAAGACGCAGTAACGCCAATCATAAGGCGAAGCTACGCAAAAAAAGGCGTAGTAACGCAAAAACAAGGCGTAGTAATGCGAAAAAGTGCATACTAATGCAAAAGAAAGACGTAGTAACGCAAAAGAAAGGCGCAGTGATGCGAATCAAAGGCGTTTTTACGCGAATCAAAAGGCGTAGTAATGCGAAAAAAGGCATAGTAACGCAAAAGAAAGGCGTATTTGTTTTAGCTCGCCTCTGCAAAGCAAATAGGTAGCCGGAATATCCTACTCCTGGGACTGCGCATGCCCCCAAAATATATGTCTGTATATATATATGTCACGGAGATCCCGTGAGTTCTATGCTAACTGTCAAAACGATAAGATAAAGATATTGTCTAAACCCAACGTCTCATTAATACCATTAATACAAACAGCGCAAGAATGACACACCATGTATTCTTAATCATGTTAATCAAGACGAACTAGAATCCATTTGTAAAATTTAATAATTTTGAGTAAACAGGAGGACAGGTGCGTTCATTAAATAAATTGAGAGAAGTAAGTAAGTAAGTCAGTCAGTCAGTCAGTAAGTAAGTAAGGACTTTATTTTGTGAGGGTAGCAACATTTAGCACATACAAAAATACATGTAATAGCGAATCTTCCACGAGTCCCTCAGCTAATCTTCCATGATCTTATCTTCCTTCTTAATAAAACATACACGCTATAACATTTTGTTTCATCGGCAGTGTCATTTTTAGATATGAGGAAAAAATATAGATATAATAAATTGATAGAACATACAAGTTATAATATTTTCTTCCATCTGCAGTATCATGTTTAGATATGAGGAACTTTTGAAACCGTTTTGAATATGGAGCAATATTTTCTCACGGATGTATCTAGGCAGTGATTAGGCAGTTTACATTAAGCCAAAAGTCCAGTTTTTTGTTCACTATCGACCGACTATTGATAATATTGTATTAAGTACTAAAAAGGTTGTAGACATTTGTTTTCTCCACATCATTTTGTTTCTTTGAATAATCATTACGAAAACACGCCTTTACAAATACAATGTAACCTTTATCACCAAAAAAAAAAACGAAAATTTTAAGATGAAAAATTGTGATATTTTTCTCATTTCTGCACAAAATATAATGTGATTTAAAAAACAACAACAAAGGACTGGTGGGTCTATTGCCTCCGAGTGTAGGTAGGAGAAATAGTCTTAAACTGTTTCATTAATTTCTTAAATTCCAGTGTCCAATCAAATAGTGTACATCTTCACCAGACGCCGGATTCTGCAGCGTCTGATCAGGGTCTACACTCTTTGCCAAGCCCATCCTATGTTTCCAAGATAACCATCTTTAGTTTTTCACAACAGTCTGACCTCACTGCGACTATTTTCATTCTAATAGTTTTCCCGACAAGTCAGTGATATTCGCGTGCACTTAAGCATAGAACAGCTTTTCTTCTGAGCACCCTTTGGGTCGATTGACAAACAATTCCAAGTGGAATTCTTTTCACTGACTGTTACAAGGCGGTTCTTCTTTGGCGGTTTATTTATGTTATTGTTTGTCACTGATTGTATCGCATTTTGGATAGTCAGCTGGTATTGATTCCTGATCATTGCTTTACTTCTATTTTTTATAAGCACCAAGTTTATAATCATGGGTGTCTTATGCTCAACCTGGCTCTCTAATGCTTGACCATAGAAACACGATATAGATTTAATCGCCATTAAAAAGCGTAAGCTGGCCATTTTGTTTTCTACAAAAGCAAGTAATGACCTCTTATTTATGAATCTGTGCGTCATTCGGTCAGATAAGCATGATACCCAGACATTTAATGGTCTTGTCCAGAAAAGTATTTTTCATCACGGCTTTCTTTCTCTGGTGATTTTAACATAATTTAAAAATCATATGTAGACCACCTTTTATTGTAGTAAGCTGCTGGCATTTACTTAGGCAGCAACTGGTGAGATTTTCTCCTCTCTGGCTATCGAATGCATAACCAGACGATCTAATGCTTAACCAGCAAATTTTGGCAGATGAGGAGTTCTTCGCAGAAATTAAAACTCCAAAACCTGTTTAATTTCATTTCAGGCAATTACCAGACCATTGATAAAACAAACACAGCGTAAAAGTCAGTGAAAATCATTCGGTACTATGATTCTGGAGACTGAAAATGTTTCCATAAAATACTATGTCATTATCGAATCAATAGCGCACTGCTTATCAGGTTGGCTAAAAATGGTTCCGTAGAACAAGGTGCGGGTGATTCTGGGGCCGTGGAGATGAAAACAGATCCGCTTTATAGATGCAAGTTTTGTTATCATTTCTATAGATCTAATGCGTAACCAACCATTTTCGACCTTTTCCGTGGTGATTTCTCGCTAGTGCTGCATTGACAAGCAAAATATCCACAACACATATAACCATATATGTTTATTGTGTGTGCATGTTAATACGCTGAACTTGTAGCAAAGCGCAGTAATAAATAAAAGGCAACAAACACCTTGAAAAACCACTCGTTTTCTAAGGCTTGAGTTCACCTTCAGCAGGAGAAACTAAATTTAGCCAAAATGTGTGAAGTACGGGATTTGGTATTTACTCCAAAGATGCCGATATCAATGGGCTCCTGAATGTAATTCCCCGTTTTTTAAATAACTTCCTCGTAAAAATTATATAACTTATGAAACACAGAAACTGCACAGTTTCTTTACCTTTTTTAGCGATCTAATTCCTAACCGGATGTCGCTCTAATTGCTTCACGTTCTTAACCAATGGTTACGCATTCTATCGTTCCGTAGGCGTGATGATGAGGATGTGCGCAAACAGTGTTATATTTGGCTCTGCCAGAAGCGTGGGAATTTGTGATGGCATGTCATCGACTGAGCGCTCTAATTACCATTTACTCTCACACAAATACTTTCAGAAGGTGGTTCTTACAAGTTCCCACAATATATGTACATATAATAAATATTCTTGTAAACCCCAGTGTGTACTTCTTGTCATTGACAGTTTGTGAATTTATGGGAATAAATTACACGGAGTAAGTTGATAGGTTGATAGTCAAATAAATTACACCAAGCAAGTTGATAGTCAAATAAATTACACCAAGTAAGTTGATAAGCTGATAGTCAAATAAATGACACCAAGTAAGTTGAAAGGTTGATAGTCAAATAAATTACACCAAGTAAGTTGATAGGTTGATAGTCAAATAAATTACACCAATCAAGTTGATAATCAAATAAATTACACCAAGTAAGTTGATAGGCTGATAGTCAAATAAATAACACCAAGTAAGTTGATAGGTTGATAGTCAAATAAATTACACCAAGTAAGTTGATAGGATGATAGTCAAATAAATTACACCAAGTAAGTTGATAGGTTGATGGTCAAAAATGGGTGAGGCGAAATAATTTATTCAGCAGAAACAGGCTTACAGTAAAGGTCCTAAGTATTAGGACAGATAGGCATGAGCAATTAAGTCATTTTTGCAAACAGTGTGGACCCAAATCAGACTGCTCCTCTAGGAGCAGTCTGTTTTGGGTCCACACTGTTTGCCTGTATGCAAAAGTATTTTTTAAAACATTTGCACAAAAATTCAGCAGATGGCATAAGCAGACGACATTTTCAGTTTTTCTCAGCATCTGAA
The DNA here is from genome assembly GCA_963580285.1 of Lucinisca nassula. Lineage (NCBI taxonomy): Eukaryota > Metazoa > Mollusca > Bivalvia > Lucinida > Lucinidae > Lucinisca > Lucinisca nassula. The sequence goes on along the minus strand of OY757024.1, from coordinate 1,856,078 downwards.
GGGTTAATTATTTGTTCTGTTATATGTGATTCTAAATTTGTACTGTTCTTTGTAACCTTATATGATATTTGCTTTTATCATATGACGTCACGTCTGAGAGTGTAATGACGTCATGTAATAAATCCGATAATCCACCAGTGGATTAAATATGTAAATAAGTTAGATACACCCGGTAATGTTTCGTGCACGGCGCCCTTAACGACGTCGTGTTTACTAATGGCGGTATATTGACATTTTTGTTAAACAATCGTGAAGAAAGGCATTTTAAATGTCATATGATAAATAGAATCTTGCATTCGTGCTCATGTATTATTGAATTTATTAAACTCGTTGATGAAAAGGGATAAAGTGCTCCGCACAGCCTTGTAATTTATCCCTTTTCCTCAACTCGTTTAATAAAGTCAATCATACATTATTGAATTTATTAAATTTGTTGATGAAAAGGGATAAAATGCTCGGCATGGCCTTGCATTTTATCCCTTTTCCTCAACTCATTTAATAAATTCAATCATATGTTATTGATTTTATTAAACCCGTGATGAAAAGGGATAAAATGCTGGGCACGGCCTTGCATTTTATCCCTTTTCCTCAACAAGTTTAATAAATTCAATAATACATGAACACTGATATAAGATCCTCTATGTCCATTTCAGATTTAGGGTATGACAGATATAAATTTATAGTACAAGTAGCGATAGGAGAACAAAGAGGTGAAGGTGTTAAGTAAGTATATACAGTTATGGGCTTGAAGAAATATATGGGCTGCATGATGCTTCCACGCAGAGCTGAATCCGGCCCGCACACTAGTACTGGTAAACTGCTTAGAGGATCTAAGCCTGTCCAGGAACCGCGGTGCGAGGCGGACCGTCCATGCTAATAAACCCTATTGGTTTCATTGGGCGACAGGGCTTGAGATATCATTTCATCTCTATGTCGGGTAAAAGTCCCACAAAATTGGAAGCAACGTCTCCAAAATGACCTTTACAGTGTTGACGGGGATGTTAAACCTCAAATCAAACAAACAAAACAGGTTTTCCAGCCCACAAACAGCAAAGGTCATATGGAGATGGGTCCTTGGTTTTAAAACTCATCAGAAAGTCTGGTTATGTTTCTAAATACATGTACCGAATTGCCCTATGTATTCGGACAGAATGGCCTGAACAAACATGTAAACACAGATGAGATGCCACAAAATGCCGTGTCTCAACATGGTCTACACTGTTTGCCATTTGCCACTCATTCAGCTGTCTTAACCTTTACCCTGCTGTAGGCGACAAGCCCTATCTTTGCAAACAGTGTAGATCCAGATAAGATGGCTTCTGAAGAAGCCATCTGATCAGGATCTACACAGTTTGACATTCAGTGTATGAATATGTAGAAATAAGCTGCATCATGTAATCTGATTGGTTCAAAGTCAGAAATGAGTGTGGCTTAATTGAATATTCAGCAGGTTAAAGGTTAAGACAAAGGCTGGCACGATTAATCGGCTAATCGATTATTTAATCGATAAACCTACAAAAATGATTATCATTACTGATTTGCTTGCAATTGATAATTTGATAACTACAATTTCTTAACCAAAATTGTGCCTAAAAAAGCTGTATGAATGGTAAACAGTGCAGACCCAGATGAGACGCCGCGTTCTGTGGCGTCTCATCTGGGTCTACACTGCTCATGCTTGTCTGTTTAAATACGTATGGCAAAGTACAGCATATGGTAGGAGTCATGCTAAGACAGAAAGCCACACAGGTAAAATTATGACCAAATCTTCGGTGATTACTGATCGATCATCGATCGCAATGACAGGAATGATACTCGATTGTCTTTTCAGCTCTGATTAGCCAGCTCTACTTAAGACACAACATTGAGTAGTAAATTGTACTTGTTTAAATTTTAGAACAGGTATGGTAAGCAATTGAGGTGTCCAAATACAGTAATCTATACAACTTTAAACCCTATTATGTCACAACAATTGTCGTCTGCTTTGCCATCTGCTGGTTACCTTAGAAGTAATTTTTTTTGCAAACAGTGTGAACCCAGATCAGACTGCTCCTGTAGGAGCAGTCTGATCTGGGCCCTCACTGTTTGCCTGCACGAAAAAATGTTTTTAAAAAGATTGCAAGAAGATTCAACAGATGACATAAGCAGACAACATTTTCAGATGTAGTTTTTCTAGGTGTCTTAAGGATGGGCCGCCCCCACCCATTGGGGCTTGAAGAAATAAATGGGTTGCATGATGCTTCCACCCAGAACTGAAACCGTCCACACACTACTGGTAAACCGCTTAGAGGATCTAAGCCTGTCCGCCTGTCCAGGAACCGCGGTGCGAGGCTGACCACCCATGCTTATAAACCCTATTGGTTTCATTGGGCGACAGGGCTTGAGAAGTCATTTCATCTCAATGTCGGGTAAAAGTCCCACAAAATTGGAAGCAATGTCTTCAAAATGACCTATACTGTGTTGACGGGGACGTTAAACCTCAAATCAAACAAACAAAACCTTAAGGATGGGTTAAACCCTATTATGTCCAAAACTATGTTATATTGAACAGTATTTTAAAGAGGTTCTGGTGTATATTATTTCGTACTGACAAGTTTGATCTATAATTCTAACATGACGTTAACGTTTTTCCCATTGAACCCAGTGGAAACATCAGCGTTTGCAAATATGCGATAATTCACGTCGTCAACGTGGTGCGTGCAATTTGGCATCATCGTGACGTTGCATGTAAACATTTCCTTCTGTCGACATCCGCTGCAAAATAGTCCCCAAGATAACGCTTTGTTACTACTGTATTTCAGTTTAGCATCATGTTAGAATCGAAATAATTTCCACGCACCCGGTGTGTTATCGTGATTAACACACGGTGTTGGAGGGCAGATTGCGAAATATTAATACGATAACACACGGTACGTGGAGATTATTTCTTAATTTTGGTGGTACAGGAAAATTCTGTCTCAGGATGCCAAGTTAATTAAAAGGAAGGTCAGGAGTTTTTTCTCCAGAATCTGTGTGACATAGTGCATCCTTTTATCCATTCTGTATCAAATGGAATCAGGGGCTATGCCCTTTGGGGCTTGGAAGAAATAGATGTGCTGCATGAAATCAGCTGCACATGAATACAGGTAAACCACTTAGGGGATCTAAGCCTGCCTAAGCGGTGCGAGTTGGATCGTCCATGCTTATAAACCCTATTGGTTTCATACCATTTCTTTGGGCGACAGGGCTTGAGATGTCATTTCATTTCAATGATGGGTAAAAAAAGTCCCATAAAATTGGAAGCAATGTCTCCAAAATGATCTATGCAGTGTTGATGGGGATGTTCATCACCCCAAACATACAAATCCAAATGGTATCTTCGATTTTATGTATAGCACAAGTCCATTTCAAATGTAGGTGTGTCAAGTTGTGTTTTCTTCAAAAATCATTGGGAAAATGGCTGAAATCTTTACAAACAGTGTAGGCCCGGATCAGACGCCGCGTTCTGTGGCGTCTGATCTGGGCCTGTACTGTTTGCCAATTACCTGTTTTTGGTATGGGGGTTCTAACAAGTACCCTCAGTCTATGTTTTGAGCCCCGCCCCCCCAAAAAAAAAAAAAAAAAAGAAAGATAAGATATACCTTTTCAAATCCATCTTTTCTCTATATTAAGTGGGCTTTTCAGGAATTTTCATAACACAAACTTGCCAACGTAATCAATTTGCTGGCCTTGGTAACTCAGTCGGATGAACGTCTGACTGGTGATCAGGAGGATGTGTGTTCAGTACCTGTCGGGGTCGGCAACATTCTTTGGTGGAGATTGATCATGAAATCTTTTCATTGGTCATTTTCTCCTTTCCGCTGATTCAAGAAGGGCAGTTGTCAGTTTCTGGCGAAAGAATGTGCACTGTACTGGTTAACCGCTTATGTATAAGCCTGCCCAGGAAAAATGTGGTTAGGTAAACCGACCGGCTCAAAATGACATAAAATAGTGTTGACTGGGCCGTTAAACCCCAATACAACAAACAAACCAATGTAATGAATCATCCATCACCAATAGAAACAGAAATATAAACCTTTGCCTTCGGTCAATGGTTAAAATCGGAAACTCAATAGAACCTTTTTTCTTACACAAAAGATAAATGATGGATTTACCCTGGGATAGAATATAAGAATCTTATATGGGTGTGAGGGGTGGATGGAGAAATCTGCCACACGGGTCACTGTCGGGCATCACGAGGCTTGCTGAGTGATGCCAGACAGTGACCCCGAGGGATAGATTTTTCCATCCACCCTTCACACCCATATTAGCTTCTTTTTCTTGCCTACCTTCCATTTCTTAGTGCAGACTTTTAATGCTGCTGTCACTTCGGTTACCGGTGCTATATTGTGATGACACTACAGGAATGTTTAGTGTCACCAGGTAACGTGCTGTGACATCAACCTTAATGACGGGGCATATGAGGTCGTATTCATCCAGTGCATTTATCAAACACGCGAGAATATTTGATTTTGGGTAAGAACACCAGGGTTAGAGCAAAAAATTCATATCAGACCAAGGTTATCCTACTTATCCTACCCAGGAACAGGATGAAAATCAAGTATTTTCAACTGGTTGAAAACGACTTCATACATGTATAAGCTGTTGTTAAGGTTGATGTCATTGCACATTTAATATGTGATGCTGCTAAATTGGCTGAAGTTTTCATGATTATTCCTGATTTCAGGATTTTTGCAACTTCACTCCCTAAGATTTAGGGATTCTGGAAATTTAGAACTTTCACCCATGCACTAAACAGCACTAGTATTGTAATCACACTGTGGTGTATGTTGGCCTATAAAATGGTTTATTTAAGAAATAATCTCCACGTACCGTGTGTTATCGTGATTAACACACGGTGTTGGAGGGCAGATTGCGAAATATTAATTCACGACGGCGAAGCCGGAGTGAATTAATATTCGCATCTGCCCGACAACACCGTGTGTTAATCACGATAACACACCGGGTGCGTGGAAATTATTTTGATTCTAACATGATGCTAAACTGAAATACAGTAGTAACAAAGCGTTACCTTGGGGACTATTTTGCAGCGGATGTCGACAGAAGGAAATGTTTACATGCAACGTCACGATGACGCCAAATTGCACGCACCACGTTGACGACGTGAATTATCGCATATTTGCAAACGCTGACGTTTCCACTGGGTTCAATGGGAAAAACGTTAACGTCATGTTAGAATATTAGTTATTAAGATGCTAAGAAAAACTGCATCTGAGAATGGTGTGTGTTTATGCCATCTGATGCATATTCTTGCAAACTATTCAAACCTATTTTAATACTCCCGCTTTGAAAAAATGGATGTATTATGGTGTGGTGGTGTCCATCCGCCTGTCCATCCATCCGTTAACAATGTTGTATACTCCATACTCAGTAACCATTAGAGATATCTTCATGCAACTTTATAAAAATATGTATTAGGGTAAGTCGACAAGTCATGCACAAGAATGATTGTTCCCCTTTCTGAGTTATGCCCCTTTAATTTTTTATGAACATTCTTGTACGCTCTACAACTCGGTAGCCGTTAGAGATATCTTCTTGCCACCTTATCTGGATATATATTAGGCTCTGACGATGTGTCTCCCGACTTGCGAAACCCAGGTAGGTATGCGAAAGGTCAAGGTTATACTTAGAGGTCAAAAAAGAGTCTTAATAATCTTTGGTGTCTGGTCAAAAACTTTGTACCCGCATGACAAAGTTTTCTGAAATAGGGCATATGGTAGATACCAATATGAAGTTTTGCAAGAGGGTTTCAGAGGGTCCCCTGGGATGTGCTGCGGCCATGCTGCCATTGCCCACCCCCTCCATTTCATAAAAGGCTTATTATCTTGGAAACCTTTCAGATCCCAACCCCTGAACCATTAATATCCTTGTTCCTTATAATGAGACACCTACCTTGGTGACCATGCCCCACACTCGCCATTACATAAAAGGCTTAATATCTCAGAAACCTTTCAGATCCCCACCCCTAAATTAAACCATAAATATCCTTGTTCCTACTGATGAGACACATTCAGTGACACCTACCTTGGGGTCCCAAGGGTGCACCAGTGCCATCGATACCCCAACCCCTCCACTTCACAAAAAGCCATATATCTCAGAAACAATTCAGATCCCCGCCCCTTAACCATATATATTCTTGTTCCTTATGATAAGATACATTCAGTGACACCACCTTGTGGGTCTTCCGGTGTTTACCGCTGCCATGCCCCAAGCCACTTCATAAAGGCCATATATCTCAGAAACAGTTAGATCCCCACCCCCTAAACCAAATATGTACAAGTATATTCTTGTTATACCCAGGGGCATATTGCTTCTGGCCTAGTTCTGGGGCGTTCATCTGTCTGTTTATCCAGCTGAGCAAACCATAGGACACTATGTGTAGTTGGGTATACAGTATACCCTTGATGGGTACTTGCCATTTATTCCGTTAGTGTCCATAAAAGTTGCCAACAAATTTTAAGGCTTTGTTGGGTAATTTTGCTGCTTGTAGTGTATTTTTTACTGTTGAAATACTCAACTAGATTCTCACATTTGGAGTCAAGAAAAAGAATCTAACATGGTTCCTAGGGTTTACAGGAAAATGTTCAACTGTGACTCTCAGGACAGATTTTTTTTACACGCCTCACACCCATGTAAGATTCTTATATTCTGGCCTCAGGTTGAAATTCATCTCTCTTCTTTGGAGATGGCTGTTATATTTTGTTTGTCTGTGATGTTTATTATATACCCTCTACATGTATGTCTGTTTGTCCTTTATATACCTACTACATGTATTTTTGTCTGTCCTTTACAGAATGGGCTGTCGATGTTTCTGGGACTCGGACACAGATAATTTTGCTCAAGATATATTTATGAATGTAAGTATTCACAGAAAAAGGTATGCAGTTTTATAAGAAATGTTTTTTGTTGCTAGAGCAGGCAGAGCAATCGCCGTCTGTTTTCCTAACATAATTTTTACACTGTTAGGGCATTTCCCCAAAAAAAATAAAAAAAAAAAACATCCTAAAGTCAGCTATTTGGACATAATGCTTTTCATACCTCATTGAATACATTATCTCATTTGATGGTTCATGATCACAAAATTCATGTCAAAATAAACCATGATTGTCTGAAATATGTTTGGAAGATGGTGACATTATTACTTCAACGATGCTCTTCCGATGTTAACCCATAAAATGCCAATCACTACAATTGTCGTCTGCCAGTTTCTTTAAAAGTCATCTTTGCAAACAGTGTGGACCCAGATCAGACTGCTCCGATCTGGATCCGTACTGTGCCTATTTGAAAAAATATTTTTAAAAAGTTCGCAAGAAGATTCAGCAGACGACACAGCCCCCGCCCATAGGGGCTTGAAGAAATATATGGGCTGCATGATGCTTCCACGCAGAGCTGAATTCGGCCTGCACACTAGTACTGGTAAATCGCTTAGAGGATTTAAGCCTGTCCAGGAACCACGGGGCGAGGCGGACCGTCCATGTTAATAAACCCTATTAGTTTCATTGGGCAACAGGGCTTGAGATGTCATTCCATCTCAGTCTCGAGTAAAAGTCCCACAAAATTGGAAGCAACGTCTCCAAAATGACCTTTACAGTGTTGACGGGGACGTTAAACCTCAAATCAAACAAAACAAATCAGCAGACAACATTTTCAGATGTAGCTTTTCTCGGTGTCTTAAAGGTGCATTATTGAGCTATGTGCAGGCCTCCTAGCAAAACCTATAAAACCTATAATAACCTATAATTTTGTGCAAAACCTATAAAACCTTTATTTTGTTCATAAAACCTATAAAAAGCCTGTATTTTCATGAAAAAAACTTATATTTTTCACTTTTTGAACCATCTTGCGACTCAACCCTAACTTTTCTTCAAAATGAACTACTATTTTTAGCTCACCTGTCATGTAATGACGAGGTGAGCTTTTGGGATCACTTTTCGTCCGTCGTCAGTGCGTGCGTCTGTCCGTAAACAATTTCTTCAAACGACATCTCCTGCTAAACCACTGATCGGATTTTGACCAAACTTCACAGGAATGATCTTTAGGTGGTCCCCTTTCAAAGTTGTTCGAATGGTTGGGGTCCTTTGCACATCTAGGTCACAGGAGCCAAAAATAGAATTTTTTCAAAGAAAACTTAAAAAATCTTCTCTGAAACCACAAGGCCCAGGTCTATGATATTTAGTATGAAGCTTCATCTAGTGGACCCCTACCAAGATTGTTCAAATTATAGTACTTGGGCCAAAAATGCCCCCGCCCCGGGGCCCTTTGGTTTTACATGGTCTTATATAGGGAAAATCTTTAAAAAATCATTTCTCTGAAACCACAAGGCCCAGGTCTTTGATATTTGGTATGAAGCTAAATCTAGTGGACCCCTACCAAGATTGTTCAAATTATAGTGCTGGGGCCAAAAATGCCCCCGCCCCGAGGCCCTTTGGTTTAACATGGGCTTATATAGGGAGAATCTTTAAAAATCTTCTTCTCTAAAACCACAAGGCCCAGGTCTTTGATATTTGGTATGAAGCTTTGCCTGGTGGACCCCTACCAAGATTGTTCAAATTATAGTGCTGGGGCAAAAAATGCCCCCGCCCCGGGGCCCTTTGGTTTTGCATTCGCTTATATAGGGAAAATCTTTAAAAATCTTCTTCTCTGAAACTGCAAGGCCCAGGTCTTTTTTATTTGGTATGAAATCATCTAGTGGACCCCTACCAAGATTGTTCAAATTATATTGCTGGGGTAAAAAATGCCCCCGCCTTGGGGCCCTTTGGTTTTACATGGGCTTATATAGGGAAAATCTTTAAAAATCTTCTTCTCTGAAACTGATAGCCCAGGTCTTTGATATTTGGTATGAAGCTTCATCTTGTGGACCTCTACCAAGATTGTTCAAATTATAACCCTGGGGCCAAAAATGCCCCCGCTCCAGGGCCCTTGGTTTTACATAGACTTGTATAGGGAAAATCTTGAAAAATCTACTTCTTTGAAACCACAAAACCTAGGTCTTGTGATATTTGGTATGAACCTTCAGCTCGTGGACCTCTACCAAGATTGTTCAAATTATAGCCCTGAGACCAAAAATGCCCCCGCCTTGTGGCCCTTTGGTTTTACATAGACTTATATAGGGAAAATCTTTGAAAATCTTCTTCTATGAAACCACATGGCCTAGGTCTTTGATATTTGGCGTGAAATTTCATCTAGTGGACCTCTATCATGATTGTTCAAATAATAGCCCTGGGGCCAAAAATGCCCCTGCCCCAAGACCCTTTGGTTTTACATAGACTTATATAGGGAAATATTTAAAAATCTTCTCTGAAACCGCAAGGCCCATGTCTTTGATATTTGGTATGGAGCTTCATCTAGTGGACCTCTACCAAGATTGTTCAAATTATAGCCCTCGGGCCACAAATGTCCCCACCCCAGGGCCCTTCGGTTTTGGTGTGAAGCTTCATCTAGTGGACCTCTATCAAGATTGTTTAACCCCAGCCCTGGGGCCATTTGGCTTTCTGGGGCCATTTGGTTTTACATAGGCTTATGTAGTGCTGGGGCCAAAAATGCCCCCACCCCAGGGCCTTTGTTTTACATTGGCTTATATAGGGAAATCTTTAAAAGAAATCTTCTTCTCTGAAACCGCAAGGCCAAGGCCTTTGATATTTGGTGTGTAGCTGCATCTAGTGGACCTTTGCAAAGATTTTTCTAATTATAGCCTTTGTTTATATTTGGTATGAAACTTCACCTTTTTAGACCTCCCTCAACAATATGCACATTACAACCCTGGGGTCAATAATGGCCCTCCCCGAGGCCCACTTGTTACTCTATCGATCAGGTGAGCGATCCAGGGCCCTGATGGCCCTCTTGTTTACTTTTTAGGCCCATAAAAAGTTATGAAAACTGTCAAGAAATTGTAATTTTTTTTCCTCGCTCGCTTCGCTCACTCGGACTTTGTAAAATTCAGATCAACTTTATTTGAGTAATTGGGCACAAAAATTCATCAAATATTTTTTCTTCAGTTTTAAATCTCTATGTAAGTTTGGAAGACTTTTTTTTAACCTGTATTTTTATTGAAAAACCTGTAAATAACCTATATATTGAGTAAGAAGAACCTATATAAAAACCTTTATTTTCAAAGTGGGCTACTAGGAGGCCTGTATGTGGAAAAAATGCTTCCAAAAATAAAATACAAATAGCCGGTATTTTTCTTTAAAACAATACAAATGAATGCATTTTATGCAAAAATGCGAACAATTATGATGACAGGTAAACGAGTTTGACAGGGATTCACTAACTAAGTTTCGAACACTAATTATACCCCCGGCATACGCAGTATGCCATGGGGGTATATAGTTTTCATATTTTCTGTGTGTGTGTGTGTGTGTGTCTGTTAACATTTTCGTGTCCGCTCCATAACTTTTGAACCGCTTGACATATTTTCATGAAACTTCACATAAATGTTAAAGACCATGAGACGACGTGCAGAACACATGAACCGTAACTCTTGCTTTTCTACTTTCAGAGTTATTGCCCTTTGTATGTTTTAACTTGCATTTTCGTGTCCGCTCCATAACTTTTCAACCGCTTGATATATTTTCATGAAACTTCACATAAATGTTAAACACCATGAGACGACGTGCAGAACACATGAACCGTAACTCTTGCTTTTCTACTTTCAGAGTTATTGCCCTTTGTATGTTTTAACTTGCATTTTCGTGTCCGCTCAATAACTTTTCAACCGCTTGATATATTTTCATGAAACTTCACATAAATGTTAAACACCATGAGACGACGTGCAGAACACATGAACTGTAACTCTTGCTTTTCTACTTTTAGAGTTATTGCCCTTTGTATGTTTTAACTTGCATTTTCATGTCCGCTCCATAACTTTTCAACCGCTTGATATATTTTCATGAAACTTCACATAAATGTTAAACACCATGAGACAACGTGCAGAACACATGAACCGTAACTCTTGCTTTTCTACTTTCAGAGTTATTGCCCTTTGTATGTTTTAACTTGCATTTTCATGTTCGCTCCATAACTTTTCAACCGCTTTATATAGTTTCATGAAACTTCGCATAAATGTCAAACACCATGAGACAACGTGTAGAACACATGAACCGTAACTCTTGCTTTTCTACTTTTAGAGTTATTGCCCTTTGTATGTTTTAACTTGCATTTTCGTGTCCGCTCCATAACTTTTCAACCGCTTGATATATTCTCATGAAACTTCACATAAATGTTAAACACCATGAGACGATGTGCAGAACACATGAACCATAACTCTTGCTTTTCTTCTTTCAGAGTTATTGCCATTTGATGTTTTAACTTTCATTTTCGTGTCCGCTCCATAACTTTTCAACCGCTTGATATATTTTCAATTAACTTCACATAACTGTTAAACACCATGAGACGACGTGCAGAACACATGAACCGTAACTCTTGCTTTCCTACTTTCAGAGTTATTGCCCTTTGAATATTAGGAGTTTTACCATACACTTGTGTCCGCTCTGTAACTTTAAAACCGTTTGAGATAATTTCATGAAACTTCAAACAAATGAAAAGCAAGATAATAGGATGGGCAGAACACATGAACCATAACTCTTGTTTGCATACATTACAAATTTTTTCCCTTTGAAGATTGTAAATTATGTGTCTGCTAACAGCTTCCTGTCTTCTCCATTACTTTTAAACGGCTTGACATGTTTTCATGAAACACCACACAAATATTGAACACCATGAGACGACGTGCAGAAAACATGAACCATAACTCTTGCTTTCCTACTTTCAGAGGTATTGCCCTTTGAATCTTGAAAATGGCCATTCTATGGAATATGGCCTGTATATGCAAAGAAGCTTTTGACATTGCTATTTTCAGCTGAGGTGATGGCACTGGCCGGGGGTATACGTGCCCCACTGGGCACTTTTGTCTAGTTAGATCTATTTTAGTTGGTGACAAAAATAGAATCCCCATATATGACATTATGCGGCATTCATTTTTGGCCTTGTTTGCTAGGCCATGCCTGAATCGGAAAAAAATAGGACGCTGAATACCATGCCATAAGTAACGACACTCAGAGACAATACTGTCGCCATGTATGTGTAAAGTGACAGATTTATTTTTAGAACAGAAATTCCGAACACGTGTTCAGAGCGAAGGGTAAACCTGAATGAAAACGACCATTTTCACAAAGTTCTGAAGCTGTATTTGGCTCCAAAAGTGTACACATGACAAAGGAGTATGCATTGAAGATAAAAAACAGAAATAAAATAATTTGAGACCCGGTAGCTCAATAATGCACCTTTAAGGGTTAAACATGTTACATCCAAAATCATGCTATAATGAACATTGAAGAGGTTAACCCATACAATGCCAATCACAACAACTGTTGTCTGCTTTGGCATCTGCCGTTTACTTTAAAACTCATTTTTGCAAACAGTGTGGACCCAGATCAAACCGCTCCATTAGGATCAGTCTGATCTGGGTCCATACTGTTTGCCTGTATGCATTAATATTTTTAAAAAGTTTGGAAAAAGATTCAGCAGACGACATAAGCAGACGACATTTTCAGATGTAATTTTCTTTTCGGCATCATAAGGATTAAGATGTATTGTAGTATCTGCGCAGAGAACATAAAGCTGATGATCAGACTGTGTGGCTGATTAGGCTGATCTACTCCTTTATTGTTCACTGATACCTTCCCTCTTTAATTGCACGCCGGTGGGTCAGGCCTCTATTCTATGACGGTTCCAATGTAAAGGCTTATTGAGAATTAGAGAGATCTAATTCTTGGTAATGTTGGTTGGTGCCTGATGCTCTGTCTCTGGTCGGGCCCTTCGGAGTCTAACTGTTGGTTTTCTTTTGCTCCAGCATTTCAGTGTTTTCTTGCTGTTGAGTCCTCACCGTTGTCTCACCTCTGTGGTTCTTTGATTATTTGTGTTCACGGAGATGTTGCACTGATGAGTTTGGAGGCCTTCATGCAGACTGAACAAATTATTTGTCTAAATCGCCATGGAAGTAAGGGCGAGGATTGTGGCCACGTAAAATCAATTTAAGCCCCCAGTGGAAATCTTTCCACTGACCGTTCCAAGGAGGTTCTTCTGTGGCGATTTATTTATGTTGTTGTTTGTTACTTACCGGTGTATCACTTGTGTCTTTTTTTTTTGGATGGCCATATGGCCATTTTGTGGGAAAGTAACTGTCCTTATGGCCTTCCTTTGTTTAGGTTTCTATTATGGTCTGGTCGCTTAATGTTTGTGTTTCTTTCCCTTTGGTGTCTTTGGTGGGTGGAGTAAGTTAATTGTATTGATTCCTGATCTTTGTTTTACGTCTACTTTTTATCTTGAAATGGGATCATTTATCTTATTACCAAAGTAGCTGCGAGTGCAAATAGGCCACTGTCTGATTGTTTTATGTGCTAGAACAAATTGCCCGAACTTAAGGTACAAACCTATCATAAATGATTATAACTAATTAACCCTTTTTGTACCAAATGGAATCTTCCTCCTTATATAAAGCTGCTTAGCAGGAGTGCATGTCTAAAATTTAGGGGTATCAGGTTGTATTTTCTTCAAAATATTTTTGGAAACTTGCTGAACTTTTTGCAAACAGTGTAGGCCCTGATCAGACGCCGCTTTCTTCGGCGTCTGATCTGGGCCTGCGCTGTTTGCCAGGGTTACCGTTTTGGTGTTTCTGGTACAAAATGGGTTATGGGTACAAACCTATTATAAGTGATTATAACTAATTAAGAGTATTAAAATTGTACCACATTTAATTATAATGCTCTGGAACTTAATTATATTTAATTAAAGCAGTATTATAGACTGTGTTCTTGAAATCATTTTATGCATTTTATTACTGCAACCCTTGGATCATGCAGGGTTTTTTGGTCTGCTGTAATTACTTGAAATATAGGGACCATTCTAATGCACTTGTGTGTGTATCATGACATCTGATTGGATAACACGAATATGTATGTTGTGATATTCAGTCTGAAACCTGAGGTTAGCATGTAACTTTGCTTTTCATTGGCTGGCATTTGGTTTTATTCAGCTCACAGGGCTTGTAGCTTTGTGCAAAATAGTACAGATAACTATTGAAAATTGTCATTTGGGGAGGTAAATCATCGGTTTTAAAGTGACAAATGCCATTTTACGAAATTTCCAACCTTTAAAATGACAATTTACCTCTCCAAAATCATCCTCATTCTAATTCAGTTATTCATTTTTTTTTGTTTTGTTTTAAAGGTGTGCTATTTTGCTCAAAGTGGCAAGCGCTGTAAGCTGCGTAAAAAACCTACCAACCAATGGAAAGTAAAGTTATATGATGACGTAGGGTTTCCGACAATATACATGTATTGTAATTTTTTTACGTTATCCAATCAAACATCAAGTTAAGATACACAAGTGCATTACAAATAGTTTTCATCACATTTAGAAGGGAGATACCTTTCCCCGGGGTTCGAAATTAACCCATAAGATGCCAATCACGACAATTGTCGCCTCTTTCATTGTCTGCCGATCACGTTTTGCAAACAGTGAGGATAGTCTTCGTTGTGCGCTCTAAGGATAGCTAAGGGCCCAATGCTCCTTCGTGCAGCAAGAGAGAAGTCTCTGGTTAGACTATATGGATGCACAGGCTGATCTGAGTCTTCACTGTGCGTACATATAAGTTGTCAGAAATGCTGTGCCCTGACTCATATAGAGGATATTTGATTTTTTCAGTGTAAGATCGAATTTTATTTCATCGAATGAACACCAAAACTGTTATTTTCACGAGTGGCGTAGCCACGAGTGAAAATAGCAGTTTTGGTGTTCATGAGTGAAATAAAATTTGATCTTGCACTGAAAAAATCAAATTTTCTGTTTCTTACATGCTTCAAAAGGCAATATTTAGCGTCTTTAATGGTGTCGCTCACATTCGGAGAAAATTATCTTTGTTCCTGTTCATTTCGCGTCAATTTAGTGGTGTCCATCGTGTTTAGTGGGTATACTATTGGGTGTAAACTGAAAGTTTGCACCTGAGAAATGGCCTGGGATGGTATTATTATGAATGATTAATGAAATAATTGAGAGAGTAGTTTTCCAAAGAAGCTGCTGACAAGTCGAACGTCGCGCAACAAAAGACGTGACGTCAGCGTCAGAAATGACGTCAGTAATGTCCCTGTCACACATGAACGGGCTATGCATCAATTAGAACACATTTCAGCATTGTTCAGTTATCTGACAAAGATAAAATTGAAATTAGAGTCAGATTTGAAGAAAAAAGTAGTCCCAAACATTGAAAAATAAAAAATCGTATTTTCACTGTTTGAAACAGTGAAAATATCGATTTATATTGCACTGATAAATCTCTATCATTCATTGAAAAGCATGTAAGAAATAATAATACAACAGTTAACAAAGATTTTTGCTCTGCTTCTTGTTTTAAAGCTGCATTTGATTATTTGTGTCACACTGTATTTATTTACCATAGATAATTGGACAAAGGCCATAGCAGTTTAGACCCAGATGAGAGTCCACAGAATGCGTCGTCTCATCAAGGTCTACACTGTTTGCCACTTATCTAGTTATTTTTAGCCACTGCATAGGGTAGTAATTGTGCTTGTTGAAATTTTATAGCAAGTATGATAAGGAGTTGAGATATCCGGATACTTAGGGTAAATAATGTAAAGTAATTATGGTATTTTATAATTTCAGGATTCGTTATTCTGTGTAGCAGCAGCATTCGGAGTATTCTACTACTAGTGACATACCACAAGAGAGAAAAAACTGTGATATCAACATTACATACCATCAACCTAAAGCTGTTCATTTAGCCCATTCACAGGCCGGCCTTGGTAGCTCAGTCGGATGGGCGTCTGACTGGTGATCAGGAGGATGCGGGTTCAATACCTGCCGGAGTCGGCAACATTCTTTCCTGGAGATTGATCATGAAATCTTTTCTACGGTCATTTTCTCCTTTCCGCTCATTCAAGAAGGGCATTTGTCAGTTTCTGGCGGAGGGATGTGCACTGTTCTGGTTAACTGCTTATGTATAAGCCTTCCAAGGAAAAGTGTGGATAGGTAAACTGACTGGCACAAAATGACCTAAAATAGTGTTGACTGGGCCGTTAAACTCCAAAACAGTTAACCCATTCACCCCTGAGTTTTCAGGCCTCCTTGGCTTAGTGGATAAGAACTCTGTCTCTTAATCATTAGGTCTTTCCCTGCTTGCTCGGATAACATGAGAAGCCGTTATAAAATTGTCTAAGGCTCACCAATTATATTTTATTATTAAAGACACTAACCATGTATTTTAATTTACTATATTGACAGAATGGTAAGCAATGTAGATGCAGATGAGATGGCTCATTATGGGCCAGCTCATCTGGGTCTGCAATGTTATCAATGATTGCATTAGGTATCTTTTTGGTCTACAGACTCGAAAGAATTAGGATTAACCCTTATCTTGCTGAATATTCATTTAAGCCACACCCATTTTTGTCTATCAACCAATCAAATCTCTTGATGTAATTTATTGCTACAAATTAATAAACTGAATGCCAAACAGTGTAGATCCTGATCAGATGGCTTCTTCAGAAGCCATCTGATCTGGATCTACACTGTTTCCAAAGATAGGGGTTGTCGTGAACAGCAAGATAAGGATTAACAGAAATAGTTTCAAAAGGAAACTACATATGTACATGAAATATCCAAACTAAAGTCATAAATTAAAATAAAACAAGCCATGTTATAGAAAGAAAATATCTGTTTGGGTGTATGAGTCCAACAGAAACATACATAAGTTGTTGATTCTGCTGTTTTAACATAAATGTTTTGCTTTTTTTAGCTCACCGTCACGTAGTGACGAGGTGAGCTTTTGGGATCACTTTTCGTCCGTCGTCCGTCGTGCGTCCGTGCGTCTGTAAACAATTTCTTCAAACGACATCTCCTCCTAAACCACTGATCGGAATTTGACCAAACTTCACAGGACTGATCCTCAGGTGGTCCCCTTTCAAAGTTGTTCAAATGGTTCCGGTCTGTTGCACATATAGGTCATAAGAGCCAAAAATAGATTTTTTTCACCAAAAACTTAAAAAATCTTCTTCCTTGAAACCACAAGGCCCAGGTCTTTGATATTTGGTATGAAGCTTCATGTAATGGACCCCTACCAAGATTGTTCAAATTATAGTGCTGGGGCCAAAAATGCCCCCGCCCTGGGGCCCTTTGGTTTTACATGGGCTTATATAGGGAAAATCTTTAAAAATCTTCTTCTCTGAAACCGCAAGGCCCAGGTCTTTGATATTTGGTATGAAGCTTCATCTAGTGGACCCCTACCAAGATTGTTCAATTTATAGTGCTGGGGCCAAAAATGCCCCCGCTCCAGGGCCCTTTGGTTTTACATGGGCTTATATAGGGAAAATCTTTAAAAATCTTCTTCTCTGAGACCGTAAGGCCCAGGTCTTTGATATTTGGTTTGAAGCTTCATCTACTTGACCCCTACCAAGATTGTTCAAATTATAGTGCTGGGGCCAAAAATGCCCCCGCCCCGGGGCCCTTTGGTTTTACATAGGCTTATATATGGAAAATCTTTAAAAATCTTCTTCTCTGAAACCACAAGGCCCAGGTCTTTGATATTTGGTATGAAGCTTCATCTAATGGACCCCTACCAAGATTGTTCAAGTTATAATGCTGGGGCCAAAAATGCCCCTGGCCCCGGGGCCCTTTGGTTTTACATGGGCTTATATAGGGAAAATCTTTAAAAATCTTCTTCTCTGAAACCGCAAGACCCAGGTCTTTGATATTTGGTATAAAGCTTCATCTACTTGACCCCTACCAAGATTGTTCAAATTATAGGGCTTGGGCCAAAAATGCCCCCGCTCCGGGCCGTTTGGTTTTACATGGGCTTATATAGGGAAAATCTTTAAAAATCTTCTTCTCTGAAACCGTAAAGCCCCGGTCTTTGATATTTGGTATGAAGCTTCATCTAGTGGACCCCTACCAAGATTGTTCAAATTATAGTGCTTGGGCCACAGATGCCCCCACCCAGGGGCCCTTTTGTTTTTCATAGACTTATATAGAGATAATCTTTGAAATTTTTTTTCTCTGAAACAGCAAGGCCCAGGTCTTTGATATTTGGTGCGAAGCTTCATCTAGTGGACCTCTACCAAGACTGTTTAAATTTGAGGCCAAAAACACCCTAGCCCCAGGACCATTTGGTTTTACATAGGCTTATGTAGGGAATATCTTTATAAAAATCTTCTTCTCGGAAACCGCAAGGCCCAGGTCTTTGATATTTGGTGTTTAGCTTCTTCTAGTGGACCTTTGTCAAGATTGTTCAAATTATAGCCTTTGTTGATATTTGGTATGAAGCTTCACCTATTTAGACCTCCCTCAACATTATGCACATTATAACCCTGGGTCAATAATGGCCCTCCCCAGGGACCCCTTGTTACTCTATGGATCAGGTGAGCGATCCAGGGCCATCATGGTCCTCTTGTCTTGAAGATGCCTTCAGATATATTATGCAGAGGGGTATTAGCAAGCTCATATTTATTGTTTCATCCGCTGTAAGGGGAATGGATACACCTTCAGGGGAGGAAACTCCTGTAAAAGTATTTTGCCTCCCATGTGAATAGGGTAAAACTCTTAAAGGAAAGAATTTGCTACTGAGGAGCAAATTCTTTCCTTTAAGAGTAGATCCCCTTTTCCAGTTGGACAGGGCTTATAGACATGGGAACAGGAAATCCCAAAAATTGTCTCCCTTTGAAAAATGGCGAAAAAATCTGCCAGGTGATCCCATTCCCCTTAAGCATGGCAGGATTAAGGAGTTCAGTTTTTGTCCATTCATTCATTCATTCATTTGTCAATCTTTCAACATTTGTGTCTACCATATAGTCAACCTAAATTGTCAGATCCGTTTCTCAGGCGCCACATGGCCTTTGGCAGAAATTCTGGTTTTATTTTATTTTATTCCGTCCAAATAAAACATATTTACATGTATTTCTGTATGTGTGCCTAGCAGTCCTTAAAAGGCAATCAGTGTAGAGCTAGCTCAGATGCCACAGAATATGGCATCTGACCAGGGTATGCACTGGTTCCTATAATTGTACATGAATTTTCATAAAACGTCATTTTAAAATCTTAAATTGAAGCCAGATTGGTCGGGCAGTAAGGCATTTGTGATTTAAAGCTTTAACCACAACAAGGGAAACATATTTTTGGATATGTGCACATAGCAGACTTTGATCTGACTGCACATCCATGCACATAGGGAAAATGTGCTTTTGGAAATATGAGAATAGCAAAGACTCTGATCAGACGGCACTCAATGCAGTCTGATCAGAGTCTTTGCTGTGTGTTTACAAGAGTCCCATGATAAACTTGATCTTACATTTGTGGTCATTTCATATGAATTTATGAAACTCACCCTGGGCTTGGTTTCTTAAATTTCATATAAAATGACCCCTCATACAGTTATGTCTATTTTCTGTAAGACTGAATGTTTTAACCCATTTTGTACCAGAAACCCCAAAACGGGTACCCGGGCAAACAGTGCAGACCCAGATCAGATGCTGCCGAATGCGGCATCTGATCAGGGCCTCCACTGTTTCCTAAAAGTTCAGCCATTTTCCTAATAAATTTTAAAGAAAACACAACCTTCCATCCCTAAGTTTTGGACTGGACTCCTGTTATATATAAGGAGGAAGATTCCATTTGGTTCAAAAAGGGTTAACCCTTGTCCTGGCAATCCTGGATATGCCTTATCTTTGAAACAATGTAGATCCAGATCAAATGGCTTCTGATGAAGCCATCTGATCAGGATCTACATTGTTTGCCATTCAGATTGTGAATTTGTTGCAATAATTTGCATGAAGTAATCTGATTGGTTGATAATCGGTAGTGGGTGTGGCATATATGAATATTCAGCAGGATAAGTGTTAATAAGCTGCTACAATGAAACGAGTAGTAACTCACATCAGCCTGCTTGCGTATCCACCTAATTTGGCAAGATGTTCCTCTCTTTGGATAGTGCGGAGGCTATAGAATGTGCATACAGTCAGTGGTGACTCAGATTTCTTAGATGCTTTTCAATGAAATATAGAGATTTCTCAGTGAAATCGAAAACGATAGTCACTGTTTGAAACAGTGACAGATATCGATTTTATTTTTCACTGTTTGGGACTACTTTTTTCTCCAAATCTAATTCTTTGGTCAGTTTTTCCATCGTCAGATGATTGAAAATTAATGAACTGTATTAGAATTGACGCTAAGCCCGTTCACATGTCACGAGGACGTTAATGACGTCATTTTTAACGCTGACGTCACTTATTTTATTGCGCGACGTTAGATCTGCCCGCGCTTTCTTTGGGAAACTAATATCTCAATTATTTCAGTAACCATTCATAAAAATGTTATCCCAGGCTATTTCTCAGGTGCAAACTTTCAGTTTACACCCAATATTATACCCAGTAAATACGCTGGATACCACTAAATTGACGCGAAACGACCAGGAACAAAGTTAGTTTTCTCTGAGGGTGAGTGAAGAGATTAGTGAAGCTAAATTTTGCCCCTTTTAAGCATGTATGAAACAGAAAATTTGATTTTTTCAGTGCAAGATCAAATTTTATTTCACTCATGAACACCAAAACTGGTATTTTCACTCGTGGCTACGCCACTCGTGAAAATACCGGTTTTGGTGTTCATTCGATGAAATAAAATTCGATCTTACACTGAAAAAATCAAATATCCTCTATTAGATTGCTCTGCAAATGTTATTGTACCCTTTGTTGTGGGCTGGCTCTGTTGTTGTTTTTATAAATGCATGTGAATAAATTTTGAAAGAAACCTTTCTTGAATTTGATTAATATTTCTATATCCATTTTAATCCTAATCCTGCTGTTCATGACAAACACTACCTTTGCAAACAGTGTAGATCTAGATCAGATGGCTTCTGAAGATGTCTTATCCTGCTGTTCACAACAACCACTACCTTTGCAAACAGTGTAGATCCAGATCAGATGGCTTCTGAAGATGTCTTATCCTGCTGTTCACGACAACCACTACCTTTGCAAATGAGGTGATCCAGATCAGATGGCTTCTGAAGAAGTCTTATCCTGCTGTTCATAACAACCACTACCTTTGCAAACAGTGTAGATCCAGATCAGATGGCTTCTGAAGAACCCTTATCCTGTTGTTTATGACAAACCCTACCTTTGCAAACAGTGTAGATCCAGATCAGATGGCTTCTGAAGAACCCTTATCCTGCTGTTTACGACAACCCCTATCTTTGCAAACTGTAGATCCAGGTCAGATGAAGAAGCCATCTGAACAGGATCTACACTGTCATTCAGTTTGTGAAGTAGATATGTCGTCGGCTGGATCTTCTTGCAAACTTTTTAAAAATATTTTTGCATACAGGCAAACAGTGGACCCAGATAAGACTGCCCCTAGAGAAGCAGTCTGATCTGGGTCCACACTGTTTGCAAAAATGACTTCAAAGTAACCGGCAGACGACAAAACAGGCGACAATTGTAGTTATTGGCATCTTATGGGTTAAATCTGACTTTAGATAATGTTGAAGTGATGTGACCTTGATGGCTCTTTTTTATCAGATCTTAAATGTGAACTTCCAGGAATCATTAACCCATTCAGTACCAGATATCCCTAAACAGGTACCCTGGCAAACAGTGCAGCCCCAGTTCAGACGCCCCAGAATGTGGCATCTGATCAGGGCCTACACTGTTTGCAACAAGTAAAGCCATTTCCCAAATAAATTTTGAAGAAAACACAACCTGACACCCCTAAATTTTGAAATGAACTCCTGCTATATATAAGGAGGAAGATTCCATTTGGTACAAAAAGGGTTAAAATGGGTTGCTTTTGCTCTTCTAGAATGAATAATAAGTGTATTAGTACAGTAAAATTGCCATATTAAGACCATCTTTGGGACTGTTCCAAAGGTGGTCCTTGACCAGAGGACAAGGAGGGCAGAAAATACAAAGAAAGATTAAGTGCACCCTTAAAAATAAGCTTTTAAAAGCAGAATTAGTCTTAATTTTAGGTGGTCTTAATAGCAGATTTTTACTGTATTTACAGAGTTTATAGACACATCCAAAGTCTACGTCACACAAGGTCAATGGTCATTAGCCTTGTTTTATCTGGTGGGCAAAAAAACTTCCGGTTCCATACTCTACCATTTATGTAGCAAGAATTATTTTCTGTAATAACTATTGTTAAATCGTCTTTCTATCAAAACTGTTTGCCACAAACCATTTTTGACATTAAACTGCTTCTTTTTCGTATAAAATTGGACAGAAAATATACATGCTTTAATCTTATTTCTGTTCGTTAAATAAAGCGCATCAACTGCGTTTTGGCATGGTGGTGGATAGTTTTATAATGCTTTTTAGGCAACAAAATATGCGATAAAATGTCAGAAGAGACTGGTTCTATATCATTTATTACTTCAAAAACACAAACTGACAAGGATCAGTTAATTTTGAGGAGAAGAAATGAGTTTAAATATTCGAAATTCTCATTGACACTGTACGGCAACAGTCATGTTTTGCCAACCAGATAAAAGAGTACCTCTACAGGGGAGGTAATTGGCGCATGCGCAGTGAAATGTAAGCAAGGTCACGTGTCAAAACATTGGATCCGTCTATATTGAGTGACTAGGGAGGAAACGTATCATTACACCAGTTGCTACCCTGACCGAGTTCTCTCGGACGGACCCACATTTTGGGTTTGTGTGGCTGCACCTGTCCATATTTTATGGGGCTAAAATTTTTATGTGGCTAACGGTTTATGTGGCTATAAGACACACAAATCTGTACATCTAATGTGGCTAGCCACACAAACTTTGGACATCAGCCACATAAAGGCTGTCTGTACGAAACCGTCTTTGTCTAAACTTATGTGGCTACCAGAGGTTGTGATATCTAGCCCTCTAAAGGTAGAACAGAACTTTCTTTATAGTGCACTGATACATCTTATGGGTCTAGCTCCTCACATAGAGGGACTTTTTCCTACTGCAGCATTCAGCCCCAGGACAGCCAGTTAAATTTATGTGGCTCAGCCCCATAATCTCAAAGTTTAGCCTCATAATCCTGGACATCCATGTCCAAGGATGTCCAAGGTGATGGACATAAATTTATGTGTCTTTTTTTTATTTGATTTTTCTAGTCCCCCTGAACCCCTCTGTACTAACAGAAAAATGGGTTTGTGAGGCTAGCCACACAAACCCATTTTGCCACACAAAACCCTTCTGTACCTAAAAGAAGCCACATAAACCCATTTTGTAAGAACGACGATTACTTACAAAATTGAGAATGATCTTTTATGATACACTCCTCTATTTGTTCTTCAATCATTCTAGTTATTAATTGTGCTAATCAAAAGTTCCAGATTTTCTTCAAGTTTGGTGAAATTCAGATGTTTTCTAGCCATCTCTACTTTCGTTTCATCAGTTCCAGCAAGCCTACTTCTAAGCTCCGCCTACAATGTCATGTGCCATTCTAGAAGCTGGGTTTGATTAGCTGGTGTTCGTTGTGATTCAAACTGAGAAACCATTCCACTTTAGTCATCCAGTCAAAATCATCTTCCGGAATGTCATGAACTTGTGGGCGCAGCTTAGGTGTAGGCTTGATGGAACTAAAAATACAGTAAAATTCCCATATTGAGACCATCTTTGGGACTGTTCAAAAGTGGTCTTTGACCAGAGGACATGGTATGCAGAAAAGACAAAGAAAGAATAACTACAACCTACTAAATAAGCTTCTAAAAGCAGATTTAGTCAGAATTTTATTATGCCCCCGCCATTTGAAGAATGGTGGAAAGGGCATATAGCGTTGCCCCTGTCCGTCCATCCGTTTGTGCGTCCGTGCATCTGTTTGTCCGTGCGTCCGAAACTTAAACGTGGTCAATAACTTCATTATTTCTTGATGGATTTTAAAATTACTCCACAGAAATGTTAACCATCATGAGACGACGTGTCACGCACAAAACCCAGGTCCGTACCTCCAAGGTCAAGGTCATACTTAGAGGTCAAAGGTCAAAAAAAGGGTCCGAAACTTAAACGCAGTCAATTACTTTCTTAATTACTTTGCAGAAATGTTAACCATCATGAGACGATATGTCGCATGCAAAACCCAGGTCAGTACCTCCAAGGTCAAGGTCATACTTAGAGGTCAAAGGTCAAAAAAGGGTCCGAAACTTAAACGCAGTCAATAACTTTCTTATTTCTGGATGGATTTTGAAATTACTTACTAGAAATGTTAACCATCATGAGATGCTGTGTCACGTGCAAAACCCAGGTCTGTACCTCCAAGGTCAAGGTCATACTTAGAGGTCAAATGTAAAAAAAAGGGTCCGAAACTTAAACGCAGTCAATAACTTTCTTATTTCTGGATGGATTTTGAAATTACTTTGTAGAAATGTTAACCATCATGAGACGATGTGTCACATGCAAAACCCAGGTCTGTACCTCCAAGGTCAAGTCATACTTAGAGGTGAAAGGTCAAAAAGGGTCCGAAACTTAAACGCAGTCAGTAACTTACTTATTTCTGGATGGATTTGAAATTATTTTGAAGAAATGTTAACCATCATGAGACGATGTGTCACGTGCAAACCCAGATCTGTACCTCCAAGGTCAAGGTCATGCTTAGAGGTCAAATGGCATAAAAAGGGTCCAAAACTTAAACACAGTCAATAACTTTCTATGGATGAATACGAACATAGATATATTTCAGGCGGGGGCATCCGTGTCCTATGGACGCATTTCTAGTTGTCCCTATGGTCAGTACAGGTATACAATCAAAAGACAAGTTCAAGAATTGTCTATATGATAAGGTCTTACTGTGCTCTATAACTTGTTATCAACGTAAATATGCCACATTTAATTTGATGTTCATTAAAGCTGCAGGTTTAACATCTGGAATTAGTTTGAAAATTGTTCAGTGCTTGACCTTACCAGCAGTATTTTTAGGAGATAACTGTATTCAAAATTGTCATTTGGGGAGGTAAATCGGTGGTTTTACGGTTGGAAATTTCGTTTTACGGCGACGCGTCAGCGGAGCCGTAAAATGGAATTTGCGACCGTAAAACCACCGATTTACGCGTCAGCGGAGCCTTAAAACGGAATTTGCGACCGTAAAACCACCGATTTACCTCCCCAAATGACAATTTTCAATACAGGTATCCCCATTTTAATGCACTTATTCGGTTGTTTTGTTAAAAATTGTACTATTTTGCACAAAGCGGCAGGCATTGTGAGCTGCGTAAAACCAAATGTCAGCCAATGAAAAACGACGTTACGTGGTGACGTTGGATTTCCGACAGTATATCGTGGAATATACTGTCGCAAATTTTTGACGTTATCCAATCAGACGTCGCGTTACATACGTAAGTGCATTAGAATTACTCATTTAATGTTGATTGAATCTTTATTAAACTTGCAGATAAATACACATACTCATCAGATAAGTTAGCTTTGGTATTATTAAAACAACTGGGGCCAGTTGTTCAAAACTAACGACTTCGTTAGTTAACGTATCTTTAAAACTTTGATCATAAAATATGGCAATTATGCTAAAATTTTTGCTGAAAAAATGTGAGCAGCTTTTGCAGATGCAAAAGCTGCTCACATTTTTTCAGCAAAAATACCAAAATTTTGGATATTTTTCTTGCTAGAACAGTTAACAATTTGACCACTAACGAGCTCGTTAAGCTAACGATGCTTTGAACAACTGGCCCTAGATGTCATAAGTTAACATATCGTTAAAGGTTTGATAGCTTAACCCTTAAGATGCTGAGAAAAACTACATCTGAAAATTACGTCTGCTTATGTCGTCTGCGGAATTTTTGCAAATGTTTTAGAAATATTTTTGCTTACAGGCAAACAGTACAGACCCAAATCAGACTTCTTCTAGAGGAGCAGTCTGATTTGGGTCCACACTGTTTGCAAAAATGACTTTAAAAGTATCCAGCAGATGACAGAGCAGATGACAATTGTTGTGATTGGCATTTTATGGGTTAACATGGCAAATGTGCTAATATTTTTGCTGTAAAGAATGTGACAAGCTACAGATTTCCCATGAACAGCTTTTTGTAGAGTTTGTTCTGTAAATCTAGCTTCTTTACAGTCATTCTCTTCCTTTTGCTGGTTCAAGAAGGATAGTTGTCATTTTCTGGTGAAAGAATGTGCATTGTAATGGTCAGGTCTGGAACAGTGTGGTTATGTAAAGCTGCTTTCAGGGATCTCAGAACTATCATGACTCAGATCATCTCCCAGATCAGCCTGTGCATAATTTTTACCAAAAGCCAGACAGAGCCAATTACTGTTTTCCTTAAGGACAGAATGATGGCAGTCCACATCTTATTTTCTTTCTTTTCTTCTTTCTTTCTACTTATACTGTGATCAGTCACATTTGACCATTACTCGCAGGTGTACATTACATACACTCCAGGTTGCAGGGTTGAAAGCCTACACAGTACCATGTAATTATGGTAGGGGTCTTTATTCTGCACAGACGATGACTCTTCCTGCACAAGGGGC
The DNA here is from genome assembly GCA_963580285.1 of Lucinisca nassula. Lineage (NCBI taxonomy): Eukaryota > Metazoa > Mollusca > Bivalvia > Lucinida > Lucinidae > Lucinisca > Lucinisca nassula. The sequence goes on along the minus strand of OY757024.1, from coordinate 1,829,521 downwards.
CTCCAGTTAACGTTCTGATTCGAAGGACTTTGCACTTTTTGGCATTCATCCCTGCAAATGATGCCAATGGAGCGTGTACGGACACCTAAATAATCACCCGCTCTGGGGATCGAACCGGGGGCCTCTTGCATCAGAGTCAAGAGCACTGACCACTGAGCTGTCATGCTCCTTAACATGGAAATAAGAAAAATATCCCATGTTAACAAGTCCATGTAAACTCCACTTTATATAGAGAAAACTGGCAGTTACTTCTGCACAAAAAAAAAGATTGAAGGTGCTCATTAGAACTATCTTCATGAGGCGGTTCTAACGAGCACCTAGAATCTATGTTTGGATTAAAAATAAGATTCTCCCCCTACGAAAAGACTATATGCTTGTTTGAACCTCCTCTTGGAGGTGGTTCTAACAAGCACCTACAATCTATATCTGGTTCAGAAATAATAAAAATATGACAATTTTTCATCAAAATAATATCAGTGTTGGAGAGAATGCACTAATTGTCATGCAGATGTGTACTGTTGTCAGAGGATTTGAAGACAGTGATGTAAAAGATAATACCACCACAGTGAGGTTACCCCCGCCCATCCGGGCTTGAAGAAATAGATGGGCTGCACGATGTTTCCATGCAGAGCTGAAACCGACCCTCACATGAGTACTGGTAAACCGCTAAGAGGATCTAAGCCTGCCCAGGCAATGCGGTGTGAGTCGGTCTGTCCATGCTTATAAACCCTATTAGTTTCATGGGACGGCAGGGCTTGAGAAGTCATTTCATATCAATGTCGGGTAAAAGTCCCACAAAATTGGAAGCAACGTCTCCAAAATGACCTATACAGTGTTGAGGGGGACATTAAACCTCAAATCAAACAAACAAACCATAGTTAAGTGTGACCAGTTGTACCGTTATCATTATCATACCCATCATTGGTTGGCAAGACAAGATAATACCGTTATAATTATCATAACCAATGCGTCGTCACCCATTGACAACAGTGGACAATGCTCAACAACAAAAACATTCGCTGACGTCACTTTCAACTTATCCTCTGACAACAATAATACAAATTCAGGTGACAAATTAAAACAGACACTTAAATTTTTCTTATCTTTAATAAAGTTCTGCATTTTTAAAACGAAAATACAGATGTCTAATAAATTAACTACAATATATTTATCTAGATGATATCGTATAAATTCAACAGCAAGATAAGGCAAGTCAACGGAAGCACATGAATGTATGTATTTATAGATTTTAACCCTTATCCTGCTGAATATTCATTTTAGCCACACCCATTTCTGATTTTTTAACCAATAAAATAACCTTATGTAATTTATTCCTATAAATTCATAAAGTTAATGTCAAACAGTGTAGATCCTGATCAGATGGCTTCTTCTGAAGCCATCTGATCTGGATATACACTGTTTGCAAAGAAGGGGTTGTCGTGAACAGCAAGATAAGAGTTAAAAATCAAGTGTTGAAACACCTATTTGTAGAGATTGCCTAGAAAAAAATTGGACAAATCTTTGTACAGTCAACATCACAAAAACAGGGCTATATAGTTTTGACCCCCCCCCCGTTGAACCCCACTTTTATATAGTAAAACTAGGGCTTACAGGGGTATACCTTATTTTTCTTATTTCTGCTCTAAAATATAGATAGTGGGTACTCGTTAGAACCACCTCGCTCTAAAATATGGATTGTGGGTACTCGTTAGTTAGAACCGCCTCGCTCTAAAATATAGATACTTGTTAGAACCGCCTGGATGAGGTGGTTCTAACGAGTACCCACAATCTATATTTTAGAGCAGAATTAAGAAAAAGAATTGAGGCAGATCTAATGAGTACCCACACTCAATATTGTAGAGCAGAAATAAGAAAAATATCCAGATTTTCATCTTAAAATTTTCGTTTTTTCGGCGTTAAAGTTTTCAATGTATTTGTATAGGAGTGTTTTCGTGATGAGATACTTGTTGTCAGTGATAGAGCCACTGAAGTTTACTGTACACGAGCGCACATCACAGTCACTATAACACATTCCAGGGGCCAGTTGTTCTAAGCATGGTTATCTTAACGAGCTCGTTAGTGGTCATATTGTTAACTGTTCTAGCAAGTTTAATATTCAAAATTTTGGCTGAAAAAAAAAGTGCAAAAGCTGCTCACATTTTTTCAGCAAAAATATTAGCATATTTGCCATAATAAATGATCAAAGTTTTAACGATACGTTAACTAACGACGTCATTAGTTTTGAAGAACTGGCCCCAGGTCTTTCTAGAACATTATTTTATTTAACGTCACTACAGCTGGTGTCTGGGAATTTGTGGTGGCAGTAAAAAGTCTCCCTGCCCTACATCAAAGTGTAGTTTATATTTTCTTGTCCTTTAGGATCCTTGATTCCATTGCGGAATTTTAAAATATTTGAGGGTCACTGATGAGGCCTTATTGGCCGAAACTAGCTAGTCTGGCCCAGAAAACATGTATACTCCATATTTTCCAGTTCTGTGGTGTATTCCTTGATTCAAAAGGATATCCCTCTCTAGAACATTGTAATTGGGCTGCATTCTTGGTAAACTTGAACAGGCTACCATTCTTGATAAAAGTTGAAGGAAGTATAGCTAGGTTAATTTTGGGATATTTTTCTTTTTTTATCTCTAAAAAACAAAACATATATTTTGGATACTGGTTAGAATTAGCTCTTCGATGCATTTCTAACAAGTACCCACAAGATAGCTTTCTAATAAGAAACATGGCAATACGAAAACACGGCTATATAATTTTGACCCCCGTAAACACCACTTTGTTATATTAAAACTGGGGTTTACAGGGATATACATTATCTTTCTTATTTCTGCCCAAAACCAGAGATTGTGGTTACTCGTTAGAAGGGGGTTCTAATGAATACCCACAATCCATGTTAAAAGCAGAAATAAGACAGATGTTATCATTTTTTCCTAAACTTTGTCATTTCTGACACCGACACCATGTTTGACGCCATTATTTTACACGGACGTTTTCCTAATGAGATAGGTTTGTGATAAGAAACAAGGAAATTTATCCTTCAATAATCTTGTTTCTCCTCTTTATCTGTCGTAGTAGAAGTTAGTATTCTCGTACATTAAATGACTGAAATATAGACAAAACTCTTTACAACCCTAATAGAATTGAGCATAAATATTCAATGCCTATATTTCTGGCTACAACTGTCGTAACAATGATACCTAGCTAGTTATTTAAATTTCTGCAATTTAGGCCACAGCTTTGAAACAAAAATAGCAGTGAGAATAGTCCATAAATGCAAACTATATGTGTTTTTTTACGCATTTACCCTAAAAATTTGGACACCTCAACTCCTTACCATACTTGTTCTAACATTTGAACAATTATGGTTTATTACCTTGTGTGTCTAGGGGGGGCTGGATGAATGGCAAATAGTGTAGACCCTGATGAGATGCAAGCATTATGATAACACAACCGTGCAACATAGTGCAATTTTCAAATCGCTAAAATGGCTACTTTTCTGGTGAAAATCAGTGATATTTTTCTTTGTTATACTGCAAACATAGCTTGTGGGTGGTCGTTAGAACCACCTCATTTAGGCGGTTCTAACGAGTACGCACAACCTATGTGTTGGAGAAGAAATAATAAAAATGATTACCCCCGTAAACACCAGTTTTCTCTATATAAAGTTGGGTCTAGTGGGGGTGTTCATTTCACGGACTTGTTCATGTGATGACTCTGTTCCTGTCTATCCAAATACATGTGGTAAATGTGGTACTTAGTTCTTTGTAAAATTTGTAAATAATATGAGATTAGTTACTTTTGTAAATGTGTTACCGTTTTGAAATGAAGAATTATTATATACTCAGTCAAAAAAGTTCCTATACGTAAAATTGCTTCTGTTAATATGGCTTCTACAGATAAAAGCTACACAAAGTTTGTTATGTTTTGGTAGGAAGACATATTTTTCTGTACAAAATAGAAGTAAAACAAAGATCAGGAATTGATACAATTAACTTACTCCACCCATAAAAGACACCAAAGGGAAGGCCATAAGGACAGTTACTTTCCCACAAAATGGCCATATGGCCATCCAAAACCAAAAGACACAAGTGATACACACAGTAAGTAACAAACAACAACATAAATAAATCGCCACAGAAGAGCCGCCTTGGAACGGTCAGTGGAAGATTTCCACTGGGGGGCTTAAATCGATTTGACGTGGCCACAATCCTCGCCCTTACTTCCGTCGCGATTTAGACAAATAATTTGTTCAGTCCGCATGAAGGCCTCCTAAGCCCCATTCGTTTTTGTTTTCGTAAACACACCATCGTAGGCTAATGCTTTAAACACCCAAGGGGTCACTGTGTCATTTTCACAGAGAAAATCATTAAACCATGGTATGATTTAACATCAAAAAGTTTCCCTGTACCCAAAATTTCTAAAATTTGATACTTGCTACATTTCTTTAGATACCATTTGCGACTATTCACAAAAGATTTGGAGCATTATTTGTATCAACTACGAGTAACAGGCTATCACATATTGACCTTCAATTCTTAGAAGTTGTGTGCAAATGCTGCTTTCAACGGGAACTCCATAGAAATTCGCAACCGCTAGTGCTGCATATTACATGATTTTTCTGTAATTTTTAGCATCATGATAAACAACAATGGTGAAAGCAAAGCGTTTTTTTGAAAAATTGGCAAAAAATGAATGACAGGAATAAAAATTACAGCAGTTCGAAAATTGCTATATTTTTAATTGCAAGGGAGATAATTTGAGAATTTCACAAATTAAAACCTCGCTTATAATGCGAGATCACGGGATATTGTAAAAATAAAGTGTTATCCGGTGTTCAGAGGATATTGTCTTCCATCTTAGACAAAAAAGAGATTTCTGCGCATGGGCAATGACCATTTTCTACCAAAATCTTTCTCCGCACATATTAGAAGACAACTCTGGAGTAGAAAGGTATGGGCAATTGCAAGTTTGAACATTCTCTAGCTAAACGCCCGATTTACATGTCTACAGCCAAATGTAATTCAATAGCTGCCAGATATCTAGTGAGAGCCACCCGGAAGTTGGTATAGTTACTTTTTTGACTAAGTATATAATATTATTATTGTAAGCTAACAATGCTGTGAACAACTGAGCCCATTCCTCTAAAACTTTACCTACAGAATCACTGGTATTTTGATTGCCTATGATAAAACGCATGGTAAATAAACATGAGACCAATTATGAATGAAATGAGGACAACATGTAACAAACCACACAGAAACTTTCCAGTCTGAATATGAGTCTACTTCAACAGTTTGGTACAATATTCACTATATTTAAAATATATAGGAAGGTCAAGTTTGGGTCCAAGTTTAAGTACATGATGGATGATATAAACTGGATAAATGAAAACAAAATGAAAAAAAAAAGATGTAATACTGTATTTACCACTGTTGTTGCGACCTCGTATGCCATTGATCAGAAGGCTCCTAGCAGGCACACATCGCTAGGGCAACGTCAAATCAACGTCGGTGCAACGCTGCATAAACATGATGTTGCACCAACGTTGATGTGACGTCACAATTACGTCATATGCCTGCTGGGCTGCATTTTGATGACTCACCTGTGTTCTGAAATGGTGTCTTTCACATCTCAAGAACTAGCATTTTTTTCAGATGAAAATTTGCGATATTTTTCTTATTTCTAGTCCAAATATACATTGTTAGAATCACCCCAAAAAGGCAGTTCAAACCAGTTCCAACAATCTATATATTTTGAACTAAAGTAGGTAAAATAATAAATTCCCTCATAAACCCCAGTTTTCTCCACGTAATGTGGGTTAACAGGGGTGTTCATTACAAGGAGTTGTCAACCTGATGGTCTGGATCTGTACTACAGGCAATTCTGCATTACAAAATCACGCCTATACAAATATATTGCCAATTTTTTGGCCCAAAAAAAAAATGAAATTTTAAGATGAAAAATTTTGACATTTTTCTTATTTCTGCTCAAAACAAAGATTGCGGGGACTCGGTAGAACCGCCTCAACGAGGCGGTTCTATCGAGTACCCACAATCTATGTTTTTGAGCAGAAATAAGAAATATAAGGTTTACTCCTGTAAACCCCAGTTTTACTATATAAAAGTGGGGTTCAAGGGGGTCCAAATTATTATGTCTCCCCCGAAAAAATTTTTTTCGGAGAGACATATTGTTTTTCCCCCGGGCGTCTGTCTGTCTGTCCGTCTGTCTGTCTGTCCATCTGTCTGTCTGTCCGTCTGTCTGTCTGTCTGTCACACATTTGTGTCCGCTCTATAACTTGAAAACCGTTGGAGCTATCGTCATGAAACTTAGTATTAATATAAATCAGCATTAGACGACGTGCAGTGCGCAAGAACTATAACTCTCGCATTTATACTTTTTGAATTATCTCCCTTGGAAGTTTGTTGGTATGTATATATGTATGGGCAAAACGTGTCCGGTCAATAACTTTCTTATTTTCAGATGGATTTTAAAATTACTTGGCAGAAATATTAACAACCATAAGACGATGTGTGGTGCTCATGAATCAGGTCGGTACCTCAAAGGTCAAGGTCATACTTAGAGGTCAAAGGTCAAAAAAGGGGCCTTTTTTTCGTATTTGGTCAATAACTTTCTTATTTTGAGATGAATTTTAAAATTACTTGGCAGAAATATTAACCACCATGAGACGATGTGTGGTGTGCATCAGGCAGGTCAGTACCTCGAAGGTCAAGGTCATACTTAGGGGTCAAAGGTCAAAAAAGGGGCCTTTTTTTCGTGTTTTGTCAATAACTTTCTTATTTTGAGATGAATTTTAAAATTACTTGGCAGAAATATTAACCACCATGAGACGATGTGTGGTGTGCATCAGGCAGGTCAGTACCTCGAAGGTCAAGGTCATACTTAGGGGTCAAAGGTCAAAAAAGGGGCCTTTTTTTCGTGTTTTGTCAATAACTTTCTTATTTTGAGATGAATTTTAAAATTACTTGGCAGAAATATTAACCACCATGAGACGATGTGTGGTGTGCATCAGGCAGATCAGTACCTCGAAGGTCAAGGTCATACTTAGAGGTCAAAGGTCAAAAAAGGGGCCTTTTTTCGTGTTTTGTCAATAACTTTCTTATTTTGAGATGGATTGTGAAATCACTTGGCAGAAATGTTAACCAATATAAGACTATGTGTTGCGTGCATGTACAAGGTTGGTACCTCAAAGGTCAAGGTCATACTTAGAGGTCAAAGGTAAAAAAAGGGGCCTTTTTTCCGGTTTTGTCAATAACTTGCTTATTTTTAGATAGAATTTGAAGTTACTTGGCAAAAATGTTAACTTTCATGAGACGATGTGTTGCATGCATGATTCAGTTTGATACCTCAAGTGTCAAGGTCATACATAGAGGTCAAAAGTCAAAAAAGGGGCCTTTTTTTGGTGTTTGGTCAATAACTTTCTTATTTTTAGATGGATTTTGAAATTGCTTGGCAGAAATGTTAAACACCATGAGATGATGTGTTGGACACATGACCCAGTTTGGTACCTGAAAGGTCAAGGTCATACATAGAGGTTAAAGGTAAAAAAAGGGGCCTTTTTTGTGTTCTGTCAATAACTTTCTTATTTTTAGATGGATTTTGAAATTACTTGGCAGAAATGTTAACCTACATAAGACAATGTGTTGCATGCATGACCCAAGTTGGTACCTCAAATGTCAAGGTCGTTCTAAGAGGTAAAAGAACAAAAAGGGGCCTTTTTATGCCTTCAACTTTGAAAAAGTTGGAGGGGCATATTGGTTCTGGTTCGTTTGTCCATTCGTCTGTCCGTTACGCTTTTGATGCATAGCATAACTAAAGAACCGTGTATGCTAGGGTTTTGAAATTTCATATATGGATTCCTCATGGAAAATTAGCTGACGCGTATTTTTTTTCTCGTCCGGATTATGCCCCCTTCAAGAGTTATTGCCCTTTGAAATTTTTTTAATAAAATCTTGTCAGCAAGATATCTCAAAAACTATTGGAGCTAGAGCCTTGAAAGTTGGTGAATATATTGGTGGTGATGAGTAGATAAACTGATTAACTTTTGACAAAAATCCGAAAAATACTTTGTGAGTTACGGCCCTTTGTCATTTTGGTAATTTGTGCCCATTGTAATGTATGCTAAAAGTGATGCATAGCATAACTTTAGAACCGTGTATGCTAGGGTTTTGAAATTTCATATATGGATTTCTCATGGAAAATTAACTGACGCGTATTTTTTTTCTCGTCCGGATTGTGCCCCTTTCAAGAGATATTGCCCTTTGAAATTTTTTTAATAAAATCTTGTCAGCAAGATATCTCAAAAACTATTGGAGCTAGAGCCTTGAAAATTGATGAATATATTGGTGGTGGTAAGTAGATGAACTGTTTAACTTTTGACAAAATTCTGAAAAATACTTTGTGAGTTATGGCCCTTTGTCATTTTGGAAATTTGTGCCCATTGTAATGTTTGCTAAAAGTGATGCATAGCATAACTTTAGAACCGTGTATGCTAGGGTATTGAAATTTCATATATGGATTCCTCATGGAAAATTAGCTGACTCGTATTTTTTTTCTCATCCGGATTATGCCCCTTTCAAGAGTTATTGCCCTTTGAAATTTTTTCAATAAAATCTTGTCAGCAAAATTTCTCAAACACTATTGGAGCTAGAGCCTTGAAAGTTGTTGAGTATATTGATGGTGATGAGTATATGAACTGATTAACTTTTGACAAAATTCCGAAAAATACTTTATGAGTTATGGCCCTTTGTCATTTTGGTAATTTGTGCCCATTGTAATGAATGCTAAAAGGGATGCATAGCATAACTTTAGAACTGTGTATGCTATGGTTTTGAAATTTCATATATGCATTCCTAATGGAAAATAAGCTGACACATATTTTTTTCTCATCCGGATTATGCCCCTTTCAAGAGTTATTGCCCTTTAAAATTTTTGAACATTTTTAAAGTTACTTTGCAGAAATGTTTATCTTCATTAGATGATGTGTTGCACACAAGACCCGGCTCAATACCTCCAATGTCAAGGTTATACTTAGAGGTCAAAAACGGGGGAGACATCTGTGTTTTTGTAGAAAAACAAATTCTAGTATAGGCGTGTTTTCGTGATGCATGTAAACGTGATTTATTACAGAAAGATCACAATGCATTTTGAGAGTTGTCCTATTTTAGAGGTAATTAAGCGAGCCGTGATTCCCAAAACAGTGGTAGCTGGATTAGATCATGTGCACAGTAATGATGATTCTAACGATGATACTAACAATGTCCGATGGATGATACTGGCTTAATTGATTATGTCAATGATTCTGAAAGACAATGGTACTTAATAAAACAACATTATAATGAATTCATATTGTATGACTCCCAAACCTGCAGCGGAGAAAAACTACACTAACTGGAAAAACTATATTCAGCAGTTTTGTTCATCTGACATCAGTTCTTCACAGCTAGCATTTTGCTTTTAATTAAGTGGTCAAAATCCAGTACATAATAAACTACAATTCAGTTGCAGTGCATGTATTTTCCTGGTAGTTTTAAATGTTACTAGAGAAGTGGCATTAACTTGCCAGTACAAACTGAAATAATGATCTATACATTTTCACGGATATGTTATATGGTAACAGGAGAATTGTATAAAATGTGCATAAATCATGTGGAAAAGAAAGGGACCACAATACTACTGATGAATAATGGTATACAACAATCCATTCACACTCGGGATGGATGAAAAATGGCAAGGAAATGACACTCCCAGGGGTAAATGAAATTTCTGCCAACCATTATAAAAGCAAGACAAGACAGTACTGTAAGACAATCTAGTACTATAAGTAATGTATGTTTCTGTAAAGTGTAAGGCCCTCATACACTATAGGAAGAAGTATATCATCAAAATAAGTTATGCGATGGGCTTACTAATTGAGGTACTACGACAAATTCTGACTTTCTCTTTACATGGAAAATATTTAGTTCTAAGTAGAACCTTTGCATTTGAAATGGTGGCAATTCAGTTAGTAGAGGAAGGAAAATTCTAAACAGTCCTCCTTCAAAGAACAAACAGGTAGATATACTTAACTTTCTGCACAAATTGAACTTTCTCTGCTCCTCTCCCCAGCGCTTAACTGCACACATACACAACATAAAACCACACAGCATAAAACAATATTGTAATCATTTAAACTTTGGGATCGTTATATAATAACATGTTAAAACAGTGTGCTACTGGTTAGGCCAGAAATGTTGATATTTATCAGACTATATAGTTCTTTATTACACTTATATAATTACAGTAAATTGTATTTCCAGATGAACACAAATATGGTTCTTTGTCTAGCCATTTTTTAAAATTAACAGAGGACTTCAAAATGTTACTAAAAGTAATGTACAATCCATTGTATTTTTAAAGCTATATCACACAATGAATATTGATCTAAAACTAAACGTCAAATTTGACACAGTTGAATTTGGCTCAGACGTCTACATGTTGCTGAATGCAACTTTTAGAATTAAAATGTTTGTTCTTGCATAAAAACCTATGCGCATGGCTGTTTGAAGCCATTGTCAAATGGACCGAAAGCCGTGCTCAAACAGCTAAAACCGTGTTCAAATCATGAAATTCGCGTGCTGTTTGAACATGGATTTTGAGCTTTTGATATCACAAGACGGGCCTTGCTTTGTTTACGTTACGTTGAGAGACGTAACGTTATCGCCCTGAACGTAGCGTTTTAGGGTTCTATGATGACGTCAGATGGCTACTGCATGACAACGTCATTGTAAACAACATTCTGAACTGGTCGCCATTTTGGATTGTCTGTCGCATTTGAAGAGTTTACATGGAATTTATAGTGAGCTTTTGGGCATTTTCGTCAAAATTTGCTCTCGGAATCGTAAGTTATGCAAGAACAACCATCATCCATGGTTATTTCATTGCATTAACATTTGCCGGGTCCCTCGGAAGATATTTGAACATTCGGCCTAGCGGCCTCATGTTCAAACAGCTTCCTCGGGACCCGGCAAATGTAAGTGCATGAAAAACCATGGTTGATCCTTATATTAAACAGCCTGTGCATACGTTTTCTCAAATTTAAGGCTGTTGAATTTGTTAAGTCATAGCTGCAGATAAGGAGATTGATAGTGTGAATGAGTGTTAGAGTTTTACGTTCCAACAACAGCTACAGTCATACGGAGAAGGGAGCTCGGTTTAAAGACTCATCCGAAAGTCTGGAGAAGCCCGGGATCGATCCTGCGACCCCTGGTTTACAAGGCGAGTAGCGTAACCACTACACCACGGAGGCTTGTAGATTGATAGTGTGGTCATAGCTGGAGATAAGGAGATTAATAGTGTGGTCATAGCTGGAGATAAGGAGATTAATAGTGTGGTCATAGCTGGAGATAAGGAGATTAATAGTGTGATCATAGCTGGAGATAAGGAGATTAATAGTGGGTCATAGCTGTAGATAAGGAGATTAATAGTGTGGTCATAGCTGGAGATAAGGAGGAAAGATGAGGATAATTATACATAAGCATTTCATTATGAAAATACATCTATGCAAATAAATGCTAAATTTTAACGCTGAAAATCAAAAATTTTAAGATGAAAAATTGTGATAGTTTTCTTATTGCTGCTCAAAATATGGATTGTGGTTACACGTTAGAACAGCCTCATTGATGAGGCGGTTCTAGCAAGAACACACAATCTATGCTTATGAGCAGAAATAAGAAAAAAAGATTTTCCCCTGTAAACCCTAGGTTTACTATATAAAAGCAGGATGCACGGGGGTCAGAATTATATAGGTGTGTTTTCGTGATGTCATAACATATTGCCCAGAAAACATGTACACTCCATGCTTTTCAGTTCTTTTGTGTATTCCTTGCTTTAAAAGGATAATTAACCCATGTGTAGAACATATTTACGATAACATGCCCATGTGGAAAAAGGCTATATATGGACAAAGCCTAAGATTTGCCAACAAGAAAGTCCAATTTATACAGCTATACAAGTAAAAACATGCAGGGGAGTTGGTAATGTCCAAAAATGTTCCAATGAAATATGAATGACAGCAGACATAATACCTGTGATTTTATAGGTTAATGGATTTTTTGTTCTTAGGTAGTAACGTGATAGACAGTCAGTAATGGGTACTTTCCGAAAATATTAATGAAAAAAGCCATGGCATCAGCATCGACAAATATTACATTGCTTTTTCTCTAACAGTACACCGTATTCAGAATCTAAATTTGTCGTTATCAATTAGAATACAAAGCTGTGGCTTAGGTTGCAGTACAGTTTTATCTATTGTTTTAGCTCCATTTTCAATCCATAATATCCAAACCGTGAAAGAAAATGTCACACGATTTTAAAACATTTCCTAAATTTATATAATATAATGTTATTAATCAAATAATTTCGTATTGGCCCAGTTACAGGTCCGAGGTCTGCTGTATTGGCACGAGGCCGAAGGCCGAGGCCAATACAGCTGACCGAGGACCTGTAACTTGGCCAATACGAAATTACTTGATTAATGACAATTTTATTAATTGACGCGATTAAAAACATGATTTATGATTTTTGAATATTGGTTGACCTTGTGTAATATAGGATAATCAATTAATAACAGTGGTTATTTACATTTTATACAACGTAATTTTCACTATATGATTTATGGTTTATACATTTAATAAAACTGCATTCTATTTTATACACAGTGTGTGACAGCTGACTCCGACACCACTAAAATAAAGTCTAGTATCATAATACTACCTAAACACAATAGAAGCAAATAGCAACAGAGATGCCAAACTAAGGGACACAGCGACAGAAGTGACATAGTAACTGCTCAGAGCAATCATAGACAATCCAGAGTATAATACTTTTGACTGAATAACAGAATGACATTGTTAATAACTGTGATCTAGATAGAATGTTGAAATCATTCCAAATTGCAACACCTTTGAGATAATAGGCATAACAATAACAGTGATAACATAACAGAGTTGAAACTCTTTATGCAGAAATATTATGTTAAATTTCAAAGTAGATGGCAGAAGAGACAATGTAACAGCAACAACATAGCTGATGATCAGCAGTAACACTGTGATGACTGGAATTATCAATGTTACCTGTGTTTCCAAAACTCTTATTGCATTAATTCCCACTACGAAATATAGATCGGTGACGTATAAAGGACCGTTTTGTAAAGCAATCATTAAGAAGTAACTTTTTAAATATTGTTATTAAGAGAACAGATAACTGAAATATACGTGCAATGTCACACGGGGAGCTGAAATCATTGTTTACTTTGACCAAAGCTACCTTTTTAGCGTTTTATGCATGGTTATGTTAGTTTGTCAAGTTTATGCACTGTTTCTGTTTAGTTTGGAAAAATTCGGTGGTGCTCTTTGGTCATTGCTTTTGCTGAGTGACCTTTTCGTTCTATTTTATGTATGTTTTAAAGATCTCTCTACTTTATTAAAACAGCTACAAACTTGGCAGCTTTTCAGAAATATTAACAGTCAATTATATGGCTCAGTTTCAGACACACCATAAGACTAATTACAGCCAGTAACAAGTTTTTGTTCCAGAAGGTACCAATTCGAATGGACTCAAGTTATTCTGAGATGCGCATTATTTATGTCTTCTACAGGTAGTTTACATGAATTTTACGGATTCTTGCATGAATGGCGTCTCCATAGTGATTCACAGGGACCTGTTGTATGTTGATATTCCTAAAATATTTCACAAAGCAAGCAGGTCTTTCACTCGATGCACAGGTAAAAAAAGGCCCCGTTCTTAGGCTTATTAGTGAAATGCCTTTCGGCTTGCCTACTTCACATCACAAATAGTTAGATCGAACAAATAGAAACACCTTAACAATAACTACAGTTGCAAGATAAGGACATTTAAACATTTAAAATCGCTTAGCTATTTCTTCATAAACATGGTAGTATTTGTAACAATTGTCTTGCTGGTGGGTGGTATCTAGTTAAACACCAGTTACTACAAACATACAATATGTCATGATGAAAAATTTGCAAGCGATGAAAGTCTTCTTGTTCTTGTCCTTACATGTACATGTTTCTTTGCAGGGACGTTCAACAAGATTCATGGAATGAGATTTGTCATTAGCTGATGCTCTATGATATACGTTTTGTATTAAATTTGACGGACAAACAACACCATATACTGGTTATTGAATTCGATTTGTTCTGAACAAAAATACAGAGGAGAAAATTCTAACAGAAATTCACATCTTCTCATACAGAAATATACCATATTTCGTCTGATACAGTGGCATGAAATAACAGTTTTGGAAATGAATGAATGCTTTCTCTATGCATTAGAACATGAATTTTTCTCAAACAGTCTTTTGATAGAATCACTTGTTGCCGGCATGCCCACGCAACACTTTCTTGATGAATTCTGAAAATAAAAATGACATATTTCCATAAATATTTTTATAATTGGATTAGTACATGTAAAACGGACTGGTCCTTATAGTATGGTTAGACCAGCTCTGTACTAGCTGTCACTCATGTTTGACTTATCAAACAGTAAAATTAAATTGCCCAAGATGAATATAGTAAATCAACAAATCGTTGGAGAAAATAAAATTGTTAAGGTATTCAGTTTTGAACAAAATAGAAGTAAAACAAAGATCAGGAATCGATACAATTAACTTACTCCACCCATCAAAGACACCAAAGGGAAAGAAACACAAACATTAAGCGACCAGACCATAATGGAAACCAAAACAAAGGAAGGCCATAAGGACAGTTACTTTCCCACATAATGGCCATATGGCCATCCAAAATAAAAAGACACAAGTGATCCACACAGTAAGTAACAAACAACAACATAAATAAACCGCCACAGAAGAACCGCCTTGGAACGGTCAGTGGAAAGATTTCCACTGGGGGGCTTAAATCGATTTTACGTGTCCACAATCCTCGCCCTTACTTCCGTCGCGATTTAGACAAATAGTTTGTTCAGTCCGCATGAAGGCCTCCTAACTCATCAGTGCAACATCTCCGTGAAAACAAAAAATCAAAGAACCACAGAGGTGAGACAACGGTGAGGACTCGACAGCAAGAAACCACTGAACTGCTGGAGCAAAAGAAAACCAACAGTTAGACTCCGAAGGGCCCGACCAGAGACAGAGCATCAGGCACCAACCAACATTACCAAGAATTAGATCTCTCTAATTCTCAATAAGCCTTTACGTTGGAGCCGTCATAGAATCTGAGACCTGACCCACAGGCGTGCAATTAAAGAGGGAAGCAAAGTTGCCAACCGTGATTGGGTTAACTACCATGCATGCAGTCTGTCGTAAAAGAACGATTCTGGAATTAGCTGATTGATACTGGGATACAGCATGTCTAAATAGCATCCAAAATAAATATTAATAACATATTTGCATGAAAAACAAAGATATAACAGTGGACCCTTCCAGACTTCCTTTGTTTACCCGAATAACGTCCGAATACAACCGTACGCAGGACATTGTAACGGACGGACCAACACTGAGCTAGATGAGCTGATATTACCGAAACTAATATATTTATTATTATTATTATTATTATAGATTGTCTCTTTATTTAATACTTACATTATTTAAATATATTTTCATGTTGCTCGAATATTTGTAATACCGTCAGGAGCGAGCAATAATAGGCCAGGCCTACGCTCAATCCTGGTCTCATTCATTATATGAACTGTTGTTTAGCCATATTATGTAAATAAGTGTATGGTGACAAAAATTTCTGAATAAATAAATACACTAAAATGATATACGTTTTTGGTAATAAAGTCATCAAATAAACAAGAGGGTCATGATGGCCCTGGATCGCTCACCTGATCCACAGGGTACCAAGTGGGCCCCTGGGAGAGCCATTATTGGCCCCTGGCTATAATTTGAACTCAATCGAACTTGTATTAAGGAAGCATCTAAGGGATAATCAAAAGGTGCTTGCTTAAGACAGGTGCTTGCTTAACACAGGTGAATTTTAATGCATTTTACTTTTTCGGGAAACAAATGGCTTCTTGCTTAAGACAGGTTGCTTGCTTAATACAGGTGGCCACTAATACAGGTTTTACTGTATCTTGGTAGTGGTCTAAAAAGTGAAGCTTCATACCAAATATCAAAGACCGGAGCCTTCTGGTTTCAGACAAGAAGATTTTTAAAGGTTTTCCTTATATAAGTCTATATAAAACTTGGAGTCCCCGGGGCGGGACATTTTTGGCCCCAGAGCTATAATTTGAACAATCTTGGTAGAAATCCACAAGATGAAGCTTCATACCAAATATCAAAGACCTTGGCCTTCTGCTTTCAGGCAAAAAGATTTTCAAATGTTTTCATTGCCTTGACTTCTATTTCCTAGGGCTATAATTTGAACAATTTGATAGAGGTCTACTAGATGAAGCTTCACACCAAATTATGAAATATCAAAGTCCTGGGCCTTGCGGTTGCAGAGTAGAAGATTTTTTTTAAATGTCCCTATATAAGTCAATGTAAAACCAAAGGGCCCCGGGGCGAAGGCATTTTTGGCCAAAGAGCTATGATTTGAACCATCTTGGTAGAGGTCCACTATACACCAAATATCAAAGACCAGGGCCATACGGTTTCGGAGAAGAAGATTTTTAAAGATTTTCCCTGTGTAAGCCAATGTAAAACCAAAGGGCCTGCAGGTGGGGGCATTTTTCGCACCAGGCCTATAATTTGAACAATCTTGATAGAGGTCCACTAGATGAAGCTTCATACCAAATATCAAAGAACTGGGCCTTGGGGTTTCAGAGAAGAAGATTTTTAAGGTTTTCCCTATATAAGCCTATGTAAAACCAAATGGCACAGGGTGGGGCATTTTTGGCCCCTGGGCTATAATTTGAACAATCTTGGTACAGGTCAACTAGACGTAGCTCCATACCAAATATCAAAGACCTAGACCTTGTGGTTTCAGAGAAGAAGATTTTTAAATATTTTCCCTATACATGCCTATGAAAAACTAAAGGGCCCCGGGGGCAGGTGCATTTTTGGCTCCAGGGCTATTATTTGAACAATTTTGATAGAAGTTCACTAGATGAAGCTTCACACCAAATATCAAAGACCTCGGCCTTGCGGTTTCAGAGAAGATTTTTAAAGATTTCCCTATATAAGTCTATGTAAAACCAAAGGGCCCTTTAATTTGCTTGCAATTCTGGTAGGGGTCACCCAAAGAACATTTCTGTCATTTTTTTTCAGCGGAGCAGAACCATTTTAGCAATTTTGGTGGAGAGTCACCTCAGGAACATTTCTGTGAAATTATTTTGAAATCGGGCCAAAGCGCTTGGAGGAGATGTCATTTAAAGGGTTTTCTATTTTTAGCTCTGGCGGTCATTTTGTTCAGCGGAGCGGAACCATTATAGTAATTTTGGTAAAGGGTCATCCAAGGAGCATTTCTGCGAAATTATTTTGTAATCGGGCCAAAGGGCTAAAAGGAGATGGCGTTTAAAGATTATTTCTATTTTTAGCTCTGGCGGCCATTTTGATCAGCCGAGTGGAACCATTTTAGCAATATTAGTAGAGGGTCAATTTAGGAACATTTCTGTGAATTTATTTCGAAATCAGACCCAAAGGGCTTGGAGAAGATTTCGTTTAAAGGTATTTTATTTTTAGATCTGGCGGCCATTTTGTTCAGCCGAGCCAAACAATTTTTGCTATTTTTGTAGAGGGTCATCCAAGGAACATTTCTGTGAAATTATTTTGAAATCGGGTCAAAATGCTAGGGGGAGATATCGTTTAAAGGTTTTTCTATTTTTAGCTCTGGCGGCCATTTTTCAGCGGAGCAATTTTTAGCACTTTTTTTAGAGGGTCATCCAAGGAACATTTCTGTGAAATTATTTTGAAATCGGGCCAAAGGGCTAGGAGATGTCGTTTAAATGTTTTTCTATTTTCGGCTCTGGTGGCCATTTTATTCAGCGGAGCAGAACCATTTTAGCAATTTTGGTAGAGGGTCACCTTAGGAACATTTCTGTAAAATTATTTTGAAATCAAGCCAAAGGGCTTGGAGGAGATGTCATTTAAAGGTTTTTCTATTTTTAGCTCTGGTGGTCATTTTGTTCAGCGGAGCGGAACCATTTTAGCAATTTTGGTAAAGGGTCATCCAAGGACCATTTCTGCAAAATTATTTGAAATCGGGCCGAAGGGCTAGGACGAGATGTCGTTTAAAGATTATTTCTATTTTTAGCTCTGGCGGCCATTTTGATCAGCCAAGATGAACCATTTAAGCAATTTTGGTAGAGGGTCATCCAAGGAACATTTCTGTGAAATTATTTGAAATCAGGCCAAAGGGCTTGGGGAAGATGTTGTTTTTTTCTATTTTTAGCTCTGGCGGCCATTTTGTACAACTGAGCCAAACAATTTTAGCAATTTTGGTAGAGGTTCATCCAAGCAACATTTTTGTGAAATTATTTTGAAATCGGGTCAAAGGGCTAGGAGGAGATGTTGTTTAAAGGGTTTTCTATTTTTAGCTCTGGCAGTCATTTTGTTCAGCGGAGCAGAGCCATTTTAGCAATTTTAGTAAAGGGTCATCCAAGGAACATTTCTGCGAAATTATTTTTAAATCGGGCCAAAGGGCTAGGAGGAGATTTTGTTTAAAGATTATTTCTATTTTTAGCTCTGGCGGCCATTTTGATCAGCTGATTGGAACCATTTTAGCAAATTTAGTAGAGGGTCAACTTAGGAACATTTCTGTGAAATTATTTCGAAATCAGGCCAAAGGGCTTGGAGAAGGATGTCGTTTAAAGGTTTTTTCTATTTAGCTCTGGTGGCCATTTTGTTCAGCTGAGCCAAACAATTTTAGCAATTCTGGTAGAGGGTCATCAAAGGAACATTTCTGTGAAATTATTTTGAAATCGGGTCAAAGGGCTAGGAGGAGATGTCGTTTAAAGGTTTTTCTATTTTTTAGCTCTGGTGGCCATTTTGTTTAACGGAGCTGAACCATTTTAGCAATTTTGGTAGAGGGTCATCCAAGGAACGTTTCTTTGAATTTATTTTGAAATCGAGCCAAAGGGCTAGGAGGAGATGTCGTTTAAATGTTTTTCTATTTTCAGCTCTGGCGGCCATTTTGTTCAGCGAGCGAACAATTTTAGCAATTTTAGTAGAGGGTCAACTTAGCAGCATTTTTGTGAAATTATTTCGAAATCAGGCCAAAGGGCTTGGAGGAGATGCTGTTTAAAGGTTTTTTTCTATTTTTAGCTCTGGCGGCCATTTTGTCAATTTTAGCAATTTTGGTAGAGGGTCATCCAAGGAACATTTCTGTGAAATTATTTTGAAATCCGGTCAAAGGGCTAGGAGATGTCGTTTAAAGGTTTTACTATTTTTAGCTCTGGCGGCCATCTTGTTCAGCGTAGCGGAACCATTTTAGCAATTTTGGTAGAGGGTCATCCAAGGAACATTTCTGTAAAATTATTTTGAAATCGAGCCAAAGGGTTAGGAGGAGATGTCATTTAAAGGTTTTTCTATTTTTTAGCTCTGGCGGCCATCTTGTTCAACGGAGCGGAACCATTTTAGCAATTTTGGTAGAGGATCATCCAAGGAACATTTCTGTAAAATTATTTTGAAATCGAGCCAAAGGGCTAGGAGAAGATGTCGTTTAAAGGTTTTTCTATTTTTAGCTCTGGTGGCCATCTTGTTCAGTGGAGCGGAACGATTTAAGCAATTTTGGTAGAGGGTCATTCAAGGAACATTTGTTTGAAATTGTTTTGAAATCGGGTCGAAGGGCTAGGCGGAGATGTCGTTTAAAGATTATTTGTATTTTTAGCTCTGGCGGCCATCTTGTTCAGCGGAGCGGAACCAGTTTAGCAATTTTGGTAGAGACTCATCCAAGGAACATTTCTGTGAAATTATTTTGAAATCTGGTCAAAGGGCTAGGAGGAGATGTCGCTTAAAGGTTTTTCTATTTTTAGCTCTGGCGGCCATCTTGTTCAGCGGAGCGGAACCATTTTAGCAATTTTGGTAGTAGGTCATCCAAGGAACATTTCTGTGAAAGTATTTTGAAATCGGACCAAAGGGCTAGGAGGAGATGTCATTTAAGTGTATTGTTGACGCCGCACGACGGACGCCGGACAAAGGGCGACCCCAACAGCTCACCTTGAGCACTTCGTGCTCAGGTGAGCTAAAAAAAAAGACTGCGCCCCCACCCATCGGGGCTTGGAGAAATAGATCGGGCTTCATCGTGTTTCCAACCGACTGAACTTGAATACAGGTAAACCACTTAGGTCTAAATAGAAGTGAAGGCAACGATCAGGAACCGATACAATTACCTCCACACCTCCCATCCAAGACGTCAAAGAATGCCCAGGCAGAATGATGCGTGTCAGACCTCCCTGGTTATAAACCTAAGCGGTTTCTTTGGGTGGCAGGGCTTGACATGTCATTTCATGACAATGTCGGGTAAATGTCCCAAAAAATAGTAAGTGATGTCTCCAAAATGACATAAATAGTGTTGTTGGGAACAAAAAACATAAACTCAAATAATCTACAGTCGAACCTCGATGGCTCGTTTACCATGGATGTGTCGAACCCTTTCTTGAGCCCCTATCGAAATCCTCTACATAAGAAATAGTAGGGATAATTAAGGAGATTTTAGTCTTTTGTCTTGCAAATGTATGCTGTGTATACTCATTAGAATCGCCTCGATGAGGCGATTCTAATGAGTACACACAGCATACATATTCATTATAGAACACCGAAAAGATGTCTTAAAGTATCTCGTAATGTCTCCTGACAGTAACCTCAGTGGCTCGAACTACCACTGTCTCGAACAGATTTTCGAGGTCCCAATTGAAGTTCGACTGTATAAATTAAATTTACCTTCAAATTTAACATTGCCATCTAAATCTGGCATGGTGTCTGTATCTGTCATAATTTCATCAACCTCTCGGTCTGATAACTTCTCCCCTGTAGGATGTATTAAAAATAAAGTAATGCCAGATTGATACATAAAATTCTATATGGGACAATAATACTGCCACAAGCTAGCTTGAATAAACATTTTACCTGATTCATCTGCATTTGGATAGCAAGTCCGTGTGAAATACTACTTTCATTTTTACTCGTGCCATTTCAGCTTCATACATAGATTGCGCATGCTTAAATCTGTTTTCAGTAACAATTAAGAGGTTTGAAGACTATTCTCCCTTGATCCGTCATATTGGAGACACTAGGCAGGCTTTTGTGTACAAATTTATTCATTTTGACCAATTATCCCTCAGTTATAAAACACTGAAGGTGTTAATATTTGACTGTGATTGTTCTTAGACATCAAATGAATAAACTAATCAAGATTTAGATTATTTTCCAAGGGACAAGAAAGTTATTTACAAGGAAAGTAGATCTACATTAAATGTTGGAAATGAGCCTGGGTGTCTCCAGCAAGAAAGAATATGTTTGTTTGAATGTAGGTTTAACGTCCCCGAAAACACTATTTAGGTCATTTTGGAGACGTTGCTTCCAATTTCGGGGAACTTTTACCCGCCATTGAGATGAAATGACATCTCAAGCCCTGTCGCCCAATGAAACCAATAGGGTGTTTTATGCATTGGATGGGCAGGCTTAGTCCTTCTAAGTGGTATTCCAGTACTCATTTGCAGTCAGTTTCAGCTCTGCGTGGAAGCTCCATGCAGCCCAATCTATTTCTTCAACCCCCGATTGGCGGGGGCCACCAGGAAGAAAGATAACTTATACGTCTGACATCACCTGCAACCTCTCAATATGGCAACCCCGTACAAACGCCGTTAACAAGGAAGTCCATTACACAAATAGGGGTATTAGAATTTCATGTTTTTGCCATCATATCTATAACTTTCATTTTGCCGGCATTGGTAGCTCAGTCGGATGCGCGCCTGACTGGTGATCAGGAGGACTCGGGTACCTGTCAGGGTCTGCAACATTCTTTCATGGAGATTGATCATTAAATCTTTTCTACGGTCAATCTCTCCCTTCCGCTGATTCATGAAGGGCAGTTGTCAGTTTCTGGCGAAAGAATGTGCACTGTACTGGTTAGCCGCGTACGTATAAAGTAGAAGCGGAGGCTATGATCAGGAATCGATATAATTAACCCACAGCTCCCATTAAACACTAAAGGGAAACAAACACAAACACGAAACAACAGACCCTAATGGAAACACCAACAGCGGAAAGCCAAAAGGACAGTTACTTTCCCACTAAATGGCCAATAGGCTATCCAAAATAAAATAAT
This sequence comes from Lucinisca nassula, assembly GCA_963580285.1. Lineage (NCBI taxonomy): Eukaryota > Metazoa > Mollusca > Bivalvia > Lucinida > Lucinidae > Lucinisca > Lucinisca nassula. The sequence continues at coordinate 1,807,262 of OY757024.1, read as the reverse complement.
ATAAGCGACACAAACACCCGAAGACAAACTATAACAAAAATAAACCGCGACAGAAGCACCGCCTTGGAACGGTCAGCGGAAACGAACTCCGCCGGGGAGTGCAAATCGACCCTACGTGGCCACAATCCTCGCCCTTACTTCCATCGCGACCAAGACAAATAATTTGTTCAGTCCGCATGAAGGCCTCCTAACGCATCAGCGCAACATCTCCGTGAACACAAAAATCAAACAACCACAGAGATGAAACAACGCTGAGGACTCGACAGCAGATGCTGGGGCAAAAGAAAACCAAAAGTTAGACTCCGATTAGCCTGAAAAAGCCTGCCCAGAAAAGTCTGGATAGGTAAACTGACCGGCTCAAAAACGAAAGAATGTGCACGGTACTGGTTAACCGCTTACGTATAAGTAGGAAGTATCTGACATAAAGGTCTCTTTGTCAAACGTTAATAAATTTGAGACTGCAACCCAGATGCTTTAGAAGTGTTGTAGAAGTCAAAATTGAGTAATGTGTGTGTGAATTCGGGTTTAACGTCGCTTTCAACGATTTTTCAGTCATATCACGACGGTGTCTGGTTGCGACAGGGAGCTCAATGCTCACGTTTATAGTGCTGCCTCACTGAAGTATCATGTCCCAAACACATTACATGATACCACACCCAGTCACATTATCCTGACACTGGATCGACCAGTCCTAGCTCTACCCCGTAAATCTGAGTGCCAAGCGAGAAGCAGTTAGTACCATTTTTAACGACTTTGGTATGTCGCGGCCCCAAAATTGAGTAAACATGTATAATGTATACATTTATTAATTTTAAATAGCCATTCAAAATACAGTCCATAGAAAAATCCTTTGTTAAAATCCCAAACAAATATACTGAACAATGAATTTCACCTCTTTCTTAAAATGTTGCTAATTATTATTATATTTGATTATCTCCCACCATCCCAGCCAAAAGCGACGTGAAAAGCAACTAAAACTAAACAACCATCTAATAACCATCAATAGTTTGGGCTCCAACATAAGGGTGTTAGGTAGATTGCAGTAGTACATGGGCCTAGATAGGTCACCATGCACCACCCTCTGGGACTGGTTTCATTTTGTTCAGGGGGCAATACTGGTTAGGAAACGAGATGTTAACATTGAATATTTCATGGTGGTGGTTCGACATTTTGCATGGTTTCAAAATGGCCGCCACCAAAATTGAGAAAATTCACGTATGGGCTCTTCTGACCTAAGCTGATCTTATTCCTCACATCTTTTTGTGTCAAACTTTGATATTTATGAACATAAAATAAATTTCAAATGTTTTATGCAAAAATATACCCTTTGTCATCTATGATAGCAGCCATCTTGAAAATGATTTTTTTTTCACCAATTTTCACCAAGATTTGAACAGTTTTCGTAGTTTCTCGCCAAATAGAACTCATATGAATTTTGATTTTGAGTTGAGATCATTTTGCAAATGTGAGTACATTTGGGCATGACACTGTGTATAAATTCTTTAAGTATGGCTTCCAAGATGGGTGCCAGGTTGGTACAAGTATTCACCACATTCGTCGAAAATCCAATGCAGACTATGATTGATTTCTGAGTTTGATATGTGATTTTCTGATCTGTACTATCATGTTATTAATCAAGTAATTTCGTATTGGCCCAGGTACAGGTCCAATACAAAATTTCTTGATTAATGACAATTTTATTAATTGACGCAATTAAAAACATGATTTATGATTTGTGAATGTTGGTTGACCTTGTGTAATATAGGATAGTCAATTAATAACATCTTTTAATGCTGTTCTAGAGAATACTCTCGCAAGCCAAGTTCTTCATCGGTGGCAGCTGATGGGCGTCCAGACATGGTTTCGTCTACTAAAGACGTCCTACCGCGTTTGAATTCCCCAACCAAGAATTTAACTTGTGCAAGAACCAGAAACATTGGGTAACTCGCAAAGTACTTCCTGACCTGTTTTCCCTCCGAATTACAGCGCGGTTCTCAACTTTTGTCGAAAAGCATGCTTTTGCATCGCTAGCCATGTTTGACGTTCAATATCTTACGATAAGGGTGCAATGTTGCCATGTATTGAATCACTGCATGAAAATCTTGGTTGTTTCGGTCAGATGGAAATGGGATAGGCTGGTTATTTATTGACTTGTCATCTTACATTGCTCAGAGCGGTCAGTTTGTTTGTTTGTTTGTTTGTTTAACGACCCAGTCAACACTAATAGGTCATTTTTGAGCTGGTCAGTTCACCTATCCATACATTTTTTTCTGGGCTGGCTTATACGTAAGCGGTTAACCAGTACATGCACATTCTTTTGTCAGAAACTGACAACTGCCCTTCTTGATTCAACGGGAGAGAGTGACCGTAGGAAAGATTTCATGATCAGTTTCCACGAAAGAATGTTGCCGACCCCGGCAGGTATCGAACCCGCGTCCTCCTGATCACCAGTCATACGCGCATCCGATTGAGCTACCGAGGCCGACCTCAAAGGGGTCAGCGTTGTGAGCAGCATAAAACCAAATGCTACTCAATGAAAATCGACGTTACATGGTGACTCTATATGTCGCAATTTTTTGACGTTATCCAATCAAAGGTCGCGTTACACAAACAAGTGCATTAGAATGCTCTTTGATTTCCTAACAAATACCGCGATATATTAGATGGTAAGTACTCGCTAGAACCGCCTCATTGAGGCGATTCTAACGCATACCCATTAGCTATACATGTAGTTTGTTTTTGGCAAAATCACAGAAAATAATGGATATCTTTTGAAGCCGGGGCTCAGCGTTTCTTGCAATTTACATGTGCGCTCAGCGAAAACTCAGATCAGCCTGCGCATTCGCACAGTCTGATCAGAGTTTTCATTGGTTTAAGCAGTATTTATTTATCAAGACTAATGTACATGTACAGTCAATTACAACATCAACTAACAGGTATCGCTTATATCAAAGTCATCTCCTGTCTTCGTTGTGCGCAGGTCCCAATGCTCTTTCATGCAGCAAGGGAAGTATCTGGTCAGACTATATGGATGCACAGGCTGATCTAGTTGTTCGCTAGGCGCACTTATTAATTGTATCAAATCTTGTGCCCCGGCTCATTTGTTGTCAGGACCCAGCAGGCACATGACGTAATTGTGACGTCACATCAACGTCGATGCAACGTCATGACGTTTATGCAACGTCACATCAACGTCGGTGCAACGTCATGATGTTGCACCGACGTTGATTTGACGTTGCCCTAGCGACGTGTGCCTGCTGGGGAAAGTATGCATTTCACAGACGTGTGAACGTGATTAGCAAGTGTCTTGCAATAAAAGCACCGCAGACACTGCATAACACCCCACCAATGCTAGGAAACATAACTCATTGCGATTTTATAGTTATAGAACTGAGACAGAACAGAGATATACATATCTGTCAAAAATAGATAACTCATAATTGTCAACGGTTACATTTCTTAGCTACAATATGTAACCTAGCTTTATTATTTAATATATATATCTCTATGAAGATTCATTCCAGATATTATGATGGTAAAGAAATTCTAGGCCAATATAAACAAGGGCAGTGACTATTGTTGTGCCGGTAGATCCACCTTCGACCCTAGGAGTCCGGAAAAGGAGGAATATTACCACAACAAGACGTCGGTATAGTCCGTAACCCATCGGGACACGTGACCAACTTTTCCACGAGATTCTTGGGCCTATCTGCTGCGTGTACAATGCTTTAGACGACTACGACTACAAGTGGCAACACATACCCTTACAGAGCACAGCTTACGTGACCTGATATTCAGGTGAGTTGACAGCACATCAAATGGCGACGAGGATATAAGGTTAGTGAATTGTTGAATATGTAAAGTTCTATATTTTAAATGTTATGTTTTTAAATTGTTAGCTGTAGTTCGGTGGGGAGACACCATTTTGGGAAAAAAGAAAAAAAAATCGAAAATGTTAAAATAGTCCATTTTTTTTTTTGACACGTGGCTTTAAAAATAAAGAAAAATTTGTTTAAGTAGAAATTATTATTGTGGGAAAGTTTTTCGGCAGAATTTGAATAATTTTAAAACCAGTTTTAAGAGCCGTCATATGTAGTAGTGATAGGTATAAGATACACTTGTACTGCCTTGCGGTACAAGCTGGCTTTTATAGCGACGCGGTAGAGTGTTGGCCTGTCACTCCGGCGACCCGGGTTCGATCCCCGGCCGGGTAAAGGTGATTAGCATTTTTTCACCTGTTACATTTGCGGTAAATGATCTATTTTTGCGCACTTTCGATCTCAAGTAAGCCACGTGGAAATTTCGAAATTCTAAAATGTAATTTGTAAATTTCAGAGCTCTAATTTTTTCACAAACCATGAGCTACAGTTTTCAACCTTCATTATGATATATATGTGTCATTTTTAGCTTTCGTCCTCTTTGCTAGCCTGATAAAGCGAAATTGCTCCTGAGGAGCAAATTCTCTCCTTTTAGTAGTGACAGTAACAGAGGAAAAAATTCCAACATGTCACGTGCGACCATTTTCTTAAAAAAATATGAAGGCTTACTGTCTTTTTATAATTTGAGTATTTTTGGCTCTGTAATATATTAACCCTATCACTGGGTTATTGTGTTGTTTTTTGTAGGATGTCTTATAATAATTGCACTGCCTCCATTTCATTTATTTGGAGAAAAGTTTCCCCAAATGTCGGTGAAGTTATTTCTGTAAGTTGTTTTATATGGTTGCCATACCTCTATTCCATTTATTTGGCGATATTGTCTCAATTGTCACATTGTGTAATTCACATTACACTGCATTACTATTCTGTACTGCTATGATTGCATTGCTTCCGGTCCATTGGTGTCATTTTTCTTATTTACATTCTTTGTAGCCTCTAGGCAGCATCTTCATCTTTCACGATAGAATGAAGATGAAACACTTGAAATTTTAGCACATATATCACAAATTGTGATGAATGGCTATATTGATCAATTATCTACAACATAGCAACATTGTCTGCAGATGCATTTCTGACAGGCTGCACTCTCGAGTAGGCAGCCATGACAGTGATGAATAAGAGTATAAAATCTATTCAGAAAGTATGAATCTAAATCGTTACTGGTGATATGTAAAATTTAATTTCTGTACAAAGAGAACACTAGACACAGAACAGTCCCTTGTGGGACACCAGATAAAATTGAAGCCAATATAGTTTTCTCATTAACAACTAGCTGTTTTCTGTAGCAAAGGAAGGAATCTATCCATTTTTGGAATCTAAAATCTTCACCAGGTTTTCAATATTCAAAAGAAAGATGATTCAGTTCAATTGATAAAGACCACACCCAGTTTTTATAGATCTCCCTTCAATTCTCCAACTCGGTACCCATCTGGCTCACATAACCAAAATTGGCCCAGGCAAAGGTCTCCAAATGTATACCGGGGTGGGTCCCCTCGTGGTAGAGTCATATGGTTACAGGAATTCGCCATCAAGGCAAGAGATGGCTTATGGGGTGATCGAGCATTCAATTTCCCCAATAGAAGTCCTATTAGAGTAAATGGTGGAAGCGGCTATACTATGGGTGATAGGTATCACCGAGGCTATAGTCCTTCACCAGGTCCTGCATACACGACCGTTGCTTTAAATCAATCATTTTCATTTTATCCTCCAAATACCCATCTCAACAGTGTTTATATGATGGACATTCGTATCTATCGTCTGATAACTTTGGAAATAGAGGCTACAGACAAGTTTCTCACTTCATTTTTTTGCAACATAAATGCTTTAATTTTAATAGGTTTATATTCTGTCGCCGATCACTATCGTCGATTACTGTCAATGATGATTATCGGCGATTTTCTTATCTATTGTTATCCGCGTGATTTCTTTACGAGAATGACAATTTTGTTTTGTTTTGTAGTTGTATTTAATTTTTGTGTCCATACTTTTCTACTCTAATAGCCATTTCTCTACAAGGGCAGTTTAGTTGCTGCCAACCATTCTTTTATTTTTTGCCCTGAATTTTGACTTTATTCATTATGAAAGGGGGAGAAAGTTATGCATTATATGTAACTAAGGGTGTGACATATGTGCAGTTCTGAAACTTTATGGTGATATATCTGACTGCAAGATATGATTGGAACTAAGCACATGCTTGTTGTATAAATTGATTATCTGTGTCAGAATTACATTGTAACTAGTTGAGTTACGGTTTTATCACTATTTTTCTAATGTATCCCCATTATTGGCATGTTGTGTGTCTGTTCATATTTTTTGTCAAAATGTGTTTCTTGGCAAAATATTGGCTATGTTGATTATATATTTCTGTAGAACATGTATTCTTCCAATACATTATAGATTATGCTGATTGGTTTCATTTCTTGAACTACGCTTTAATAAATGATCTTGCTTGGCTATTTTTGGAACAATTCTTCCTGAACTTTGTAGGTACAATAGATTTGCATTATTTATACTGTGTGTGTCCTTGCATTTGTAGCTTTAATGCTTAATGTTTGAGATATATATTTATTCTATAGATTGAACTATTTTAAAGCTCAGAAGGTTCAGTAACTTAGTAGTCATCGCACGGCACACCTATGTAATTTTTGCAGTTGTTTCATTTGTTTATTTGGCAATACAGTGGTGTTCTGTGTATATGGATTCGGGAGCTGACATAGCTTGTATGCTGGTCAGCTGTTGTGTCCATGTATGCAGAATATTGCTGATTTTGTAAAGATATTCACTGTACTGGTTAACTGCTCAGGGCTGAGCTTGCCCAGGAAAGTATTGTTGGGTTGACTGGCTGGCTCGGCATGACCATGTCTTTTTTGAATTGGCCGTAAAATCGGACAATTATTAAATTGCTTTTTGACATTGGCAGGAGTGCCTCCGGGATCAGTTTTCGGTGGGCACCTCTTCCAATAATACACGATGTGTTTTCTGTCTTGTTTCATTAAGACATACTTCTGCATGATAGTTTGTATTCTGCAGGCTGTCGTGTAGAATTCTAACTTCCTGTTCATTATGAACTACACTTTGCATATAGAATTCTGCTGTGGGTGATTGTTGTTCGGTGATGTGTCCCTCCACTGCATACTTGTTTTGTCAACATTTGAGTGCTCTCAGAATTTGGAATAATAGCTCGGTATTTGGTAAATAATAATAATAATAATAATAATAATAAAATGCACTAAATTTTCAGTACAGTATTATGGTAAGGGTCCTTCTTTATATTAAAGTACTTATCTGCATTTAGCAGTTATTTACAGCAGAATCCTAAAATCAGAAGTATTTAAAATTGATAGATTTGTTATTAGTGGAACTACAATTTTCCAGGCTTTACTGAAGGTGTGTATGCTGAAACTCTCTCGCATTTCTATTTCTATTCAGTTACTCCCTGTAGTTGTTTAACATGTGCACACAACATCATGTACAATAAAATGCATTTGACCACAACGGTTTCTACCACTAATTAATTTTCCTTTTGTTCTATGTATGTTTACATGTGTGATGATTGTATTAATGTATTTGTCATGCTGGTACATTTAGTGTGCCAGGGTGATATTTTATCATGCTGTGCATCAAGTGCACATGTGTGATATTTGATTTTGCCTTTGTGATGTATTTTTGTATTTTTATTTGTGGTAGATTCTGTTCTGTTTAGAATGCTTATTACTATTCAAATGCCCTGCATTCACACTTGATAGCAATATTTATTATATGAGACAAGCATTGGAAAAAGATAATTTCTAAATTATAGATTAGAATCTAGTTGCTTGCCCTTTCTGTTTGTGAAGCATACACACTTCAGTGATTCTTGGATGTTATCTCTTTGGCTAACATTGCTTAATGTTATCCCTTCACTTTTTGGGCCCTTAACACTGACAAGTTGTGTGCTGTGGCTGGATGCATTATTGGGGAATTCTGTCGCCTCAGAAGCATTTTTCTGTCAAAGAAATTTGTATCCTGAATCGTAATGTTACTATCCTAACAAGAGGGCCATGATGGCCCTGGATCGCTCACCTGATCCTATTGTACAAACGGAATTGTGGGTAATATATGGTGGAGTGGCGGGTTTGAGCAATTTTGGTTGGACCCAAAGACCATTTCTGTGAAATTAATTCAAAATCAGTCTGCCTGTTTAGAAGTAGAAGTCATTTTGAGAAGTAAAAGTCATTTTTGATGAAATGACATCTCAAGCCCTGCCGCCCAATGAAACCAATGGGGTTAAAAACTAAACAGTTTGAGCAATTTTGGTAGAGGATCCCCCAAGGAACCTTCAAGTGAAATAATTTTAAAATCCATCCACTGGTTAAGGAGAAAAAGTCGTTTAAAGCTTTTTCTATTTTAAGCTCTGGCGGCCATTTTGTTCACCATAGCGAAACGGTCGGGCATTTTTGGTAGAGGGTCACCGAAGGAACATTCCTGTGAAGTAATTTCAAAATCCATCCACTAGTTATGGAGAAAAAGTCGTTTAAAGCTTTTTCTATTTTTAGCTCTGGCGGCCATTTTGTTCACCCGAGCAGAACGGTTTGAGCAATTTTGGTAGAGAGTCACCCAAGGAACATTCCTGTCAAGTAATTTTGAAATCCATCCATTGGTTAAGGAGAAGAAGTCCTTTAAAGGTTTTTCTATTTTTAGCTCTGGTGGCCATTTTGTTCACCCGAGCGGATTGGTTTGAGCAATTTTTGTAGAGGGGCACCCAAGAAACCTTCCTGTGCAATAATTTCAAAATCCATCCACTGGTTAAGGAGAAGAAGTTGTTTAAAGGTTTTTCTATTTTTAGCTCTGGCGGCCATTTTGTTCACCAGAGCTGAACGGCTTGAGCAATTTTGGTAGAGGGTCATCCAAGGAACATTCCTGTGAAACAATTTCAAAATCCATCCACTTGTTAAGCAGGAGAAGTCGTTTAAAGAATTTTCTATTTTTAGCTCTGGCGGCCATCTTGTTCACCCGAGCGGAACAGTTTGAGCAATTTTGGTAGAGGATCACCCAAGGAGCATTCCTGTGAAATTAGATCAAAATCTGTCCAGCAGTTTTGGAGGAGATGTCGTTTAAAGCAAAAGTTGACGACGGACGGACGCACGCACGGACGACGGACGACGGACGACGGACAAAGACTGATCCCAAAAGCTCACCTTGAGCACTTCGTGCTCAGGTGAGCTAAAAAGCTATTCGTATGTCTCTACCTGGTCTGAGCGTTAACATGAAAGTGATGTGTTTTCCTATATTGCATCAGTTTGAGTGACGTCGCAAAATAGTTCTTTGTACCTGTGTGGGCGTCATACATTCTGGTGACATGCATTTTCATGTTTTTCTATATGACATCAATTTTGGGTGACGTCACGCGATAGTTCTTTGTGTCTGTGTGGGGGTCATCCATCTTGGTGACATACATTTTCATGTTTCTTACATGGCATCATTTTTGGTGGCGTTTCACAATAGTTCTTTGTACCTGTGTGGGCGTCATCCATCTTGGTGACATACATTTTATTTTTTGTGTGGTGTCATCCATCTTGGTGACATACATTTTCATGTTTCCTACATGGCACCGGTTTTGGTGACGTTGCGCAATAGTTCTTTGTACCTGTGTGGGCGTCATCTGTTCTGGTGACATGCATTTTCATGTTTCCTTATATGACATCAGTTTGAGTGACGTTTCGCAATAGGTTTTGTACCTGTGTGGGCGTCGTCCTCTGTTGACATTCTTTTTCATGTTTACCGAGTGACATTGGTTATGATGTTGCACATGTTGCTTTGTAGCTGCGTGGGCATCATCTGCCCTTGTGTCACAATTTTCATATTTCTGTCATCACTTTGTAAATGTGGTGTTTGATCTGGGGCTGTTCAGTGCTAGTGCTTTGTAACTGCATGACTAGTTCCTGATCAGGGGTCACGTCTTCTTATTCCATTTTGTCACATTATCATTATCATTTGGCAACTACTGTGGTAGAGCTGTGAAACTCCATGTCATTTGTCAATTCAGACACCAAACTCCTGAACATATGAATGAGAATGTATTATGGCTGATGATACCCATTTTCTGTCTTATCGGCTGTTTTCTATAAAGAGATGCGGTTGAATTTTGGATTGGTTCAACTAACTACTCTTTTGCCTGGCTTCATATGGATGAAATGTTTTGTGCATCGTCCTTGGCATAATTTTAATGATGCATTGATTCATATGAATATTTTATGCAGTTGGTTGACTCTGGGTGTTGTTCATCTGGCATTTTCCTCATTCAGTTCTGGACCTTTTGGGTCTGCATTCTGATATGGTAAAATGCTTACATACATTTTTCCGTTTATCTGTTATCATCTGTCATGCCATATCTCATTTTGTAAAAAATCATGTGTGACTGAGTGATCTGGTCTGTGTTCGCACCCTCATAGATCGGATCATATTCAAACATATGTATATATATGTTTATGCACGCGCCTGTATAGAAATGGACCCAAAGACAAGTTTTTAATGAGTGACTTTTTCTACTCCCAGTGATACATATTGTTCTAGGATGCCACCAAAAAACTAACAGAGTAAGAAATAGTTTCTACGACCATTGTCAGGTCTGCGGGGCATACTATCCCTATGTTCATAAGCACATGCTAAAGGCCATTTACCTTAGTATCTGGACTCTCCCACTTCATGCGTAGACTGCCATATGTTACCGGGGAGCGGGAGTGAGTGCCAGAAGGTGCATGGCTGGTACCGGGTTTTCGGTGGGGAATATCTGCTGCAGGCCTGGTTTCTGCTGATGAACGGGTTATTCCTGTTCCTCAGTCGGGAACTTGGCCTGGGTCCCCCATCGAGTTGCTGGGCTACCGTTAAGTTCTCAGAGGAAGAATATTTCTTCCTCAGAGAGTACGACCAGAGAGCTGGGTTGGAGCCACTTCAACCTGGTGAGTACATGGTGATTCCCCCTAAACGACTCGTTTGCCTGATAACCCTGAAACAATGTCTCGACTCACCTCCCACCTCAACTCTCAGGCAATGGCTAGGCTTCAGATTACGCCAGGTATTCTTTGGCTAATGGTTCCGATCCGCAATTAGGGCATCCTGTGGTGAAAAGGGTGATCATTGATACCCATTTTCACCTGGATAGCTACTTTGGTCGTCAAAACCATTCATTGTCAGACCTGGAGTACTCGGAATCTCTCCCTATACGTATTCCTTTTGCTGTGGCAAACTATGTGTTCCCTAAAAAAGGGCATCTTCTGATCATGTCGGGGCTGACCAGAGGTCAAGAATAACCTTAGGGGTCCACCCACACATGATCTCAAATAATCAAGTTGACCAGCTATATGGCAGACTGAAGAGTTTGTTGGATGCACATCCAGAGGCCGTTGGAGTCGGCGAGGTTGGCTTGGACCTGACCACACAGTGTAGACATGGCTGTCATAACCCGAAATACTGTTATGATCAAAAGGTCCAGGGACAGCGTGGATTCCTTCGACTGGCTTTTCAGCTTGCTAAAGAAACAAATAAAGTACTGGTATTGCATATACGAGATAGTGGTACTGGTGAAGCTGCTGAGGAGGTTCTAAAGATCCTCACAGAAATGGACATGCTTCGACACCCAATTCACCGCCATTGTTTTGTTGGGAAGGAGAAGGAGTATATTCAGTGGTATACTTCTTTACCCAACTGTTATTTTAGTATTTCCCCTGTGACTGTTGATGACCCGGTAACTATGTCTGCTCAGAGAACACAGGATTTCTCGAAGCGTATTTTGCTTGAGTCGGACTCTGGATATCTAGGCAAATTCCCCTGGGCTGTCCGTAAAGTAGCAAATGATGCTGCTAGATCACTGAACATTACTGTTACAGAGTTAGTGTTGAAGTGCAATAATAATGCAGCCAGGTTGTACAACTTGCCCTGGTAATTTCACGCTATTCATGATATAGCCACTGTTAAACCCTATTTGGTATTATGCAGCCAGTTCGCGGAAGACTTGACATGTTTGATTGTTTATTTTTGGGATTCGGATTCAGTCAGTCTTCATTTTACATTGAATACACATCGCGTTAGTTTGCAATGACTCTAAAAACCTCTAAAATATTGAAAGTGTGGCTTGTTACTTGAAAGGAAAATGAGGTATGTTGAGGGTAAGCTAGCTCGTTAAGACTCGCTACCCTGGCATGGATTATATAACCGTTTGCTAAGCTAACTCCTTCATTTATTTCTGTTGCAGTTCTGAAATATAAATAACAGTAAGTGATACTTGTAAATTGTCACTGTAGTGGGTTGGAGCTGCACCCTCCTTGTATGAGCATGTTTTAGGATTCACTATGAAATGCGCATGCTATATATATAATGTTTGTAACATAGGGGAGCAATGTCATTTTTTGTTATCTTTATAATTGTCTGACCAATTTGGTGCCGGAGGCCCAAAACGGGTAGTCTGATCAGGATCTACACGGTTTGCAATCTGGTTGCAATCTACACTCTTCCTTATAGGTCAATTACCATTGTGGATTCTGGCCTCGCCTGGGCCATGTACTGAATGCCAGATTCTGCATTGGAAAGGCAAGTGATTTTTTCTCCAGGTACTCCAGTGTTCGCTAACCTTTGATGAATAATCGGGTTCACATGAATATTAAAAGTGGAAAAATATCATTCATCTTATTCGTGCATGAACAAAATGGTGTAAAGCATGTGCATGGTAGTGGCTCTTAAGAGAATGCTATTTCTAGCTTCAGAGTAGTCTTTCAAGTTTTATATTTAGTCAATATCTTGACTATACTATTGGTCGTTTTCTACACTTTGTTCTAGTATAGGCCACGAGTGGTTGCAGCTTATTTTTTCTGTCCAAAGGTCTCGAGTCTTCAGGTCTTACACTGATATATTTTTTCAGCAATACACATTGTATTATATTTTGCTTGTAAGTGTGGAGCTGAATTCTCATATGGCCTATGGCATGAAGTGGCTATATACATAATTTGTATCATAGGATTTAGGGAAGTTCCTATGTCTGAGGAACAGCTTTTCGACTGTAGAATTTTGTGTATATATATGTATAGGTACTGCAGTAAAATATTACAGATGGATTGTCACTGGACTATCAAGCTTCAAAAATATTCATATCATCTGGGAAAGGTTCGTTCTCTGGGAGTTGGGAGTGTTCCGGAGAACTGGAACTTATTAGGACATTTCCTCTTGGTCCAGACTGGTTGCTTCCGGTTAGCTGAGTTCCATCAGTGATCCCCATATGTTGAGTTTCAGTGATGGATTTCGGTTGGCATATATATATACATGAAATAAACCCTGTTTCGGGAAGTTATGGTTGGTCAGAGGTAATTCGAGTCCAGTGGCGGTGCATCTTATTTTGTGCATACTAATTAGGATGTTGTAAATGTTAAGGGAATATTCTCTGTTTAATGCTACATGTATTATGTTCTCTGGTGGTGGTTTTCGTGCTATTCATTTAGTCTGACTATTTGTTAATCCTAAGGTATTCCATATCTCTATATAGTCACACAGAAGCTGACTATTTGTTAATCATTAGGTATTCCATATTTCTATATGATCACACATAAGGTTACTGAAAACTTTCTTCATCGCAAAGTTGTCTCTGTAAGGGCCATTTCTGACTATAATTCTAAATCTTACAACTAATAAAGATAAAAGTAGGGGTTCTTTAAAGTTATATTAATTAGTTAAGGTTAATAACATTTTATTAAGATTAAATAAGTCTCCTAGCATTTGAAATCTAGCATTTATTTTAAATGCGTGTTAGAGTCTTTTGTAATAGGGGGAGAGTGTTGTGCCGGTAGATCCACCTTCGACCCTAGGAGTCCGGAAAAGGAGGAATATTACCACAACAAGACGTCGGTATAGTCCGTAACCCATCGGGACACGTGACCAACTTTTCCACGAGATTCTTGGGCCTATCTGTTGCGTGTACAATGCTTTAGACGACTACGACTACAAGTGGCAACACATACCCTTACAGAGCACAGCTTACGTGACCTGATATTCAGGTGAGTTGACAGCACAACACTATGTTAAAAATCGATGGACGGCGCATACCCCTGATTCCCGATAATAAATCTAACATATAGGCAAAACTTGAAGAAATCCCATGAATAGATACTCAAGATATCGATTGGAATTAGTGCGGACGGACGGACGGACACCGGAAGGCATAGATACATGTACATAGTAAATGAAGGTACCCGACATTTAGCAAAGTGTTGGGCCAGACAGACCAAACGAAAAGTTACCTACCCATCGCCGTCAACATGTACGTCATTTCACCCGCTGTAATGTAACCTTGACCTTCACGGTCGAATGATTTGAAAGCTTCACAGAACTCGGCGAATGATCCAGTGTCTTCTACTTTTAAAATGGACTTGATGATTGGCAGGAATTCTTCGAAACTGTACTGTTTTTCCCCTGCAATGAGAGCTCATGAGAAAAGGATACTTATTCCATCGGCATGCAGCAAAGGCTATGAAAAGCCTGCGCATAAGCGCAGGTTTGCCATAGCCTTTGTTGCATGCAGACCTGTAGACAATACCTTGAGGTATATGCATACAAGGAGTTTTGCGTCTAGCTGTATTAGTTGGCTGCAGAACATAAATGATCATTTTCTAATGCACTGGCTAATATTTGTTTGAATTGGAATTTAACAGTCCAGTCAACACTTTGAGCCAGTCAGTTTACCTAGCCACACTTTTCCTGGACAGGCTTATATGTAAGCGGTAAACCAATACAGCGCACACTATTTCGCCAGAAACTGACAACTGTCCTTCTTGAATCAGCGGAAGGGAGAGAATGACCGTAGAAAAGATTTCATGATCAATCTCCGCGAAAGAATGTTGCCGACCCCGGCAGATATCGAACCCGCTTCCTCCTGATCATCAGTCAGACACGCATCCAACTGAGCTACCGAGATCCGCGCACTGGCTAATATAAAATGTGTTTGCTTTTTGTTTGTTTGTTTGAATTGTGGTTTTACGTCCTTAGTCAGCACTATTTCGGTCATTTTGGAGGTCTTGCTACCAATTTTTGGGACTTTTACATTGAGATGAAATGACATCTCAAGGCCTACCATCCCAACAAACCAATATGGTTTTCTATGCAGGGACGGTCCGACTCGCACCACATTGCCGACCTTCTAAGCGGTTCCACCAGTACTCATGTGCGGTCGGTTTCATCTCTGCGTAGAAGCATTATGCAGCCCAATCTATTTCTCCAAGTCCCGATCGGCGGTAGGTTATACATGTAAAATGGTTTTACATCGCAGTGTTCAGTTCGTGATGAGCTCCATGTAAGATATATGTCATCCAAGAAACTTTGGTAGTTATTCCTGTCGTGTTTATTATACCAGAATTTTTTTTCGTGTTTATTATACCCGATTTTTCTTCGGAAAATCGGGTATAATAAACACGGAAAAGTCGGGTATATTGCTTTCGTACCAGAGTCGAGAGGTCGTCAGTCCGTGTGTGTTTGTCTGTATGTCTGTCACGTTTCTTGTAAATGGATGTCCTCTGCAGCCAGTAAAGGTACACTTTTGAAACGTTGCATTTGGACAGTGCATGGGATGTGGATGGCACTGGGCTACTTTTGGTGTTTACCTTGGCCTCAACATGACCCCAAAGTCAAAGGTCAAAAAGTATGACTTTGCCATATCTTCTCAACTATTGGAGTTACACTTCTGAAAGAATAAACTGGGCTACTTTTGGTATGACCTTGACCTCAGCATGACCCTCAGGTCAAAGGTAAAAAAGTATGACTTTGCCATATCTTCTAAACTATTGGAGTTACACTTCTGAAACTGGATTATTGGATGGCCCTTGGAATATAGAATAAATTGGGATATGTTTGGAGTGACCTCGACTTCAACATGACCCCAAGATCAAAGGTAAAAAAGTATGCTTTTGCCATATCTTCTAAACTATTGGAGTTACGCTTCTGAAGCTTGGTTATTGGATGGCCATAAGAATATAGAATGAATTAGGATACGTTTGGTCTCAACATGGCCTCAAACTTACATGTAGTTTTGGCTAGCTTATACATAGTCATTAGTGTTATTCATAGAAAAAGCGGGTATTTGCGAAGGTATACCATCGACTGCATGATCCAGTTTTCTATAATTTTTATGAAGAACAATCGCGCATCATGCTTAATTGACAGGTTGTTGTGATGTATCAATAAAGATAAAGATAAGCTTTATTAGAAACAATTAACATAAGCTCTGTTGCGCTTTTTTGCGACAGACAAAGACTACTTTTTGTTAAATTCTTATTTTCTAGGCATAGTTGATTATGACCACACATTGGCAACTAGCTATCTATCATCGACCAATAATAACGATAACACCCCAATTAAACCCATGGAAAGAAACACCAATATCCCGATTTAACCTTAGAAAAAAAAAAAAAAAAAAAAACAATATCCCGATTTAACACTTGGAAAGAAACAGGAACATCCCGATTTAACATTTGGAAAGAAACAATAACATCCCGATTTAACACTTGGAAAGAAACAACAACATCCCGATTTAACACTTGGAAATAAACTACAACCCGATTTAACTCTTGGAAGAAACAAGAACATCCCGATTTAACACTTGGAAAGAAACAAGAACATCCCGATTTAACACTTGGAAATAAACTACAACCCGATTTAAGTCTTGGAAGAAACAAGAATATCCAGATTTAACACTTGAAAAGAAACAACTATATCCCGATTTAACGCTTGGAAAGAAACAACAACATCCCGATTTAACACTTGGAAAGGGACAAGAACTTCTCGATTTATAACTGTGAAAGAAACAAGAACATCCCTATTCAACATTTGAAAAGAAACAACAACATCCAATTTAACACTTGGAAATAAACAACAATATCCCGATTTAGCATTCGAAAAGAAACAACACAATAGAAGTGGAGGCAATGATCAGGAATCGATACAATCAACCCACAGCTCCCATCTGAGCCACCTAAGGGAAAGACACACAGACATGAAACAACAGACCCTAATGGAAACACCCACAGCGGAAAGCCAAAAGGACAGTTACTTTCCCACAAAATGGCCGATCCCGATTTAACACTTAGAAATAAACATCAACATCCCGATTGAACACTTGGAAAGAAACAAGAACATCTCGATTTAACATTTGGAAAGAAACAACAACACCCCGATTGAACACTTAGAAAGAAACAAGAACATCACAATTTAACACTTGGAAAGAAACAACAACGTCCCGATTTTACAGCTGGAAAGAAACAACATCATCCCGATTTAACGCTTGGAAAGAAACAAGAATTTCCCGATTTACAGCTTGGAAAGAAACAACAGCATCCCGATTTAACACCTGGAAAGAGCCCACAAAATCCGGATTTAACACCTGGAAAGACACAACAAAACCCGGATTTCACACCTGAAAAGAAACAACAACATCCGGATTTGAGACTTGGAAAGAAACAACAACACCCCGATTTAACACTTGGAAATAAGCGATTAACATCCCGAATATACACTTGGAAAGAAACAAGAACATCTCGATAAAACACTTGGAAATAAGCGATAACATCCAGATTTAAGGAGGCCTTCATGCGGACTGAACATTTTTTTTGTCTTAATCGCGACGGAAGTAAGGTCAAGGATTGTGGCCACGTAAAATCGATCTAAGCCCCCCCCCCCCCCCCCCCCACAGTGGAATTCGTTTCCGCTGACCGTTCCAAGGCGGTTCTATTTTTGTTATGGTTTGTCCTTGGGTGTTTGTTTCGCTTATATTATTTTATTTTGGATAGCCTGTTGGCCATTTAGTGGGAAAGTAACTGTCCTTTTGGCTTTCCGCTGTTGTTGTTTCCGTTGGGGTCTGTTGCTTCATGTTTGTGTTTCTTTCCCTTTGTTGTCTCTGATGGGAGCTGTTGTTAATTGTTTCGATTCCTGACCAGTGCCTCTACTTCTAGTTTGGAAAGAAACAACAATATCCCGATTTAAACTTAAATATATACAAGAACATCCCGATTTAACACTTGGAAAGAAAACGATTTGTCACTTGGAAAGAAACAACAGCATTCCGATTCAAAACTTGGAAAGAAACAAGAACATCCCGATTTAACTATTGGAACGAAACAACAGCATCTCGATCAAACATTTGACAAGAAACAACAATATCCCGATTTTCTACTAAGAAAGAAACAACAAGATGTGTTTGTGAAACACGAACATGTCCCCGGGCATGGCCATTTTTTTTTCAAAGTTGGTCACAGTTCAAAGTCAAGGTCAAGATTTTTGGTTTGAGTGGGAAGCCCTTGGCACAAGGAACTTGCATGCCAAATATGAAGGCTATATCTTAAACGGTTCGAAAGTTATGAACAATAATATTTTTTCTTTAAAGTAGGTCATAGGTCAATGTCATAGGTCAAAAATTTTGCATGAATGTAAAGCTCTTGTCACAAGGAACATACGTGCCAAATATGAAGTCTCTATCTTAATCGATTCAAAAGTTATGAACACTTTTATATGTTCTTTAAAATAGGTCAAAGGTCAAGGTCATGGTCAAAGAATTTTGCATGAATGAAAAGCTCTTATCACAAAGACCTACATGCCAAATATGAAGGCTCTATCGTAAACGGTTCGAACGTTATGGCCAAAATGTTTTTTCTTTAAATAGGTCAAAGGTCAAGGTCACAGGTCAAAAATATTTGCATGAATGTAAAGCTCTTGTTACAAGGAACATAGATGCCAAATATGAAGGCTGTGTCTCAAACGGTTCAAAAGTTATGACAAATGTTAACCTTTTCTTTTATGTAGGTCAAAGGTCAAGGTCACATGTCAAAATGTTTTGTGTGAATGTAAAGCTCTTGTCACAAGGAACCTACATGCGAAATATGAAGGCTGTATCTCATTTGGTTCAAAAGTTATTAATTAAATTTTATTTTTTTTTTATTTTAAGTAGGTCAGAGGTCAAGTTCACAGGTCAATATTTTTTGCATGAATGTAAAGCTTTTGTCACAAGGAACTTACATGCCAAATATGAAGGCTGTATCTCAAGCGGTTCAAAAGTTATGACCAATGTTATTTTTTCTTTTAAGTAGGTCAATGGTCAAGGTCGCAGGTCAATCTTTTTTGCATGTTTGTGAAGCTCTTGTCACAAGGTACCTACATGCCAAATATGAATGCTCTACCTTCAATGGTTCAAAAGTTATGACCAACGTTGAAGTTGTCCACGTACAACCCAACAAACCAACAAGCAAACAAACAGACAGGGCAAAAACAATATGTTCCCGCTATCGCTTCCGGGGACATAAAAAAATCCCAATTCAACACTTTGAAAGAAACAAGAACATCCCAATTTAATATTTGGAAAGAATCAAGAACATCCCGATTCAACACTTTGAAAGAAACAACAATATCTCGATTTCACCACTGGAAAGAAACGATAACATCCAGATTTAACACATGAAAAGAAACAACAAAATCCGGATTTAAGCCTTGGGAGAGCTATAGTAGATAAACATGTTTGTCATTCAGCCACCAAGTTTGCTGTGTGTGTTACCGAAGGCCAATACAAGCTTCCTACGCTATACTGGTTACCAAAACTTCATAAAAGACCTTACAAAGCACGGTTTATTGCAAATTCTAGCTCTTGCACTACCACTGAACTTTCTAAATTATTAACTTCCTGTCTTACTGCTATTAAAACGCATGTGATTAAATATTGTGATAAAGGCTTTGAAAGATCAGGAAGAAATCTGTTTTGGTCTATAAAAAAATCGAATGAGGTTTTAAATAAATTGAAATCCAGACATGTTCGTGCTTCAAGTCTGTCTACTTACGATTTTTCCACTCTTTACACTACACTTCCTCATAATCTTATAAAACAAAAGCCTAATGATTTAATTGAATTGACTTTTCACAGAGAAGATTCTCTCTATCTTGCATGTAATGTCAGAAATGCATTTTTCACTTCTAAAGAGCATAAGAATTATACACTTTGGTCATGTCAGAAAGTGTGTGATGCCCTCACCTTTCTACTTGACAATATTTATATTAGATTCGGTACTAAGTTATTTTAGGCGCGTCGCCGAACCAAGTTCAGTGGACAAAAACATACCTCACCGTCATAAAGAATGAAACTGGTCTCAAATTAAAGATAAATGTCCCTACTTTGTTTATAAATTGGTCGTACGCTCCAACATGGGTAGCATCATACTAAAAATGGGGAGATAACTCTTCATTCGTTGAAACCATAATCAAAGAGATCGTACTTGTACATCAATTTTACTCATTTCAAAACTGTCTTTTTTACGCAAATTGTTCCGTTTTCGTCAAGAACATTTCAATTTTGTACTTTTTGTGTGCAATTTAGGCGCTATTTTTAGATTGGTTGATATTTTATGAGGAGATAACTCTTCCTACCATATGAAATCGGATTTTTTCACCTGTGATCGTTCTTTCTGCTAACTTAAGTTTTAAAAACACAGCATAAATTTTGTAATTTTCTAAACATGTAACCTTTTCGCTAATCAAGACATTACATTTAGACATCCTGATACCCATAGTGGCTTCGAAACCCACTGTCAAAGGTACACACCCTGCGTGAAAAAGGTACAAGTTTAATGCGTTTTTCCAATACATTTCTTAAGCAACTTTAAGAAAGTCATTTTACATCCAATTGTCGGCGCATTTATCTCCGTGAATACAAATCGCCGATATGTAACAGTTAAATCAACGCCGAGTCGACGTTAAGGCGTCCAAAACTTCCCATTGAGTCAACGTTGTGCGAATTCAGTGAGTTCAACGACTCTCTGTCTGATCAGCCAGTAGACTTAATTTCATGGACAGATAATATTGAAAATGCGAGGTTCTCTAAAAGAAGATTCTATACGTAGCAATTGCACCAGGTTGTGCCTGCACAAATTTAAAATGTCGTTACATTTACAAGCTCGTGCAACGAAAGGTTCGGTAAACCCAACCTCGGGAAAATGAGGCCTACCCCAACCCCGTAAAAGTGGGATTTACAGAGGAAAACGTTATTTTCCTTGTAACCACTCAAAACAAAGAGCGTTGGAACTTGTGTGAACCACGTCAATGAGGCGGTTTTAACGAGCACCTACAAGCATTATTTAGCTTAAAATAACACAAACAATAAAATTATCATTTGTTTTTCTTCTGAAAATGTTTAGGATTTCATTTTTGATTTTTTATTTAAAGTCCTAAAATCACTTTATACTACAAATAAAAATCAAAAATGAGTTCCTTTAAGAGCAATGAAAACATTCATAAGAAAGAAGATGGGTCATACTACGTAGTTTCGGCTAATAAAGCCTCATCAGTGACCCTGTAATGATCCGGCAAAGAAAGCCAGAGGAAACATACTGCAATTTTGCGAATTTCGAATAGGCAATCGATACAAAGACTGATATAGATCAAAAGGGGGTCCAAATAATTAAAAACCTGTCTAGAATATGAGTCTAAACCAATAATTTATTTCTGATTTCTCAGAATATTCACGCTGATCTCAAAGGACCAAAAGTAAAATATAAACTACACTATGGTTAATGTACGGGGAGACGTTTTACGGCCGCCACACGGCACAACACCAGCTGCAGTGAAGGCAAATAAAAATCAAAAATGAGTTCCTTTAAGAGCAATGAAAACATTCATAAGAAAGAAGATGGGTCATACTACGTAGTTACGGCTAATAAAGCCTCATCAGTGACCCTGTAATGATCCGGCAAAGAAAGCCAGAGGAAACATACTGCAATTTTGCGAATTTCGAATAGGCAATCGATACAAAGACTGATATAGATCAAAAGGGGGTCCAAATAATTAAAAACCTGTCTAGAATATGAGTCTAAACCAATAATTTATTTCTGATTTCTCAGAATATTCACGCTGATCTCAAAGGACCAAAAGTAAAATATAAACTACACTATGGTTAATGTACGGGGAGACGTTTTACGGCCGCCACACGGCACAACACCAGCTGCAGTGAAGGCAAATAAAAATCAAAAATGAGTTCCTTTAAGAGCAATGAAAACATTCATAAGAAAGAAGATGGGTCATACTACGTAGTTAATAAAGTCGCGTTAATGAAATGAATAGGCTCGACTTTCGAAAAATGAAAGAGCCTTCAGTTAAGCATTTTATACAGTGTTTATAAATTTCGGTGCTAAATCATTTTCAAATATTTTCAGTGACTTTTAATACCTGCCCTCTCCTCAGGCTCTGTGCACTCCTCCCCGACACACACAATCAAAGACCGTGGGATGGGGTAAGTTTCATTGTGGCATAGTTATCGATATTTGCATGTTGACCATGTCTAAACACATCGGAGTTACTATTCACTGGGCCGTAAAACGTGAATAAAAAGCAAGCCAACAAAATACAGTTTTTGTAAAAATAGAATGTACGCATTCGAGACTGATCGCTGTCGTTGTAAAAATACTATGTACGCATATCGAGATATTCTAAAATTTGAGTGAACTCGCACAAACATTATATAGATCAAGTATCTGACTCCTGTGACAGCAATGACCAAGCAACCAGCATCAAAAATATTGAGGTGATCTATCACCTCGCATCTGGCAAGCCTTACAAAGGGTTCACTATCCCAATTAACGGTCAAAGACTGCAAATGCCTGCCATGGGGTACACTGTCAATAGCCGTGCATATTGATGATGAAGTCAAAATGACAAGATTGCCAAGGCTAGTGCAGCATTTGGCCAGCTACGTGGTCGTGTTTGGTATCGAAGTAGAATCAGACAGAAAGCTGAAAGCCTACAGATTTGTGGTGCTGCCAACACTATTATATGCATGTGAAACGTGGACAGTTTACAACGGCACGTGAAAAGGCTGAACCACTTCCATACAAGCTGTCTTGGGAAACTTTTAAATATTAAGTGGCTACACTGGATTCCAGACATAGATGTCATGAAAAGGTTGGGGATGCAGATTGTACATGATCTTCTTAAACTGGCACAATTAAGATGGACAGGCCATGTTACCAGGATGCTTGAGAACCGTTTGCCGAAGAAAATCCTATATGGAAAACTAGAAATGGTCAAACTCTCCTAAGGTGGTCAGAAAAAGCGTTACTATATCACACTGTAAGCCTCCTTCCAGGACTTCAGCATACCAGCAGATTCGTTGGAACAAACTGCACAGGACCGAGTAAAGTGGCAAGGCCTCCTCAGAAGAGGGGCTAGTGAAAAGAATCAGAGAAGCCGAGAAGAAACTTGCACAGCGCAAAGCCAAAGCTAAGGCATAACCAACAGCGTTATCTTCCTCATACCCCTGTTGCTTTATCTGCAACAGACAGTTCAGAGCTGGAATTGGTCTCTAAAACCATCTAAGAACACACGAAGCGTAGCATTTCTCGCATGCGAAAAAGATTGGTCACTTTCAGTTATGATAGACGAAATATTACTTTCAAAACTGTCAGGATTTCGATCTTAATAACACCGTAAAAATTCCAGACAGGTGGGAGATTTAATACTTATATATGTGGCCACTTGTTAGCTCTACTGAGTACGAAGTGCTTACAGTGAGCTATTGTGACCTTGGGCCGATTTGATTCAAACTTCACAGGAACGTACGTAGGTGGATCCCCACCAAAAATGCCCAAAAACGTTTCGCTCCGATGAACAGGATAGCTGCCGGAGCTCAAAATAGAAGGAAAAACTTTAAACGACAACTCCTCCTTTACCTCTGGGCCAATTTTAATCTTGCAGTTGCTGAGGTGACCATTTCAAATAGAATAACGTCAACAATTTGCTTTATATGTTAACTCCTCATGAACCCATGTGCCAATTTGATTCAAACTTTACAGGAATATTGCCTATTGGCTCCCTGCCAAAATAGCTAAAATTGTTATGCTTTCATGACAAGATGGTTGCCAGAGCTAAAAATAAAAATATATTCAATGGATAGTTCCTCCATTATCCCTCGGCCAATTTTAATTCTAACTAAATGTGAATATTGCTGAGATGAACCTCCGAAATGTTAACAATTTGCTTTTTATGCATTTTCCTCCTTAATACTAGGGCCAATTTGATTTAAACTTCACAGGAATGTTTCCTAGCAGGCTCCCTACCAGAACAGCTAAAATTGCTCCTCTCCGATGAACAGGCTGGCCGCCAGATGTAAACTAGAACAAGTCTTCAAACAAAACTCCTTTACCTTGGGCCAATTGCATTCAAACTTCATAGGAATGTTGATTAGGTGACCCTCTTCCAAATAGCTAAAACGGTCCTGATTTGATGAGCAAAATGGCCAACAGTGCTTAAAATAGAAGCAAATAAATTTTGCTTAAAATGCTAACTTCTCCCAAAAACTTTTGCAGATTTGATTCAAACTTCACGGGAACATTGCCTAGATGGCTACCTACCAAAATTGCAAACAACGTTATGCTCTGATGAACAAGGTGGCCGCAAGATCAAAAACGTCTTCCAACGACAACTTCTTCTTCATCATTGGACTCTTGCATAGGTGACCCTCTACCAAAGTAACTATAACGGTTCCGCTCTGATGAGCAAAATGGCCATGAGAGATAAAACTAGAATAACATTAACAAGATAATTTAACGTTGCCTCCCTATATAGCTACCAAATATCTGAAATTGATCCGTTCCGATGAACCAGGTGGCAGCAGGAGTTAAAATTAGAAACATATTTGAACGACATTTTTTCCAATTTCATTCAAACTTCATAAGAATGTTGCTTAGGTGACTCTTTATCAAAATAATAAAAATATGGTTCCGTCCTTAAATATAAATCGCTACTAGAGACAAAATTAGGAAAACGTCAACAATTTACTTTAAATGCCAACTCCTCCTTAACCTTTTTGCCACTGATTCAAACTTCACAGGAATGTTTCCATAGGTGGCTCCCTACTAAAATAGCTGCAAACATAAAACTCTGATGTACAATATGTCCGGCAGTTCTAAAAAAATAAAACAAAAAATGAAAACTTCAAACGAAAGCTTTCACTTTATCTCCTTTACACCTAGACGAATTTCATTCAAACCCCATGTTAAAAGTTCTTATGTGACGGCTATCAAAATAAATAAAAGGCTTCTTCTTCATGAACAATATGGCTATCAGAGCTAAAAATAGAAAACACCTCAACTATTTGCATTAAACGTCAACTCCTTCTTAACCCATGAGCCAATTTGATTCAACCTTTACAGTTATGTTGCCTAGGTGACTGCCTACCACTATAGCTCAAACAGGTGCACTATGATGAATAAAATGGCCGCCAATGTTAAAAATAGAAAAACATCTTTAAACGACCACAACTCCTATACCCTGGGGTTAATTTCAATTAATCATCATATTAATATTGCTCAGGTGACCCTCTACCAGAATAGAAAAACGCCCCGCCCTGATTGACAAAATGGCCATCAGAGCTAAAACTAGAAAAAATATTTAAATGATAACTACACCTACACCTTTGGTTCAATATTTCCCAAAACTTCACAGCAATGATGAACAAAATGGCCAACAAAGCTAAAAATTGAAGAAAAAAAACCTTTAAGAGACACTTTCACCTACTTCTTTGGTCCCATCTCATTGAAGCTTCACAAGAAGGTTGCTGAGAAGCCCGCTACCAAATTAGTTATTAAAGTTTTGCTTGGATGAGCATGATGGCCACCACGGCTTAAACTAAATAATAATACTAATAATAATACTACTAATAATAAACGCACTTTAAATGACAACTCCTCCTGCACTTTTGGGTCAGTTTCATTCAAACTTCATAGCTCGTTGGATTCTTGCTTAAAAGCCCCTAAATATTGCTAAAGTGGTTTTGCTCGGAAGAACAAGATGGCAGCTAGAGCTAAAAAAAGAAAAAAAAAATGACAACTGCTCCTATACTTTTGCTACGTTTTCTTTCAAACTTCAAAGTAGTGTTACGTAAATGAGTCCCATAGCTCAAGATAAGGCGCTTTTGCAAATGAAAAGTACTGATAATTTCCTATTTCTGCATGCAAATACATGCTATGGGTACTCATTAGAAGCGCCTCGCCGTGGATAGGTACCCACAACACACGTTTCCGAGCAGAAATAAGAAAGATATTGTGTGGATACTACATCTGGGGCTATGGATTACCCATTTTTGCAGAAAAAGAACGATAGTTTGTCGAGAACCGCTCTTATCTGGGGCTATGTGTGACCCTCTACCAAACAAATCATAACAGTTCCACCAAACTGAACAAGGGGGCCGCCAGAGCAAAACTAGAAAACTCCTTAAATGACAGCTTCCTCTAAAATCATAAGTCAGTTTCATTCAAACTGTAAGTTTGCAATCATGTTGCTCAGGTGTCCATCTGTCTAGGTGCACCAGTTATGCTTCATGGATTAAGATGGCTGTCAGTTATCCGCATTACTTTCCGAAGCTGTGTAACATCTTGAAATCAGGTGAGCGATTCAGGGCCATTGTGACCCTCTTGTTTAATGAAATACTTTTTGACCAATGGTTCACAGAATTTTAGTAAATCGGCTGAGATATACTCGGTAACACGAGTAAACGACACGAAACATTCTGTCAACGAGTTTCTGACTATATGCACACTTTACTGATAGTGTGTGGGGTAAGTTGACTCCTTGTAAAACAGCAAAATCAAGAAATTAGCGAACGCAGCTGACTCATTAAAAGCATTGTTGGTGTAATTGATTGGAATAATGTCTCGTTCCAAATGTTTAGTTGTATAAATTATGTTTATTAAGTTTATCCCTTTATTCTTACTTTTATAACGTCCGATACTTAACAGTCCTGTTTAAACTGTTCTATTTACGCTGTTCTAATTGCAAACATAAAACAGTATTCTCATACTTCATCCATTGCAGAGGCTTCAGACCTTCATACTTGTAAATTTATATAGCATAATACAGCAGAAATAGAAATAAGCGTCAATGCGCGAAAACATAGACATAATAATAAATATCGAGTAAAATATATATATCAAAAATTACCAACATGTCACAGAAATGACATTATTATTTTTAGCAAAATTGCACCGTAGGGCAAAATCTTTGTGCACGAATTGATTCCTAATGATTGGGTTCCAAATTCAGTAAATGTTTTGTTGTTGTTTTGCGGAAAGTTACAAAAAATTGTTTTTAAAAAAAGTTTTCTAGACTTATACTGAGTTAAACATCAACACTTTTTATAGCGAAGCTCCAACATAAGGGCAAGGGCAAATACTCCGTTTAGCTGTACTTCCGGTCATATACAACAGAACTTGCACAAAGAAGACAATCACAAAATTTGAAATATATATACATTTCTGGATATAAACTAAAAACTATAAGCACGTAATGGTAAAGCTTCATCACATAATTTACAACACTCTTATTTGCAGATTTTACCATTTTCTAGTATCAGAGTTATCTCCCCATTTTAGATATGACGCTACCCATTTCTGAACGTACGACCCCTAGAAAATGGAAGATAAGACATTTATCTTTAATTTGGTACCCATCTTATCCTTTAGGACGATGAGGTAAGTTTTCGTAAAATTTAGGCCTGGTATGAAGTTCAGCAACACGCCTATTTAGACAAATTGTGGGTATTCCGATGGGTTCGAATTGCGCACCTCTTGTGGCTGATCTGTTCTTGTATTGTTATGAAAGAGACTTCTTGTTGTCGCTTTCCATTGATAACCAATCTGAAATTATTGAAGCTTTTAGCTCCACTTCTAGATATTTAGATGATTTATTAAATATTGATAATACCTATTTCGATGGTTCGATCAGTCAGATTTACCCCCAAGAACTTCAGTTAAATAAAGCAAATTCTTCTGATACCGAGGCCCCGTTTTTGGATTTACATCTATCTATTGTAGATGGGTTTGTTTCGTGCAAAATTTATGATAAACGCGATGACTTTGATTTTGAGATTGTAAATTTTCCTTTTTTGGATGGTGATGTTCCTCGTGCGCCATCCTATGGCGTTTATATTTCGCAATTAATTCGATTTGCTAGAGTGTGTAGTCATGTAACTGACTTCAACACTCGTAATAAATTATTAACGGCTAAACTCCTTAATCAGGGTTATCGGTACCATAAACTTCGCAAAGCATTTTCAAAATTTTATAGACGCCATTCTGATTTAATTTCGAAATTCAATATTGGACTTAAATCTCTTCTGCAACAAGGTCTATCGGAACCCGAATTTTATGGTGACTTAGTGTATAAATTCAGAAAAATATATAACCGCAATGACTTCAGCACCCAATTTCGTAAAATCATTCTTCGATATAAAAAGATTGGGTACAACATGGATGTTATACGACAGACTGCATGCATGGTAGTTAACCCAATCACGGTGGGCAACTTTGCTTCCTTCTTTAATTGCACGCCGGTGGGTTAGGCCTCAGATTCTATGACGGCTCCAACGTAAAGGCTTATTGAGAATTAGAGAGATCTAATTCAAGGTAATGTTGGTTGGTGCCTGATGCTCTGTCTCTGGTCGGGCCCATCGGAGTCTAACTGTTGGTTTTCTTTTGCTCCAGCATTTCAGTGGTTTCTTGCTGTCGAGTCCTCGCCGTTGTCTCACCTCTGTGGTTCTTTGATTTTTTGTGTTCACGGAGATGTTGCACTGATGAGTTAGGAGGCCTTCATGCGGACTGAACAAATTATTTGTCTTAATCGCAACGGAAGTAAGGGCGAGGATTGTGGCCACGTAAAATCGATTTAAGCCCCCCCCCCCCCCCAGTGGAAATCTTTCCACTGACCGTTCCAAGGCGGTTCTTCTGTGGCGGTTTATTTATGTTGTTGTTTGTTACTTACTGTATGTATCACTTGTGTATTTTTATTTTGGATGGCCATATGGCCATTTTGTGGGAAAGTGACTGTCCTTATGGCCTTCCTTTGTTTAGGTTTCCATTATGGTCTGGTCGCTTAATGTTTGTGTTTCTTTCCCTTTGGTGTATTTGATGGGTGGAGTAAACTAATTGTATCGATTCCTGATCTTTGTTTTACTTCTACTTTGGAAAGAAACAACAGCACCCCGATATAACACTTGGAAACAAGCGATAACATCTCGAATATACACTTTGAAAGAAACAAGAACATCCCGATAAAACACTTGAAAATAAGCAATATGATCCCGATTTATGACTTAAAAATAAACAACAGTATCCCGATTTAAACTTAAAAAGAAACAAGAACATTCCGATTTAACACTTGGAAAGAAACAACAACATTCCGATTTAACACTTGGAAAGAAACAACAACATCCCGATTTAATACTTGGAAAGAAACAACAACATCCCGATTTAAACTTAAAAAGAAACAACAACATCCCGATTTAACACTTGGAACGAAACAACAGCATCCCGATTTAACACTTGGAAAGAAACAACAACATCCCGATTTAATACTTGGAAAGAAACAACAGCATCCCGATTAAACATTTGAAAAGAAACAGCAATATCCCGATTTGACACTAAGAAAGAAACAACAACATCCAGATTTAACACTTGGAAAGAAACAAGGAAATCCCGATTTAACACTTGGAAAGAAACAAGGACATCCCGATTTAACACTTGGAAAGAAACAACATTCAGATTTAAAAATTGGAAAAGAAACAACAACATCCCGATTTAACACTAAGAAAGAAACAACAGCATTCCAACTAAACACTTGGAAAGAAACAACAGCATCTCGATTTAACACTTGGAAAGAAACGATAACATCCCGTTTCAACACTTGGAAATAAGCGATAACATCCCGATTATACACTTCGAAAGAAACAACAACATCCCGATGTAACACTTGGTCATACACAACAACATCCCGATTTAAGCAATGGAAAGAAACAACAACATTCCGATTAAAAAACTTGAAAATAAACAACAACAACCCGATTTAAAACTTGGAAAAAACAACACCATCCCGATTAAACACTTGGAAATAAACAACAGCTTCACGGTTTAACACTTGGAAATAACAACAGCATCTCGATTTAACACTTGGAAATAAACAACAACATCCCGATTTAACACTTAGAAAGAAGCAACAACCTTCCGATTTAACACATGGAAAGAAACGACAACATCCCGATTTAACACTTGGAAATAAACAACAACATCCCGATTTAACACTTAGAAAGAAACAACAGCATCCTCATTTAACACTTAGAAAGAAACAACAAAATCCCAAATTTAACACATGGAAAGAAACAACAACATCCCGGTTTAACATTTGGAAAGAAACAACAACATCCCGATTTAACACTAAGAAAGAAACAACATCATCCCCATTTAACACTTAGAAAGTAACAACAAAATCCCAATTTAACACATGGAAAGAAACAACAACATCCCGATTTATCACTTAGAAAGAAACAACAACATCCCGATTAAACACTTAAAAAGAGACAACAACATCCCGATTTAACACTTAGAAAGAAACAACAACATCCCGATTTAACACTTGGAAATAAACAACAACATCCCTGTTTAACACTTAGAAAGAAGCAACAACATCCCGATTTAACACTTGGAAAGACACAACAACATCCTGATTTAACACTTTGAAAGAAACAACAATATCCCGTTTTAACACTTTGAAAGAAACAACAACATCCGATTTAACACGTCTTGGAAAGAAACAACAACATCCCGATTCAACACTTGGAGAGAAACAACAATATCCCGATTTAACACTTGAAAAGATACAACAATATATCGATTTAACCCTTGGAAAGAAGCGGTAACATCCCGATTTAACTATTAAAGCATCAAAGACTATTGGAGCATAAGACATTTTCAAATATACTTTCTTTTACTATTAATTTTCGTATGTTTCTTTAGTATTTTAATATGAAATGTCACGCGTTTTTCTTCGAATAATAATAATAATAAATGTCGTCTCTCTTTCTCTTGGAGACGACAAAGATCCACAAGGTCTGACGACTTGTTAAACGTCAATCTAATCAATCAGACTTATAGAACTTTTTGGGTTGATTGCAGTTACAGTTGGGCAATTCCTGCTGTCCTTGCAACTGGTAAGGATTCGGCCCCCGCCCATCGGGGCTTGAAGAAATAGATGGGCTAGACGATGCTTCTACGCAGAGCTGAAACCGACCGCACACGAGTACTGGTCAACTGCTTAAAGGAGCTAAGCTTGTCCAGGCAAAGTGGTGCGAGTCGGCCCGTCCATACTTATAAACCCTATTAGTTTCATTGGGCGACAGGGTTTGGGATGCCATTCCATCTCAATATCGGGTAAAAGTCCATAAAATTGGAAGCAACGTCTCCAAAATGACATGTACAGTGTTGACGGGGACGTTAGACCTCAACTCAAACAAACAAGAAACTGGTAAAGATTGACGGGAAATATTTGTTTTATCTTCTGTTTCTGTACTTTCGTTCATTTTCATCTTTCTCCCCTGTTTCTCTTTCATTTTCTCCCTTTGTCTGTGATGACACAAAATGACCCACGGGCTGACGTGTCGTTAAACCCAAACACAATCAATCGATTGACCTTGAGGCCATGGACATGGGTGGGGGTATTTCTGTGTAAAACATTGAACCTTTATCTATCATCACATCAAATAAGAACCAAATCCATCATAGGGTTTGGAAAATATGAGTCCTTAAAAACTTAAGCATAAAATCTCTAATTCCGTGACACCTTAACCTTAGGCCATGGTTATGGGCGGGGGTATTGTTGCCGAACTCTTTCATCATATAAAATATTAACCAATTCCATCATACGGTTTGGAAAATATGAGCTCTTAACCCATTCAGTACCAGAAACTCTAAAGGGGTACCTCGGCAAACAGTGCCGGCCCAGATCAGACGCCGCAGAACGCGGCGTCTGATCACGGCCTCCACAGTTTGCTAAAAGTTGAGTCATTTTACAAATAAATTTTGTTGAAAACACAACCTGACAGCCCTAAATTTTGGAATGGACTCCTGCTATATATAAGGAGGATGATTCCATTTGGTACAAAAAGGGTTAAAAAACTTTAAGATAAATGTGGACTCCGACGCCAATTCCGACGCAAACGCCGATGCCGGTGTAGAGTGAGATTATTGATCCCGTGAGATTCTTCAGTCGCACCGGAAGTGGCTGAAATCCCTCACGCTATCTATCTATCTATCTTCTTATACTGAGTCGGTCATATCTGGCCATTACCTCAGTTTTTACTGGACTTCCAACACTGTCCAACAGGCGTGCTAAAAATGCAAAATATTCGTGATATGATCGTTCGCCTGAACAGACGAACCACAGACTCATCAGACAGTGTAATCAATTTACAAGATTTCTGGTAAGCGTTCAAACCAGGGAGTCTAAAATATGCACCAAGTTTCTGAAGTTTTTATCTTCAAAGCAGCAAGCATAACTGAAACAGACGAAACTTGTAAATGTAGTTCCGACGTTTTATAGAAAATAACCCAGCAGGCACACGTCGCTAGGGCAACGTCAAATCAACGTCGGTGCAACGTCAAGACGTTGCACCGACGTTGATGTGACGTTGCATAAAGGTCATGACGTTGTTCCGACGTTGATGTGACGTCACAGTTAGGTCATGTGCCTGCTGGGAAGGCTCGACATTTCGTGTGAATTGTATGCAAGCACACGATTCACATGAAATATCAGGCCGAACGCTTTTCTGAAAATAGACTGAACAATAGATTATCGTCTGCTTAGATTTTGCTTGGTGTTTTAAG
This sequence comes from Lucinisca nassula, assembly GCA_963580285.1. Taxonomy (NCBI): domain Eukaryota; kingdom Metazoa; phylum Mollusca; class Bivalvia; order Lucinida; family Lucinidae; genus Lucinisca; species Lucinisca nassula. The sequence goes on along the minus strand of OY757024.1, from coordinate 1,774,636 downwards.
GGGTTATTATTATCAGAAATGATGACAGATTTGATACAATGTGCGTCTGGGGAATGCAACAATTTCGTAAGTTCAAAAAAAGAATATTTATTTGTATAGTTCTTTTCTTTACTTTAGTTTTATGGTTTCCTATTTTGTATGATTTCAGGAATTTCAAGGAAAGTGCCAAAATGATCTGTTCTTTACGGAACCCGGGAAGGGACATGATTTTTTTTTATTTTATAAGTTGTGCGCACAAGATAATATCTTGTTCGGACAAGATATTATCTTGTGCGGACAAGACATTATCTTGTGCGGACAAGATATTATCTTGTGCAGACAAGATAATAATATCTTGTCCGCATAATATAATATCTTGTCCGCACAAGATATTATCTTGTGCGGACAAGATATTATCTTGTGCAGACAAGATATTATCTTGTGCAGACAAGATATTATCTTGTCCGCACAACATATTAAGTTTTGCGAACAAGATATTATCTTGTACGCACAAGATAATATCTTGTCTGCACAACATAGATCTTGTTCCCAAGATCTATGTTGTGCAAACAAGGTAATATGTTGTACGAACAAGATAATATCTTGTGCGCACAAGATATTAAGATCATATCTTGTCCGCACAAGATAATATCTTGTCCGCACAAGATAATATCTTGTCCGAACAAGATAATATCTTGTCCACTCAAGATATTTTCTTGTTCGCACAACATAATAAAAATAACAAGAGGGCCATGATGGCCCTGGATCGCTCACCTGATCCATAGTGTAACAAGTGGGTCCCAGGGAGGGCCATTATTGGCCCAAGGCCTTGAATGTGCATAATGTTGAGGAAGGTCTTAAAGGTGAAGCTTCATACCAAACATCAACAAAGGCTATAATTTGCACAATCTTGGCAAAGGTCCACTAGATGAAGCTACACACCAAATATCAAAGACCTGGGCCTTGCGGTTTCAGAGAAAAAGATTTTTATAAAGATATTCCCTACATAAGCCTATGCACCAGGGCTATATAAGTCTATGTAAAACCAAAGGGCCCAGGGGTGGGGGCATTTGTGGCCTCATGGCGATAATTGGAACAATCTAGGTAATCGTCCACTAGATGAAGCTCCATACCAAATATCAAAGACCTGGGCCTTGCAGTTTCAGAGAAGAAGATTTTTAAAAATTTCCCTTTATAAGTCTATGTAAAACCAAAGGGTCTCTGGGCGGCGACATTTATGGCCCCAGGGCTATAATTTGAACAATCTTGATAGAGGTCCACTAGATGACGCTTCATACCAAATATCAAAGACCTGGGCCTTCTGGTTTCTGACGAGAAGATATTTAAAGGTTTCTCCTATATAGGCCAATGTAAAACCAGTGGGCCCTGGCGCGGGGGCGTTTTCAGCCCTAGGGCTATAATTTGAACAATCTTGGTAGCGGTCCACTTGACGAAGCTACAAACCAAATATCAAAGACCTGTGCCTTCTGGTTTCAGACAAGAAGATTTTTAAAGGTTTTCCCAATATAAGCCTATGTAAAACCAGTGGGCCCCGGGGCGGGGCCGGTTTTGGCCCCAGGGCTATAATTTGAACAATCTTGGTAGAGGTCCACTAGATGAAGCTTCATACCAAATATCAAAGACCTGGGCCTTCTGGTTTCAGACAAGAAGATTTTTAAAGGTTTTCCGTATATAAGCCTATGTAAAACCAGTGGGCCCTGGGGCGGGGCTGTTTTTGACACCATGGCTATTATTTGGACAATGTTGGTAGCTGTCCACTAGACGAAGCTATACACCAAATTTCAAAGACCTGGGCCTTCTGGTTTCAGACAAGAAGATTTTTAAAGGTTTTCCCTATATAAGCCTATGTAAAACCAGTGGGCCATGGGCCGGGCTGTTTTTGGCCCCAGGGCTATTAATCCACTGGTTAAGCAGGAGAAGCTATGGCGGCCGTTTTGTTCACCCGAGCAGAACAGTATGAGCAATTTTTGTAGAGGGTCACCAAACGAACATTCCTGTGAAATAATTTCAAAATCCATCCACTGGTTAAGGAGAAGAAATCGTTTAAAGGTTTTTCTATTTTTAGCTCTGGTGACCATTTTGTTCACCCGAGCAGAACTGTTTGAGCAATTTTGGTAGAGGGTCAGCCAAGGAAGATTCCAGTGAAATAATTTCAAAATCCATCCACTGGTTAAGTAGAAGTTGTTTAAAGGTTATTCTATTTTTAGCTCTGGTGGCCATCTTGTTCATCCGAGCGGAACGGTTTGAGCAATTTTGGTAGAGGGTCACCCAAGGAACAATAATGTGAAGTAATTTCAAAATCCATCCACTAGTTAAGGAGAAGAAGTCGTTTAAAGGTTTTTTCTATTTTTAGCTCTGGCGGCCATCTTGTTCACCCGAGCCGAAGGGTTTGAGCAATTTTGTTAGAAGGTGACCCAAGGAACATTCCTGTGAAGTAATTTCAAAATCCATCCACTGGTTAAGGAGAAGAAGTCCTTTAAAGGTTTTTCTATTTTTAGCTCTGGCGGCCATTTTGTTCACCAGAGCGGAATGGTATGAGCAATTTTGGTAGAGGTTCACAAAAGGAACATTCCAATGAAATAGTTTCAAAATCCATCCACTGGTTAAGGAGAAAAAGTCGTTTAAAGGTTATTCTATTTTTAGCTCTGGCGGCCATCTTGTTCACCCAAGCAGCACGGTTTGAGCAATTTTGGTAGAGGGTCACCCAAGGAACAGTCCTGTGAAGTAATTTGGAAATCCATCCACTGGTTAAGGAGAAGAAGTCCTTTAAAGGTTTTTCTATTTTTAGCTCTAGTGGCCATTTTGTTCATCCGAGCGGAACGGTTTGAGCAATTTTAGTAGAGGGGCACCCAAGGAACATTCCTGTGCAATAATTTCAAAATCCATCCACTGGTTAATGAGAAGAAGTCGTTTAAAGGATTTTCTATTTTTAGCTCTGGTGGCCATTTTGTTCACACTAGCAGAACGGTTTGAGCAATTTTGGTAGAGGTGCACCCAAGGAACATTCCTGTGCAATAATTTCAAAATCCATCAACTGCTTAAGGAGAAGAAGTCATTTAAAGGTTTTTCTATTTTTAGCTCTGGTGGCCATTTTGTTCACCCGAGCGGAACGGTTTGAGCAATTTTGGTAGAAGGTCACCCAAGGAACATTCCTGTAACATAATTTCAAAATCAATCCACTGCTTAAGCAGGAGAAGTTGTTTAAAGGTTTTTCTATTTTTAGCTCTGGCGGCCATCTTGTTCACCAGAGCAGAACAGTTTGAGCAATTTTTGTAGAGGATCACCCAAGGAGCATTCCTGTGAAATTAGATCAAAATCTGTCCAACAGTTTTGGAGAAGAAGTTGTTTAAAGCAAAAGTTGACGACGGACGCACGCACGCACGCACGGACGACGGACGACGGACAAAGACTGATCCCAAAAGCTCACCTTGAGCACTTCGTGCTCAGGTGAGCTAAAAAATCATGTCCCTTCCCGGGTTCCGTAGTTCTTGGCTCGGGGGACATATATACAAAACCAAAATAATCTTTCCTCTACCTATTGCTGCATTGTTACGTCCGCGTCAACACTATTTATGTCATTTTGGAGGCGTCGCTTCCAATTTTGTGGGACTTTTACCCGATACAGAGGCGATTTTGAGCAACAGTCAGAAAATAGGGTATAGTCATGCAAGCTCCACATTTATAAATGGGGTTTACTTGGATACTGATAATCTGGTGATGGCCTAGACTCATTCAATATTTACCTGCTTTCGTAGTTCCACCATTTTTCTGAATAAGTGCCAGAGTGGGATTCAAACCTAGACACCGACATAAGTCACCGACCTTCTCAGCCCCGATGAGCCCATCCCGACCGTCCCAGAAGTCAAACAAGTCGAACACCTCCCGGACGTCTGAAAATAGATGGGAAAATCGGTATAAAAATCTGCAATTATACTCAGAAAGTATTAGAGTTCACAAACCAGTAGAAGAGCACCCCCCCCCCCGATCGGAGACAGGGAATCCCCTTTTACAGTTTCATTTTGTTTCCATATTTAGTAACTTGTACCCCGATCTGGGGACCAAAAGGCCATTTTTGGGTATGTTCACAGAAATCAGTCAGTGCAAAAGTTAGTCATCCAATCAAATAGCTTAAAACACCAATGTTTAAAAGAAATAAAGGTCTAACTTTTTACCGTTCAAATTTTTATGCCCCCGAGAATCTAGATTTTGCCCTGTCTGTCTGTTTGTTTGTCTGTCTGTCCGTCACAAAAACTTTAACCGGCATAAAATTGGCTCCCATGGTGACAGCTCTTGTTTTCAAATGATTTTGTTAAAAAGTTATATGCTTGCTACAGTATTTATGTGTTTGCATATATATATTAAACAAATGCACTTTTTTAAGATAAAATTTTAATTGCACAACAGACTAAGATACTAATATGCTCCTGTTTGGGGACAAAATTAACACATATCAAACAACTTCGCCTTGAAAGAGACACCGAACGGGGTCAAAATATTTTTTGAGGCCCCAATCGGAGTCATGTGATATGGGAGTTTTTGAATCAACTTTGATGATCAATAACTTCTATATAAAATCATTTAAAAATTCTGAAGGTAAAAGCATAGACCTTTATACCTTTTTTAAAAGTTGGAGTTTTCACCTATTTGATCGAATAAGTAACATTTTGCACATTCTCAATTATGTGAACCCATCCAAAAATGGCCATTTTACCCTTCCCCCCCCCCCCCCCAATAACTAAATATGGAAACAAAATGCGACAGGTTAAAAGGGACTCCCCTGACTCCGACTCGGTAATCAAGGCAATGACAGCACAGATTAGTGTAGGATGGAAATGAAACTGGTTTTAGGGACGCTTTTATTTAACTCTTAAATTCTTGCATTCTATGCAAGCGGTGTAGAACCTGATCAGAACCCACGTCTTGTGGCATCTGATCTGGGTTTACATTGTTTGCATTGTCACAGTTTGGGGCTGTAGCTGTATATGGATTAACCTTTACCCTGCTGGACACGGCGGCCCCTACCTTTGGAGTGAGTGAGTGAGTTTTAGTTTTACGTCCCACCAACAGCTAAGGTCATACGGAGACGGGACCTCGGTTTAAAGACTCATCCGAAAGTCTGCCCCTACCTTTGGAAACAGTGTAGATCCTGATCAGATGGGTTCTGAAGAACCCTTATCCTGCTGTTCACGACAACCCCTACCTTTGGAAACAGTGTAGATCCTGATCAGATGGCTTCTGAAGAAACCATCTGATCAGGATCTTCACTGTTTGTCATTCACTTTGTGAAATGAACGAATGCATTATTTCAAGTAATTTGATTGGTGGATAGTCAGAGATGGGTGTGTCTGAATTAATTTATTCAGCAGGATAAGGGTTAATCAGTTCAATATTGAATAAAGAAATACCGATACTTGTGGGCGCGTTATTTTTATTGCGCCCCGTTTATTATTTAAGAAGAATAGGAACACCTGGCAGATTTTTCCGCCATTTTTCAAAGGGAGATAACTTTCGGGATTTCCTGTTCGCTTTCTATAAGCACTGTTCCACTGAAAAAGGGATCTACTCAAATGAAAAGAATATGCTCCTCAGGAGTTGACCCCTATTGACATGAAGGACATTTGCAGGTGTTGCCTTCCGTAAAGGTGTTCCCGATCCCCTTAATTTGCGGGCGGTTAACCTTCAATGGACAGTAATGATCATAAGCTTTTTGAAATATTTTTTAAATTGCATCATTCATTTGCACACGAATGTTACCACAGTAAGTTTAGTAAGTATGTGTTTGGGCTTTACGTCCCACCAACATCCTAGGTCATATGGAGACGGGATCTCGGTTTAAAGTCTCATCCGAAAGTTTGGAGAAGCCCGGAATGAACTCACGACCCCTGGTTTATGAGGCGAGTAGCTCACCCACTACACCACGGAGCTTCTAAAGTGTATGCAGATACAAAGCGCACAAGATTAACCCATATATGCCTAGCGTCCCATTTTCGGGAGGAGACCCAACTCACACACCGCTGAACAAGGCGTCTGATCAGGGTCCACAGTGTTTGCTTAATGACCAGGGGTCAGTTATTCAAAACTAAAACAATGTCGTTTGTTAACATATCGTTAAAACTTTGATCATTTAATATGGCAAATGCAAAAGCTGCTCACATTTGTTTCAGCAAAAATACCGAACTCTTAGATATTGTATTGCTAGAACAGTAACAATATGACCACTAGCGAGCTTGCCCCCGCCCATAGGGGCTTGAAGAAATATATTGGCTGCATGATGCTTCCACGCAGAGCTGAATCGGGCCCGCACACTAGTACTGGTAAACAGCTTAGAGGATCTAAGCCTGTCCAGGAACCGCGATGCGAGGAGGACCGTCCATGCTACCAAACCCTATTGGTTTCATTGGGCGACAAGGCTTGAGATGTCATTTCATCTCAATGTCGGGTAAAAGTCCCACAAAATTGGAAGCAACGTCTCCAAAATGACCTTTACAGTGTTGACGGGGACGTTAAACCTCAAATCAAACAAACAAACTAACGAGGCTTTGAACAACTGACCCCAGATGTGTTTTTAAAACTTACCACAAACAAAATTTACTTTGGAAATAGACCGGTCCCTAGCTATTAAGTGGAAGATCCTTTTGTCATATATGGGGTTCAAGCATTGTGATAACACACCCGTGTGGCATAGTGCATTTTTCACATCTCCAAAATGGCTACTTTTTCTGATGAAAAAAAACCTGCGATATGTTTCTAACTTATACTGCAAACATAGATTGTGGGTGCTCGTTAGAACCGCCTCATTGAGGCAGTTCTAACGAGTACCCACAACCTATGTCTTGGAGCAGAAGTAAGTCACGGTAAAATAATATATACCATCGTAAACCCAAGTTTTCTCTGTATAAAGTTGGGTTTAGGTGGTGTTCATTTCACAGACTTGGTCACGTGATGACGAAATCATTCATTTCTAACCCTAATCCTGCTGAATAAATCAATTTAGCCACTTTGACACCCGTTGCTGACTATAAACCAATCCGAAGCCTCCGTGGTGTAGTGGTTATGCTACTCGCCTTGTAAACTAGGGGTCGCAGGATCGATCCCGCGCTTCTCCAGCCTTTCGAATGAGTCTTTAAACCGAGGTCCCGTCTCCGTATGACCTTAGCTGTTGGTGAGACGTAAATCTCGATCACTCACTCAATATAAACCAATCAAATTACTAAATAAAATGCATTCCTTCAATTCACGAACTGCATGACAAACTGTAGATTCTTCAGAAGCCATTTGATCTGGATCTACACTGTTTGCAAAGGTCGGGGTTGTTGTTAGACTGATGCTCAGTCTCATATTCATTATATACCTCTTTGCTCCCTTTTAATAGCAGCTGAATATGACCTTCACTCTACTCATCAAGCCAAAGTAAAATTGATAAAAAGTAAGACTAGAAAAGAGACAGCCGAAAAAAGAAAATAAACATAGCAGACTAAATAAACGTAATAAACGTAAAACGTCTCCCCGTACATCACCATAGTGCAAATTATAATTTCGGGTCCTTTGGGACCATTCAGATCATTTGAATCATTTTGAAAATAGAGTTCTGCTTAAGCCGGAGCTAGAGGGCGTGGCCGGTGTTGCACATTTCAGTACCGGTTATGAACTGACTCAATACAACCGAGTCTGCTATTTTCGTAATTTGGTGTATTCTTTTTAAAGGCTCTAACCATTCATAACTTATTTATCTTCACTGAAGCTGGTGGAATGCCGTGAGACGGCTGTAAAACGTCTCCCCGTACATCATCATAGTACAGATTATATTTTCTGGTCCTTTGGGACCATTGAGATCATTTTGAAAATAGAGTTCTGTTTAAGCCGGCGCTAGAGGGCATGCCAGTGTGGGATAATTAAAGAGATTTTTTACTTTCATCTTGCAAATGTATGCTGTGTGTACTCATTAGAATCGCCTCAATGAGGCGATTCTAATGAGTACACACAGCATACATTTATGTTACAGAACACCGAAAAGATGTCCAAAAGTACCCCTGTTATGTTTTCTGAAAGTATGCAACATTGGCTCGAACTACCGCTGTCTCGAACAAATTACCACGGTCCCAAAGGGGTTCGAGCAACCGAAGTTCAATTGTATTTTACAGGGAGAGCAAACTGAAAGTCCGAAAAGCTTAACAGAGAGTTTGCCCCATGCAGAAAGAAAATGGGACCGGAAGAAACCCTTCTTTGACCCATATAATATGGCACATTTATTCTCCCATAAAATAAGTTTGGACGGATACATGAGGTGTCAGTGTTTTTTTTTAAATTTGTGATTAATTTTATAAAACCATACCTGTACTCTGTGGGCTCATTCAGCAGACGAAAAATTGTTGATATTTTTCTCTTTTTTTTCCAGAAAACAGGACTTGACATCTCAACAGGCTTGACATCTCAAGCAAATTGTCTCCAATTTGCATGAGATGTTAAATCCTGTTTTCTGGGAAAAAGAGAAAAAAAATATTTCAAAATGTCTCTGCTGCTACAACTACCTAGCATGCAGAGCGTTAAAGCAAAGAATAATCAAAGCGCCAAAAGGCACTGAAATGACAGATTCTGTGAAAAATTCAGATTTACTCTCTTTAGTGATAAGGACAGTGGCGCTGGAGTGCTGATTTTTAGTTTGGTTCACAAAACTGAGGTGAATCGGCTGTTATACACTTTCATCATCATTTTACTTGGACATTATAGATAATACAACATGCAAATGACTACCCAGCAGGCACACGTCGCTAGGGCAACGTCAAATCAACGTCGATGCAACGTAATGACGTTGCACTGACGTTGATGTGTCGTCACCATTACGTCATGTGCCTGCTGGGATAGTTGCCAGTTTTATGACAACACAAAGCGTAGACGCAACTTTCTTGTAAAAGCTTACACTTGTTGACTGAGATGTGTTACGCGGCTTAGTCAAGAACCTGCCTTATGTCGTGCGCTACAATAAAGGAAAACACTTTTTTGTGCGATGTTTGAAGTTTTGTGGCATGTGACGAATTATTTATCACAACATTGTGCTTACATATTCAGTTATTCAGACCTACACAACAGAATTGGACAGTGATAACTGTAAGGAGTATATTATTGCTGGCTTGCTACCCTACGGTGAAGTTTCTAGCGTCACGTACTTCGCATTTAATTAGGTCATGTCAGTGTGATGAGTCTGTACCCTTTCAGCCCTTTATAGCCAAGTACAGATACCTACACATGCAAACAGTGTAGAACCTGGTGAGATGGCTCATAATGATACATCGCATTCTGTTCTACATGGTTTGCCATGCTATTGACTAGACACCAAAATTACATGTGTGCAAATTCAGTGACTGAAGAGTGAACTGGAGAAACTCGTGGGTGGAAGGGGTAAAATCTTAACCTGGCCTGTAACTGTTGTGTGCGGGTCAGGACCAGACAAAGCGGCTTGGCCGACAATCAAAAGTTAAATACTTATAGGTTATTGACTTTATATTGTGAAATATTCGGCACGAGTTCATATGGCGAAGGACGCACGAGCTTGCGAGTGCGTCTTCGCCATATGAAAGAGTGCCGAATATTTCACAATATAAAGTCAATAACCTTTTTATTATATACCCAAAATTTCAAATGTCGGCTAGAATTCAGGATTGCCTGCTATGAATTTCTGAAAGTAAAATCAGATTATACATCTTAAAGTGGTTTGAAATGCAAAATAATGAAGGTCGTTAAGTGTCTCCCTACACGTTGAAAAACCACGCCCAACGGCGCCAATGTGAAGACGACGTTAACGTTGGTGGATGTGACGTCATTAAAAACATTGACGTTTACCAAAACAGGACGCCATTTTTTCCGAAGCGTCGGTTATATTTCTTTCAAATACTCCTGATTTCTAAGGAGAAAGTATTGAAAATCTAAACAGATTGCAGGTAGGTCATATTTGACAGCATAAAATGCGCTTTATGCACTTTGTCAGCACCTATATTCGTTTTGTATTACGTTCTTTCAGTCGATACGCACGACAAGATGGCTGCCGATATTTAGTATCGAAATGAAAAAAATTGAAAGTAGTTCTATTGTGAACGTGACTGCTTATCTACGGGCAATATGAACTTGACTACGGGCAATATGGAAAAATATTGACCGGTAAAATCTGTAGAAAGTAAACGGGACATTTTCTGGGTATATAAATAAAGCTTATTATACGCTCCATTTTTTTAATTTTTCAAAGTTTATCTAGATACCTAAATGGTGTGCACTGATTGTAGCTCTATACATATTGTTTTTTTTTTTGTTTTTTTTCTAAAAATATACAAAGGTACTTTAATGGCGTATTGATACAAATATAATTAATCATAACCCATTTTGTACTGAATGTAAAATTATCACTTATCTGACGAAGATTTCATTTCGAAATCCCGGTTCAAAATTAAGGGGCGTCAGCTAGAAAATATAGGAATTAACTTAGGAAAAAATGGGCTAACTTTCGACGACAGTGAAGCCCGCAGTGAAGGCCGTGGTTAGACGCCGCCTCCAAGATTCGCCAATGGCCCATTATGCGGTCGTCTGTATAAAATGGGAACTTTCCTTATGCATATTCAATTAACTTTTCCCCTTTTGTTTGTAATTTAAGAAAGATCATTTTTGTATTTTGATTACAAATGAAACAAAACATGTAATCAAAATGCGGAAATAATGCCATGAGAAATTAGTTTTGAGACAGCGAGCATGAAAAGTCAACAAACAACGGACTATCCGTGTTTGTGCGGAGTCATATTTCAAAAGTAGTGGAAGCCGGAAGTTAGGACGTTAATATTGTAAACATGCAGCACGACAAAGAATGACAGAAGGAATCTGTCATTAAAAACGGTCCGAGTAAGACCGTTTTCCAATGTTCCGGTTTCGGAACACTATAGGTGGACTAAACTGTGCCCTGAAATATGAATTAGTTATTTCGCTTCATTCCATAATGTTCGCGCAACGTGGGATTTTCTAAGTAATAAAAACTAAAATAGTTTGATATCACAAAACAGCTGTGTTCGGCATCTGTTTACTTTTTTAGCAACTAAGCATGCAATACTGCAGCTGCTGCTTCCAAAAGTTAAGGATGTGGTTTACATCTTCCTCTATTGCTTCTTATCTTGTGGCTTTCTATAATGGTGAGGAGACAGTATGTGGTTAGGATAAATGATAAAGTATACAGGAGACATTTATCTGCATTTCCACTCATTCACTTCAAGTTCACCAAGTGAAGCAGTATAATTCATCTATTAATAATTCCTTCCCTAACCGCAATGTTAATAATACATTAGTCTAGCTCCTAGACCTTGATGTCATATTGGCCAATGACCAACCTTCCTGTGTGTTTCTATCAAATATAAAAACCTTGTTAGACTTTAATCTTGTCTCAGACATCAAGGATATCTTCCCAAGATAAAACAAGTTGCTATCAGAAGTAAAAAATATATATAGAAGGATATTACTTATTAACTTTAAAATACGAGCCTCCGTGGCCTAGTGGTTAAGAGCGCTGACTCTTGATCATTAGGTCCCTCACCGCTGTGGTTCGAGCCTCGCTCGGGTCACATGTGAGGCGCCAAGTACTGCAACGGAAGGTCAGATGGTTTTTCTCCGGGTACTCCGGTTTTCGCCCAACTCTGATTAACGATCGGCTCGATATGAGTGAAAGGGCCGTAAAACCAAAACCAAAAAAAAAAAACAAAAAAACTTTAAAATATGATATCCGACTAGTAGCTAGTCTCATAAAACGTACTACAACGCATATATTGTTGTTGTCGTCGTTACAATCATGATAAACGCGTGTAATTTAAACCATATTATCATACATTTAGTATAAAATATACTCACCGGAAATAGAAACTTTACACTCATTTTTAAATTATCACTGGCAAAACATTTTAACGAAAATTGAATTCCAATCATATAAAGTATCATTAGTGGCATGTCTGCTTTATCGAATAAAAAGTTTAATGATAGCTACGATTTAACGGCTAAAGCCACAGGTTCAAAGCAAGGGTCCAAATCTTGCTATTCTAGTTTCCATTGAGTCAAACATTTTTTGTCGCGAAAGTGATTCCTATTTTTACCAGTTATTACTCATCATCTAACATTGGGAATATTGTTTACAAAATGAAAATTTACACAATGGTTGAAAAGTTATCGACCTTTAAATATTGGACCAAACCACCGGAAGTGAGCGAAAAGTATGGCATTTCTGATTGCGGTTTTTGTTTTAATCAATATTTAAGACACATCTGAAAATGCTAAATCGATTGAAGGCACTTTTGGGTCGATCTTTGGCTGGCAACATTATTTTGAATCTTTCGCTGAAAAAAGCAGTTTTTGAGATTTCAATAAAATGTTTGTTTCTCGATAAATTTTAGGCTTTATGTTATTTTTTTTATTCCTTGCTTTTACCTTATTACCTATACGGAAAAATGTTGAAGTCAGAATTCGATTACAAACAAATTTTGTGAAAAATGAACTTTTTTACATTTCCCCAAAAAACTTTTTTTTGAACACCCGATTTTCTTTAAATTGTTACATGATTCATGTCTATGGTTAGTCAAATCCTTAATCAGTAAATTTTAACTGAAGTATCCACTTGTTTTGTCAGGCGAGAAAATTTTAACACTGTATAATTTCTATTTCCGGTCAGTATACTTAGTGTTTGAATATGCGATACGAACGTGACACTAATGCACGTATCACGCTTGCACGTGCTGCCATATCGTATGGGCTTTATCATACCCCCAAAATCCATATCACAACCCTTTATCGCGCCCCTAAGTCTTTATCATACCTCTGACGTCACCCTATTCGGAACACGCGGCATTCTTCCTTTTGCGGCATTTCGCATTTGTTGATCAGGACGCCATTTGCAATTTGCAATATTTTCGTCTTTTCGTACTGTTTGGCAAAAAAAAAAAACAAAAAAAAAACATGGCACGGCGCAGCGAATACGAGAGGAAAATGGGCGAAAGAACGATGCAGGGTTTGCTGACAGACTTATTGATCAGGATAATATTATCGAGCAAAGAAATTCTAGTGATTCGGTCAGCCCCCGCCCATAGGGGCTTGAAGAAATATATGGGCTGCATGATGCTTCCACGCAGAGCTGAATCCGGCCCGCACACTAGTACTGGTAAACCGCTTAGAGGATCTAAGCCTGTCCAGGAACCGCGGTGCGAGGCGGACCGTCCATGCTAATAAACCCTATTGGGTTCATTGGGCGACAGAGCTTGAGATGTCATTTCATCTCAATGTCGGATAAAAGTCCCACAAAATTGGAAGCAACGTCTCCTAAATGACCTTTACAGTGTTGACGAGGACGTTAAACCTCAAATCAAACAAACAAAACTAGTGATTCGGTAAACAATGGAAACGTGTACGATTTATTTTGAACAATTTCTTTTAAAAGTGAAATGTATGATAAATAGATTATGGTATGGCATTTTTCATATCATATGATAATCTCTATTTATCCGTTCAATCGCTTTGGACAATACCACAAATGGTGTAAATTTGTTCTATTATGTTACAGCTGTCTTATACGCGAAGCAACGCTGCTATCTTCAACTTCACAAGTTTGTACAATGTCTGCGAATCTTTTTGTTTGCTTTGACTGCGATTCGAACCCACGCACAGATGCGTCGACATCGCCTAGCACTGCAGTGGCCGATGTACCTACAGCGCTACAGAGGAATCCTCATTAAAGGATGCTCGTATAAGGCTTATTTGCATTATCTGCTGGTTCCAAGTTTGAAGGTTATCAGTGTTTGAAAAACAGGAAACCAGACCCCCTGACCTTCAAAGGTCAGGGGGGGGGGGTCTGGTTACCTGTTTTTCCAATATTGATAAGTGCAAGTCGGGAACAGCAAATAATGCAAATATGGTGAATAAGGCTATCCGGCACTGCAGTACAGGGGGTATATAGGGGTTTATTCGTTGTTGTTTTTTTTCTCCGGATAATGATTAATTCTCTCAGCAATGGAAGCGACATTACGTCTTTACAACCATAGTGGAGACATAACCATTCGCTTTGACTTCGATTCGACCCCACGCAAAGATGTTGCGACATCGCCTGGCACTGCAGTGGCCGATGTCCTTACCTACTGCGCTTCAGAGGCTTCCCCATAAACGGATGCTCATATAGTGCATATAGGGCTATATGTTTTGTTTGATTTGAGGTTTAACGTCCCCGTCAACACTGTAGATGTCATTTTGGAGACGTTGCTTCCAATTTTGTGGGACTTTTTATCCGACTCTGAGATGTAATGACATCTCTGTGCATCTCATATTCTTCGAGGATTCGTAAAGACAACGGATGTAATTTTATCCAGAACTTGCTTTGTGTCTGAACTTTTACCAGTGGTGTATTTGTTTGTTTGATTTGAGGTTTAATGTCCCCGTCAACACTGTATAGGTTATTTTGGAGACGTTGCTTCCAATTTTGTGGGACTTTTACCCGACATTGAGATGAAATGAAAACTCAAGCCCTATCGCCCAATGACATCAATAGGGTTTATAAGCATGGACGGACCGACTCGCACCGCAAAGCGGTTTATCAATACTCGTGTGCGGTCGGTTTTAGCTCTGCGTGGAAGCATCATGCAGCCCATCTATTTCTTCCAGCCCAATGGGCGAAGGCCTGCAATTTGGAACCAAAAAGGTAATGATTTGCCTTGATTAATCACGAGCTCATACATATTGTCTACATGGAAAACTGGAATTTCCCTCGGACAAGAGGACCAAGATAGCTCTGAATCGCTCACCTGATTTCAAAGATGCCTAGTAGCTTCTGAAATTTCTAGCGACCATCTTGTTCACCAGAGCATAACATGTTTAGCTAATTCGGTAGGTGTTGACCTAAACACCATTCCTGTGATGTTTGAATTAAATTGGCCGAAGTGTTTTGGAGGAGTTGGCATTTAAATCAAATTGTTGACTTTTTTTTCTATTTTGTTCATCGAGCAAACGGATTTTAGCTATTTTGGCAGAGGGTCACCTACGCAACAATCCTATGAAGTTTGATTGAAATTGGCCCAAGGGTTTAGGAGGAGTTGGCATCTAAAGCAAATTGCTGATGATTTCTGATTTTAGCTCCGGCGGCCATTTTATTCATCCGAACCAAATGGGGAGAGATCGAAGATACATTCTTATGAAGTTTGATTGAAATTGGCCCAATGGTATAGGAGGAGTTGCTATATAAATATTTTTTTTCTCTGTTTTGGCGCTATTATAAAACAAATTGTTTATCTTTAGCTGGCGGCTACTTTAGTCATCAGAGCTGAACTGTTTTAGCTTTATAGTAGAGGGTCACCCAAGCAAAATTCTTATGCGGTTTGAATGAAATTGGCCCGATGGCTTGGGAGATGTTGCCATTTAAAGATTATGCGTTTCTTGGCTCTGGCGGCCATTTTTATCATCGGAGTGAAGTTTGAAATTGGCTCATAGGTATAGGAGGAGTTGTCATTTAAAGATTTATCTAATTTTAGCTCTGGTGGACACCTTGTTTATCAGGGCAGAACGGTTTTATCTATTTAGATAGAGGGTCACCTAAGCAACATTCCTATGAAGTTTGATTGAAACTGACCCAAGGGTTTAGGAGGAGTTGGCATTTAAAGCAAAATATTGACGTTTGTCTATTTTAGGTGATGAACAAGATGCCTAAGGCAAATAGAACGCTTGGTTTCCTGGGGCGAAATCTTCATCAGTGCCCACAGGATGTAAAAGAGGCAGCATATAAAGGTCTTGTTCGCCCTATCCTGGAATATGGTAGTTGTATCTGGAACCCCAGTGGAGTGGTCTTTGACGAAGAAATTATAGAGCTGCTAGATTACTGCTAACTCGGAGCATGATTGGAAAACTTGGAAAATTAAAATGGGAGTCTCTCAAGAAAAGGAGGAAAGACAGTAGGCTCATCCTTTTATGCAATGGTCTAAAGGGTGCTGCCAGCATTCCAACATATTACCTTGTTCCACCAGCTAGGCACTGTAGAAATCAACATTCATCTTACTGCTTGAATTGGCATTTATAAAGAGTCGTTCTTCCCCAGAACCATTAGAGGCTAGAATGCCCTTGGCTGAAGGTGCTGATGATTGTGTAGCTAAGTTTTACCTCTTTGGTTAGAGCTAGGGACTAACTTCCAATATCACACGTCCTGGTGTATGAATGTCATTTGACGTGTCACCAGTAACAATTCTGATTCTGACCCTTCCCCTACATAATGACATCATCAAAATTATATAGTCACATGAAAATGACAAACACATAAATTATTAACATTTATAATTTGAATAGCAGTACATGTATATGGTATAAATAAATAAATAAATAAATAAATGTGTGTCTATATGGAATGGCGGTGGCTTGGTGTTTCAGCGGTTTAGTAATAGTCATCACGTGTAAAAAATTAAATGTTTTAATAAAAAGTTCATTATTCTTGATGTAGGAAGCCACAGCACTGAAAATAACCATATTTTGCTGGAATTGTAGCTATGTAATACCATAGAGTAGAAATCAGTAAACAGATATACATATTTCGGACAACGAAAAAAAAAGTAGTGCTCAGCATCCTCATTTTTCTAAATTACATTCACATACAGGATTAATTATTAATAACTGGCCCTTGAAATATTATAAGTCTTGTTTGAGTTGAGGTTTTGCGTCACTGAACCAAACCATCGAGTGTTAAGCGATACAGAAGATAATGGCGGCGTTAAGTTAATTATACGTAAAGATGAGGAAACTGCAAACTTGAACCGAAACGCGAGTAAATATAACATTACCGGCTTTCATCGCAATCGAACTAAAAATAAATTATTATAAACTAACATTACCGGCCAGGAAAGAATCAGATGAGCACAGTCTGGTCTGAGCACTTGCTATCTTCATGACGCTTCAGTGCATCCCGACCTATCCGTAGGGTAGGGCCTAAATGGCAGTCCCCGTCCATAGGGTCTAGGAGAAATAGATTTGGCTGCATGATGCTTCCACGCAGAGCTGAAACCGACAGCAAACGAGCACTGGAAAACCGCTTAGAAGGTCTAAGCCTGCCCAGGCAAAGTGGTGCAATTCGGCCCGTCCATGCATATAAACCCTTTTGGTTTCAATGGGCGCCAGGGATTGAGATGTCATTTCATCTCATTGCGGATAAAAGTGCCACAAAATTGACAGCAACGTTTCCAAAATGACATAAATAGTGTTGACGGGGACGTCAAACCTCAAATCAAAGAAAGAAAGAAAGAAACAAAGAAAGAAAGAAAGAAAGAAAGAAAGAAAGAAAGGAAAGAAAGAAAGGGTCTAAATGGCCCCTGTCCAGCGCTTAAGGTCTGTGATCATCACTGGTCAAAGGATCCCAAAGATATGTTTACTCACGACTAGTGTTTTATAAAGATATTTTTTTGCACCGTAAAAGGTACCAATGTAAGATTGATGAATACGCAAGCCCCGCCATGAGAAGATGCGTCTTCGAGGATAACGACTATGCCCTGGTCTGCGACACGGACTGGCAAAGATTTTGAAATTTTTGGTGAATAAACAAGGGTGTGTGTGTGGGGTGCACTATCCAGCGAACGCAGAGATGCAGATCAGACTGCGCATGCGCAGTCTGATCTGCATCCTTGTTGTTCGCACAGGGCAAAAAGTGTTCTCACAACATGGCGTATGCATCATTACTTTCATCATTGAAGTTGATGAAGCCTGAATACAAGACTTTATGGTTCATTGAAATTCTAGTGCATCTGTATTACTCTCTTTCTTCGTTTCTTTGACAGGAACTGTTATCTTTCCAAGAGTCTGGTTACAAAGGCTCGTATCTATCTGTCTAGCTCCCTATTTGCCTGATCTTTGGCTATCCTGTCTACCTGTCCGTCCGTCCGTTCGTCCGTCCATTCGGCCCCCGCCCATCGGGGTTTGAAGAAATACATGGGCTGCACGATGCTTCCACGCATGCAGAGCTGAAACTGACCGCACACGAGTACTGGTAAACCGCTTAGAGGATCTAAGCTTGCCCAGACAAAGCGTCCATGCTTATAAACCATATTGCTTTCTTTGGGTGACAGGGCTTGAGATGTCATGTCATCTCAATTTCGGTAATAGTCCCACAAAATAGGAAGCAACGTCTCCGCCTATAAGCCTGCACAGGAAAAGTTTGGATAAGTAAACTGACCGGCTCAAAAATGACCTAAATAGTGTTGACTGGGCCGTTAAACCCCAAATACAAACAAACAAACAAATAAACCCCCTCCGTCTGTCCCCCCGTCCGTCCGTAAGAACCGCAGTGGCATACTTCCGTCATATTTACCCCGAGGTGCTGCGAATGCAAAGGATAGACACTCGGTATCTCATAATAAAATACAAACCATCATGCCATCAATTTTGCCAATCGTTTCGAACTTCCACATCGACTCGAATACATCATATTGTGTCAAATACAAAAGAAAGTAACCAGAAACAAATGTACGGCTTAAACGTCAGACTGGTATTCATTAATTTCATACAACACACGACATGGATGGCATGTTACAGCATGTTATAACGCTCAGTGCCATGTTCTATATCATAGTACATGACACGGAGCGCTATAACATGAGCTTCATTTCAAGGTAACTTATCGTCGGAGTTTGTGATACCGGGTAAACCACAAACGGCCTGCTCAGCAAAACACACAGTCGAATTATTGTACATGTGAGTGTGAGTGAGTGTGCTTCATATTTACATCCCATGCAACAGTTAAGGTCATACGGAGACGGGGCCTTGGTTTCAAGACTCATCCGAAAGTCTGAAGAAGCCCGGGATCGATCCTGTAATCCCTGGTTTATCAGGCGGGTAGCATAACCGCTACACCACAGATGCTTCTAGGTATAGTACATGTACTATCCAGGTACATGTACATGTAGCGAGCAATAAGGCGCTGATCAGACTGCGCCAATGTGCATTTGTTGTTCGCAAATGACAAAATAGGTTTTCATACGCGGCGTGATCCGGATATGAATTCCGTAATCCACACTCTGACTCTATATAACCTGACTCTATATAACCCATATATGCCTAGCGTCCCATTTTTGGGACATTATCCAGATAAGGCGCCTGATCTGCGTATACACTGTTTGCTAAAAAATACATGCATCTGTGAACAACTTATCTCAAACAAAACAAACTCGACACCCCTTTAATTGGAAATGGAGTATTTGATATGTGACAATGGATATAGGTAAGGCGATGGATACACCTCACTGGTGATCAGAAGGCCCGCCGGATCGGCAACCTTTTTTTTCGGGTAGACTGACCATGAATCTATTCTACGACAATTCTCTCCGTTCCTAGAGAAGGACAGTTGTCAAGTTCTGGCGAAAGAATGTGCACCGTACTGGCTGACCGCTTATGCATAAGCTTCCACAGATATAATGCAGTTCGGTAAACATGCCGGCTCGATATGATCAAAATAGTGGTGACTAGGCCATTAAACTCCAAATTAACCTAACTCACAAAATCAGGGTGACACCGGCCGTGGCTTCTTGTACAGAACATACCGATCCCCCACCCCACCCCACCCCATCCCCTCCGCCTCTGTAAAAGGAGTCTACTGTAAAAACATTTTACTATAGACTCCTTCAAATTGTCTCCCATTAAGATGTATCCATTTTCATTGAGTCTATGTAACCAGACAATCCGCTCTTCACACTGGTCAGTCAGAAGCTCCATTTGCTGAGCTTCAACGTTGATCTTTTAGGGAGCTTTCCACTAAATGTTTTCCATAGGCGACAATAGTAACCTTTTACCTGCTCCCACAAAAACTACACATACAAAACTTTTCAAACCTTACTTGTTTATAGAGCCATCCTAGCCCAACAAGTTAATGAGAAAAAAATCCATATGTTGAACTGCTCCTTTTCAAGTTACAGTCAACCATGTTTGTTTACATACTAGAACGGAGTAAATACAAACCAACATTTTTAAAGGAGGGGTGACCATATAAAATCAGCAAAAAAATCTTTGAGCTTGCAGATATATTTATAAAACATGCATCATTTTAGTCCCTTATACCCATCATTTTCTCACGTTGAAATAAAACTTGGGACATAATAACCAATGGAAGCAAGTCTGGTTTTTAGAACGCAACTAAAAGCTGGTCCAAAAGCGATAAAACCCGGCACCTCCCAGTATGTAGTGCAATGCTGCCTTTATATTAATATTCTTTCAACCCTGAAAATGTATGGGCCTGTTGCTACGTTTTTGAACTTTTTTTTTTTTTTTCAAAAGATCTTCCATTAAAACAGCGATGTTTGGACTGGAGTACGGGCGTCATCCGAGGTGAACCTTTTTTCAAAGGACCAAACTACCATTTTCCGAACTTGCATTTATTTTAGGATTTCTTTTGCCGAGTTTCCATTAATCTTCTGAAGATTGCTTCCATATTTGGCCTAGTGCCTCGTAAAACTGCGAAAACAAAACAAAACATGTTTTACACTCTTATAGCTTCTATGCGGAGACTTGACGTTAAGCGACGTCATATTGACTTTGATGTGCACCGGATGAGTGTTACATGCTTATCTGTAATCGACAAAAATATTTCTTTTTTATGTTTATTGTTTTGATTTTCACAGTTTCACAGAATGTGTAGAAGAGATGTTGAAGTTTAGGTTGATATTAATGTATGCATGTTATTGTGACTATTGTGTGTTTTAATAATTCATTACGAAAACACGCCTATACAAATACATTGTAAATTAAACGCCGAAAAAACGATTTTTTTAAATGAAAAATTGTGATATTTTTCTTACTTCTACTCAAAATATAGAATGAGGGTGCACGTAAGAACCGCCTCATCGAGGCGGTTCTAACGAGTACCCACAATCTATATTTTAGAGCATAAATAAGAAAAATAATGTATCCCCCCCAGAAAACCCCAGTTTTACTGTATAAATGTGGGGTTCAAGGGGCTCCTAACTACATAGGCGTGTAATCGTGATGCTACGAACCTGTAGGACCTGGATTGGAATCATGTGCTGGGATATTCAACAAGCATAGAGCCAGGTCAGACGTCATAGAAAAAGTGTTCCAGCCTATACTTGAGACGGTCGACCCACAAGTGTTTTTTTTTTGCCCCCTCCCAACGGGGCTTGAAGAAACAGATGAGCTGCATGATGCTTCCACGCAGAGCTGAAACAGACCAACGCACGAGTACTGGTAAACAGCTTAGAGGATCTAAGCCTGCCCAGGCAAAGCAGTGCGAGTCGGACCGTCCATGCTTATAAACCCTATTGGTTTCATATGGCGGCAGAGATTGAGATGTCATTTCATCTCAATGTCGGTTAAACAGAGTCCCACAAAATTGGAAGCAACGTCTCCAAAATGACATTTACAGTGTTGACGGGGACGTTAAACCTCAAACAAACAAACTCACAAGTGTTGTCAGTACTTTGATTTTTTAGCTATTATACACACAAAATTCACCACTTTTTTCATACACCCTTGTTTTCTTTATCGCTCTTAAGATCTACCAGACATGGCAAATAGGCAAAAAGCAAGGTGGAATTTTATAACGATGGAAGGAAAAAAATGAAGAAGCGCATTAATAGATAATTTTGTTTCTCGTGCTATCATTTCTCAAATGGGCCGTGGCAAGTTAAACGGGTTTCATTGTCATCGAGCGTGTGCGCTCAGCGAATTCTCTATAAATAATCAGTCTGCGTTTGATTGGTTTGAATTGAGCTTTTTACGTTCCCGCTAACACTATATACATGTAGGTCATTTTGGAGACGTTTCCAATTTTGTGGGACTTTGACCCGACTCCAAGATATATGGCATCCCATGCCCTAACGCCCAAACAAACCACAATAGAGTTTATATATATGGGACAGTCTGACACGCACCACTTTGCCTTGGCAGGCTTAGAGCTTCTAAGCGGTTTACCAGTACTCATGTTCGGTTCGTTTCAGCTATACAGCCCAATCTATTTCTCCAAGCCCCGATGGGCGGGGGTCTTTATCAGTCTGCGTGTACACTCAGTTTTCATACCTGGGGGTGGTTGGGTGAGGCAAAAACTGGCGGGTATCTTGCGTCACTGGGGCGATCAACTGATACTGGCTTCCAGTTGGACAGAAGCGTGCTGTACTTGCAGCAGGTAATAGTAGAGGGGGAATGTTGTTTCTTCTGTTTCTATAAACTTTCATTCATTTTCATCTTTCTCCTCTGTCCCTCAATTTCATCTCCTCTACTATCTCTTCTACCTCTTTTCGGAGACGACACAAAATGACCAACATGGGCTGACGTGTCGTTAAACCCAAATCAATCAATCAATCAATCAATCAGTCAATCAATCAATCAATCAATCAATCAATCAATCAGTAAATCCACTCCACTCCACTCCACTCCACTCAACCAACCAACGAACCATCGAACCCTTCACTCACTCACTCACTCACTCACTCACTCACTCACTCACTCACTCACTCACTCACTCACTCACTCACTCACTCACTCATTCACTCGCTCGCTCGCTCGCTCGCTCGCTCGCTCGCTCGCTCGCTCGCTTAATCAATCATTTTTCATACAGCCTTCTAGGTCTGTATGATGAAACTTTATGCCAAGGGTCATCCACTGTGTGCACGGCGAAGACTCAGATCAGCCTGCGCAGTCTGATCGGAGTCTTCGCTGGTCGCACAGTGCTCGAAGTCACGTTCTCTCTTTGCTCGGCCAAATCGCTGTCAGTGATTGATCGATGACGGGTAACTTAGAAAAACTACAAAATCTTAATACAGTAAAACTTCGATGGCTCGAACACCGATGGCTCGTTTACCATGGATGAGTCGAACCCATTCTTGAGCCCCTAGCGAATTCCTCTTCATAAGAAATAGTGGAGGATAATTTAGGAGATTTTAGCCTTTTATCTTGGAAATGTATGCTGTGTGTACTCATTAGAATCGCCTCGATGAGGCGATTCTAATGAGTACACACAGCATGCATTTTTTATTATAGAACGGCGAAAAGATGTCTAAAAGTATCTCGTTATGCCTCCTGACAATAACCTCAGAGGCTCGAACTACCCCTGTCTCGAACAGTTTTTTGAGGTCCCAAAGGTGTTCGAGCCATTGAAGTTCAACTGTACTATGCCAAATCTTGAGAAATTCAGTTTCGTAACTGAAGATGAACCGTGGGTGCGTTTCATAAATTTCATATTTCTTAAGAAAATCACTACTTTAAGCAAACATTGCAGACCCTGAATAGGCGCGCATTGTGCTGGGTCTGATCTTGGCCTATTCTAGCACATGGGCAGAATCGATGTTTTACAACAAGTTTTCTTCTCATTACGAAAGCACGCCTATATAATTTTGACCCCCTCATACCCTACTTTTACATTGTAAAACTCGGGTTTAAGGGGTATACATTATTTTTCCTATTTCTGCTAAGAAATATGGATTGTGGGTACTCGATAGAACCGAGTCGTCGAGGCGGTTCTATCGAGTCCCCGCAATCTGTGATTTGGGCGGAAATAAGAAAAATATGACATTTTTTTTTTTTTTTTTTCATTTTGAACTCTCTTTTTCAGCGGTAAAGTTTACAATGTATTTGTATAGGCGGGTTTTCGCAATGTTAACGTCACAAGACTAGTCAACTCTAGTTATCACAAATTCTATGATACTGAAAATTTCGGTATGAGATAAAATTCGCCATAAAAAAAATCATATTTCTTAAGAAATACAGTTTCGTAACTGAAGACGAGCCGGGAGTGCGTTCCATTAATTTCATATTCCTTAAGAAATACAGTTTCGTAACTGAAGACGAGCCGGGAGTGCGTTCCATTAATTTCATATTCCTTAAGAAATACAGTTTCGTAACTGAAGACGAGCCGGGAGTGCGTATTCCTTAAGAAATTCAGTTTCGTAACTGAAGAAGAGCCAGCCCAGCAGGCATACGTCGCTAGGGCAACGTCAAATCAACGTCGGTACAACGTCACGACGTTGCACCGACGTAGATGTGACGTTGCATAAATGTCATGACGTCGCATCTACGTCGATATGACGTCACAATGACGTCATGTGCCTGCTGGGAGGGGCGCGTTTCATGAATTTCATAGTCGTAGCAAAGGAAATAAGCACAGCTATAAAAAAAAATCCCCGCCTCTAACCACTGAGCCAAAGAGTCGATTTGTCATAGCGTAGTGATAAAAATTAGAAGTGAAGGCAATGATCAGGGGCCAGTTGTTCAAAGCATCGTTAGGGTAACGAGCTCGTTAGTGGTCATATTGTTAACTGTTCTAGCCAGTTCAATATCTAAAATTTTGGTATTTTTGCTGAAAAAAATGTTAGCAGCTTTTGCATTTGCAAAAGCTGCTTACATTTTTTAAGCAAAAATATTAGCATATTTGCCAAAATAAATGATCAAAGTTCTAACAATATCGTTAACTAACGACGTCGTTAGTTTTGAACAACTGGCCCCTGGTCAACACCTCCCATCAGAGACACCAAAGGGAAAGAAACACGAACATAAAATGAGCCCCGCCAAGCGAATTTGTGTCTTCGAGCATTCCGCCATGACAAATTTTAACTGCGCATGCCCAGCCATTCAGAGGGGCCAGGGATATGGCTTTCTGTCTGAAGGCTCCTCCTGATTCACTGCTTGTATGAGCGAGCAGCGAAGGTTCTTGCGAGACTGCGCGGATGCGCAGGCTCGCCTGAACCTTCGCTGCTCGCAAAGGCGATAAGTACCAAAATCGCTTGACGGGGCCCAAATAACTAAATCACAAGTGGAAAGCCAAAAGTACAATTACATTTCCACGAAATGCCCAAACGGCTATCTAAAATCATTAAAAAAGATTTAAGCAATGCATACAAAAAGACAAACTACCAAAAATAAACCGCGACAGAAGAATCGCCTTGGAACGGTCAGAAAAAAGGCTTTTTACATGGCCATAATCCTCGCGTTTAGGCGCCTCGATGAGGCGATTCTAATGAGTACACACAGCATACATTTTCATTATAGAACGCCGAACAGATGTCTAAAAGTATCTAGTGATGCCTCCTAACAGTAACCTCAGTGGCTCGAACTACCCCTGTCTCGAACAAATTTTCGAGGTCCCACAGGTGTTCGAGCCACTGAAGTTCGGCTGTAACTGAAGGGAGGAAATGTGGTCCGTAACAAAGGGCTGACAAAGATTAAGCATATTATGTCAGTCTCATAATGTACACAAACAACTGTTTTCATAACCTAATCGTTACGCGGATTTCGTACAACCAGTGACAGTCACTTGGACATCAGTCTCGAAAAGCTACTGTGCTTTGTAACTTTTTGTGTCGACAGACAAACAATCGACACAAAAATACAAACTGATCTGAATTTTTTATCTGCAAATTCTGTACATGGTTCATTTTCGGAAATGATTAAGGTAAAACACAGGTACCAGTAATAAACATGCATTTCTTGGCAACTGACACAGTGTCTGTAATTAACCGAATGAATTAATCTGCATTTATTGTCCTGGTATATTTTTGTTAATATATCGGTTAAACGCGGAATTTTCCTAGAACATTGGAAAAGGGATAGGTATCACAGGGTTCGATTTTTATCAGGGTCGCCGCCCTTATCGCCACCAAATGATATTTATTGGACTTTGTTTAGATTTTGTGATCGCTCATCGGCTTATGCAAGTGATGGATAATCGAATAATTATAGATCAAAGAAACTGCCTAAAATAAACATAACAATTGTTTTTCAAAGCTATAAAGACGTGGGGGCCTACTTGAAAAATGTATAGATTATATAGAAATCTGACCATAACTGGTCCCTTTTTATATAATCTATACATTTTAAACTGGCTATTACAGATTTCTTTGTTAACGCAATGATTTCGGGCTCTAACGACAGTAAAAAAATATATTGATGTGTTATAAGAACTTGTAAAGAGAGATAGACGTTTGCTCGATCACGGAAAACCATGTTCGATTATGTACGCATTCATCTTCGATAATCGATTAATCGACCAACCACTAGTAGACGTTGTTTTACTATCACTGTTCCATCGATAAGACATACGCGAACAAAGATTGAAACTTTGGCTAAAATACACGAAAACCAGCTTTGGTAGCTATGTATGTCCCGCGACCAATGAAAAAGACACAGTATTGATCTGATGTTTCTTCAAAACCGATGCCGGCCTCGGTAGCTCATCTGATGCGCGTCTGACTGGTGATCAGGAGGACGCGGGTTCGATACCTGCCGGGGTCGGCAACATTCTTTCGTTGAGACCGATCATGAAATCATTTCTATGGTCATTCTCTCCCTTCCGCTGATTCAAGAAGGGCTGTTGTTAGTTTCTGGAGAAAGACTGTGCATTGTACTGGTTAACCGCTTACGACTAAGCCTGCCCAGGAAAAGTGTGGGTAGGTAAACTGACCGGCTCAAAAATGGCATAAACAGTGTTGACTGGGCCGTTAAACTCCAATACAAACAAAACAAAACTTCAAAACCGATAAATAGTCGTCTTGATTACAGAACACTAACCAAAACTGGGCTTATCGCCCAAAACTGATGGGCTGTGCAATTCTAGAACAGAAGGACTTAATTAAGGCCCACTTAGAAAATTAACTCACCAGCGCTGGCGACCTTATTGTTCAACGGAGCGTAACCACAGATATAGTGCAATTGAAGAGTCTGCCATTGGTTCCATATAAGCTTAGCGTCCCAAGCATTGGATATTGGAAAACAGTGTAGACCTAGATCAGACGCCGCAAAACGCGGCGTCTGATCAAGGCCTACACTGTTTTCTTACATTATAGGGATTCGTACTTTAGTTTAAGTAAGATTCAGAACAAAATATGGGCAAAGTGAACCTACACGCCTTTAACTATAGAAATGGACCTGCCCGAATTTTTAAGGAGAACGATTTTATCACCATCTATGGGTTTAAGTGTTGACTGGGTCATAGAACTAATACAATACACCTATGCAAAACTCATCTGCTAAGCATGTTAACTTAAAAGACTTTACTAGAAATGGACCTGCTTGCGGCGTCTGATCAAGGCCGGAGCTGTGGGTTAATTGTATCGATTCCTGATCATTGCCTCCACTTCTATTCTACACTGTTTTCTTGAATTATAGGGATTTGGGCTTTAGTTACAGTCAGAACAGTAAACGGACACGCCTTTAACTAGAAATGGACTGGCACGAATTTATAAGGAAAAGGAATTTATCACCCTCTATAGGTTTTAAGTGTTGATTGGGTCATGAAACTAATATATTCCCCCTATGCAAAACTGTTCTGCTAAGCATGCTAACTTAAATGATGGAAGAAGAGCGGTGTTCAGGGAGCTTTCCACTAAATGTTTTCCATAGGCGACAATAGTAACCTTTTACCTGCTCCCACGAAAACTACACATACAAAACTTTTCAAACTTTACTTGTTTATAGAGCCATCCTAGCCCAACACGTTAATGAGAAAAAATCCACATGTTGACCTGCTTCTTTTCAAGTTACAGTCAACCATGTTTGTTTACCTACTAGAACGGAGTAAATACAAGCCAACACTTTTAAAGGAGGGGTGACCATATAAAATCAGCAAAACTTTCTTTGAGCTTGCAGATATATTTATAAAACATGCATCATTTGAGTCCCTTATACCGATCATTTTCTCACATTGAAATAAAAGATGGGATATATATCCAATGGAAGAAAGTCTGGTATTTAGAACGCAACTAAAAGCTCGGTCCAAAAGTGATAAAACCCGGTACCTCCCAGTATTTAGTGCAATGCTACCTTCAATAATCTGATATTCACTTATGAAATTTACTTTGATAGTGAACGGGCCTCCGTGGCATAGTGGGTAAGAGCGCTGACTCTTAGTCATTAGGTCTCTCACCATTGTGGGTTCGCGCCTGACTCGGGTCACATGTAAGACGCCAAGTTCGCCAACGGAAGGTCAGGTGGTTTTTCTCCGGGTACTCCATTTTTCGCCCACCCAATACCAAATAACAAATGATTGAGAAAGTGTACAACCTGATTTTGGAACATAACTGGTGGCGGTGAACTATAAGAATGAATGACTTATTATTAACTTTGGGTCGATTGATAAACGGGAAAAATAAGTAAGAGAGCTGTACAAAATCTACCTGGTTTTGCAACAGTAGCAGATTATAAGAGAGAGTAGCGGTTTCACTGATAAGCAAGGTTATTGCTCCAAGCACCTGCTTCTATATATTTACATTATGTGATAACCATTCGTATATATTATCAATGAATATGAACTCGGATAAAGAAGAGAAATTCTGTAATTCTCTTCAATCCTGTAGCCCACTACAGGTGTTTGTGCAAGCAATGTAGACCCTGACGAGACGACTCAGAATCTCGTCAGGGTCTACACTGCTTGCCACCCTGTATATGAT
The DNA here is from genome assembly GCA_963580285.1 of Lucinisca nassula. Taxonomy (NCBI): domain Eukaryota; kingdom Metazoa; phylum Mollusca; class Bivalvia; order Lucinida; family Lucinidae; genus Lucinisca; species Lucinisca nassula. The sequence continues at coordinate 1,746,227 of OY757024.1, read as the reverse complement.
AACTGACCAAACCCCCGATTTACACGAATAGACGTATCCAAATTCATTGCTGGATGAGTCCACCTCAGAATCTCAGGGGGGTGAAAGGTTATTGTTATACAGCTGATATCTTTCAGTCTTGGTAGTGGTTTGCAGAAACATTGGTCTTTATGAAAGCTGCACTTGCTTTGGGGGAAAAAAGCTTTCAGTACAGAATTGAATATGCTGCTGCTTCTGATTGGATTTTTTTTTTTTTTTTTTTTTTGGTTTTGCTTTTACGGCCCTTTCAAGATTATTTCACTCATGTCGAGCCGATCGTTAATCAGAGGTGGGTGAAAACCGGAGTACCCGGAGAAAAAGCACCTGACTTTCCGTTGCAGAACTTGGCGTCTCACATGTGACCCGAGCGAGGCTCGAACCCACAGCGGTGAGAGACCTAATGATTAAGAGTCAGCGCTCTTATCCACTAAGCCACGAAGGCCCGTTTGCTTCTGATTGGATTTGGTGCTAAAAGTCATTATTTGTCTGAAAATTATTATTGCTTATTAGAAGAAATATTAGTAGGTATTTGCTATTGTATAAAGCAGCTGATTAAAATAGAAAGAAAATCGTGCTGACTTGCCACTGCAAATGTCTAGATTTCTTCGCTGCGGTATGGGTTTGTTGACACAGACTACCGAAAAGGACAAAATATGCCGCACGACACCCACTTTTGTCAGCTGCTGGTCTTTCTGTCAAATTATATGCCTGCATATGGACACTTTAGACTTGTTTAAATGTGGCAGAACATGGAATATGCCCCAATTTACACTGTGAGTAAGGGGATTTGTTTTTACTGTAGTGCCACCTGCAATCGACTTGTTCTTGTTTGCTCTCACAATGACTTTGGGATCATGATTTATTGCAGGTATGGGTAGTTTGAGCCACTTACTGAAGTTGAACAACATTACCCTGTTTGTTTGTGTTGAGTTTTTACGTCCCCGTCAACACTATTTAGGTCATTTTGGAGACGTTGCTTCCGATTTTGTGGGACTTTTACCCGATACTGAGATGAATTGACATCTCAAGCCATATGGGCCCCGTCAAGCGATTTTGTTACTTATCGCCTATGCGAGCAGCGAAGGTTCAGGCGAGCCTGCGCATCCGTGCAGTCTCGCCAGAACCTTCGCTGCTCGCTCATACAAGCAGTGAATAAAGAGGAACCTTCAGACAGAAAGCCATATCCCTGACCCCTCTGAATGGCTTGGCATGCGTAGTTAAAATTTGTCATGACGGAATGCTCGAAGACACAAATTCGCTGGGCGGGGCTCATATGATACCGCCCACAGAAACCGGTAGGTTTCAAGAAGCGGTCCGACTCGCATCACTTTGCCTGGGCAGGCTTATACATTCTAAGAGGTTTACAATTACCCATGTTCGGTCGATTTCAGCTCTGCGCCGAAGCAGTTTGCAGCCCAATCTATTTCTAGAGGCCCTGATGGGCGGGGGCGCTATGACCTTTAAAATGACATAATCACATATAGTACACAGTGACAACAACTAGATACATGCCTTAAACTTTTATTCTAATACAATTTGGCTGGAAGTCGTGTACGAGGGCACTTCAGAATCAGAAGCCCCCGTGGTGTAGTGGTTGTGCTACTCGCCCTGTATACCAGGGGTCGCAGGATCGATCCCGGGCTTCTCAAGACTTTCGAATGAGTCTTTAAACAGAGGTCCCGTCTCCGTATGACCTTAGCCGTTGGTGAGACGTTAAACTCAAACACTCACTCACTTCAGAATCATATCAAATTGTTTTGTCTTATGTATAAAATGATATTATGAAAAGCAAAACTCTATATGTCTATATTGTTTCAAAACCTTCGATTTCGTTAGGTGTGCGTCAAGGAAGGTCATCAATCATGCATAATCTCCACAACCTAAATACTTTAGCCTATCGATGCTCAAGCTTCGGAATCCTTTCTTGGAAAAAAGACTGCCTATTGAGCTTCAGGTGTCTTGACATAGCATCAATGAGGTCATTATCTCTTTGAAAGTGCTGCCACGCGTGTGGGATTTCAGTTTAGGGAAAGGTAAAAGTAAGACGGTGCAAGATTCGGGGAGTAAGGGGCATGAAGCAACAGTTCAAAGCCACAGTTCAGCCTACCTCTATTTTTTGTTTTGGTTGCGCATTTCTGATGCTTGACAAGATTGAGAAAGTTAGAAAGAAATCATTTATTTTATAAGTAAATATACTTCCAAGATCACCAAGCCTAGATTTCCTGATTAACCGGAGATTGTCACTTCCATAGGAATGAATATGCTTCCAAAGGACCAGAATTATACTTAGATTGTCGCAACTATTGTTGGTCATCACGCACCCATAGGGGCTTGAAGAAATATATGGGCTGCATGATGCTTCCACGCAGAGCTGAATCCGGCCCACACACTAGTACTGGTAAACCGTTTAGAGGATCTAAGCCTGTCCAGGAACCGCGGTGCGAGGTGGACCGTCCATGCTAATAAACCCTATTGGTTTCATTGGGTGACAGGGCTTGAGATGTCATTTCATCTCAATGTCGGGTAAAAGTCCCCACAAAATTGAAAGCAACGTCTCCAAAATGACCTTTACAGTGTTGACGGGGACGCTAAACCTCAAATCAAACAAACAAACAAACAAATTGTTGGTCATCACGCATCTCACAAGACTGTGTCATACGTCGGAGAACTGTCTTGTTCCTGGTCCGCCATGGCTGATATCATTTACGAGGACTGTTCAAATATGAATGCGAGTGGAACGTTTTCTCATGCAATCATGCGAAAATCACTTGGAAATAAATATCACAGCGTAGAAAAACATTTTACCTATACATTGATACCAGACCTGTTAAAATCCGTCTACTTTAGCCATGTATATCGTTCGATAAACACTGTCAACTCTTGTATACAAATACAAAATATGGTTGGAAGAAGGTCAGAGTACGCCGTTGAAATACGGTCCTATATTAAGAATCGTTGTATTCTTGGTATACGGTGCAAAGACATTTTTGATGAAATATGTTCGGTTTATGGGCATAATGAAATGTCTTTTCCGACAGTTTTTCGTTGGTGTAAGAAATTCAGCTGTGGGCTAGGCTCAACAGAAGATGCACCACATGATCGTCGGCCGAAAAGAGCAACATCTGCCAAGATGGTTGCTTGAGTGAAAGAAATAGTTGCTACCGATGCACGATACGCCACTAGGCAAATAGCTAGTATGGTTGGCATCTCATTAGGAGCAGCTCGTACAATTCTGAAACGGGATTTGAAAATGAGAAAGATCTGTGCTAGATGGATTCCCCATCTGTTGACAGATGAGCAGAAAAAGACACGCGTTCAGTGCGCCAAGAAGTTGCTTAAAAAGTTTCCAAATTACAATGCACGGTCTTTCGCTAATGTCGTCACAGGTGACGAGACATGGGTTCACTTTTTTGAGCCAAAACGAAAGATTCAGAACAAAATATGGGCAACAAAGTATTGCAAAAGACCATGCATTATAAAGCGGACCATGAGCGTCAAGAAGGTAATGTATGCCATATTCTTTTCAAATCAGGGCCCTGCTATTGAGGTTGCTGTGCCTAAAGGCAAATCTGTAAATGCGAAGGTTTACAAGAATAAAGTTCTTCGAAAATTGAAGAAATATTTCAAAGAACGAAGACCCGCAACTGGTTTGGCCAGTGTCAGATTGCTACATGACAATGCGGAATCGCACAAGGCGTTCATTGTGCAAGACTATCTGAAGCAGGAAAAGGTTGTTGAACTCCCTCACTCTCCGTATTCCCTGACCTTGTCCCGTGTGACTTTTTTTGTTCCCGCGGCTGAAAAAAAATACCTTTCAGGTCGAAAATTTGTACAGCGCAAACACCTCGGTTCTGCAATATTCCAGTGCCTTCATAGGATACCTCGAAAAGACTACCAAAATGCATTCAATGATTGGATCAGAAGACTGAAAGTTTGTATATCTGTTAAAGGGGAATACGTTGAGGAAACAAAATAATTTTTCATCGAAATCTATCACGGAATCATTTTTATGTGCTTAGTTGCATTCATATTTGAACAGTCCTCGTAACACATGAATCTAAATACGTCAAGATCAGGTATGATTATGAAGCAGTCCAGGATAAATTCGAACCCTAACAAGACGGAGTTCAGTGCCTCTAACACCCCTGGGATCATGGTCAGGGGTAGTTCGAGCTACTGAGGTAACTGTAAGGAGGCATACCGAGATACTTTTAGACATCTTTTCGGTGCCCTATAAAGAAAATGTATGATGTGAGTACACACAGCATACATTTGCAAGATAAAAGAGTAAAATCTCCTTAATTATCCCCCACTATTTCTTATGTAGAGGATTTCGCCAGGGGCTCAAGAATGGGTTCGACACATCCATGGTAAACGAGCCATCGGTGTTCGAGCCATCGAAGTTCTACCGTATATATGTGTGCAATGGGGTTGGGTCACAAGTTCACTCAACATTAGTTACGACCCTTCCCCGGGGCGATTCTAATGAGTACATACAAAATTTTTTTCAAGAAAAGGTATGTTGTGTGTACTCATTAAAATCGCCTCGATCAGGCGATTCTAATGTGTACACACTATGAGTAATGAGTTTGAGTTTTACGTCCCACCAACAGCCTAGGTCATACGGAGGCGGGACTCCGATTTAAAGACTCATCCGAAAGTCTGGAGAAGCCCGGAATCGAACACACGACCCCTGGTTTATGAGGCGAGAATCATAACGACTACACTACGGAGGCTTCTATGAGTACACACAACATTCCTGTTCACGATGAAATGTGCAAAACATCCCAAACTATTCTAAATGCATGGTTATCTTGAGATATTGAAGGATATCTCCGGGACTCAAGAACGAGTTCGAATTAGCCATAGTAAACGAACTATCTGTGTCCGAGTAAGTGAAGACTCCCCGTTTGTTTGTTTGATTTGAGGTTAACGTCCCCGTCAAACCTGTATAGGCCATTTTGGAGGCGTTGCTTCCAATTTTGTGGGACTTTAACCCGGCATTGATATAAAATGACATCTCAAGTCCTGTCGCCCAATGAAACCAATAGGGTCTAAAAGCATGGATGGGCCGACTCGCACCGCTTTGCCTGGGCATGCTTAGAACCTCTAAGCGGTTTACCAGTACTCGTGTGCGGTCGGTTTGCCCAAGTCTGTTAATTAAGTATCCATTGTAGAATTAATTGTTTACACAAAAATAGCAATACAATCTTATATGAGAATTGTGAAATTAACATTCAGAGATGAAGACTAAAGTGACTTTTACATTTTTTTGTTTAAAGGGACTTTCATTTGATATGAAAATATAAAATAACTAAATAAAAAGTAAACTTGGGACTTGGGCAAGTCCATAGGAAGCATCATGCAGCTCATTCTATTTCTCCAAGCCCCGATGGGCGGGGGCGTCACGAACTACAAACAAATTCGAGCCGGAGCCTAAAAATTGATGGTTAGCATGCTGTGAAATATATGCCTGCCATTACAGTCTGACATATAATCTCTTGATAATACGCAGTATGTTCTGGAACTGCTCTGCTGCCGTGTATGTAATACCAGGGGCCACGCCAAGAAAAAACGTGGCTTCAAACCAGGCGCCCAGTGAAGACTCAGATCAGCCTGTGCGGAAGCACAGGCTGATCTTAGTCTTTGCTGAGTGCTTTACGGAAAATTTCTTTCATGTTTTGTAGCGTGTACACAAGGTACTGAGTTGACAATTAAATCTGCAGTCGTACTGAAATCTCTTTTTAAATGACGCAACTCATACAGGCTTTAATTCTGGATCAGTTCTCGGCATGACTATGATATAAACAAAGAGTTTACCAAATTTCTTTGATTGCATAAAGCCACAGTCTCGCATGCAACACGTAGCAGAACGGCAATAATCAATCAAAGCGCCAAAGGCACTGAAATGACAGATTCTATGAGAAAATCATAACGCTGTGAAAACTTACAGAAAATCTTTCTAAAAACATCTTAAAATTTAAAAAAGTAATTCTCCAGATTCCATTATATGACCTGTTTGCAGATTTCGATACACCGGTAGTATTATGAAATACCATGTTTCAAATTTTTGAAAGAAACTATTTACGTTTCAAAAACAAACTTTAAAATTTCAAGTTTTAACAATGCAACTATCCATAAGTAACAGTTTTTGTCTTGTCGGTTGTGGATACCTCTCCCAAAAGAGATGGGAAAGAGAACGAAGGAGAAAGGCTGGCTAGTCCAGTACATGAATTCCATTGACTTGAAGAAATTTTTGAGCAAGAACAACACTATGAGTCCGCCCGTAATCCTACTGGATAATATATCCCGGATTCTGAGCGTAAGGCCGAAGCACTTGATCGATGTAACGTCTCGCTGTTCAGTTCACGTCTCAGCCATGATCTTGACTGTTCTTAATGACACTAAGCTGTGTTCGCTAACTGCATTCAATACCACGCCACACTTGTTCCATCCGATATGACAAGCTCTATTACGCACGCGTCGCCTCGGCATACCTTACACCAATACGTCGAAACACCCGGAAATGACAATTGGCGTGATTCACGGTGAAGTGCGATTTGTCACTGAAACGCATATCGCGTCAGTCTTATAGACGCCAATTTACGTATTTCATGCACCAGCGTAAGTGTTCCGTACTGTGTCGACGCGTTAACTTTGGTCATGACAGGGGGCGTCCAGCTCTCAAAGGGCGACGAACAGTGTCAGTGCTTATTAGTCGGTAGTTGAGACCAGCAGAAATCTGTTTCGCATATTGGTCTGACGGATGAATTGATCTTGACGTACTGACGTCGGTCTTCCGCTACGTCGACGTTCACTAGCGTCTTCTGTATATAGTAAGATGACGCTACAATAGACGGCAGATAACACACATGTAATGAAAAATGTTGCAATACGCTCTCACTTAATGCTTTTTGAGAACAAATTTCAGTTTCTTCTTTTCTAGAGTTCAAACGTTTGATCCTGAATATGTAGTTTCTGTCTGTACTGGTGTGAAGGTGGTGCATAATATCGACGTGGCCGGACTGGTAACCAGACGCCACGGTTGATTGATTTAACCTTTTTAGCTTAAGGGCATGGTGCCTAAGCGTGTTGTAATCATGCAATTGTTTGGTTTCAGAATCAAAGCACTGAGTGTGTTGGTGGGGTTTGAAGTTAGGGTAATAGTCCTGGGCTGAGATTTAAACTGTTTCATTTAACTCTGAAATTCCAAACACTTAGTGAAGATTTTGATAAGAAGACGCGTTCTGCAGCGTCCGATCTTGGTCTACACTGTTTGCCAAGCTCACCCTATGATTCCAGGATAATCATCTTCAGTCTTATGGAATACCCTGATCTCACTGCGGCTATTTTCTACAAGGAAAAAGGTTATTCTGACAAGTGAGTGATAGTCACGTAGACGTTAGCACTGAAGCGCTTTTCTTATTAGCAACTTCGGGTCGAATGCCAAACAATCAACCCAAACATAGCCGCGTCGTTTGACAGTGTTAAGTACATGTAAGTGTTATCTGTTAATTCTGCACTTGAATAAATGTTGGATCCGGCAAACAATGTAGACTCAGAAAAACGCCGCAAAAGACGGTGCTAATCTTGTTCTACACTGTTTAGCATTAGTTACTAACATCTTTTAAAAAGTTTCAACGAATCAGGCCAATTCCCCGTTCATGACCAGGCTGCATTCAGAGACAATCGACATGAGTGTTGTCAGTGCTTTGATTTATTCACTCCTTGAGTTTCTGAAGTGCACTCTTCCATCACTGAAGTTTGGCTCGTCCATACTGCTAAATATGGCACCTGGAATTATATCACATGACCTACACTGAATGCATAAGTATCTGTACCATATTCCAGGGTTGAAAGGGACAGACTTTCTTTCCAATTTCTCCACGCAAACTGTAATATACACCTTAGTTGTAACTGACCTAGACTTGACCTCGAAACTCAGAAAATCTGTTAATATTCTTCTCTGGAGCTGACCTGGTCCAGCAGCAGGCTGGTCGATCTTTACGGATTAAATATTGACAGCTCTTGTAGAAAACAGTGTAAATCCTAAGCAGACGGCTGAGCAGACACCGCATTATTCTGGGTATACATGATGCAGCTGATTCATAAGAAATGCTGAATCGATTCTCTGAAAGGTAAGATAAAATCGCCAAGTCGTCTGCTTCAAAAGTTTGTATTGCGCTAATAGGATAACTAATACGCTTGTACAATTTTGATTATTGCGCCAAAACCGGACTACATTTTGTGCGGACTCATATATCTATGGCTGTCAAAGCCGGAAGAACCCGGCCTTACTTTAAAACACGCAGGATAGCTAGAAACGACAGATTGATTCTGTCATTAAAAATAGTCTATCCTTTATTTGCTACTGTGTTCACAGAAGAATGGAATGTTCCGTCGCTTTGTTGAACAGACAGGTCTAATTGCAATAAAGCGGAGTCTGATTAATTAAATTCATATAACGTATAATAATCGTAAGTTTTCCGAAAAAAAAAAAAAAAAAAAACACACAAAAAAAAACCTGTACTGGAGACCCTGATCATACGGTGCATAAACGTTGTCGAGACCCTGATCATACGTCACATAAATGCAGCCTCTGATCTCAATATACATCGATTGCCAACTTCCCAGAGATGGTTTACCATTGGCGCAAGTAGCATAAATTCCATTCTGTTTTGTTACATTCAGTTTTCAGTTTGTACACTATTCTTGTAAAACTAGACTAATGTCTAGCCTTGAAATTGCAATTGCCAGTTTACGTTCAAGAATCACACTTTGGCGTCTAAACATATTCTATATTTTGGCTTCTGATCTTAAAAGCACATTTTTCACTCCAAGGTTTATTTGTGGAAACAGGAAACACAAAAATAGTAGCAGTTTCTTTTTAAGTTGACTCGATTCATCTGAAAGATTTTTTTCATCACTTTTGAAAAACGACCGCGTTAACAAGTCCGTGTATTGAAAACCCCTCTTAACCCAACTTTATAAAGACAGAAAACGTGTTTACAGGGGTGTATATCCAAGACATAGGTCCCAGAAGCCACGTGACGTAATTATGACGTCACATCAACGTCTGTGCAACGTCATGACTTTTATGCAACGTCACATCAACTTGGGTCGGTGCGGTGCAACGTCAACGTTGATATGACGTTGCCATAGCGACGTATGCCTGCTGGGGTAGTGGTTACTCGTTAGATCCCCCTTTATTTGGCGGTTTTAATGGCCCGGGCACTACAACCTATAGGTGTTTGGTGTATAGATAAGAAAAATATCACGAATTTTCATCAGACAAATAAAACTGCTTTGGGGATAGGAAAAAATGTTATTATTATTATTATTATTATTATATATTCAATAAATAGACGTTCTTTCACTGGTTTAAACCGACTAAATGTCCACCAGTAATTTTCAATTCGATATTAGTTTCCTAAAATTAGATTCTGGAATCACGCTAAGTTATACTGAGCTGACTGTCGTTCTGCTTTTTTACCTGCATTATAAATATTAAGCTCTCAAATAATGCACTACTGATGCATCTAATTATGATCTATACTTTTTGCTTCGAGTAATTTTTGTAAGATTTAACAATTTAGACTGTTTCGTTCAACCCTTGAACTCCAGGGGACAGTTGTTCAAAGCATCGTTAGCTTAACGAGCTCTTAAGTGGGGAAAATGTTAACTGTCCTAGTAAGTTAAACATGTAATATAGTGGTATTTTTGCTGAAAAAATGTTAGCAGCTTTTGCAAATGCAAAAGCTCCTCACATTTTTTCGGCAAAAATATTGGTATATTTGCCATATTAAATGATCAAAATCAACTGACGATGTCATTTGTTTTGGACAACTGGCCCCAGTATTTTATGGAAACAGTGTAGACTATGATCAGACGCTGCGATTCGTGGCGTCTAATCATGGTTTACACTGGTGGTCTGTGTTTAAGTTCATGTTTTATTGATAACACTCTTTACGCTGCACTCTGACGTCACGACAATAAGAATAGCGCGGCTATAAATAACCTTCACCCGTTTGGTCGGCGTTAGTCATGTGGACAATAACAGGCTTGAAGCTCGTACAGTTAGCCAGCTTTGGGTCGATGAATAAACAACCGGCCTAAAAAGGCTTGATAATAGATTGGTCTCCCTTCGTTATTATCTCCCCTTCGGTTTTAACATCGACCATTACGCTGTAGCCACCTGGCGGAGACATTAACGACAAGTTAAGGGAACTAATCTAGCTTGATAATGTATTTTTACTCAGTCTGTTTACAAGCAGATCCCAGTGGGATATTTGTTACGTCAATAAGAATCTAACAGTTGCGTAAACTTGTGGTTATGATTCCTGCATTCTTAACAGCAAAAAAGCCATCTATAATTGCCATTAATGCACCACAAGCACTTGCATAAAGCCAAGTACGTTCGTGTACTCTTCATTCATTATAGACGTTAAGGCTTTGAAAAGTGTGAGAAAATTCTAGCCCATACAATCAGCGTTTTTAGTATCATTTCCGTCCTACTTTTGATTCTTTTTTCTTCTTCTGGAAATCAATTGAGTTTATCATGATCTGGGATTTTTTTCTTTTATCAAGTTACTCACTCGTATAAAAATATATGTTTGTTTATTTGCTCAAATTTTTATCAAACGAAGGCTTAAATCTCCTCCAGTTTGAGAATTTCCCGTTCATTTACAGTCTCTCTCTCTCTCTCTCTCTCTCTCTCTCTCTCTCTCTCTCTCTCTCTCTCTCTCTCTCTCTCTCTCTCTCTCTCTCTCTCTCTCATCTCCTCCATTTGAGTAGTTCCAGTCCATTTTCAGCATTCTCTTTCTCTCTCTCTGTCTCTCTCTGTCTCTCTCTCACTCTCAAATTTATGTCTGAGGATAAAATCAATTATTTCTATTGTTTAGAATAATAATCAACTTATCGCCGCGTCGTATATCTTTTTTTAAAGATGTTTCTTGTTTGTTTAAGCTAGAAAACAACTGGTCAGGTCTATCTGTCTGTCTGTCGGAATGCACTCGGTAAATATGGTACTGCTGCATGAGCAAAGTGCGATGCCAAACAACCAAGCCCAATCCTATCCTGTGAAGAATTTTGTTCTGCGCTCAATATTTGACTGGTTCGACGGTTTGTAGTTAAAGACCCAGTCCACACCATTAATGCCATGGCAAGCCCGCCAGTTGCCATTATCACACTTTTCTCGTGCTACCTCAACTGTCAGTTTCGCCAGGAAGTGAAACTGCCCTAGACGCCTCTGTGGTGTAGTGGTTATGCTACCCACCTTATAAACCAGGCGTCGTGGGTTCGATCCAGGGCTTCTCCAGACTTTCGGGTGAGTCTTACACCGAGGTTCCGCCTCCGTATGACCTAAGCTGTTAGTGGGACGTAAAACTTAAATATTGCAACTGCCCATCTTGAATCAATAAACAGTATTCAATGCTCAATGTTGCCGACACACGGCGAAAACTAGAGAACAAACAAAAAACGTGATTATTTTCGGGAAATACAGTTATTTCATGGCAGCTTGGTGTAAAGTAAAAAGTGTTGCCCCGAGGTACTGTGGACGGCCTGAGTCACAACTGCCCGAGGTACTTTGGACGACCTGATACACTGTTGCCCGAGGTACTCTGGACGACCTGAGGCACTATTGCCCGAGGTACTGTGGACGACCTGAGGCACTATTGCCCGAGGTACTGTGGACGACCTGAGGTACTATTGCCCGAGGTACTGTGGAAGACCTGAGGTACTATTGCCCGAGGTTCTGTGGACGACCTGAGGCACTATTGCCCGAGGTACTGTGGACGACCTGAGGCACTATTGCCCGAGGTACTGTGGACGACCTGAGGTACTATTGCCCGAGGTAATGTGGACGACCTGAGGCACTTCTGCCCGAGGAACTGTGGACGACCTGAGGCCCTATTGCCCGAGGTAGTGTGGACGACCTGAGGCACTATTGCCCGAGGTACTGTTGACGACCTGAGGAACTATTGCCCGAGGTACTGTGGACGGCCTGAGACACTATTGCCCGATGTACTGTGGACGACATGAGGCACTATTGCCCGAGGTACTGTGGACGACCTGAGGCACTATTGCCCGAGCTACTGTGGACGACCTGAGGCACTATTGCCCGAGGTACTGTGGACGACCTGAGGCACTATTGCCCGAGGACGAAACTGTTTTTATGAATGCACAGTAACCAGGGCCGGATAACGGAGGTTTGAGAATAATAGCTTGATTATGCATTGCGATACAAGCATAAGATTTTATTTAGAATTTCTTTTTATTTTTAGAGGAAGTATAGTTTAAAGCTACTTTGTAAGGCTTTGGTGGTCTGATGGGAGCTGTGGGTTAATTGTGTCGATTCCTGATCATTGTTGTACGAAAACAATTTCTGTTTTAAACATTTACGAGGGCTTCAGGTCTCGCAATTTCACAGTAAACACGCGGCATAACATTCCATTCAACAGGACACACTGCCAAACACTGAAACCCTGCCAGACAGACAGTATGTAAACTCCTCCAGTAGAAAACATACCTTCTGGTTTAGCGACCAGTTAAAACACAAACCAGCCTGCTCAGCTACACAGACTAGCATGAGTCTTGAAATTTTAGATAAAGAAACTTGAGGTATCGTACTATCTAATGAGCGAACACAAAGGTGCTGATCAGACTGCGCATGCGCGCAGTCTGATCAGCGCCTTTGTGGTTCGCAAATGGCAAATACATTGTTTCTTAGGACCTGGCCCATGTTAAGGCTGTAAAAACGCTTTACTAATTGTTCAAAGTAAAAAATCATTGTAGATACTACCAAGAAAACACTGCCCCCGCCCGAAGGGGCTAGAAGAAATAGATGGGTTGCATGATGCTTCCACGCAAAGCTGAAACTGACCCGCACACGAGTACTGTTAAACCGCTTAGAGGATCTAAGCCTGCCCAGGCAAAGCGGTGCGCGTCAGCCCGTCCATGCTTATAACCCTATTGGTTTCATTGGGCGGCAGGGCTTGAGATGTCATTTCATCTCAACGTCGGGTAAAAGTCCCACAAAATTGGAAGCAACGTCTCCAAAATGACCTTTACAGTGTTGAAGGGGATGTTAAACCTCAAATCAAACAAAACCAAGATAACAAGTTGTGTCTTTTCTTTTTTTTGTCTTCTTGATTTTGGTTTTACGGCCCTTTCAAGATTATTTCACTTATTACGAGCCGATCGAAAATCAGATGGGGGAAAACCGGAGTACCCGGAGAAAAACCACCTGATCTTCCTTTGCAGAACTTGGCGTCTCACATGTGGTTCGAGCGAGGCTCGACAACAACGGTGAGAGACCAAATGAATAAGAGTCAGCGCGTTTAGGACGCCCGTAAGTTTTGACAACTCTTTCAAATTTTGTTTTTATCCTTAACATCTGGAGCAAAATCAGACCTAGCTGGTCCATATACGCCAGTACATTTATCCGGAAATGACCCTTGACCCACAACTAATTCCTTGAGAAATGTTATCAGCAGTTTTAGTATCAGGAAGGTGTCCTGATTTATAGAAAACAGTTCTGAAGATAAAGTTTTCTTTTATTTATTTATTTTTTTTTTTTTGTATATTTTTTTGTGTGAAATTTTTCGAAAAACAAGTATTAGCTTTTATAAAAAGCTTGAGTCTATGCTAAGCACACATTAATTTGTGTAGAACTAAAATGTGCCAGTTTCCACAAAGTGTGAATGAGGATTTCCAAATCTTATCACCAATGTCACATAAAACAAAATTTCCGATTTGGTTTTTTCACTATCAATTACAACTAATTGTACTATATGCCTACATTTACGGTTTCTTCATTTCGCATTCTAGTTTAAACTTTCATTTTTACATTCTAGGTTAACGTCAATAAAAAAACAATCTGCCAAGATTGCCGTCTAGAAATGAAAACATTAAGAATTGGATGTGGGAAGAACTAGATAAGGGCAAATATATGTTAATTTTGCAAGTGTGAGAGCAATCGTGCATATCCATGTGATAAACTTTCAGGTAATTGCTGGGTTTCAGTATGCAAGTGGGCGTTCCAGTATGACCAGAGTTGGGGTGTCCTTGGGTAACCAGATGGATAATGAAAAGTAGAACCAGTCAACAGAATACCAGTCATGACCTTTCATTAAATGCTTCCGGGGCAAAAGCTATCATTAAGATTGTCTACACCCGTGGCCGTAGACAATAAAGGAAAGTCGCTTAAAACAAGAAAAAATTAATATCACTGACATATATCTTAAAAGTAAATCCATATCGGTACTTGACTTCACGAAATCATTAAAAAATGATAGTTTCTGTGCAAAAGGTATTTGTGTGTGTGAGTGTGTATGTGTGTGTGTGTGGGGGGGGGGGGGGGAAAGGCAAATCAAAAGCAAACACACCCCCACTAACCCACTTTTATCTTTATACATGTACTTGAAAAACTTGGGGGTTTAGGGGTTACATTTTTTTCTGCTCAAAAACATAGCTTCTGAGATTGTTGATACTCAATAGAACTGCCTCATCTATGTTTTGAGCAGAAATAAGTGAGTGAGTGTGTTTGAGGTTTACATCCCGTCAACAGCAAATGTCATATGCAGTGGTTTCAAAAACATTTCGGCATTTAGATTTCAAGGAAAGATAGGCGTGGGATTTTCAATGTTATCTGAATAAAGCCCTTACAAATTTCTTCCAATAGATTTGAATATTTGTGTTTTCGTTATGTTTTTTACGACCCCAACTTTAAAAAAGTTGGATGGGCATATTGCTTCTGGTTCGTCCATTCGACTTTCCGTTACGCCTTTGATGCATAGCTAGCATAACGCAAGAAACGTGTATGCTAGGGTTTTGAAATTTCATATATCGATTCTTCATGGAAAATTAGCTAATGCGTATTTTTTTCCTATTCGGAGTATGCCCCTTTCAAAAGTTATTGCCCGTTGATTTTTTTTATAAAATCTTGTCAGCAAAATATCTCAATCTATTGGAGCTAGAGCCTTGTAAGTTGATGAAGAGTAGATGTCCTGATAAACTTTTGACTAAATTCCGAAAAATACTTTGTGGCTAATGGCCCTTTATCACTTTGGGTACATTGTAGGCCTATGCTTTGTGATGCATAGCAAAACTTTAGAACCTTGTATGCCAGGGTTTTGAAATTTCATATATGGATTCCTCATGGCAAATTAGCTGAAAGATATTTTTTTCTCATCCGGAATTTGCCCCTTTTAAGGTTGTTTGAGTCAACCTTTGTGTTCAGTCAGCTCAAAACAGTTATTGTGCGCAATGTTGGGAGACAAAATTTGTAAATCATTTCAAGGGGGTACACCCCTTTTATTTTTCCTGCCTGTTAAAAAGTCAGCGGCCAATTTCTATTGCAGTAAGTAGATAGGACAGTTGCAATTGTTCTGATTGTGATTTTTGAGTGGTTGCTTCCACAAAGTCACACATAGCTATCAAAATCTTACGTGCGCCATGTTACCGGAATACACCGTATGCACATATTTACGATATTAATTCATTTGATTCTGATGGCACAAATGTGCTTCCATACATTAAAATTTTCCGACCCCCCCCCCCCCCCCCCCAAAAAAAAAATTGTTTATTCTTAACAACTTGAACATAGATCTTGTTTATCAATAGCATACAAGGAAAATATAAATGGCATGCATTAAAAAATAGAATGTAGAAAGACTGCACTTTATCAATTTCTGACATAAGTTTTGTTTTTGATGACGTTATTTGTTTGCGCGTGAGGAGCCTTACAGCCGGTAAAACAGTGTATGGTGCTGTTATCTGGCCATTACTTATTTAATGCTTTTTCTGCGGATTAAATCCTAATTTTCTCAGAACTGGCACGGATATTTTTTGAGGACTTTTTTTGGTAATTAACATAACATAGCCCTGTGTTTTGGTGTTAAAAGAATTTCTCAAGGAATTAGTTTGACCATAAAAATTAAAGTACCTCGCCTAGTGAAGGTCACATATTTAATTGAGCCATGTTTATGTTTGGGGCATAGTATTTCTAGTTTGCTACTGCTTTTGTTTCGCAAGGGACACAACTTTTGTGACCTCATGATGGTTGAAATCTACCCCAGCAGACACATGACGTAATCGTGACGTCACATCAACGTCGGTGCAACGTCATGACGTTAATGCAACGCCACTTCAACGTCGGCCAGCGTATGATCTGGACCTACACTGTTTGCCACGGTATCCCTTTTGGGGTTTCCTGTTGAAACTGGGTTAAAAGAGTTTCTTGACTTGAATGTGTATCCATTCAATTGCATTCACATCTAAGGCTGTCACGATTAATCGTATAATCGATTAATCGAACGATAAATTCCGCAAAAATTATTATCATTTCTGATTTGCTTTTAATCGATTACTTGATAGGTACAATTTACTACCCAAAGTTATGCCTAAAATAGCTGGATGAGTGGCAAACAGTACAGACCCTGATGAGACGCTGCATTATGCGGCGTCTCATCTGGGTCTGCACTGTTTGCTCAGGCCTGTCTGTTCAAATATACATATGGTAAAGTGCAACATATGCTCAGACAGAAAGCCAGACAGGTAGAATAATGACAAAAATCTTAGCGATTACTAATCGATTGTCGATCACAATGGCAGGACTGATAATCGATTATCTTTTCAGCTCCGATTAGCCAGCCCTATTCACATCTAGGCCATGGATGAACTGACCGATTTCTGTTTAAGCACTCGGGTGCCAGAGGAACATGGGGAATGCTCGTTAGGCCTCAGGGCCAAATAAAATATTTTTATAGAAGAGGGCCTTCTCTTGGACGTGTATCCATTCAATTATATTGACATCTTTGTCATTGATGGGCTGACTGATTTCTGTTTAGGTACTCGGGTGCTAGAGGCACACGGGGAATGCTCGCTAGGCCTCGTGGTCAATTAAAATACCGCTCTATTATAGAAGAGGTTCGTCTCTTGGACGTGTATTCATTCAATTATATTGTCATCTATGCCATGAATGGACTGAATGATTTTTGTTCAGGTACCGGGTGCCAGAGACACATAGGGGAATGCTCGCTAGGCCTCGGGTTACTTTTTCTTTACCTCAGCTGAAGATCAAGGTAAGCTATGGCTACAATGTTGTCAATATAAACAATATAAAGTAGTTTGTTGATAAAGATGAGAGGTTATTGTAAACAAAGAAAGGATGGAATATTCATTAGCAGGCAAGCGATAGGTTTTCATCTAAGCCATACCACGAAAATGCCTGTTTTCGTAGGCCCTCAATCTAATATCAGGGCATATATATCAATCGATTACGTTAGTATCTTAAACTTTCCTGATTGGCAAACCCAGTGTCTGTAGGAATCTTCTCCGGACAGCGAAGCCTCAGATCTCACTGCGTTGCGCGTTCGCGCAGATTGAGCCTTGGCTGGGCGTGCATGGTACGAGTATATAACAGGGTTTCCTGTAAAGCGGCTCATTTGTGGTAAACTGACAAAATGTATCCTGCGTTAACGTTGAATGTCAGTTAATTGACATTCCTCACAGCAATCATTTGTGCTCCAAGAAATGTTAGAGGATCGATATACCCCTGTTCAACTGCTTCAGATGACATCATTTCCCAGCAGGCACATGACGTAATTCTCACGTCACATCAACGTCGACACAGCGTCATGGCGTTTATGCAACGTCACATCTACGTCGGTGCGTTGATATGACGTTGCCTTAGCGACGCGTGCCTGCTTGGTTATTTATATCTACAAAAGGTACCGCTGTCTGCCACACAAATTAGAAGCCTCCGTGGTGTAGTGGTTAGGCTACTCGCCATGTAAACCAGGGATCGCAAGATCGATCCCGGGCTTCTCCAGACTTTCGGATGAGTCTTGAATGCCAAAAAGTGCACCGTCCTTTGGATCAGGACGTTAACTGGAGGCCCCCTGTGCAGGGAGAATCACCCCCTTTGCAGGTTGAAGATCCCGTCATGCTTACTACCACGCAAAATAAGGGGAGTCATTAACACTATTCTCCTATGGTATTGTCACTCTCTATGTGTTCCCCAACTGAGGCGGTTTGCATCTTGTTTGTCAGACCAAAGGAACCGATTTAGAAAGAGGCAGTCGTGTGAAAGCCAGCTTACTTTGACCGAAGTTCAAGATCTTGCAACAGGAAAAGATGAAGGCCAACAGATAGACATCATCGCTCTTGACAAAGTGCCACATGAATGGCTTGAGCACTGTCAAGCTCTGACACCACAAAATATAAAGCAACCTCTTACAGTCGATCCAGAGCTACCTGGCGCACAGGAGCTAACCAGACCTGGTCGAAATTGCCCCAGCTGAATCCGGTGTCCCTAACGGTGCCATGCCCAGACCTTTGTTGTTCTGCCCATATATAAATGACCCGCTCTTTACACAAGATATCACAAGATCTAAAGCATGACTGATACTGCAGCACTTCAGAGGGATCTTTAAAGACTAAAGCAATGCGCATAAGGGAATACAGACTGGCAAAAGTCTTTTTCAACCCAACCAAATGTGCAGTAGTCAGGGCAACAAAACTGAGAAACCTGGATGGAGATTTGGAGCAACTAATATGTTCAACATACATGGACATGGACTGTCAATCTTAAAGACTTGAATGTATCTTAAAAGTACCTTCGCATCCTTTATTTCTCGGAACCCCATTTTGATGTTGCCGTAAAAGGCGAACAGGAGCCTGGCGTTTCTTTGTAAGGAACATAACCAGCTGGTCTGATGTTAAAGCATGATGGTAGTGACCATGAGTAGACTTATACTAGATTATGCCATGTCAGTATTGGACCCACATATAGTATCCGACAGCTAGAGATGGTGCAACGGCGAACAGCTCGGTTGTCAGAGGTAACTACCACACAACCAGCATGCGTGATACGATACCTTGGGCCGGCCTCGGTAGCTCAGTCGGATGCGCGTCAACCCTATTGGTATCATTGGGCGGCAGGGCTTGAGGTGTCATTTCATTTCAATGTCGGGTAAAAGTCCCACAAAATTTGAAGCAACGTTTCCAAATTGACCTTTACAGTGTTGACGGGGACGTTAAACCTCAAATGAAACAAAAAACTGACTCACACCGCCTTGCCTGGGCAGGCTTATGTCCTCTAAGCAGTTTACCAGTATTCGAGTGTGGTCGGTTTAAGCTCTTTGTAGAAGAATCATGCAGCCCATCTGTTTCTTCAAGCCCTGATGGGCGGGTGCCGAAAGTGGTGTTTAAGTGGGGACGGTCATTTCACGGACTGTTCACGCGATGATTTGCATTTTAGTTAACCTATATACAGTCGAACTTCAACGGCTCGAACACCTTTGCGACCTCAAAAATCTGTTCGAGACAGGGGTAGTTCGAGCCACTGAAGTTACTGCCAGGAGGCAAAACGAGATACTTTTAGACATCTTTTCGGTGTTCTATAATGAAAATGCATGCTGTGTGTACTCATTAGAATCGCCTCATCGAGGCGATTCTAATGAGTACACACAACATACATTTGTAAGATAAAAGACTAAAATCTCCTTAATTATCCCCCCACTAGTTCTTATGTACAGGATTTCGCTAGGGGCTCAAAAATGGGTTCGACACACCATGGTGAACGAGCCATCGGTGTTCGAGCCATCGAAGTTCTACTGTACAATGAAACTTCCTCAATTCGAACACCGATCATTCGTTTACCCTGGCTATCTCGAACTCGTTCTAAAGGGGAATAGGAACACCTGGCAGGTTTTCCCGCCCTTTTCTAAAGAAAGACAACTTTCAGGACTTCGTATGTGGAGGGTGGGTGGGGGTATAACTATTGTCAAAGAACAAGCAGTAGGCATGTGGTAGAATTCCCTTACGGATCCTCGTTGCTGTATTGTGTTTCTATCAGTTCTAAATTCCACCACCACCTTTCATATACATGTAGGTAGAACTGTTAGAATATAAGTTGCCAAAAACACGGCTATCTTCTTTTAAAATCTTTACAAATTCCTATTAAATTCTAAACTAAAACACACTCGAGATGTAGTACAGTCACACCAAAACGGAGCTCTCTGATCGAAAAAAGAAAAATGCACTGCACATTTTCGTCAGACAAAGGCCACCTTTGGAGCCATGAAGCAAAGCATTGTACCAAGGTGTGTTTTAGGTCCTTGTTGACGCACGCTGTACCACTGACATAGGCTCTTCACTTTATATCTTTGTGGGAGGTTGGGTTAGAGAACCCATTACACCCCCATCACCACTTTCTCGGCATAAAGCGTGGATTACATGCATATTCATTACACGAACGTAAGTAAAACTCTTCTATTAAGACCTCCTTCCTGATGCCCGGGACTTCCGTGGAGTGAGGGCCATGTTTGCTGATGTTGGCTCGGTGGGGGACGCCTATAAATCCGCGGGTGGGCGTCTCTTGTCTGAGGCCTCCAGTTGACCTGTCTCACCGGCTACGACAGTCGGTGTGTGCTCGGAGGGGGATGTGCTGTGGTTGCCGGGTCTTGTCCGTCATCCGTTTCGGTTTCAAAACTTTTGGGTTGAGACACACTGATGAAGATTCAATATCAGAAAGGCCTCTGTGTCACTAAATTTCGTTTAGTTAAGCCTTAATTGGAACTGTTCAAAAGTGGTCTTAAAAGACCAATTTTTGAACAGCCCCAAAGGTGGTACCTGATCAGAGTTTACTGTGACAAGAAACCACAAAGAAATTTAAAGTGCACCCTTCAAAATTAGCTTATAAAAACAGAATTAGTCTTAACTTTAGGTAGTCTTAAAAGCGGAATATAATACAGTGCCATCAAATGTGTTATAAGTATATATAGTAAAACTTGAGCCCCTACAAACTCCAGTTTACTGCTTCATAAAGAGCTCACATAGCACGGACTTAATAAACGTGATTTCTTTGTTTGTGTGTAGAGGTTTTACGTATCCGCCAACACTATCTAGATCATTTTCCGATTTTGTTGGACTTGTATCCGACACTGAGATGAAATTTCATCTCAAGCCTAACCACCCAAAGAAACCGCATGGGCTTAAGGAGCGGTCCGACTCGCACCACTTTTCCAGGGCAGGCCTAGACCTTCTAAGCGGTTTACAATGTACCAGTATTCAAGTTCGGTCGGTTTCAGCTCTGCGCGGAAACATCGTGCAGCCTAATCTATTTCTCAACGCCCCATATGGGCGGGGGCGTTTCAACCGATATAGACTTTTTATTATGAATAACAACTGCCGAACAACAATCTCTAAAGTATATTCTACAACATAAATATGCCATTTGGTTAGTAATGGCATCTAAAGTACAAGAGTTCCAGCCTAATTTTGGCATTAAGCCTTCAAGAAATTTCATTCATAGAGGATCTTACATGAGTGCACATGCGTTATAGAATTTATTAAACGAGTTGACGAAAAGGTATAAATGTGAGGCTCTGCCGAGCATTGTATCCCTTTTCTTTAACGAGTTTAATAAATTTAATAATACATGTGCACGGATGCAATCTGACATTTAAAACGCATTTTATTCACGAGTTTTTTACAAACATGTCAATATTCCGCCATAAGTAAACGCGACGTCGTTAAAGACGTTGTAAATGTAACGTTACGGGACGTATCTAACTAATTTGCATATTGAATCCACTAGTGGATTATCGAATGTATTACATGGCGTTATTACATTCACAGACGCGACATCATATGGGCCCCGTCAAGCGATTTTGGTACTTATCGCCTATGCAAGCAGCGAAGGTTCAGGCGAGCCTGCGCATCCGCGCAGTCTCGCCAGAACCTTCGCTGCTCGATCACACAAGCAGTGAATCAAGAGGAACCTTCAGACAGAAAGCCATATCCCTGGCCCCTCGGAATGGCTGGGCATGCGCAGTTAAAATTTGTCATGACGGAATGCTCGAAGACACAAATTCGCAGGACTACAATGTAACGAAGTTGTCTGCAGGACTACAATGTAACGAAGTTGGCCGCAGGACTACAATGTGTGTATGTGCGTGCGTGTGGATTAGCGTATGCGCGTCTGTGCATGTGAGTGATGGAGAATGAAAGAGTCTGACCGTCTTGATTCAACGAACTAAGCATGCACGTGACACGTGTTAAACATTGATTGAACATTATATCAATCGTGCAAACATTGTTTCAACGTAGTATCAATTTTGAGTGAATGCGGGATGTTTCCCTAATTACCTTATTGCAGCAAAAGCTGTGAAGCAAATGCAAGCCTGCTGTTGGCGTAATAAAATACCATTTTGCAGATTTTGATGCATACAAAATACTCAGCTTGATTACAGATAAAATGTAATACAAATCATCTATAAAAAGTATCTTCGTAAAATAAACATATCTCTTGCAATATCGTTAAGAAATAAAACAAAATCTGTAAAACTGCATTCCTTGTTGCAAGTATAAAGGCATGCGTGTACGTGTCAAATAAAAACGATCAAACATGCCAATTTCTGGAACAGACACTTTTCGATGTTCAGCCCATTCACCATTTACCATGATTATATAGCCGAACATTTTATACATTCACGCTAACGTAACCAGTGAAACTTCTAATGCACTTACGAATGTAACGCGACGTCTGATTGGATAACGTCAAACATCTGTCGGAACCCCGACGTCATCGTGTTACGTCGCTTTTCTTTGGTTATTCTAATGCACCTGCGTATATAACGCGACATCTGATTGGATAACGTCAAAACTTTGCGACAGTATACATGCCACGATATACTGTCGGAAATCCGACGTCACCACGCATAGTCGCTTTTCATTGGCTGATATTTGGTTTTACGCAGTTCACGGAGCCTGCCGCTTTTGGGCAAAATGATAAATTTTAACAAAACAACCGAATAAGTTCACTAGAATTGGGATAACTGTATTGAAAATTGTCATTTGGGGCATAGGGGCTTGAATCATGAAAAAAATGAAGAAAAAAAAAATGAAAAAAAAAAAAAAAAAAAAAATTTTTTTTTGGTACTATATTAGAGACAATGGGGGAAACTTCGGCTCCATTTTTTGGGGGGTTACCTCATTTTACCCAGTGTATCTTTTTCGCAAATGCAGTTTTTCACCTGCTTATTACGAAATATACAAGTTAAATATGTCCACTTTGCAACAATAATCCACCTCTGTCTGTCACTTGCAGGAAACATGATTTTCTCGCATGGATTAACTCAGCAAAGCAAAATTCGGCATAAACGTGTGACAAAAATTTTCAGGTTTTCATCAATCACAAGCGAACTAGTGTTACGGAGGAAACTTTTTTTCGCTTTCAACTGATGTCTTTCATTAAAATGAACCTCTCTTGACCAATTTGAATCCAAAATGATGTATTTGCAGCTCTAAATTTAGATTTTACTACTTTTACATCGCTTTTTGTAAAAGATCAAGAAAACAATCGTCGCGAAGCTTGGTTTTTCTGCTGATTCCGGGCTACTCTATCGATGAACTAACGACCGGAACGACCGGTGCTGTTTAATTTTTAAACCGTTCGAAGTAGTGACAAATGAGCATTATCGCTATTTTTCTTCCATTTTCAACTAAACCCCAAGAGGGGACACAGACGATGTATACTGCATTTACTCCAGATGTGAAGGCTGAAAGAGTACACAGTCACCATGTAATTACGGTAGGGTTCTTTAACCTGCACAGGGGATGGTTCCCCCTGCACAGGGGGTCTCCAGTTAACGTCCAGATTCGAAGGACGATGCACTTTATGATATTCATACCTGCAAAATTTATGATGCCAATGGAACGTGTTCTGACGCCGAAATTTTGTCACCGCTGCTGGGGATCGAACCTGGGACCTTTAGAATCTGAGGCACTGAGCTAGGTGGGTGGCTAATTTTAGGAAGGCAGGGATTAGCAGTAGTTATCTCCTTACCGGACTCATAAAAAGTGAAATGTATTATTTGTTGAAATCGTGGACGTTTTGTGTTATTTTCAAAACAGTTTCACTCATGCTTGTGTAGACAGAAAAAAAAAAAAAAAAACAGCCAGCTTGTTAAAAATGCCACCAATACGTAAATGTTCAAAATGATGCAGCATGGAAACAATTTGTTCCCTATTGCAACATATTCCTTTTTTATGTTTTCAAATTTTGATCCTGGGTCGCTAATGGCCAGTAAATGACAATAAGCACTACTTAGGTTGGGCCCATTGGGTCCTTTTCCAACAGTGATTAAAGGGGACAGAAGCCCTACAGTGCAGCACACACATGCTCTCTCATCCGCGAGTTTCTGAAGCGGACGCTTCTATTTATGAATTCGGCCAAATCCATTGATGTAGGAACTCGGGTAAAAAAAAAAAAAAAAAAAAAAAACACGGCTCAATTCTTCTGCTCAGCAAGTTTGTATTAATATCTGAATAGGCACCACCACTCACCACAACACGGCAAACAAAAAAGGTCAGAATAAGCTAGAGCATATCAACCTTTTTTTTTTTTTAAGGGGGGGGGGGGAAGCGGGGATCATTTTACGGTCCTTTCCAGTTTATTTCACTCAAATCGAGCAGATTGTTAATCACATGTAGTCGAAGACCGTAGAATCCGGTAAAAAAAAAAAAAAAAAAAAAATAATAATAATAATAAAAAACACCAGGCCTTCCATTGCAAAACTCTTGAATGCCTTAAAAAAGATGACTTTTATGAAAGGTTTGATTGTGAAGTGCTTAGATCTGTTGAAAAAGTACTTGTATTAGCCTAGACTGTATTGGAAAGTAAGTGAGAAAAATGGCGCCTTTTCAATATATAGGGCATTTAATTTTGGTGCTGTTGAGTAAAGCGGCATTCCATTCCTAGTGTTTCTCGACCAGGTTATTAAAAGGTTATAAAACGTTTTTCATGCTCAATTCAGTCGAGCGTTAAATTTGTAATGCTCGCTATTTTTAAATACTAACAGTTCATAAATTTTCCTGCTTAGATTTGTTTGTTTGATTTGAGGTTTAACGTCCCCGTCAACACTGTAAAGGTCATTATGGAGACGTTGCTTCCAATTTTGTGGGACTTTTACCCGACCTTAAGATGAAATGACATCTCAAGCCCTGCCGCCCAATGAACCAATAGGGTTAATTAACATGGACGGGCCGACTCGCACCGCTTTGCCTGGGCAGGCTTAGATGCTCGAAGCGGATTACCAGTACTCGTGTGCGGGTCGGTTTCAGCTCTGCGTGTATACATCATTTCTTCATGCCCCGATGGGCGGGGCCGTTTCCTGCTTAGATAAGAACTGAATAATAGAATGTATGATGGGATTGAGGACGAAACAAGGAATTTTCAAGCAAGTTTTCAGTTTAGTTAAGTATCATGTAGGGTTTTGTCGAGCATGAGACTTTGTGGTTCTTTGATTTTTGTGTTCACGGAGATGTTGCACTGATGAGTTAGGAGGCCTTCAGGCGGACTGAACAAATTATTTGTCTAAATCGCGACGGAAGTAAGGGCGAGGATTGTGGCCACGTAAAATCGATTTAAGCCCCCCAGTGGAAATCTTCCACTGACCGTTCCAAGGCGGCTCTTCTGTGGCGATTTATTTATGTTGTTGTTTGTTACTTACTGTGTGTATCACTTGTGTCTTTTAATTTTGGATGGCCATATGGCCATTTTGTGGGAAAGTAACTGTCCTTATGGCCTTCCTTTGTTTGGGTTTCCATTATGGTCTGGTCGCTTAATGTTTGTATTTCTTTCCCTTTGGTGTCTTTTATGGGTGGAGGTAAGTTAATTGTATCAATTCCTGATCTTTGTTTTTCTTCTACTTTAATTCACTGAAAACGAGCCCGAAGCCACGACCGCAATATTAATTATTTTTCTCACCCAAACACTTTAAGGAATTTATTTGTTTGATTGGATGTTTAAAGTGCCCATCAACAGGTCATTTTGGAGACGTTGAATCCAATTTGTGGGACTTTTACTCGACATTGAGATGAAATGACATCTCAGGCCCTGTCGCCCAATGAAACCAATAGGGTTTATAAGCATGAACGGTCTGACTCGCACCGCTTTGCCCGGGCAGGCATACACCTGTGGACACAAAAGCGTTCAAACTTTAATGAGCTTCATGTCATTCTGGCTTGAAACATCATTCAATATATCTGAACATCATATCAGTCAACTGCCAGACAGAAATAAATTCCAAACACAAAGTAATTTGCATTTCATTGCTGACTCCTGTACTGGTACTGTCCAATCAAAATACATCTCAAATGTCAATGGGAAAGTGTTTTCCAAAATGAGGCCAATCAATTGCTTGATCTAGTTTTAGAATTCTTTGATGAATGACATTTGCTTGTCAAACTAACTTGATGCAAAGAGATTCATTGAAAGTTATTTCATAGGAGTTTGAACGCTTTTGTGTCCACAGGTGTAGATTCTCTGAGCGGTTTAGCAGTACTCGCGTGCGGTCGGTTTCAGCTCTGCTTGGAAGCGTCACGCAGCCCACCTTTTTCTTTAAGCCCCGAGGGGCAGGTCCGAAAACTTTTAAGAATGCGTTGTGAACTGCACAAATATACAGAAATTAATAAGCGATAAAGCACATTCACACCAATGTAACACAACAAAATATCAGTATTTTAATATATATACCTCCTGAAGAAAATCGTCATAATTTTTCCAGTGAGCCGCTAAAGTTTGTGTCTAAAGCATCCGTTTACATGTAAAGTGCTACGCATGAAATAAAAACCATTGCATGTACATTTCATGACCTGCTTTCTTTGACACTTGACAGCAGTTTGATGACAAATTGAATGTCCATTTCATCAAAAGTTGATAAGGACACGTCATTCTGACTGTTAAAAATGCACATTTAAGGGGAAACTGAGAAGCTGCTCCCCTAATTGCATGGATAACAAAACATGCTACAGAAGACGGTTTTGAAAACAAAATTACCTCCGGCTCAATGTTGGTGTTTTGCAATGACTGACATAATGAGATAGCTAATAAACCCTAGAGTGAGCAGCGATATGAGGCAAAGAAAACAAACACTTAAGAAATGAAATTTATTTTTCTGCTGTTCATGACAGTACGAACGCAGTGGGTTGTGTGCAAAGTAAGTGAGCCCCGAAGGGGTTCATGTAAACTTTGTTAGCGACTCGCTGTCGTCCATACTTTCATGAAAAGCAGAAAAATTAAGTTTATTGTTTTATAATTACATTCTTTGCCCCTCATCACTTGGCGAAAGATAATGCTTATAGGGCAAACTTTTTTAAACTGAAAAACATTTACACGCCATTTTACTACAAGGAGAGGAATAACGTTGACCTCACCAACGCCCGTAGAGAACCATGGTTTAGAATGACGTCACTTGATGTCACTGAAAATCATGTGACTCGATGCGTTCATGGAAGTATGAACTGCACTGTTTTCTATGTGTTTCACATTACATTTTTTTTTTATTGGTGAGCCGGATAAATTTCATACCCTATCAGTTGAGCATGAAAAAAGTTTTATAATCCTTGGGCCAGGTTGGTTCAGTTTAGGTCTGTACACCGTTCTTTCTACCTCTGGAATGAACAGTACACAATATTTCCATACCCCTCTACTTAATCTTAAGACCTCCACAAATTTAATCCAAATATCTGAGAGAGAGAGAGAGAGAGAGAGAGAGAGAGAGAGAGAGAGAGAGAGAGAGAGAGAGAGAGCGAGAGAGGGGGGGGGAACAGCAAACATTAGACAAAATACATGTTGAAACGCTTTTCCTTGGTTTCCACTTATCACGAAGAAAAAAAAAAGAAGGAAAATTCCTACAGGCCTATTGGCACCAACAAAATAGCCATTGTTATTTAGGTAACAATATTAGAACACACGCTTAAAGTCGTCAGTCATTCCGACCACTATGAATTCAAATTTGTAAAACAATGTCAAGTTATTTCCATATAGCCGTATCTCTTTAAACTAAAATTCTGAACCGTTTTGGCTTAACACTGCTGAATTTTTATTTATTTTTTATTTTTTATTTTTTGCTTAGCTAACCGTCGCCGTGTATCGGGAACGAGCGTTTAAACATAAGGTGACGACGTCATATACACAGCGGCCCCCGCCCATAGGGGCTTGAAAAAATATATGGGCTGCATGATGCTTCCACGCCGAGCTGAACCAGGCCCCCACTAGTACTGGTAAACCGCTTAGAGGATCTAAGCCTGTCCAGGAACCGCATTGCGAGGCGGACCGTCCATGCGAATAAACCCTATTGGTTTCATTGGGCGACAGGGCTTGAGATGTCATTTCATCTCAATGTCGGGTAAAAGTCCCACAAAATTGGAAGCAACGTCTCCAAAATGACCTTTACAGTGTTGACGGGGACGTTAAACCTCAAATCAAACAAACAAACAAACGTCATGTACACACGTTCTTTAGCACTCTGCCAAAAACCACATAGATTTTATACGATACCCGTTGTGCAAGAAACTGACAAACATTTCCCTTCAATACGGAGCTCTCTAGCAATCTCCTCGATAACATGGGTTGTGCCCGTCTCAGCCTGGGCATAACAAGGCAGCTGTGCCTTGTTTTCTTTATCAGATCAAAGGCCGTTTTCTGCTTTTTAGTAAACATTTTATTTCCTTTTCTGCGCATGTGTCATAAAAGTTACAGCGGCTGATTGGAAGTTGACCGCAAAGCGATACAATACAAAATTCCCAGAGCACAGCCCATTATACGTAGAAACACCATCCAGTCATCTTATCTGCGTAATACGTGTATACGTAGTCCTAGCAGAATATGTTACATTGAAAAAATAAGTCAAAGGAGAAATCAAGGCTATCACACACATTTTAACAGCAACAACTCCACTGCCGGACGTAGTTTCCGAAGTTCCGGATTATATCTGTCCTGCACGTCTCGCTTTTTAAACACGATTATGGCAAGCGCCCGGGTTTCTGTACCGATCATTGACAGAACACTGCGGAAAGTGAAGCAAAAGTTGCAAAATCTATATTTAGAGCTGCGAGTACATCATTTTGGATTCAAATTGGTCAAGAGAGGTTCATTTTAATGGAAGACATCAGTTGAAAGCGAAAAAAGTTTCCTCCGTAACACTAGTTCGGTTGTGATTGATGAAAACCTGAAAATTTTTGTCACACGTTTATGCCGAATTTTGCTTTGCTGAGTTAATCCATGCGAGAAAAACATGTTTCCTGCAAGTGGCAGACAGAGGCGGATTATTGTTGCAAAGTGGACTTATTTAACTTGTATAATTCATAATAAGCAGGTAAAAAACTGCATTTGCGAAAAAGGTACACTGGGTAAAATGAGGTAACCCCCCAAAAATTGAGCCGAAGTTTCCACCCTTGTCTCTATTATAGTACCTAAAAAAAAAAAATTTTTTTTTTTTTTTTTTCAATTTTTTCATGATTCAAGCCCCTATGTTTGGGGCCTCCAAAAATGACAATTTTGAATACAGTTATCCTCTAAGCATTTGGTTTTACGCAGCTCAATGTGCTTTCCTTTTTGGGAAAAAGAACAAAACAAATAAAATTAGTTCTATGGGAATAACTGTATTGAAAATTGGCACTTGCGACGGTAAGTCTTCGATTTTACGGTCGCTAATTTCGAATGACAATTTTGAGTACAGTATCCCCTAAATTTCCACAAAAGAAAATCAAAGTACTGGTGGGACGATTGTCTCTGAGTAACTGGTCCTGAACGGGGACTTTGTCTGTTTCATTTAACCCTTATATGGCAATAGAATCTTCCACCTAGTACGTTTGGAGTGGTCCATTTCAAATTATAGGGGTGTCAGGTTTGGTTTCGTTTGCGGCAAATTTTACAAACATAAATGTTCTTTAAGCAAACAGTGTAGACCCAGATCAGACGCCGCGTGTTGCGGCGTCTGATGTGGGTCTGCACTGTTTACCCATGTGCCAGAAAAGGGCCGCTAGGCATATATGGGTTAAACATTTAACCCTTAAATTTCTTTGCTTTAGGCAAACAATGTAGACCCTGATCAGGCGCCGTGTTCTGTGGCCTCTGATCTGAGGCTGATGTTTGCAAGTATCCAAGCATATGGGCATAGTCAATGATTTATAGATAGCCCTGTTTGCACTACACTATGACGTCACAGTGACAAGAATAGCCCGACTAAAAATAACCGCTAACTTGTAATTTGTACAGGGTTCGCGACAGACACGTTGACAATAGCAGGCAGGAAGATCTGGAGTAGTGGTAACTTTGGGTCGATTGATAAATAATCAACCAAAAATGGTTTCTGAGTACACTTAAGAAGGAAACATGTTTCTACAGTGTACACACAATCGAACTTTCCACCCCCGCTCATCGAGGTTTAAAGAAATAGATTAGGCTGCATGATACTTCCAACCAGAGCTGAAACCGACTGCAAACACCCGTCTAGCTGACTCGTACACGTCAACACTGTATAGGTAATTTTGGAGACGTTGCTTCCAATTTTGTGGGACTTTTACCCGACTTTGAGAGTAAATGACATCTCAAGCCCTGCCGCCCAATGAAACCCAAAGGGTTCATAAGCATGGACGGTCCGACTCGCACCACTTTTGCTGGGCAGGCTTAGAACCTCTTAGCGGTTTACCAGTAATCATGTACGGTCTGTTTCAGCTCTGCGTGGAAGCATCATGCAGCCCAATCTATTTCGTCAAGCCCCGATGGGCGGGGCCGCTATTATCCTGATTATATGTGTAACTGGTGTTTTGAGAAGTATTCTCAAGGAAAACCAGAACTAGTTCAAATTAGCCATGGTGGACGAAGTATCGGTGTTCGAATCACCCAAGTTTCACTGTATGTATATTCTGCAATTTCAAAAAGAGAATGCAAAGGGCGTTTTCTCATGTGTCGGGTCAATTCTTCTTGTAATTTTTTGTTCTACCACAATCGTTTTTGTTGATTACATCCTATACTTACCCTAATTCATAAGCCGTCACGGATATGGGTTCGAATCCATCAAGAGGCGGATGTCTGTTTGATCATGCACATCACATGTGATAATGACAGAACTTGCTAGTACACTTTTGGCCTGAGTTTGTGCAATTCCCAGCAAGCACACGTCGCTAGGGCAACGTCAAATCATCGTCGGTGCAACGTCATGACGTTGCACCGACGTTGATGTGACGTTGCATAAAGGTCATGATGTTGTACCGACATTGATGTGACGCCAAAATTACGTCATGTGAATGACAGAAGGTGCATATACTGTTTTGGGCGACCGACGTTGATGTGACGTTGTATAAAGGTCATGACGTTGTATGTGACGTCACAATTACGTCATGTGCCTGCTAGGAAGTAGCTGAACTGCGGCCAGCATCAGTCTATCCAGCTCTAACGGATATCAAATCAGTATCAAAGCAATCCTCTTATTATTGCCCCCAGGTCGTTTCCCCACCGGACCCTTAGGATATGGCGGTACCGGAATTGTGCTTGACTACCCGTCGGAGTTAGCTTACTAGAAATGCACTGAATGGTTAACCCATAAATGCCTAACGTTCCCAAAATAGGACTTGGCAAACAGAAAGACCCGGGCCAGGTGCCACAGACCGCGGCGTCCGATTAGGGTCCCCAATGTTTGTTCAAGGGACGGACATACAAGAAAAAACTTGCACCGCATACAACAAATTTGACGTCCCCTGATATTACTACTGGACCTGTCTAAAGCTTTTAGGGGAAAATCTATCGGTCATTAAAGGATCACATATCAAAATAAGTTGAATGAAAGCTTCCACATCAAAATGGTTATAAAATAGAATTCTTGGCACAGATAGTATTTTATTAGCTGGCTTAAAGGGTGCCATTGATCAGAATCCTTGAGATTCAAATTAAAACCAATTGAAATTTTATGCTAGTGCATACAACTTCCTCAAATTTATAGTGTTCGTACCTAAATATTAAGAATCTAGACTGGTAAGAAATTATTTTGGAGGCAGAAGTGGGATAGTTCGTAAGAACAGCCCAGCAGGCACATGACGTAATTGTGACGTCACAGCAACGTCGGTGCAACGTCATGACGTTTATGTAACGTCAAATCAACGTCGGTGCAACGTCGTGACATGACGTTGCACCGACGTTGATTAGACGTTGCCCTAGCGACATGTGCCTGCTGGGAGATTACAGCATATAACGGAATTAATTGAAACAAAACCAACCCTCATATGCCAGCGTGTCATAAACGACACATTGGCAAATATTGTAGCCGCTGATCAGATGCAGCATAATCAGGGTCTACACGTATTGCTAGAACACATACATCTGGGTAAAACTTACAACAAATGAAACAAGTAATCACCTCTGAAATCAGAGAGGAACCTGTCCAAATATAAACAAGATGGCCAAGATGGCCGCTCACCTGATATCAAGATGTCACATAGCTTCTGAAAGTTATATGGATAACTTACAGCCATCTTATTCCGTGAAGCATATACATCTGTAACACTTCCAAAGATGGTCACCTTGGCAACAATCTTGGAAAGTTTGAAATAAACAAATTGTTGACGTTTTTCTAATCATTAGCTCGGCAACCATTTTGCCCATCAGAGCAGAACTGGTTTAAATACAGTAGAACTTCGATGGCTCGAACACCGATGGCTCGTTTACCATGGAGGTGTCTAACCCATTCTTGAGCCCCTTGCGAAATCCTCTACATAAGAAATAGTGGAGGATAATTAAGGAGATTTTAGTCTTTTATCTTGCAAATGTATGCTGTGTGTACTCATTAGAATCGCCTCTATGCTGTGTGTACTCATTAGAATCGCCTCGATGAGGCGATTTTAATTAGTACACACAGCATACATTTTCATTATAGAACACCGAAAATATGTCTAAAAGTATCTCGTTATGCCTCCTGACAGAAACCTCAGTGGCTCGAACTACCCCTGTTTCGAACAGGTTTTCGAGGTCCCAACGGTGTTCCAGCCATTGAAGTTCGACTGCACTTTGGAAGAGGGTCACCTAAACAACATTACTACGAAGATTGAATCAAATTGGCCCAGGGTTATAGGAGGAGTAGTCATTTAACGAGTTTTCGTTTTTTAGCTCTGGCGGTCATCTTGTTCATCAGAGTGGAACCATTTTAATTTATTTTGATAGCGAGCCACCTAGGCACCATTACTGTGAAGATTGAATCAAATTGGCCCAAATGGTTTAGTAGACTTATCAGTCTATAATTTGAACAATCTTGGTAGAGGGCCACTAGATGAAGCTTCGTTCCAAATATCAGAAGCCTCCGTGGTGCAGTGGTTACGCTACTCGCCTTGTAAACCAGGGATCGCAGGATCGATCCCGGGCTTCTCCAGACTTTCGGATGACTCTTTAAACCGAGGTCCCGTCTCCGTATGACCTTAGCTGTTGGTGGGACGTAAAACTCAAACTCACTCACTCACTCACTCATTCCAAATATCGAAGACTTGGGCCTTCTGGTATCAGACAAGAAGATTTTTAAAGGTTTTCCCTATATACGTCTTTATAAAACCGGTGGGCTCGGGGGGGGGGGGTGTCCCCAGGGCTACAACTTGAATAATCTTGGTAGAGGTCCCCTACATGTAGCTTCATGCCAAATATCAAAGTCATGGGCCTTGTGGTTTCAGAGCCGAAGATTTTTTAAGTTTTCAGTAAAAAAAAAAACTATTTCTGGCCCCTGTGACCTAGATGTGCAAAGGACCGGAACCATTTGAACCACTTGAAAAGGGGACCACGTAAGGATCATTCCGGTGAAGTTTGGCCAAAATCGGATCAGTGGTTTAGGAGGAGATGTCGTTTGAAGAAATTGTTTACGCACGCCCGCGCACTCACGCACTCACGCACGCACGACGGACGACGGACAAAAAGTGATCACAAAAGCTCAACTTGTCACTACGTGACAGGTTGGCTAAAAAGTGGAAGAACCTCTGTGTCGTACATTACAAAAACACGCCTATACATATACATTGTAAATTTTATCGCCGAAAAGACGACAATTTTCAGATGCTAAATTGTGGTAGTTTTCATATTTCTGCTCATATAGATTGTGGGTAGAAGTTAGAACCGGTTCTAACGAGTACCCACATTCTATGTTTTCGAGCAAAAATAAGAAAAATAATGTATACCCCTGTAAACTCTGGTTTTACTATCTAAAAGTGGGGTTCAGGGGGGTGGGGTCAAAATTATATATGCCTGTTTAGATTGCTCAAGGTCCATTAACATAAAGGGGATAAGGTGGAAAGTATTAACCCTTCTCTTGCTGAATATTCTGTCTAGCCACACCCATTTCTGACTTTGAACCAATCAGATTGCTTGATGTAATTTATGCTTACAAAGCCATAAACTAAATGTGTAGTTTCTGATCAGATGGCTTCTGGCGCCATCTGATCTGGATCTACACTGTTTCCAAAGATAGGATTGTCGTGAACAGCATGATAAGAGTTAACCGCCAAATGAACATCCTTCTACAATCCATATTCGCACCCCGCCCATCGGAGCTTGAAGAAATATAATGTCGGGTAAAAATCCCACAAAAGAGCCGAAAAACTAATGCGCTTTATAACTTGGGGTTGATTAACAAGGAATCTACCCCCAAAATAAAAAATGAACAGTAAAGGCCACCGGCTACATTGATTTCAGTTGTGTGCGTTGTTTGCTACTGTTGTCAAAGCTACCTATCAGAATGACATTCTCAGCGCCCACCCATCGGCGCTTGAAGAAATAGATGGGCTGCACGGTGCTTCTACGCAGAGCTGAAACTGACCGCCCACGAGGACTGGTAAACCGCTCAGAGGATTTAAGCCTGCCTAGGCAAAGCGGTGCGAGCAGACCGTCCATGCTTATAAACCCTATTGATTTCATTGGGCCACACCGCCACAGGGCTCGAGATGTCATTTCATGTCAATGTCGGGTAAAAGTCCCACAAAATTGGAAGCAACGTCTCCAAAATGACCTATACCGTGTTGACGGGGACGTTAAACGACATTCTATTAACTCAAACAAGATGTCTCTATAGACTATGTCCTGTTGAAAACCCGTTCAGCTTGACTGCCACATCATTGTGTTTAACCCATTACATGCGGGAAACCCCTAAAGGGGTACCTTGGCAAACAGAGCAGGCCCAGATCAGACGCCGCAGAACGCGGCGTCTGATCAGGGCCTGCACTATTTGATAGCAGAATTTTCTAACAAAAATAGAATAAAAATGAAAAAAATGTCCTGACCCCCCTTATATGATAAATGGACTTGACCAACATATAACAATGGACGAGTACACTAGTATACAATGTGTAAAGTGCTCACAGTGGCGAAATCAAGAACCTTTTACATGCATGAGACCAATACCGTTCGGTACGGTAGTTGGTGCTTATTTCGGCACGGGATACCTGGTAGAGTACCAAAGTCCCTGTGATCCATGGGAAACTCGTATATGAAATACAAGTGTGCGTGAATTTCAGGAGTAGCCCATTTTACAAGTTTTCTTAGTGCATGAAAGGGGCAATGGCAAAATAGTGCAGTTCCAGATCAGGGTCTACATTTTAGCAGGTCTTCAACAACTCGAATATTTTTAAGACCAAGAAATTATTTTGTTCGAAAAAGGGGTAGTTCGAAGAACCAGGCGTCTGAATTGTGTCTACACTGTTTAAAATAGTGGAATATGCGCAGCAGACACACGTCGCTAGGGCAACGTCAAATCAACGTCGGTTCAACGTCATGACGTTGCACCGACGTTGATGTGACGTTGCATAAAGGTCATGGCGTTGTACCGACGTTGATGTGACGTCACAATTACGTCATGTGCCTGCTGGGTCAGGGGTTGAACGGAACAGTCCAAGTCTCATGCTAGCCTACACTCGGAGACAATCGACCCATGGCGGCTGTCAGGGTTTAGATCTGAATATATATAGACAGGAAGAAACTTCTTATGTGTGTTATAACAATTCCATCAAGACAAGATTAGCTAATAGATCTATGCAATATTCTGTTATTTTTATTGTCTTTGATGTAATGAATATTCCACTTGGAGATTGTTTATTCATTCCGATCATTACAGAGTCAAAAATAACAGCTATTTTCAATAACTGTACCGGCCCCCGCTTTCGGGGCTTGAAGAGATACAGTGAAATGCCGCTATTAAGACCACCTAAAATTAAGACTAATTCTGCTTTTAAAAGCGTATTTCTAAGTGTGCACTTAGTCTTCCTTTGTATTTTCTACCCACAGTGTGCTCTAGTCACGGACCACCTTTGGGACTGTTCAAAAGTGGTCTTAAAGACCACTTTTGAACAGTCCAAAAGGTGGTCTTAATATAGGAATTTTACTGTATATAGGCTGCATGATGCTTCCACGCAGAGCTGAAACCGACCCGCACACGAGTACTGGTAAACCGCTCATAGGGGATCTAAGCCTACCCAGGCAAAGCGGCGCGAGTCGGCCCGTTCATGCTTATAAACCCCATTGGTGTCATTGGGTGGCAGGGCTTGTGATGTCATTTCATCTCATTGTCGGGTAAAAGTCCCACAAAATTGGAAGCAACGTCTCCAAAATGGCCTTTACAGTGTTAACGGGGACGTAAGACCTCAGATCAGACAAACAAACAAACAAACATTGCAAAGTAAAATATAACAGCTATTTACAATGACTGCACATCACGAAAACGCACCAAAATAAATGTGATCCCCTTAAACCCCACATTTTAAATATATAGTAAAACTGGGGTTTGCAGGGGTATATATTATTTTTCTTATTTTTGCTCAAAAAACATAGATTGTGGGTACACGTGAGAACCGCCTCGTCAAGGCGGTTCTAACGAGTATCCATAATCCATGTTTTGAGCAGAAATAAGAAAAAAAATCGAAATTTTTCATCTGAAAATTTTCATTCTTCGGTGGTAAAGTTTAGAATGTATTTGTATAGGCGCGTATTCGTGATGACTAGGAGATTGTTTATTAATATCGATCATTAAACCGTCCAAAACAAAAAAAAAAAAACAAAAAAAAAAAAAAAATAAAACACACACACACACACACACACACACACACACACACACACACACACACACACACACACACACACACACACACACACACACACACACACAAAAAAAAAAAAAAACAAAAAAAAACAGCTATTTACAATGACTGCAGTGATTCGATCATTACCTAAGATACTCTCAGAGCATCGCTGGTATATAGAATATCAGAGGCAGAAATATGCGCATAACCGCTAACTGATCTATTAAGGGGCGGGTCCATGATTTGTAAACACTTCGCTGCAAATAAAACATTCCGGTGCGAGAAAGAGAAAATCGTCATTACCGAAAACCCATAACTTAGACAAAAGAAGCATATTGGACACCCGAATAACTCTGGCGCTTAGACCAAAGAAGCATATTGGACACCCAAATAACTCTGGCACATAGACAAAAGAAGCATATTGGACACCCAAATAAATCTGGCACATAAACAAAAGAAGCATATTGGACACCCAAATAACTCTGGCACACAGAAAAAAGAAGCATATTGGACACCCAAATAACTCTGGCACACAGACAAAGAAGCATATTGGACACCCAAATAACTCCGGCACCTAGACAAAAGAAGCTTATTGGATACCTGAATAACTCCGGCACTTAGACAAAAGAAGCATATTGGACACCCAAATAACTCTGGCACATAGACAAAAGAAGCATATTGGACATACGTAAACAAAGTGGCATGTTGGACATCCGAATAACTGCGTAATTTAGACAACAGAAGCTTACTGGGCACCCAAATAACTGCGTAACTTAGACAACAGAAGCTTTCTTGACACCCAAATAACTGTGACACACAGGCAAAGATAGCATAGTGGACACCCGAATTACTGCGTCACTAAAACAACAGAAGCTTATTTGACACACAAATAACTGCGTCACTTAGACAACAGAAGCTTACTGTACACCTAAATAACTCTGACACACAGGCGAAGATAGCATATTGGACACCCGAAAAACTGCGTAACTAAGACAACAGAAAGTTTCTGGACACCCAAATAACTGTGTCACTTAGACAACAGAAGCTATCTGGACACCTAAATAACTGTGGCGCACAGGCAAACATAGCATATTGGACACCCGAATAACTGCGTCACTAAGACAACAAATGCTTACTGGACACCAAAATAACTGTGACACACAGGCAAAGATAGCATAGTGGACACCCGAATAACTCCGTCACTAAGACAACAGAAGCTTACTGGACACCAAGATAACTGCGTCACTTAGACAACAGAAGCTTACTGGACACCTGACTAACTCAGACACACAGGCAAAGATAGTGTATTGGAC
This sequence comes from Lucinisca nassula, assembly GCA_963580285.1. Classification (NCBI taxonomy): domain Eukaryota; kingdom Metazoa; phylum Mollusca; class Bivalvia; order Lucinida; family Lucinidae; genus Lucinisca; species Lucinisca nassula. Next base: position 1,708,005 of record OY757024.1, on the reverse strand, counting down.
ACCCGAATAACTGCGTCACTAAAACAACAGAAGCTTACTTGACACCCAAATAACTGCGCCGCTTAGACAACAGAAGCTTACTGTACACCCAAATAATTGTGACACAATGGCAAAGATAGCATATTGGACACCCGAATAACTGCGTCACTTAGACAACAGAAGCTAACTTGGCACCCAAATAACTGCGTCACTGAGACAACAGAAGCTTACTGGACACCTAAATAACTGTGACAGACAGGCAAAGATACCATAGTGGACACCCGAATAACTGCGTCACTAAACAACAGAAGCTTATTTGACACCCAAATAATTGCGTCACTCAGACAACAGAAGCTTACTGAACACCTAAATAATTGTGACACAAATGCAAAGATAGCATATGGGACACCCGAATAACTGCGTCACTTAGACAACAGAAGCTTACTGGACACCCAGATAACTGCGTCACTTAGACAACAGAAGCTTACTGGACACCTAAATAACTGTGACAGACAGGCAAAGATAGCATATTGGACACCCGAATAACTGCGTCACTAAGACAACAGAAAGTTTCAGTACACCCAAATAACTGTGTCACTTAGACAATAGAAGCTTACTGGACACCTAAGTAACTGTGACACATAGGCAAACATAGCATATTGGACACCCGAATAACTGCGTCACTAAGACAACAGAAGCTTACTGGACACCCAAATAACTGTGTAACTTAGACAACAGAGGCTTACTGGACACCCAAATAACTGCTTCATTAAGACAACAGAAGCTTTCTTGACACCCAAATAACTGCGTCACTTAGACAACAGGAGCTATCTGGACGCCCGAATAACTGCGTCACTTAGACAACAGAGGCTTACTGGACACCCAAATAACTGCGTCACTGAGACAACAGAAACTTACTGGACACCTAAATAACTGTGACACACAGGCAAAGATAGCATATTGGACACCCTAATAACTGCGTCACTAAGACAACAGAAACTTACTGGACACCCGAATAACTGCGTCACTTAGACAACAGAGGCTTACTGGACACCCAAATAACTGCGTCACTTAGACAACAGAACCTTACTGTACACCTTAATAACTGTGACAAATAGGCAAAGAAAGCATATTGAACACCCGAATAACTGTGTCACTAAGACAACAGAAGCTTACTAGACACCCAAATAACTGCGTCACTAGACAACAGAAGCTTACTAGACGCCTAAATAACTGTGACACACAGGCAAAGATAGCATATTGGACACCCGAACAACTGCGACTAAGACTACAGAAGCTTACTGGACACCCAAATAGCTGCGTCACTTAGAGAACAGAAGCTTACTGGACACCTAAATAACTGTGACACACAGGCGAAGATAGCATATTGGACACCCAAATAACTGCGTCACTTAGACATCAGAAGCTTACTGGACACCCAAATAACTGCGTCATTTAGACAACAGAAGCTTTCTGGACACCTTTATAACTGTGACACACAGGCATAGATAGCATATTGGACACCCGAATTACTGCGTCTCTCAGAAAACAGAAGCTTACTGTACACCACAATAAGTGCGTCACTAAGACAACAGAAGATTACTGGACACCCAAATAACTGCGTCACTTAGACACCAGAACCTTACAGGACACATAAATAACTGTGACACACATGCAAAGATAGCATATTGGACACCCAAATAACTGCGTCACTTAGACAACAGAAGCTTACTGGACACCCAAATAACTCTTTCAATTAGACAACAGAAGCTTACTGGACACATGAATAACTGTGACACACAGGCAAACATAGCACATTGGACACCCGAATAACTGAATCACTAAGACAACAGAAGCTTACTGGACACCCAAATAACTGCGACATTTAGACAACAAAAGCTTACTGGACACCTAAATTACCGTGACACACAGGCGATGATAGAATAGTTGACAACCAAATATCTGTGTCACTTAGAGAACAGAAGCTTACTAGACACCTAAATAACTATGACACACAGGCAAAGATAGCATAGTGTACACCCGAATTACTGCGTCACTAAAACAACAGAAGCTTACTCGACACCCATATAACTGCGTCAATTAGACAACAGAAGCTTATTGTACACCTAAATAATTATGACACACAGGCAACGATAGCATATTGGGCACCCGAATCACTGCGTCACTTAGACAACAGAAGCTTACTGGACATCCAGATAACTGCGTCACTTAGAGAACAGAAGCTTACTGGACACCTAAATAACTCTGACACACAGGCGAAGATGGCATATTGGACACCCAAATAACTCGGTCACTAAGACAACAGAAAGTTTCTGGACACCCAAATAACTGTGTCACTTAGACAACAGAAGCTACCTGGACACCTAAATTACTGTGACACACAGGCAAACATAGCATATTGGACACCCGAATAAATGCAACACTAAGACAACAGAAGCTGACTTGACACCCAAATAACTGTGTCACTTAGACAACAGAGGCTTACTGGACACCCAAATAACTGCGTCACTTAGACAACAGAAGCTTACTGGACACCCAAATAACTGCGTCACTCAGACAACAGAAGCTTACTGGACACCTAAATAACTGTGAGACACAGGCAAAGATAGCATATTGTACACCCTAATAACTGCGTCAATAAGACACTAAAAGCTTACTGGACACCCGAATAATTCGTCACTAAGATAACAGAGGCTTACTGAAAACCCAAATAACTGCGTCCCTTAGACAACATAACCTTACTGGACACCTTAATAGCTATGACTAACAGGCAAATAAAGCATATTGGACACCCGAATAACTGCGTCACTAAGACAACAGAAGCTTACTAGACACCCAAATAACTGTGACACTTAGACAACAAAAGCTTACTGGACACCCAAATAGCTGTGACACACAGACAAAGCTGGCATATTGGACACCCGAATAACTGCGTCACGTAGACAACAGAAGCTTACTGGACACCCAAATAACTGTGACACACAGACAAAGAAAGCATATTGGACACCCGAATTACTGAGTCACGTAAACAACAGAAGCTTACTGGACACCCAAATAACTGTGACGCAGACAAAGATAGCATATTGGACAACCGAATAACTGTGACACTTTGACAACAGAAGCTTACTGGACACCCGATTAACTGTGTCACACAGACAAAGATAGCATACTGCACACCCGAATAACTGCGTCACGTAGACAACAGAAGCTTACTGGACACCCACATAACTGTGACACACAGACAAAGATAGCCTATTGGACACCTGAATAACTGTGACACTTAGTCAACAGAAGCCTACTGAATTACCGTTACACTATAATAAAAACATATTGGACCCGAATAACTGTGTCATCATATTGGACACCGAACCATGTGAACTATATATACCACGTGTTCCACTGTCCATCAGAATGAGTCAGGACAAGTAGCTCCCGAACACGGAAAAATGTCATTGAGCTACTTTAGTAACTTTGGCTCAAGGGAGTCTGCTGAGCCTATATTAACAGTCACTAGACGTATTATAGTGGACTTGTGTAAAATCACCTACTTATTTGTTTAATCCCCCTTTTAAAATCTTACTGAAAATCCGTTTTACTCCACAGAACCGCTAATATTTTTGTAACTTCTGATCAAGCAGATGTAACTTGTCCGAACACATACCAGATAAACACACTAGTGTAAACATTGTAGATTAACCCCCTGTCTGATAGAGAATTAACACAGTTTGGTTGATGTTATTAAGACCGTGTTTACAGACTACACCACGTTCGATTCAATATAGTTAACACCGAAGTTTGTGACGCCGGTAAAGGCATCGCCTGTGCATTTATTTTATTTGTTTATATTGGAGTTTAACGGCCCAGTCAACACTATTTAGGTAATTTCGTGCCGGTCAGTTTACATATCCACACTTTTCCTGAGCAGGCTTATATTATACGTAATCGGTTAATCAGTGCACATTCTTTCGCCAGATACTGACAACTGCCCTTCTTGAATCAGCGGAAGGGAGAGAGTTTTAATGATCAATCTTCACGAAAGAATGTTGCCGACCCCGGCAGGTATCGAACCCGCGTAATCAACAGACAGACGCGCATCCGACTGAGCTACCGAGGCCGGCATAGTCAGAGAATAGTAGGACTTGAAAAGAACATCCCTGCCTACCTCCTTCAATACGAGGCTCACAACATATCAATCATGCAGTCCTCGTAGTAAAGATATATTGTTTTAATCCAGTGTATACTAGTGAACTCTTCAATTGCTATATGTTGGACAAGTCCATTTGCCATATAAGGATTGTCGGTTTGTTTGTTTGTTTGATTTGAGGTTTAACGTCCCCGTCAACACTGTAAAGGTCATTTTGGAGACGTTGCTTCCAATTTTGTTGGACTCTTACCCGACATTGAGATGAAATGACATCTCAAGCACTGTCGCCCAATGAAACCAATAGGGTTTATAAGCATGGACGGTCCGCCTCGCACCGCGGTTCCTGGACAGGCTTAGATCCTCTAAACGGTTTACCAGTACTAGTGTGCGGCCGGATTCAGCTCTGCGTGGTTAAGGATCGTCAGGCATATTTGTTCGTTTTATTCTATTTTTGACGGAAAATTCTGTCAGCAAATAGTGCAGGCCCTGATCAGACGCCGCGTTCTGCGGCGTCTGATCGGGGCCTGCACTGTTTGCCAAATGTACCCTTTATATGGTTTCCCGCATGCAATGTTTTAAAATATAAAGAATACGGTCTGATTTTCAGTATCTCATGGACTAATTTCATCAGAAATGTATTGGCGAACCGGACGATTTGCACTGATTCGTCAATAATGGGTGACGTATACCGGATAATAAGGTCAAGCTGGTATAATTATTGTAACGGTAATGGATAAATACCACTTTTACAGCCTTGCTGTAGGAGCCGGCTCTTTTAGCGACGTGGGTAGAGTGGTTGGCTTGTTCGGAAAGTTAAGCAACGGAGATTGCGGTTAGTACCTGGATGGGTGACCGCGTTGCTTGACTTCGTGGACAACCCGGTAACGCTACATTGGTGGCAGCGGTGGGATAGAAACAGTGCCGCTGGTTTGTTACATAGTCTCCGCCCTCGGGTTTAGCCCTGTGGGGCATGTGTGACTTCGGGACGAAGTCAAGAGATGAGGGGGAGAAATGTAACGGCTATGGATAAATACCACTTCTACAGCCTTGCTGTAGGAGCCATTATTATACACTTGTGTCCTGATATATACCAATTCAGGCGGTGTTTTATGCCTTTTGGAATGAAAAGCGCAGTCCCACCAGAGCAAATGCTACTTTTAGACATGTAAATTACTTCCTGAGGCAGCTTCGTGAGCAAATTGTCATTTCTTACATACTTTGCTGCGCACGCCAAGGTTGACATTGAAAGTGACTGGCTCGAGTGCTTAAGTCGGATTTTAGAGTGCACTATATTAATTACCATATTGATATTTCATTAATTAGCCACCGTTTGCTTGTTTGCTATTTGCGCATACCTTAAACGCCTACTACTGCAGTGTTCTGCGCAAAATCAAAGGAAAAACGTGAAACAGAGCTAGTACATGGTCAATGGCACGTATTCCATGGGCAAAATATATGGTTCCGAAGATACTGCGCATATGCAGTGTCGTCGGAACCTTCTATTTCGCCCAAAAAAGAAAAGAAAATGAAACACGAATATACACAGCACTTCATACAAGGTACCATTGAGTAGTTGGCGCATGCGGATCAGAGTGGTATCTAAGTGTATGCCGCACGAGTCTCTTTTCTCGTGAGAGTGTGGTTCAAGTGTGAAATTGCAAAACCAAATCTTGAACTTGGCTGGCGGAGATAGAACCTATTTTACCATTTCTCATTGATTACAGAACGCTGGCACTAGGACTTTAGATTCAGTATTTATAGAAAGGCTGATAAGAAAAGCAGAAGCCAGGGGTTCTTGTCAATTCAGCCGGGGCACAGCATTTCGTACAATTGACATTAGCGCCCAGCGAAGAATCAGATCAGTCTGCACATCCATATGGTCTAACCAGACTTCTCTTGCTGCATGAAGGAGCACTGGGCCCTTAGCTAGCCTTAGAGCGCACAACGAAGACTCTGATCAGACTGCGCGGATGCGTAGGCTGATCTGAATCTTCGCTGGGCGTACATGTCTTATTGTAGGTTTTGTCGTGCGCTGGCTCATTTTAATGTTGCTCAGACTATCATTGATTCTTTTGAAACTTCTGCGTAGGCCGATTACCTAGCCAGAACTATGATTCTGTGAAATATTTCCTCGGTAAATTACAGAGCTTATTTCAAGGTCAGTTCCAGACGATTCGCGTAAAATATGCGAAAAGGTGCGAAAAGAAAATGCACAAGTGGTTTCCATTTGAATACCATTCTGAGCTGAGCCATGAAAAGCCAGTGGAATAAAACAAGTGTGTGCACTCAGACGCACTGCACTCGATCAGACGACATAACAGAACATGACGGATCGGTGAGCAGTGCAGTTCAGAGCATAACAAAACAGCACAAAACAAAACAACGGCGACAGAAAAACAACAACAGAACAGAGCAGAGCAGAAAAGGGCAGAGTAGTGCAGAACCTAGAACCTAATAGAGCAGAACATAGCAGAGCAAATAATCATTCTAATGCACTTGCGATTGTAACGCGACGTCTGATTGGATAACGTAAAAAATTTGCGACAGTATATTCTGCGATATACTGTCAGAAACCCGATGTCATCGCGTAACGTCGATTTTCATTGGCTGGCATATGGTTTTACGCATCTCGCAGCGCTTGACGCCTTGTGCAAAATAGTACAATTTTTAACTTAACAACCAAATAAGTGCCTTAGAATGGGGATAACTGTATTGCAAAATTGTCATTTGGGGAGGTAAATCGTCGGTTTTACGGTCGCAAATTACGTTTTACGGCTCCGCCGGTTTTACGGTCGCAAATTACGTTTTACGGCTCCGCTGACGCGTCGCCGTAAAACGAAATTTCCGACCGTAAAACCGCCGATTTACCTACCCAAATGACAATTTTGAATACAGTTATCCCCTAATTTTCCGTCATTTTATGTTATCTACGTTACCAGTAGAAGCTCCTGTCCCCAAACATTATTAAATTTTATATAAAATGTACAAAAAACCTTGCATAGAACTGACAAGTCAAATCATATAGGTTTTTGTTATAACTTGTCAACGGATAAGGATTTAAATACCTTGTAAATAATCGTTTATAGAAAAAGAGATTTTGTGCTATAAAGACATTTGAAAAATTTCTGTAACTGATGGGATTTGGTGGTTTTACTCCAGGCATATGTTAATGAGCTTCATTGCAATTAAGTCCTGTTTTCAATATCCAATAATGCTTTTGAAATGAAATTATATAATAACCTATAGTCCTGATACAACACAAAATGAAATTATTAAATATTTCTTTTCATTTTGATTTTTTGTTTTGATTCATTTTTTTCCGTTGGCATAGTCGATGCGAAATGAAATAAAAACGTAATAAAACTATATTTAGTTTTGCTTCATATCGACGCAAAATGAAATGATGTTAGAAGAACATAGGTAACCCAAAGGCCTAGGAAGCAATATTGGATAATGTGACTGAACATTTCATGCCTGATGTTTTTCCCTCAACTGTGCATTTAGGCTCATCACATGATCGTGAAATGCAGGCAGACGATGAGGGCATGGGGCATATTGGTTTGGGCCTGTCCGTGGGTCGGTGTGAATAATCTGATTAATTTATCCCATTTTTTTCATTTTGTTCATAACAAATCCACATAACCTAACAACTTAAACATTCTACAGAAAAAAAAAAAACAACATCGTGGTCAAACTCATCACGAAAACACGCCTATATAATTTTGACCCCCCTGAACCCCACTTTTATATAGTAAAACTGGGGTTTACAGGGGTTAGCCCTATTTTTCTTATTTCTGCTCTAAATGTAGAGTGTGGGTACTCGTTAGAACCGCCTCGATGAGGCGGTTCTAACGAGTACCCACAATCAATATTTTAAGCAGAAATAAGAAAAATTTCACAATTTTTCATCTTAAAATTTTCATTTTTTCGGCGATAAAGGTAACAATGTATTTGTATGGGCGTGTTTTCGTAATGCGTGTACGTTAGACTGACTCCTTTGCATCACATTTCTATATGCTAGAACTGAGTTTTGCAGGGGAACAGTATTTTTTATCTTTTTGTTTTCAAACCAAAAATTAAGGAGACTCGCTATAACCGTCTTATTTCATTTTGCGCTGTACATGCATAACGCAAAATTGAATAATGTAGAAAAACAGAGGAGTATAGTTAATTGATAGAATGCAGAAGCTTAGTTTGATGCGATACGTACCATGTTTTTATCATCAATGAACCACCTGACGCGATGACTTGGGCATTTTATTGATAAAAACCTGAGTTTTACATTATTTAATTTACGTTGTACCTGCATAGCGCAAAATGAAATAATGTAGAAACAAGAGGATCATGATGGTCCTACATCGCTCACCTGAGCTAAGAGATTTATATACTTACTATTGAGGGTTCATAAGGTAGCAGGTTTTTATCCCCCGACCGAATAGGTTCGCGGGGATATAGCGATCAGCCTGGCGTCCGTCCGTCTGTCTATCCGTATGTCCGCCCGCCCGTTGACGCAACCTTGTGATGGCCATAACTCCTATACCATTTGAGAGTCATTGGTGGCTCTTGGCGCAATTGTTCACAAGGCTGAGACGGCGTGTCATGCGCAAGAACCAGAACTCTTGATGCCATACTTTTTGAGTTATCTCCCCTTCTAATAAAATAGAATGACAACTTTGTGATGGCCATAACTCCATTACCCTTAGAGATATACTGATGGTACTTAGCACAGTTATTCACAAGGCTGAGACGGCGTGTCATGCACAAGAACGACACCTCTGGTTGCCATGGTTTCTGACATATCTCCCCTTCCAATAAAATAGAGTGACCACCTTGTGATGGCCATAATTCCAATACCCTTTAAGATATATTGATGGTACCTGGCACAGTTGTTCACCAGTCAGAGACGGTGTGTCTTGCACAAGAACCACAACTCTGGGTGCCATGGTGTTGAGTTATCTCCCCTTCCAATAAAATAGAATCACTACCTTATGATGGCCACATCTCCAACACTCTTTGAGATATATAGATGACACTTGGTACATGTGTACATGAGGTTAAGCAGGTGTGTCACGTGCAAGAATGTGCCCTGGTTTTTTAATTATCTCCCCTGACAATATAACCTTGTGATGGCCATAACTCCAATACCCTTTGCGATATACTGATGGTACTTGGCACAATTGTATACAAGGTTGAGACGGCGCTTGATGCCTAAGAACCACAACTCTTGGTGCCAAGGTTATTTGAGTTATCTCCCCTACCAATATAACAGTGTGACCACCTTGTGATCACCGTACCTCCAATACCCTTTGAGACATATTGGTAGTACTTGATGCAGATGTACATGAGGTTAAGCAGCTGTGACATGCTCAAGAATTACAACTCTGGGTGCCCTGGTTTTCGAGTTATCTCCCCTGACAATATAACCTTGTGATGGCCATAACTCCAACACCCTTTGAGATATATTGAAGGAACTCGGTGCAATTGTATACAAGGTACAGAAGGGGTGTCATGTGCAAGAAGCACAGCTGTTGGTGCTGTGGTATTTGAGTTATCTGCCCTTCCGATATAACAGTATGACCAGCGTGTGATCACCATATCTCCAATACCTTTTGAGACATATTTTAATGGTAATTCTTACAGAAATACATGAACTTAAGCAGGCATGTCATGTGCAAGAACCACAATTCTGAGTGCCCTGGTTTTTTAGTTATCTCCCCTGACAGTAAAAACTTGTGATGGCCATAACTCCAAAACTTTTGTGATATATTGCTGGTTTAATTCTTGTGCACTTTCTATTGGTGAACAATCTTCTTGAGGCCTTATTGGCTCTTGGTCGGGGGATTTGCCATCTCTTCCGATGGCTATTTTTTAGACTTTATATAAATTGTTTGAACCTTATTTGGTATTCTCTGAACAATCTGACGAAACTGCGTACCATATATCAAAGGACTGGTCTTCTGGTTTTAGACAAAAAAAAAATTGAAGGCTTTCCTTATGCATAAGTATATGTAAAGCAAGTGCACCCCTGGACGGGGCCATTTTTGGCCCGAGGGCTATAATTTGAACAATCTTGGAAGAGGTCCACTAGATGAAGATTCGTACTAGATACAAAAGACGATTGCCTTCTGGTTTAAGACAAGAAGATTTTTAAAGGTTGTCCATATATAAACCTATGTCAAACATGTGTGCCCCGGGTCGGGTCCTTTTTAGTCCTAGGACTATAATGTAAACAATCTCGGTAAATGGTCCATTAGATGAAGCTTCATGCCAAATATCAAATATCTGGGTCTTCACGTTTCAGACAAGAAAATTCGCAAATATTTTCCCTATATAAGCCTATGAGAAACACGTGGACCCCAGGGTGGGGGTCATTGTTGGCCCCAGGGCTGTAATGTAAACAATCTTGGTAGAGGTCCATTAGATGAAGCTTCATACCAAATATCAAAGCCTTCTGGTTTCAGACAAGAGGATGTTTAAAGGATTTCCCTAAATAAGTCTGTGTAAAACCAGTGTACCCCGGGGCGGGGCCATTTTTGCCCCGTACCTATAATGTGAAAAATCTTGGTAGAGGTCCACTAGATGAAGCTTCATACCAAATATGAAAGACCTGGGCCTTCTGGTTTCAGACGAGAAGATTTTTAACGGTTTTCCCTATATTAGTCTGTGTAAATAAAGTGGAACCCAGGGCGGGGCCATTTGTGACCCCAAGGCTATAATTTGAACAATCTTGATAGAGGTCTACTTCATGAAGCTTCACACCAAATATCAAAGACATGGGCTTTCTGGTTTCAGACAAGGGGATTTTTAAAGGCTGTCCCTATATAAGCCTATGTAAAACATGTAGGCCCCGGAGCAGGGCCATTTCTGACCATAGGGCTATAATTTGAAAAATCTTGGTAGAGATCCATTAGATGAAGCTTCATGCCATATATCAAAGACCTGGGCCTTCTGGTTTCAGACAAGAAGATTCTCAAAGGTTTTTCCAATATAAGCCTATGTAAAACCAAATGGCCCCGAGGCAGGGCCAGTTTTTGGCCCCAGGTCTATAATTTGAACAATCTTGCTAGAGGTCCATTAGATGAAGCTTCAAACCAAATATCAAAGACCTGCGCCTTCAGGTTTCGGACAAGAAGATATTTCAAAGGTGTAAATCTATGGAAATAAGTGGGTCCTGACGCGGGGCCTTTTTTGGCCCAGGGCTATAATTTGAACAATATTTGTTGAGGTCGACTAGATGAAGCTTGATACCAAATATCAATGCCCTGGGCCTTCTTGTTTCAGACAAGATGATTTTTAAAGGTTTTGTTTTTATTATTTTTCTTTTATTTGCCATGGCAACCAGAGTTCTGCATGGAATGTAATTGTTTTAAAAACTTTGAGAGAGGACTACCCAAAGATCATTTCTGCCTAGTTTGGTCAAAGTCTGTTGAGTGGTTTAGGAGCAGTTGTCGTTTAAAGGAATTGTGGACGGACAGACAGATGGATGGACAGACGGACGACGACGACAACGACGGACGATGAGTGACACTAGCTCCCCGAAACCTTCGCTAAAATGAAGGTTATGAATTACTGATTACTTTTTAGTCGGTTATTCCCGAAGCGAATCACGACCCTTCTCATCCACTATCTATTGAGTAGTTTTTAGAAGTATTTTGTATATGTCTTAGGATTCACTGTAACTCTCCGCTCAAAATGTAGTACCTGCCTAATTAAAGATTGTAGGTCATGAAACCATTGATTAATAGTATATTCTGCTAACAACACAGCTGTGTTTTGTCTGTTGAAAGAGAAAGTACAATCCTCTGCATTCTTTATTAGTATGAATGACCCGATATTCTGATTAACCTGCATCATTCTTGTGGTTTACAAGATCCAAATTTAAACAGAAAACATTTTTAAGACGCATAAGGTCAACAAGCCTGTGTAATTAACACCCCCATATACCAACTTTTTTCAGAGAAAAATACAGTAGAACTTCGATGGCTCGAATACCGATGGCTCGTTTACCATGGATGAGTCGAACCCGTTCTTGAGCCCCTAGCGAAATCCTCTGCATAAGAAATAGTTGGGGATAAATAAGGAGTTTTAGTCTTTTATCTTGCATATGTATGCTGTGTGTACTCATTAGAATCGCCTCATCGAGGCGATTCTTATGAGTACACACAGCATACATATTCAGTATAGAACACCGAAAAGATGTCTAAAAGTATCTCGTGATGCCTCTTGACGGTAACCTCAGTGGCTCGAACTACCCCTGTCTCGAACAAATTTTCGAGGTCCCAAAGGTGTTCGAGCCATCGAAGTTCGACTGTAGGATCTGCATGGCATACATTATTCTTCTTATTACTTTTCTGAAACAAGGATTGTGGGTACTCGTTAGAACCTCTTCATTGACGCAGTTCTAATAAGTACCTACAATCGATATTTGAAGCAGGGGCACCTCAGTGTTTGAGCTGTAAAAGAATGCGTCTACTATGTACAAGTCACAGTATGTTAGAAGCAGAAATACATGTAACACTCCAGAATCATTCTTGCATCTGTAAGAGACATCTCAGACGAAAAGCAGATAATTTCAAATGTTATATGTTAACCGCTATAATACCGTTTCTTCAATAAGACCTTAGTGATTGAGCCTAATTTCTTTTCACTCCAAAGGGAAAACAATATAGCATTTTTATTCTCCAACCAATCCATGATAAGAGCTGTAGCAAAAACCTATTTTTATATTTTACAACGAAGAGCCTTTTATTTGTGTAAATCTTAGCTGTATTTTATAAAGCTGGTTTGGTACTTGGTGAATCACATCACGAAAACACGCCTGTATAGTTCAACTGGGGTTTGTGGGTGGTGGATCTTATTTTTCTTGTTTCTGCTCTTGGATGTGGATTGTGGGTGCTCGTTGGGGCCGCTTCGATGAGGCGGTTCTGACGAGTGCCCGCGGTCTTTGTTTTGGGCAGGAGTGGGGGGAGGGGGTATTTCGATTTTCCGAAGGTGGGGTTTGCGGCGTGTATGTATAGGCGTGTTTTCATAACGAATTTTAGCTTCGTTTACAGTTTGAAGAGTTCATATATATATATATATTATTATTATTTAGTCTTGTACTACGCCAAGTACAGATATTGTTGGCTTGAGCCGGGTCCACTCGTGGGAAGGACCTTTTCCAATCACGAGAGGACGCGGCTCGGGGCAATGGTATCAATCCGAATAAATGTTGCATATCTTATTACATCTTTTCTGTTAGGCTCTTCATCAACCTTATAGATCGACCGCAGGGTGGGCGTGTCAGCGGGCGTCTCAGCCGGGCGAGGGTATGCTGTATAGACACTGGGTCTGCAACATGTCCTCTGCCCTTGGCGACGCCGTCTATTGTTGGTGATACGTGTGTCGTGTGGTCGAACGAAGAGTGATTAATGTAATTAATCTGACAATCTTAATATCTATGCTGTACACATGATTTTAGCATGTATTGTATAGTAAATGCTGTGATAGTCTCTTATAATTCTTTTAAGAATGGCATGGTTAATCTTTTAAATAGTAACTATGTTTAGTTGTACATAATGTAAATGTATGTTAACCATGATGAGACTCTAATAAACTGAACTAAACTAAACTACAAATGTTGGACACAAATAGTATAGATCCGGATAAAATACCCTGTAATTCACCTACTTTGAGGCTTCTCAAGCCTTTGATTTCTTGCAGCACTAAATTTGGCTGTAAAAGTTCAGAATTACTTATTTTGTTCGAAATAAACCACCTTAGAAGAAAATAAATCTTCAACATTTTTTGTTTTCGAACTAGACATTAATTCATTCATTTTGCGTTGTATAACTCAACGCAAAGTGAAATAATGTAAAAAAAAAAAAAAAGAGGCCCATGGGCCACTATGCTCATCAGAGCTCAGGGGGCACTGCCGACTGGCAGCAAAGTATTTTAATTAACCATGGAAGCCATGCGCCCAAGGATGCTTCAGATAAAATTTGGACCCAATCAGCCTAGTGGCTTCAGAGGTCTGATGTCGCTTGAATGTGTTGTTGCAGGACAACAGATGACAACTGACAATTTCCCATCTGTGGCAACCAATAGGCCTAAAAGAACATTATTAAAGGAACATTTCTATGTAAGTTTGACAAAATATCTTGAAAGGCATAAATGTCATTTTTCAATTTTCCCCATTATAAGACAATGGAAACTCTTAACTTGCCATAGCAAACAAACCAAAGAGCCAAATTTCATAAACCAGAGCTCAGATGGGCACTGCACAATGGCAGACATGTATTTTAACATGGTATGATTTTAATCTACCAATTATAAAGTCTCCCAAACAAACCCCATTCCCAAATGAGCACTCATGTGGACTGTTTCTGAAATATAAGGTGTTTTATATAGTAGAGAGGGTGGGGCATGAACCCAATGGAGCCCTGGTTTCTGTCACTAAATGTGTCTTATAAAAAAGAACAGAGACATATCGATGGTTTAGTGGTGGGATATTTATGGCTCCTGAGATGTAAGGCCTTTTAAGCAGTGGAGGGATTTGGGCATGGTGGATTCCAGAAAAGCCCAAGATTGTTGCAACCTAATGCTGAACAGTTTCTGAGATATGAGGCCTTTTATGAAGTGGATGGGAGAGAAATGGCCCCTGCAGACTCCACAAGATGGGG